>CM046882.1:403557221-404189998 GCA_025667525.1 Glebionis coronaria | reverse complement strand
GATACCTCTACATTGTCTTCGTGTGGTGATATTTTCAGGTGGTCCAAATCATCCTGTGGTATTTGGACTCCGGTTGTTCAAAACATATGACCGGAGATCGCTCGATGCTCCGAAATTTCGTCAGCAAGTTTCTTGGTACGGTTAAATTCGGGAATGATCATATAGCAAAGATAATGGGGTATGGTGAATATCAGATTGGAAATGTTACGATTTCAAGGGTATACTATGTAGAAGGTCTTGGTCATAATTTATTCTCAGTAGGACAGTTTTGTGATTCCAACCTTGAGGTTGCTTTTCGACAACACACTTGTTTTGTGAGTGTTGTTGGCAAGTATGGATCTTGCCTCAATTTTCCACGCATCACCAAGACTTTTAAGAAAAGTGGCATTAATGTCAACATCACCAAGTTGTGTCCCCATGAAGGACAATTTGCTTGTAATGTCAAGCAATCTGCTTCTCACACTGCTAAGCTTCTCATTGGGTTGAGCTTTGAAAACATCATAATCATGCATGAGTTGTTTCTTCTTTTCTTCCCTAGTATCTTCATTGCCACCATATGCAACTTCAAGAGCTGCCCAAAGGTCTTTAGCAGAACCATAACCTCTGTATTTATACTGGTTCTCTTGTCCCAAAGAGACTTTCAGAATATTTAGGGTTTTCATATCAACCCTTCTCTTTGTTATGTCTTCAGCAGACACAACTCTACCATCACCAGGTTTTTCTTTCTTATCTACTTCTGGACATCCAGCAACAGCAGTTCTTGTAGCAATAGCAGCAGCAACCTTTTCAGCTCTATTGAATGTGTTTCCATACTCAATGATCTCCCAGAGAGTGTAGTCATAGATCCCCAGATATTGCTCAAAGTTGAATTTCCACAATTCAAAGTTGGTTGCATCAAGCATGAGAATCTTGATGTTTGGCAAAGGTGAGGAGGAAGAGGCTATTTCTGGATTTGACATGATGTTGTTTAGGGTTTTGAGAAAATTAGGGTTTTGGTGATTTTAGGGTTCTTGTGTTCTTTAAGATCAAAAGTTCCTCAACAAGCTCTGATACCACTTATTGATCCCAAACTTAGATTGATTTAGCTTTATGTATACGAGATTAGATCAAGTAATACACTTAGAGAAACCTTTGTATATGTATATGACAATCTAAGTGTTATGCGGAATTAACACTTAAACAAGAACACACAAGATGTAAACAAACTTTCGCTTTGATTAATGATATCAAACTTGCTTACAATGAAAGTGTTAACATATGAAAACTTATATTGAACATTAACGTAAAGGTCTTATTTTATAGACATAAGAAGCCTTGTACAATAACCTACGTATCAACTATTATAGGTAAAGATAAATATAGAAAATACATTGTTGTTCCTATCTTTACTAGAAGTAATCTAGAATATAATAAACGTGTAGATCATATCCTTCCATCAGTGCTTGTCTTCAATGTGTCAACGCTTGACTTCTTCTTGTCAAAGCTTGATCTGTCAGCGTTTGTTTTACTCCTGTCAACGCTTGTTTTACTCTTGTCAGCGCTCAAGTAGACTGGCTATAATTTATTCCCAACAAAAGTTTGGTTTACATTGTTTTGCTTTGTTATTTGTTATAAGTGTTAATTCCGCATAACACTTAGATTGTTGAATACACAAAGTTTCTCTACGTGTTAAACTTGATTTACTCTCGTTAACCCAAAGCTAAATCGATCTAAGTTTGGGATCAACAAGTGGTATCAGAGCTTGTTGAGGAACTTTGATCTAAAGAACAGTAAACCCTAAAAACCCTAAATCGCCAAAAACCCTAAATCGTTGAAAACCCCTAAAAACCAAACAAGATGGCTACCATAGAATCTTCATCTTCATCAAATCACAACCTCAAAATTCCTATGCTCGACCTTGACAACTTTGAACAATGGAAGTTTAATTTTGAACAACATCTTCAAGTCAATGATATGCTCTTTGGGAAGTCAATGAATATGGCAATCAATTCGATAAAGCAACTAAGATTCAGGCTGCTATTGGAGCACGAAGAACACATGGACAAACTGGTGCTGATCTTAATAAAAGACCTCAAGATGGAAGGGCAGTCTCAGTCGCTGAGATAGCCTTGAGGAAGAATGACATGAAGACTTTGAACATTCTTAAACTCTCCTTGGGCTCAAAGAACCATCACAAAGACAGAAGCTATGAATTTGCTAAATATCTTTGGGTAGCCCTTCAAGTTACCTATGGTGGTAATGAAGATACGGCCAAAGAAAGGAAGAAGCAACTGTTGAGTGAATATGCTGTATTTAAGGCTCATCCCAATGAGAAGCTAAGTTAGGTAAGAAGCAGGCTTCAAGACATCACTAGCAAGTTTTCTTTTATAGGATCAGAATTTGAAGATGCTGATATCATTGCTACATTCCTTAGAGGTCTTGGTGATGCGTAGAAAATTGAAGCAAGATCAATTATTGCTACCAATTCCCATAAGAGTGCCTCTTTTGATGATATCTACAATAAGCTAAAGATTGTGGAGAATGAGACTTTACTTGAATATGCGAAGAAGTCAACATCTAGAAGCATGGCCTTCATCTCACACTGTGACCCTCAAACCATTGACAAAGACGCATATGTTAATGGATTGAGTATACATCGTGTTACTGGATCAACTCTTGTCAGCGGATCGAATTTTAACGCTGACACATACAATGTTGGCTCACCAAGTCTTCAACCTGCTAGTATTGAGTTGGACACAGTATGTGCATACATTACTGCATTACCCAATGGTTCCTTAGTTACCTATGAGGATCTTGATCAAATTAGTGATGCTGACCTAAAAGAGATGAATATCAAGTGGAATATGGCACTTGCAAGCATAAGAGCTAATATATGGAACAGGAGGTTTGGTAGGAAGATGACTTTTATTGGTAAAGACACAGTTGGATTTGACAAATCCAAGGTTGAATGCTATAATTGTCATAGAACGGGACACTTCATGAGAGAGTGTAGATATCCATGGAATAATGATGCTGAAAAGAAATCAAGACAGATTGTTACTATTAGGGACCCTGAGCCAAAAGCTATGGTTTCCATGCAAGGTATTGATGGCATTGGAGCTTTATGGCAGAATATGTGGTAGAGAATCAAGCTTTGGTGGATGAAAAAGAAGAAGAAAAGCACATTCACTTTGCTCTCATGACCAACTCCTCTTCTTCATCAGATAATAAGGTAAATGATGATGCCTTTTGTAGTAAAGGTTGCAGGTTAAACACTGAAAAACTTAACAAAGAAATTTTAAAGTTAAAATCAGATGTTTTTGATGTAGAAATTAGACTTGCAAACTATCAAAGGGGGCTTGCACAATCTGATGGAATGGTAGAGGAATATAAGAAAATGGAATTTGACCTAAAAGATCAAATTAATGTTTTAACTAGAGATTTGAGAGTCAATAATGAAGCTAGAGAGTCTTTGATGAAATGTAGAGCTGACTTGCAACTTCCGTTAAGTGAAGCCATTAAGGATAAAGAAAATATGGGGCTTAAAATTGAAAAGTTTGATAAAGCCAGCCAAACCCTAGAAAAGTGTGTTAGTGAACAAAGAAACCCTAAGGACATGTCGAGGACTGGGATGAAAGAGTATGTTGCCATTCCACCACCTGCTGGGGACTTCTATGGTGTCCTAAAAAATGATCTCTCTTGGACTGGTCTTCCAGAACTCCAAGAAAAGGAATTTATTCCTCCACCTAGAGTGCTTACCCCAGTAGAAGAGTATAAGCAGAAAGTGACTGATCTTGAACAGTGGAAGAAAGCCAACCCTATGTTGTTTGTTAAGGGGGGGCTTCTTAGTGATGAAGAAACTGAAGTTAAACCCATAGTCATCACTAACCCTACCACTAGAAAAACTATTGACCTTGGCTCTACAACTAAAAGCAAATCTAGTGTTAAATATGCTGGAATGTATAGGAAAACTAGATCATCTCAAAGCGAAGCAAGTGTTAATGGGACAGGGTTCTTTCAATCTAGACCTAAAGTTATGTCTAGATAGGCTTGTTACACATGTGGTAGTTTTTCTCACTTGTCTTATAAACGTGTCAGCGGCTCTAAATCTATCGCTGACAATAGGTCAACCATGGTCAAACCTAGACCTTTTTGTCCAAACAAGTCCCCAGACCACTAGACCAGCCCCTTTCTTTTCTAGAAGGACTAATAATCATGGACAAAGAACCCTTAAAAAGACCAACACTTGGTCTAACAGACAATGGGTTCCTGTAGCAAACCCAAATTTGGCCGCTAACAGGAACAAATTGTCTACTGACAATTCAAAATCAGCCGCTGACAGATCTAGGTTTGGTATGAAAATGCCACAACTGGCTTCTGTTAGACCTTATGTTAAACCAAGTAATAGGTATTTGAAACCTAAGGGACCAGGGTCTAAGCCTTCATCCAGTTTGATATGGAAACCTAAACAAGACCAAAACTCTAATTCAAATGGAATTTCTATGACCTGCAACAAATTTAATTTTCTTACAAAGGTCATCACCAAACCAATTGGGGTAAATTAGGTGTTTAGGGCACAAAGGGATGAACATGGGGTTGTTACAAGGAAAAAGTCAATTCTTGTTGAACAACCAGATGAATCCAAGTCTGCAAAGGCTTGGATTCCCAAAGAAAACTAATTTGTTTTCTTCATGTGCAGGGTATTCACAAGCAGGTCAATGATTTTGGATATTGGGACAGTGGATGCTCAGGGCACATGACGGGGAAGGTAGATTACCTTACTGTATTCACTCCTATTAAAGATGGCGATAAGGTGTACTTTGGTGGCAGTTATGGCAACATTTCTGGCAAAGGCACACTCATCACCAACAACTTAAGGTTTGAGGAAGTCTTCCTGGTAAAAGAACTTAATTACAATTTGTTTAGTGTGTCACAAGTATGTGACAACAAGAATAAGGTTCTTTTAACTGATACTGAGTGCTTAGTTTTAAGTAAAGACTTTAAGATTCCTAATGACAAGTTCATAGAATTTAGAACACATAGACATAAAGATGTGTACAATGTGAATCTACATGGTATTAAAATGAATAACAACTTATCTTGTCTTTATGCTAAGGCATCAGTAGATGAAAGTACATTATGGCATAGAAGGTTAGGGCACATTAACTTCAAAAACATGAATAGACTTGTGTGACATGATCTTGTAAGAGGATTGCCTTAAAAAGCATTTCACAATGATCATAATTGTGTTGCATGCCTTAAAGGCAAGCAACATAAGGTCTCCTTTAAGTCTAAGCTTGTTCATACCAGTCCTAAGCCACTTCACCTATTAGACATGGACTTATTTGGCCCAACCAATATAGAAAGCCTTAATGGTAAATCCTACTGTTTTGTAGTCACTGATGATTATTCTAGGTTTACTTGGACTTTCTTTTTGGCTTTAGAGAGTGATACTGCTAAGACTTTAATTAACTTCATAACATAGATTGAGAAGAAAACGGGTAATGAGGTTAAAATTGTTAGAAGTGATAATGGTGGTGAGTTTAGGAACAACCTTCTAGATGCCTTTTATGTCAATAAGGGAATCTCCAGGGAGTTTATCATAGCTAGAACTCCACAGCAGAATGGTGTGGCTAAAAGAAAGAATAGAACTCTAATTGAAGTAGCTAGAACCATGTTGGCAGATGCAAATCTACCCATTGCTTTTTGGGCTGAGGCTGTGAACACTGCTTGCTATGTTCAGAATAGGGTCTTGGTTAATAAGTTTCATAATAAGAGTCCCTATGAATTACTTTAGAATAGGAAGCCTAATATAGACTTCTTTAAGCCTTTTGGATGTCATGTAGTAACTTTGAATACTAGTGATAACCTAGGTAAGTTTCATTCTAAGGGTGATAAGGGATTTTCTATGGGATATTCTACAAATAGCAAGGGGTATAGGGTTTATAACAAGAAGTCTAAGATTCTAACAGAAAATATTCATGTTGACTTCTTGGAAAATAAACCAAGTGATCCTGAGTCTGGACCAAATTGGCTATTTGATTTAGAGCCATTATCAAGGTCCATGAATTATATGCCCGTGACTAATCCAATTGTCTTGGAAGAACCTAGTTGAGATTGCAGGTATACAGGTTGATAAAGAAGAAGGATCACATGTAGTTGAGTCAACTTCCATATTTGATTAAGTCACCATACCTATATGGACTGATGGGTTTGTGCAAGCATCTACTGCTGCTGGAAAGGAGGAAGAAGAGCAACAAGAAAAACCAGTTGATGTATCCATGCATGCATCTTCATCCGCTAACAAAGCCAATTCAGACGCTGACACGTTGAATTTAGCCGCTGACAGTCTGTTTGTAAATTTATTCTCTTCCTCCAACAGAAATATTTTTGAACATGTTGAAGACCCCATACCTAATCAAGATGTCAGTGGACCAGTTCCAACCACTGACAACATACCTCCAAGTTCAAGTGGCGATGGGAGTAGCAATGAAGATGATATTAGAAACATGGAGTCCATTGTTCATGACAACTCACTATTTGGGGGAGGAATACTTACAAAGGTGGCCAAATATCATCCTCCCTCCCAAATAATTGGTGATATTCAGACTCCTGTTCAAACAAGGAGAACTAAGAAACCTCAAGGTGGATTCATTGCTAATATTCACAAGAAGGAAGATACTCCTTCTGTTCAAGAATGTTTGTTTGCCTATTTTCTCTCTCAGTTAGAACCAAAGAAGAATTTTTGATGCTCTTAAAGAAGAAAGCTGGATTGAAGCAATGCAAGATGAGCTTCATCAGTTTGCTATTCAAGATGTTTGGGAGCTAGTAGACTGTCCAAGGTACGTCAGGCCTATTGGGACAAGATGGATTCTAAGAAACAAGAAGGATGAGATAGGCATTGTTATTAGAAACAAGGAAAGACTGGATGCTCAAGGATACACACAGGAAGAAGGTATTGATTATGAAGTGGTTTTTGCACCTGTTGCTAGGATAGAAGCAATAAGGATTTTCCTAGCCTATGCTTCCTGCATGGATTTCAAAGTCTACCAAATGGACGTGAAGAGTGCATTTTTGTATGGCACAATAAAAGAAAAAGTCTATGTCATCTAGCCTTCTGGTTTTGAAGATTCTTGTTGATCCCAAACTTAGATCGATTAAGCTTTGTGTATACGAGATTAGATCAAGTACTACACGTAGAGAAACCTTTGCTTATGAACAAAGTAACAAAGTGTTATGCGGAATTAACACTTGATCTAAAACACAAAGATGTTAAACAAACTTTCACTTGTATTAGAATAATCGTGCTTGATTACAATGAAAGAGGTTTAACTTGCGAATACTTATGAAAACTGATATATAACTTTAACCTAAAAGATCTTCTTTTATAGAACAAGAAGTCTTGTACAATAAGCTACGAATCAACTATTCTAGGTAAAGATAATAATAGAAAATACAATGTCGTGCTTATCTTTACCATACATAAATAAAGAAACAAATAAACAAAAGATTCGTATGAAGATATATTCTATCAGTGCTAATCTTCAAGGCTGTCAGCGTTGACTTCTTCAATGTCAACGCTTGGCTGTCAGCGTCCAATGTCATCCTATCAGCGTTGACATTCTTCTTATCAGCGTTTAGTGAACTGACCCATATTTTATTCCCAACAATCCTCCCCTAAACTTGATATCTATTCCAATGATCAAGTTTCTGAATAAAAACTTAAGGCTTAGGAGGAATCTTGCAAAAACTTCTTATGTTGGTGATAAACATATCTAATCAAGTCCTTGGCCACGTCACTAGTATAATCAATCTCCAAGGGTGTCTCTAGCATCTTTTCCAACACTTCTTTGGACAAGAAATAGTCAGCATCCACAAGTAGATATTCTGAAAACTTGGTAGAGCTCATATGAAATACACCACAAGTAGAATAAAGCCTCCAATGAAGATTACTGAGATCATCTTCAAGATCCTTCCATATGGCAGGATCTGCTTCTCTTGGACCACACAAAGTCAAAAATGTGTTCCAAAGTCTTATTCCATTTGCTGAAGTAGGTGCTTCAGCTGTATACTTGGCCTCTATTAATCTCCATAGATGCACCAAGTCTTCTCTGTCTATGCTTGCAAAAATAGAAATAACTGAAGTGAAAGTATGTACCTCCTTTCCAAATCTGCCAATCTTCCAAAATCCACACTCATCTTCATCAAAACTGATGATTGGATTTCTGTCATCTAGAGGTACTACATTAACCAAATCTGAAGCTTCCAATGGAGAAAGCTTGAGATGCTTCCTTATGACACCTTCAGTTGGAAAATACACATCCATATCTTTGGGAAATTGGAAAGGATCTCCTTTCTTCACTGGTCTTTGAGCAATCCTTATTTCCTTTTGAATCTGCATTTCCTCAGCAAGCTCTTGTTTCCTTTCTTCTGAAAGAAACTGTAAGACATTTTGTTCTTGCACCTTCCTCCAAATAGGATGTGCCCTATACTCTAGCTCCTCAAAAGATAAGGCCAGCAACTTCTTGTATGTCCATCTGGGTTGATGGCATCTAAGCAACTTGTAATACAATTGCCTTCTATCTCTCTTGAGCCAGGTCTTGACCTCTTGTGCATTAAACCTCATAATCACCTTTATGTCATCTTGTACCCTAAGAAGAACTTCCAACCCCCAAATTTGATCTGACAAACTCATCCCTGGGTTGTCCATAACCTTGTCTTCCCAAGCATGGTACATTCTGGTGATTTCTGGTAGGTCCCAATCAATCTGATTCTTCAAATCATTCAACCTTTCCTTTGCTAGCTCATCCCCATACTCAAGTCTTTCTGGATCTTCAATAATTTGAACACTTGAATCTGAGCTATCATCTTCTTTTCCATCACCACTTTCTTCCTCACTCTCAGAAACAACAAATGGTGATCTTCCACTCCTCTTCAAATCTCTTTCCAAAAGTTGTGCAGCCAACTGTTCATCAAATGCAATTTGTGCTGCATCTTTCTTTGGAACATCTTCTTCAACCAATTTTCCTTTACCTTTGTCTTTTGGATCAATAATAGGTAAAGTAGAAGAAGGAACCTGTGTGGACACATCTTTGATGATTGTTGATGACTGGAATACATCAACACCACCTGCAACTTTATCAGCGTTCAAGTTACCTCTATCAGCGCCACGATTACCTTTGTCAGCGCTGGATGTGTCAGCGTTCAAACCTGTATCAGCGCCCAATGTTTCTTTGAAAGATCCTTCCAAGTTTAATGGTGTCACCTTGGATGTATCAATAACTGGGTGCTTCTTCAAGTTGGTGAGTGCTTCAGCAACCTATAAAGATTCACTAAATTGTGAAATCTTCTCTGAACTCTTCTCACTAGCTGTATGAATCAGCTCATCCTCTTCATCCTCTTCATCCTCCCCTTTGGAAGATTCCTCCATTAGACTCCTGCTACTTGGATTCTCCAAAACAGTTACCCGCTCCCTCAATACTTGGAGTTCACGGCCCTGTTTGTTGACAGTTTGTACAAGGCTGACATTTTGCTTTTGCAAGCTAATGACAGCAGCCGTCAATTCAATTAATGTCATAGGTTCCAATCTGCCCTCAGCTAGAATGGGGATTTGACCTCCCAAAATAGAATCATAGGGCATGGATGAGGTCTTAATGATGTTGGGACTGTCTTGACCAGCATCTAAGCCTGTGTCAATAGCCCCAGCCTCATCCATGGCACCAGCCACACTTGTGGAGGTGGTTCTCTCTGCTACAAGGCTAGGACCACTAGAGGAGAACACTCCAGTAGTCCTTTGGCGTTTATTCAACCTAGATTGTAATGGGGTGGAAGATGAAGTAGATTGTGTGGGTGTTGGTTGGTTAAGGGGTGTTTGGGATTGTTCAGGAATGGTATCAGCGTTGGGATTGGCTGTGTCAGCGCCAACATTTTGAGTGTCAGCGCTGGGTTGGTCAATGTCCATGTTTTCTGTGAAGGTAATGGTTCATGAATAGGCTCAAGTTGAGGTTCAGGGTCTGGTTGTGGTTGTGGTTGAGCAGCCTGAATTACTTCAAGCATGGGTTGGGTAAGAGGTATGGATCTGTTTGTGGAGCTCATTTTAGCAAAAATGGTTTTCTGTTGTTTAGGGATCTCATAAAAAGTGTCATGATCCCTAGAACAATATTCTTGTAAATCAAAGACCATTTGCAAAAATCGTGGGTAAGACAAAGTCATTTTACTTCCCTTATTTTTACACATCCCTTCAAAAATCATTTTTGAAAAATTATACTTAAGCCCACGTGTTATACAAACCAAAGCACTTGCAATTGACCTGTTTATTTCATTAAAAGAAGTACATTTTGGACTTAAGCATTGTAAAAGGACATGTATCAAATATTTCCAGTCAGAGGGAAATTCCTGCTTATGATATTTATTTAAAGTGACATCAGCAGGAATAGGATAACCCAATTCCCTAAGACCTTGTTCTATTGTTGCAATGGCAAGGGTAGTCACACCATCAGCGTCATCAAGACGCAAAGCTTGGCGAACCAAGGCTTCAGTGACCACCCATGTTCTTCCATGAACAGTAGATGTTAATGTGGTCACTCCATTAGCTGTTGTGGAACTAACATTGTTCCAAAACTGTCTAATGTGTGCGACAGGGACTAATGGTGTATGAGAAAGTGCATACCTTAAGGAGGATGCATTTAAAAATGCCACCATTTGTGAATACTGAGGGAACAAATCATGATCAGCAGTCAAGTAAGCTACCATATTATGTTGGCTCTTGAACTCCAATGTTAAATTCTTTGAGTTGAACTTGGGTGCCATTGTGAAAGCTGTTTAGGTTATGTGATATGGGAAAAATCTAGGAGAAAAATGTTAGACAAGAAAATATGAATACCCAGAATAAAAAGATTAGCCAAATTTATAGGAGAGATGCATGATTTTGATTGGTAAAAAATGAGGCAGTTATATTCAAAGAGCAATGATGAAAATATTGAATCAAATATAACTTATCTCATGCATTAAGTAAAAGTAACAACTCTCCAAAATTACGGCCAAAGATTAGTCAAAAATAACAACTGGGTAGGGCCCACTAGGTGTCAACGGTCAAAAATAGCCCATCAGCGCCCAACGGCTATATTTTCTTGTCAGCGTTTGCCTAAAGCCTTGTCAGCGTCACGATTGGACGTAACAGCGTTTGGAGAAAAACTTGTCAGCGTCTAAAAAATAAAAATATTTAAAAAGAAAAAGACCTTAACAAAGTAATTTATCCTAAGGGAAATATCTTACAAGTTGATAATAATTACTGGGCGGCAAGCACTGTCCATTTATGCACACTTGCTTAAGCAAGATAGACACAAATGTCCTCTAGAGTCCCTTGCTAACCAAAATACTTACCAACAAAGTTATTTCACAAAATTCTTTGTAACTCCCAGGTAAACCCATAACAAAATTATTCCCAAGTCCCCCATCAGACCACAACCAATTCTAGGTCAAAAATGTCTTGGCAGCATGCATAGTTTATCAACTTTGCATGCTACAGTGCCTCATGGTTTAGTAAAACTAAACCATACTCACCTGTGGACACAATCTAGAATTGTGATGAGAGTATTATAAGAATACCCAAGAGTCCTAAAGGTTCCTTAAACCTCCCCTCAAACTATGATACATGAGTTCTCAAAATATATATGAACATTAAAAATTTATGTCAAGATAGGAATATAAATATTCCAACCATCATCCATAAACAAAAACATGTCCAAATAGCTCTTCAAAGATCCATAAGCAACTCTGTATCCAATGGCATAAAGCTACCACCACCTACACATTTAGATGAAAACCACAAAACTAACATTTGTTGCTGACAGCGTCCCGACAACACTTATCAGCGTTGAAGGAACTCTTGTCAGCGTTAGACAATAATATCTCTAACAACGGCAAAATAACACTTGACAGCGTTACGTTTACCTTTGTCAGTGTTAGAAAAATAAAGTGGAAAAATCTAAATCATCACAAAGACCAATAACAATGCATTATCCTGTACATACTTTTACAAAAAGGTTCCAAAACACAGATTAAGTGAGATTAACCATTCCAATATTTGTTACCAAATATTGAAATCTTCCAACATCAAAAGGTTTAGTTAATAAATCAGCCACATTATCTTCTGTGGCTACCCTATCTGGTTGTATTAAACCTTTCTCAAAGCAATCTCTTATAAAATGATGCCTAATTTCTATGTGTTTGGTTTTAGAATGATGTACAGGATTTTTAATAATGCATAAAGTACTGTTATTGTCTACAAAAATCTTGGTATGCATAAAATTATACTCATAATCCAACAGCTGGTTCTGAATCCATAAGACTTGTCCACAACAAGCAGCTGCAGCAACATATTCTGCTTCAGTTGTAGAGTTTGCCACCACTGTTTGTTTCTTGCATTGCCAAGATATCAATCTACTCCCAAGAAATTGGCATCCACCAGTTGTGGATTTCCTATCAAACTTGTCACCACCATAGTCACTGTCTGAATATGCAATAAGGTCCAATGGAGAATCTTTTGGGTACCACAAGCCAAGATCTGGATAACATCTTAGGTACCTAAAAATTCTTTTCACAGCAAAAAGGTGACATTCTTTGGGAGTCACTTGATGGCGTGCACACGCACACACAACAAACATGATGTCAGGTCTTGAAGCTGTAAGATACATCAATGAACCAATCATTGATCTATAGTGTCTAACATCCACATCCTTTCCAGCTCCAATTTTTCCCCAAGGGTGTTCCCTATCCATAGGAGTGGAAGCATCCTTTTCATGTGGAGAAAAACCATATTTCTTCAAGATTTCAGCTACATACTTGTCTTGGGAGATGAAGATACCATCTTCTTTCTGCTGAACTTGTAACCCTAGAAATAAGTTCATCTCACCCATTGCACTCATCTTGAATTTATCTGTCATGAGCTTGGAAAAGTCCTCACTCATTTTTGGATCAGTAGACCCAAAAATGATATCATCAACATAGACCTGCACAAGCAACACATGTTTTCCTTTCTTCTTTATAAATAGTGTCTGATCTATGGTGCCCCTCTTGAATCCATTGTCCACCAAATATGTAGACAAGGTACCATACCATGCTCTAGGGGCTTGATGAAGTCCATACATAGCTTTCTTCACTCTATAAACCTTGTCTGGATTCTCAGGATCTTCAAAACCAGGAGGTTGCATAACGTATACTTCCTCAACAATTGTTCCATAGAGGAAAGCACTCTTCACCTCCATTTGATAAACAGTGAAGTTCATGCAGGAGGCATAAGCTAAGAAAATTCTGATAGCTTCAATTCTTGCAACAGGAGCAAAAACTTCTTCATAATCTATGCCTTCCTCTTGTGTATATCCCTGAGCTACCAAACGTGCCTTGTTTCTGACCACAATGCCTCTTTCATCTTTCTTGTTTCTTAGAACCCATCTTGTCCCAATTGGTCTCACATATCTAGGACAATCAACCAGCTCCCAAACATCTTGTATAGCAAATTGGTGAAGCTCATCCTGCATTGCTTCCACCCAACTAGGTTCTTTGAGAGCATCCAAAATCTTCTTGGGTTCTTCTTGTGACAGAAAACATGCAAACAAACATGCTTGTACAAGAGGGGTATCAACCTTCTTGTGTATATTGGCAATAAATCCACCAAGAATTTGATGGGATCGTCTTGTCTGAACTGGAGCCATAACATCACCAATGATCTGAGATGTGGGGTGATCCTTTGCTGTGGAAGTGAGAACTCCTCCTTCAAAAAGTCTGGTGTCCTCAACTTCACGCTCCATGTTGCCAATATCTTCTTCATCAGACTCTCTTTGATCAACATGAATCTCTTCATGGACATTGGAAGGTCCACCTTGCTCAAAATGTGAAGAGAAAAGATGTGCAAAGGTGTTGTCAAAGTCTGATCCTTGTTTGTCAGCGTTTGGGCTAACAACGCTTGAACTGTTTGTGTCAGCGTCTGATCCATCAGCGTCTGAATTGCTCTTGTCAGTGCTTGATTTCCCTTTGTCAGCGCCTGAAGAAGTATGCATGTTTGTATTTGATGGTATTTGAAAACCACCATTATCTTTTCTAGCAGCAGCAGCAGCAGCATAATACTCATCTGTCCATATAGGAAGTGTAACATATTCTTGTGTGGGAGATGATTTAACTGCTGGTGGTCCATCCTCCTTAGCAACCTGTATACCTGAAACATTACCAATTCTCTTTTCCAAAACACTTGAAGTTACCTTCACAATGTCTGGATCAGTAACAGGCATATAATTTAAAGCTCTAGATAAAGGTTCTAAGTCAAACAACCAATTTGGACCACTTTCAGGATCACTAGGTTTACTCTCTAAAAACCTAACATGTACTTTTTCAAGTATACGTTTTTCCTTTTTAATGTAAACCCTATATCCTTTGCTCTGCACTGAATAACCCATGAAGTAGCCTTCATCACCTTTTGAATCAAATTTACCTAGGGCTTCACTAGTTTCTAAAACAACAACATGACAACCAAAAGGCTTGAGAAAGCCAATATTTGGCTTCCTTCCCCAAAGTAATTCATAAGGTGTCTTATTATGTATTTTGTTGACCAATGCCCTATTTTGAACATAACAAGCTGTGTTAACAGCTTCAGCCCAAAAGGCTATAGGAAAGTGGGCATCAGCCAACATGGTTCTGGCTGCTTCAATAAGGGTTCTATTCTTCCTTTCAGCAACCCCATTTTGCTGTGGGGTTCTAGCTATGCTAAACTGCCTAGTAATCCCTTTCTTGGCACAAAAATCATCTAACAACTGATTTCTAAACTCACCCCCATTGTCACTTCTAATAATTTTGACCTCATTACCATTCTTCTTTTCAATCTGGGTAATGAAATTAATCAGACTTTGGGCAGTTTCACTTTTCTTGGCTAAAAAGAAAGTCCATGTAAACCTGGAAAAATCATCAGTGATAACAAAACAATATGATTTACCTTTCAAACTTTCTATATTAGTTGGACCAAAGAGGTCCATATGCAATAAGTGAAGTGGTTTAGAACTAGAGTGCACCTGTTTAGACCTGAATGAGACCTTGTGCTGCTTGCCCTTAAGACATGCAACACAAGTGTGGTCATTGTGGAAAGCCTTTTCAGGCAAACCATCAACTAAACCAAGCCTCACAAGTCTATTGATATTCTTAAAGTTTATGTGCCCTAATCTCCTGTGCCAAAGATTACTTTCATCTACTGAAGCTTTAGCATAAAGACATGACATCATTTTATTATTTACCTTAATTCCATTAAGATTCACATTATATATGTCTTTATGCCTTGGTGTTCTAAAATCTATATATTTTTCCTCAGGGAGCTTATAATCTTTGCTTAACACCAAGCACTCAGTATCTGTGAAAAGAACCTTATTTTTGTTATCACACACTTGTGATACACTAAACAAATTATAATCCAGTTCTTTTACCAAGAAGACATTCTCAAACCGTAGATTGTTGGTGACAAGGGTTCCTTTTCCAGTGATGGTGCCGTAGCCCCCTCCAAAGTATACCTTATCACCATCTTGAATAGGAGTGAAGTTTGTCAGATAGTCTTCCTTTCCTGTCATGTGCCTTGAGCATCCACTATCCCAGTATCCATAATCATTGATCTTCTTCTGAATGCCCTGCACATAAAGAAAACACATTAGTTTTCTTTGGGAACCCAAGCCTTGGAAGACTTGGATTCATCTGGTTGTTCAACAAGAACAGACTTGGTTCTCATAACAACCCCATTTTCATCCCTTTTAGAATGAAATTCCCAGTTAACCCCAATTGGTGTTGACATTGCTTTTGAAATATAATGAAACCTGTTGCATGTCATAGAAACACCAGTAGAATTAGAGTTTTGATCTTGTTTTGGTCTCCATGTTAAGCTAGTAGAAGCTTTAGACCTATTTCCCTGTGGTTGCAAATACCTAGGTTTAGCAGTGTGTCTGTCAGCGCTAAAATTGTTCTTGTCAGCGCCCCGATTGCCTTTATCAGCGTTGAACCTAGGGTTTGCTACAGGAACCCATTGCCTATTGGACCAAGTGTTTGACTTTTGAAAAGGTCTTAGGCCTTGTGTGTTAGACCCTCTAGAAAAGAATGGGGCTGGTCTAACAACTTGTGAACTTTTGTTCACAAAGGTATTGGGTCTGACAGTGTTTGACCTATGTTGACTTTTGTCAGCGCTGAAATGGTTCCCATCAGCGTTGACATTGGAAGCGTTGACACATTTGTATGCCAAATGTGAGAAGCTACCACATGTGTAACAAGCTTTTCTAGACATAGTCTTAGGTCTAGTAGCAAATAAGCCTGTTCCATGATTACTGACTTGGCTTTTTGGTGACCTAGTATTCCTATACATCTCTGCATACTTAACACTAGGTTTTCTAACAGTTTGTGGGCCAAGGTCAACAGCTTTGCCAGTGGTAGGGTGTGTGATTTTAATAGGTTTAGGATCATTGGACTCCACAATTGGTATCATGATTGGTGTGGGCTCATTTGGACTTTCACACAACAACCCTCCCTTAACAAACAAGGTGTGGTTAGCTTTCTTCCACTCATCTAGGTCAGTCAGTTTTTGCTTGTATTCCTCAACTGGGGAAGTCACTCTAGGTGGAGGAATAAATTCCTTCTCTTGAAGTTCTGGCAAGCCAGTCCAAGATAAGTCCTTTGATTGGACACCATAGAAATCCCCAGCTGGTGGTGGAACACCAGTATACTCTTTCATCCCAATCCCACTCATATCCTTAGAGTCTCTTTGTTTACTAACACACTCTCCTAGGGATTGTGTGGCCTTATCAAATCTCTGGATTTTAAGACTCACATTATCTTTATTTTTGTTAGCCTCCTCTAACTGAGCTATCAAATCAAGATTAACCCTGTTTACTATATCTTGAATATCTTTACTCTGATGTAACTCATGTTTTAAGATATTTATTTGATCCTTTAAATCAAACTCCATTTTCTTATACTCAGCTACTGTCTTTTCTGTTTGGGTAAGAGCAATTTGATAATTAGATACTTTGCATCTTTCAGTACTTGCCTCATCTAATAATTTTACTATCTCTTGATTTAGTTTTTCAGTATTTAAACGACAACCCTTAGAACAGAAAGCATCATCATATACCTCATTATCTGATGAAGAGGAGGAGTGTGCCATGAGAGCATATTCAACATGCTCTTCTTTAACTTCAGCAACCAAAGCTCTGTCCTCTTCCTCATCCTTAGCCATAAAGTTCCAGCTCCAGTCCCATCCTCCAACACCATCAATTTGTTGAACAGCAACCATGGCCTTGGGATCTTGGCTCTTAACCATTTGTCTTGAAGGCTTACCAGCATCAGATCTTCTTGGAGATCTACATTCCCTCATAAAGTGCCCCATCCGATGACAATTGTAGCACTCAACCTTTGATTTGTCAAATCCAGCAACATCCTTAGCATTAAAGGTCATCTTCTTCTTGAACCTTTTATTAAACCTGTTTGCTCTTAAACTTACAGGAGCCATAGTCCACTTGATGTCCATTTCTTCCGATTGTTCATCACTTATTTGCTCAAGATCTTCATATGTAATCCTTGAATCACTGGGCAAAGAAGCAATGAATGCACATACAGTATCTAGATCTAAACCAGCAGGCTTAATTCTATCAGCGCCAAAGTTGTGTGTGTCAGCGCTTGAGTATAAAGCGTTGACAGGATATGATCCAGCGCTGACAGACTGAGATCCAGCGCTGACACCTTGAGATCCAGTGGCTGGATGTCCATAGAAGTTCATGGAATCAAATTGGCCTTTACTTTGTGAGAAGAAGGCCATGTTACTACTGGAAGATTTATTATCACTATCCAAAAGCCATTCATTCTCCAACAGTCTTAGTTTGTTGAAGATGTCATCAAACCTGGAGGTCTTGTGGGTGTTATTGACAAGAATGGATCTTGTCTCAATCTTCCATACATCACCAAGGCTTTTGAGAAAAGTAGCATTCAACTAAGGATCATCAATCTGAGTTCCCATGAAGGAGAGTTGACTTGTGATGTCAAGAAGTCTACTTCTCACACTGCTGAGATTCTCATTGGGTTGAGCTTTAAAGACAGCATACTCATGCAAGAGTTGCTTCTTCTTTTCTTCTTTTGTGTCAGCATTGCCACCATGTGCTACTTCAAGAGCTTCCCAAAGCTCTTTTGCAGACTCAAAGCGTTTGTACTTGTGCTGATTCTCATGACCTAGGGCGTGTTTCATGATGTTCAAGATTTTCATGTCCACCCTCTTCTTGGCTATGTCTTCAACAGATACAGCTCTCCCATCTCCAGGCTTTTCCTTCTTATCAGCTTCAGGACAATTAGGAACAGCTGTCCTTGTGGCAATAGCAGCAGCAATCTTTCGTGCTTTGTAGAATGTGTTCCCATATTCGACAATCTCCCAAAGAGTGTAGTCATGAATAGCTATATATTGCTCAAAATTGGACTTCCAAAGCTCAAAGTTCCTGGCATCAAACATGGGAATTTTGATACTAGGATTTGAGGAGTTGTTTTGTAGCAAAGCAGCAGGTTGATCTGTGCCAGACATGATGTTTTTAGGGTTTTGAGAATTTTAGGGTTTTTAGGGTTTTTGGTGTTTTAGGGTTCTTGCGTTACTTAAAGATCAAAAGTTTCTCAACAAGCTCTGATACCACTTGTTGATCCCAAACTTAGATCGATTAAGCTTTGTGTATACGAGATTAGATCAAGTACTACACGTAGAGAAACCTTTGCTTATGAACAAAGTAACAAAGTGTTATGCGGAATTAACACTTGATCTAAAACACAGAGATGTTAAACAAACTTTCACTTATATTAGAATAATCGTGCTTGATTACAATGAAAGAGGTTTAACTTGCGAATACTTATGAAAACTGATATATAACTTTAACCTAAAAGATCTTCTTTTATAGAACAAGAAGTCTTGTACAATAAGCTACGAATCAACTATTCTAGGTAAAGATAATAATAGAAAATACAATGTCGTGCTTATCTTTACCATACATAAATAAAGAAACAAATAAACAAAAGATTCGTATGAAGATATATTCCATCAGTGCTAATCTTCAAGGCTGTCAGCGTTGACTTCTTCAATGTCAACGCTTGGCTGTCAGCGTCCAATGTCATCCTATCAACGTTGACATTCTTCTTATCAGCGTTTAGTGAACTGACCCATATTTTATTCCCAACAATTCTGAGCATCCAGATAAAGTTTATAGAGTAAAGAAGGCTATGTATGGCCTTCATCGGGCCCCTAGAGCATGGTATGGAACACTTTCCACTTATTTGGTGGATAATGGCTTTAAGAGGGGTACCATAGACCAAACATTATATACAAAGAAGGAAGGGAAAGATTTTATTCTTGTTTAAGTTTATGTATATGATATCATCTTTGGTTCATCTAACAAAAGAATGAGTTATGAATTCTATAAACTTATGACAAATAAGTTTAAAATGAGTGTTATGGGAGAGATGACTTTCTTTCTTTGTCTTCAAGTTCAACAGAAAGAGGATGGTATCTTCATCTCTCAAGATAAGTATGTGGCTAAGATCTTGATGAAGTTTGGCTTTTCACCACATGAAAAGAGAGTTAGCACTCCCATGGACAAGGAACACCCATGGGGAAAGATTGGAGAAGGAAAATAGGTTGATGTCAGGCACTATAGATCAATGATTGGATCATTGATGTATCTTACAGCTTCAAGACCTGATATCATGTTTGTAGTATGTGCTTGTGCACGTCATCAAGTAACAACCAAGGTATGTCACCTTCATGAAATTAAAAGGATCTTTAGATACCTTATATGCTTTCCCACATAGGGATTATGGTATCCTAGAGAGTCTCCTTTGGAGCTTATTGGCTATTCAGATAGTGATTATGGAGGTGCTAATCATGATAGAAAATCCACAACTGGTGGATGCCAATTTCTTGGGAGTAGGCTTATATCTTGGCAATGCAAGAAACAAACAGTGGTGGCAAATTCTACAACTGAAGCTGAGTATGTGGCTGCAGCTGCATGTTGTGGACAAGTTCTATGGATTCAAAACCAGTTGTTAGATTATGGGTATAATTTTATGCATACCAAGATTTTTGTAGATAATAACAGCACATTGTGCATCATTAAGAATCCTGTACATCACTCTCAAACTAAACACATCGAAATTAGGCATCATTTTATAAGAGATTATTTTGAAAAAGGTTTAATACATCCAGATAGGGTAGACACAGAGGAAAATGTGGCTGATCTTTTAACTAAACCTTTTGATGTAGGGAGGTTCCAGTACTTGGTAACAAGTATTGGAATGATCAATCTCACCTAAATGTGTTTTTAAAATCATTGTATAGTATGTACAGAATGTGCACTGTTATTTATCTTTGTAAAGTATTAGATTTTCCACTTTATTTTCTAACGCCGACAGAGGTTATTTTGACGCTGACAAGTGTAAAAATGTCCGCTGACAGCAACATGTTAGTTTTTTATGGTTTTTCATCTAATCATGCAGGTATTATGAGCATTGTCAAATTGGATACAGAGTTGCTTATGGATATTTTGAGCTTACTGGGAATATGTCAAAAGTTTATTTATGATGGTTGGAATGTTTACATTCCTATGTTGAAATAAAAATTTGTCATATACATATTATTTTGCAACTGTGTACCTCATAGTTTAAGGGGAGGCTTAGGAAACCTTTAGGATCTTGGGTATTCTTATAATACTCTTATCACAATTCTAGATTGTGTCCACCGGTGATTGGGAATTAGAAATAGTGAAGTTTTTCTTTTAAGAATTGTTGGAATTTCTAGTTCTTGAGGCACTGTAGCATGCAAAGTTGATATACTGTGCATGTTGCCAAGACTTTTTTTTAGCTTAGACTTGGGATTGGTCGGTTGGGAAACTTGGTGTAAATTTTAATTGGGCTTACCTGGGAAGTTACAAAGGGTTTATATGAGATTTCTTCACTGTTAAGAACTTTGGTTAGCAAGGGACACTTGAGGACAATTTTGTCCATCTTGCTTATGCAAGTGTGCATAATTGGACAGTGCTTGCTAACCTTCAGTCATTTTCAGAGTAAGAGTTATCTTCATTAGGGTAAACTTCTTTGTTAAGGTCTTTTTATTTTTTTATTTATTTTTATTTTTGGCCGCTGACATCGTTTACTTCCAACGCTGATAAGACCAATTTAGACGCTGACATGGCAAAATTTACACGCTGACAAAATATAGCCGTTACCCGCTGACATTTAATTTTTTATCGTTGAAAAACATCAGGGCCCACCCAGTTTTTATTTTTGACGATAATCTGGGCCGTAATTTTAGAGAGTTGGTATCTTTTAATTAATGCAAGAGATAAGTTATATATTTTAACGATTGTGACCATTACTTTTTGACTATACCACCTTCTTTTTCAACCAATCGTGTGCTTATACCACTTATATAAATAAGGGTCACATCTATACATATGGTAACTACTATTCTTGTCTTCTAAATTCTCAAACCTTCAAATATCCATTGTTAACCATCTTACAGTTTTCACAAATCATTCAAATGGCACCAAAGTTTAAACCTGCTAGTGTAGAGTAGGGTTCAGAAGTCAACACAATATGGTGGCTTATTTGGTTGAAGATAATGTTTTGCACCCCCAATACACAGAGATGATTGGGTATTTGATGGCCTCTCCTTTAAGTTTTCATACTCCACTCGTCCCTATCACACACATCAAGCCGTTTTGGAAGACTGTACATTCAGAAACAATTGATGGAGTGATTACATTAGTTGGCACTGTTCATGGGGCTCAATGGATAGTTATTGAAGCTTTAGTTCGTCAAGCTTTACATCTTGACGACGTTGATGGTATAACTACTCTTCCCTTAGCAGGCCTAAAGTTAGGGCTTCGAGGCTTGGGATATGAATTGCCCCCAGTTGGGCATATAAACAAATATTCTAAACAAAAATTTCCCCCAGCCTAGAAGTACCTGATACATGTCATCTTACAATGTTTGAATCCCAAATGCTCGTCTTTTAATGAATTTAATCGATTAATCGTTTCTGCTCTTGTTTGTCTTGCAAATGGGCAAAAATATAATTTTTCTAAACTGATTTTTGATGGCATGTGTCACAACAAGGGTAACAAGATGACTCTTGCTTACCCAAGGTTTTTACAAATGGTTTTTGATGCACAACAATATTTCCGTAGGGATCATGATCACTTTTATGAGGTCCATACTCAAAAGAAAACTATTTTTGATAACATGAATACCCCTCCCTTTAGAGACCTTCCTCTTACCCCAGCCATGCTAGCTGTCATTCAGGCAACTGCAAACCCTGAACCACAACCAGATCCTATCCCAGAACAACCTCCATCACCACAACACATGAACATTGACCCTCAACCCCCAGGCGCTGACATTCAAAATATAGGCGCTGACACTGCCAACTTAGACGCTGACACCAATTCCCCCTACAACCAACATGCCCATTCCACTTCTTCATCTGAACCACAAGACTATAGGTTTGAGAAACGCCAAAGGACTACTGGAGGGTTCTCCTCTAGTGGTCCTAGCCATGTAGTAGAGGGAACTACCACCACAAGTGTGGTTGGTGACATAGGTGGGGCTGTGACTATTGATACTAGCTTAGAAGCAGGTCAAGACAGTCCCAACATCATTAAGACCACACCCATGCCCAATGACTCTATCTTTGTAGGTCAAATCCCCATGATGGAGGAGGGCAGAGTGGAACCTTTATCAGCAATGGAATTGATGGTGATCTGTATGCGCTTGCAATAGCAAAATGCAGATCTTGTACAGATTATCACAGCTCAAGGCCTTGAACTCACTTCATTGAGAGAGAGGTTGGTTACTTTGGAGTCTGCCAATACTAGGAGATGGCAGTTTCGAGTCCTTTCTTCCAGGGAGGATTCTTACAAAGGGGAGGATGCACCTACAGAGTGTAACACCCCAAAATGTGATATGCGGAAGCGGTGAAGCTCGAGGGTTGTTACGTCATTGTATCATAGTTCAAGGTACAAGAGAACGACTCTAAATGAGACGTTTTATAAAAATACCTCGTTGAATTTAAATTAAAAGCATCACAGTACGAAAGGTCTCAGTTTCAAAAGATAGTGCAGCGGAATGTAAAAGTTTTAAACATCAACGAGATAATAGTTCAAAAGCATAAGTAAACAAATGTCCGAAGATAGCCAAGAAATGCATGCGGACTCCAAGTACTTCACACAGCAGGTACAACACATCATCCATTACCTGAGATAAATGCTAAATTGGGTCAACATAAAGTTGGTGAGAATATAGGTTTCAAGTAAAAGTTCATAGTAATTCAATTTCAGATTTCATTTCATGTACACGTGCAACTATAGGAGATATAGTGCCAAGTGTAGGATAAATTGGGTGTTCACAATATTTATGATAGCTAAGCTCGTGACATCGAAACTAGTGATCCAGTGCATAAAATAGATTGCATACATAAATTTTGCCCCAATGGAGTACCTAGCCAAGATAACTCCGTTCATACAAATGGTACACACTCGTCCGGCGTCAGAATGCCCGAGTGGAGGTTGTCAACCCTCAATAGATCTATCCGTAACATAAGAGCTTACTCCAGCAGAGTAACTAACGATTCACGATAGTGGGGACTATGGCTAAAGCAACTTAAGCTATCTCATAAATAGTGTTCACAAAGCGTTCACAGAAATCAAGTTTTACTTGCGTCCAGAAGCAAGCATCAAAGCATTTATCACATCCCAAAACATTAAACATAGAAAGCAGTTTAATAGGGATCTATAAACTCACCTCAAGCAACGATTCAAACCGCACAAGTATGATCAAATAGTAGCGAGCAACTCTAGCAACAACCTAAATATAATACTTTAGTTTAGGCGCTAGCAAATAAGTCACAATAGTTCATCACGTACGTTACTCATCGATCATATATATATTTTGTTAAAATCATGACTTGTAAATGTTATATCGTTATAAACATTATATTATATATATACTTAGGCAAAAATATTTATTTTTGACTCGGCGAAATTTCGACAGCCTTTCGGCGTAAATTTTAATTTACCAAAATTTATCTTAACAAATTTTCCTACACGATTTCTAACGAAAATTCGGCAGCCTTTCGGCGTCACATAAAAATTTGCCATTTTTAGTAAGTACTCAAATCTCGTCCTAAAACCCCTATTTTCAACACTTTCTCAATCGCCAATGTTTCAACAAGTCATTTTCCCGCAATAGTATCAATTTCCACTTTCAACGCTCAAACTTTTAACGGTACACCAAGTATTCACACTTGGCGCTAATACCCTTTTACAAAACAAGTCCAACATTCATATACAACTTTTAGTAACCATTTCGACACTTAAAACATCTCCGTTTGACTTGAAAACGTCGTTTCGACCACTTTAAAAAATCTAGACAGCAAACACTTATAGTGTTTTTCACAAAAATTAAGTTTTCCGACAACGAAATTTAGACGACCATATCTTACTCATTTTAGCTCCGTTTTTAGCCCATAATATATCGAAACGAAGGTATTAACTTATATTTTCATAATATCATAGTAAACTAGTGTCAAAAGAATTTTTACGACCCTCTACGCCTCTTATAAAAATCGGACAGATTGTATGTTTTTCGTAAAAACTCGTTTTCGACCATTTTCAAGCGTAACCACTAGTAGTAACACTACTAGTTCCCTCCAATTATTCATAAACACCAACAAAATCAAAGATTTTTCTTCAAGTTCACAAATCTAAAGTATACATACTTATATTTTCACAAGTCTTTCAATTAAACCATTTTCATGTATGGATCTAATAGATCCACACATAATTTCCATAGATCTTAAAATATTTCATGACCAAAAATAGTTTTTATCATTTTATTTCAAGAAAATACTTGATGAGTAACATGCATGCATAGATCTACAAAGATTATGCATGAAAAATGAAAAGATGAAAAAGGTTTAAGAAGTAACCTTTAGTAACGACTCTACGTAATCACAACGACCCGATCTACGCTCTAACCCACTAATAATCAACAAGAACTCTACTTCTACAACTTCAACCCAAAAACTACTCAAATCAACAAACCAAGAATAACCATTCTTCTTTATGCTTGTACAAACTCTAGGGTGTATTTATTTTGTGTTAATTCTTGTTAAAATGAAGCTTTAAGAAATCAACAATGGTGGAAAATGTGTATGTGTTTGTGCCGTGAGTTTTGAGAGAGAAAGAGAGAGATGTGTGTTTTTTTTGAAGTGAAAATGAGTGAATTATTTGAGGTGATATAGGTTAATAAGTTAAATGTTGTAAGATGTGTAAGCCTAAGCTTAAAATGGCAAAGAGTAAGATTTTGGTGCATCATGCACATGGTGGTAATATTTGGCCGGTTATGGGGGTCCCATACGGGGTAAATTATTCAAAATTTTTACTATGGTAACTAGTTAAAAGGTTTAAGGTAAAAAGGTTAGTTAGTTTTAGGTAAATATCAAAAAGTATATAGTTAAGTTTAAAATTACGTAAAACTTAAAAATTTGACGAAATATATTAAATTTACGATTTTTCGACGAAAACTGACATTTTATGATTGGTAAAGTATTTTATGCACGCTAACGACGGTTAAACGTAAAAACGACGTAAAATACGAAAACGCGATACGCTAATTAAATATTCACAGTAAATACGATTTATTACTATAAATAGCAAAAATACTAAAATACAGGCATATATAAACATATACAGAAATATTTAAATACGCTGCTCAAGAAAATACGATCACGCTGTTAAAAACTAAACAGTTAAGCACATAATTCACAGATAACGAATAATCTCATGGATTATCGTCAATTCATTGACCGTCTCAGCACTTTGGTCAGGTTCACAGAAAATGTTCAGAATAATGACTGAGCACAGTGTCAGGCCATTACTCGTCAGCAAACAGTTTTTCAGAAAATGCGGGATAACTTCCCGGTTCCAACACAGTTAAATCACATAGTTGACTAAATAAAAAGTCAAAGGGTAAAATAGTCATTTTACAAAGTAGGGAAAATTACCAGGTGTTACATCATCCCCTTGATAGAGAAGCTTTGTCCTCAAAGCCTAGGAGTGTCACGGTTTCTAGAGTTGTCAAAGAGTTGCGGATATTTCTTGCGAAATTGATCCTCACGCTCCCATGTGAATTCAGGTCCACGTTTAGAATTCCACCTCACCTTGATGATTGGAATACGACTCTGTTTCAATCGTTTGACCTCACGGTCCAAGATTTCAACAGGTTCTTCGACAAATTGCATCTTGTCGTCAATTCGGAGTTCCTCCACTGGTATAACGAGTGTCTCATCAGATAGGCACTTCTTTAAGTTCGACACATGAAAAGTGCTATGCACGCGGTTCAACGCTTGCGGTAATTCGAGACGATAGGCTACGGTTCGAACCTTTGCCAGAATTTTGAAAGGTCCAATATAACGGGGGTTCAGCTTTCCTCGCTTGCCAAAACGTACCACACCTTTCCAAGGCGATACTTTTAGCATCACTTTGTCTCCCACTTGAAATTCGAGAGGCTTACGTCGAACGTCGGCGTAACTCTTCTAACGATCACGGGCTGCTTGAATTCGGCTCTTGATTTGAACACCTTCTCAGTCGTATCACGGATGAGTTCAGGGTCAGTGAGTTGACTATCCCCAACCTCACTCCAACACATAGGCGAGCGACATTTACGACCATACAACGCTTCAAACGGTGCAACCTTAATACTGGTATGATAACTATTGTTGTAAGAGAATTCCACTAGAGGCAAATGTCTGTCCCATTGCTTTCCAAAGTCAAGCACACAAGCACGCAACATGTCCTCCAGCGTTTGAATAGTTCTCTCACTTTGTCCGTCAGTCTGCGGGTGATAAGCAGTACTCATGTCCAATTGCGTACCCAACGCTTTCTGAAGTGATTTCCAGAATTCAGAAGTAAATCTACCGTCTATATCAGAAAATATCGAGATCGGTATCCCATGTTTTGCGACTACTTCCTTCAGATAAAGTCTCGTAAGCTTATCCATTGAATCATCTTCCTTCATAGCCAAAAAGTGTGCAGATTTCGTAAGTCGATCAACAATTACCCAAATTGTGTCATATCCGTTTGTTGTTTTAGGCAGCTTAGTTATGAAATCCATGGTTATGTTTTCCCATTTCCACATAGGAATTATAGGTTGAACCAACAATCCAGATGGTTTTTGGTGTTATGTTTTCACTCTAGCGCAAGTGAGACACTTCCCTACATACGTAGCGATTTCAGCTTTCATGTTTGGCCACCAATATAGCTTCTTCATATCCTGATACATTTTGTCAGATCTTGGGTGAATCGAATACTTAGATTTATGCGACTCGTGCATAATCACGTCCCTTAGTCCTCCAAACCATGGTAACCAACTTCTACCTTTCAGACATAGCGTTCCATTATTGCTAGTCTCCAAGTTCTTAGTAACCATTCCCCCTAAATTCTCAGCTTCAACATCTTCAGGCTTAAGGGCTTTGGTTTGTGCTTCACGAATTTGCACAGGTAAGTTCGAATTGATAACCATAGCTAACGATCTAACTCTACGTGTCATCAGTTGTTCCTTTCAACTTAGCGCATCCGCCACTACATTGGCCTTCCCAGGGTGGTAGCGGATTTCACAGTCATAATCGCTGAGCAACTCGATCCATCGACGTTGTCTCATGTTCAGTTCCTTCTAATCAAGAATATGTTGTAAACTCTTGTGATCGGTATAGACGACACACTTGGTTCCATACAAGTAGTGTCTCCACAATTTCAAGGCAAATACTACCGCTCCTAGCTCCAAGTCGTGCGTAGTGTATTTTTTTCTCATGTGTTTTCAGTTGTCGTGACGCGTAGGCGATAACTTTCTTCCTTTGCATCAACACTGCTCCCAATCCTTTTGCTGATGCATCACAGTAGACCACAAAGTCTTCCGATCCTTCTGGTAACGATAGAATAGGCGCACTACACAACATTTGTTTCAACTTCTGGAATGCTAATTCCTCTTTATCTCCCCATTCGTATTTCACCTTCTTTTGAGTCAACTTCGTCAATGGTTTCGCGATCTTCGAGAATCCCTCGATGAATCTTCGGTAATATCCGGCGAGTCCTAAGAATTGGCGAATTTCTGTCGGTGTCGTAGGAGCAGTCCACTCCCTAATTGATTCAATCTTGGCGGGATCAACATGAATCCCCTTGCTATCAATAACATGACCTAGAAATTGTACTCTTGGCAACCAAAAATCACACTTCGAGAACTTAGCGTACAATTCCTCCTTCTTAAGCAATTCCAATATTATCTTAAGATGTTCCTCATGTTCCTTCTCATTCCTTGAGTAAATCAGTATGTCATCGATGAACACAATGACAAACTTGTCCAAATACGGTTTACACACCCGGTTCATGAGGTCCATAAACACAGTAGGTGCGTTTGTCAAACCGAACGGCATCACTTGGAACTCATAGTGTCCATACCTAGTCCTAAAAGCAGTCTTTGCAACATCTTCCTCACGGACTCTCAACTGGTGATAACCAGACCTAAGGTCAATCTTCGAGTAAACGCTCGATCCTTGCAATTGATCAAACAGATCATCGATCCTAGGTAACGGGTAACGGTTCTTGATGGTAAGTTTGTTCAACTCACGATAGTCGATACACATCCGAAAAATCCCATCCTTCTTCTTCACAAATAAGACTGGAGCTCCCCAGGGTGAAGAACTCGGTCTTATGAATCCTTTATCAGTCAACTCTTGTAGTTGCGTCGCTAGTTCTTGCAATTCTGACGGTGCTAAACGGTAAGGCGCTCGAGCAACAGGTGCAGCTCCCGGTATTAAATCGATCTGGAATTCAACTTGTCTAGCCGGCGGTAATCCAGGCAAATCTTCAGGAAAGACTTCCGGAAAATCCCGTACGATAGGTACTTCTTCCAACCGTTTTTCTTCCGTCTTCTTTTCAGTAACACAGGCTAAAAATACGTGGCAACCTTCCGATAACAACTTCTGAGCCTTGACAAGCGAGATAATGTTTAGTCGTGACTTCCCTTTTCCGTTACTTGTATCCCCTTGTACCTCCAAAAGTTCATCACTGATACAATGATTTTCTATGGGGTTCAGAATATGTTCTCGGTATCTCCTTGAATTTATCACGGCTCTAAGTGGAATGATTTGTTCTTGGTTAATAAAAAGGTGTTGGTTTGTTTATCTATTTTAAACTAATGACAAATAAGTAAGTGTCGAAGAGTAAAATTAAAGCTATAAAGATTAATACCAAAAAGACGAGTTTAAAAATAAATGCTTGAAAACTTAAAGATAAGATTAGAGAAATACTTGAACACTTAATAAAACTAACACTTGAAAACTTTGTAAAAACATGAACTCATCAAATCGGAATAATACTAAAAGGAGTGATCAGAATATATTCCGATCTTCTGATCGGAA
Organism: Glebionis coronaria; assembly: GCA_025667525.1. Classification (NCBI taxonomy): domain Eukaryota; kingdom Viridiplantae; phylum Streptophyta; class Magnoliopsida; order Asterales; family Asteraceae; genus Glebionis; species Glebionis coronaria. The sequence goes on along the minus strand of CM046882.1, from coordinate 404,160,504 downwards.
TGTAGGCAATGATGGTGATCGGAATAAAGGACAAAGAGGTGCAATCGGAATATGCAAGTACCCAATCCAATCGGAATGTTTAAAAATTATACTAATCGGAATAATGGAAAAAGAGCTGATCGGAATGTGGGAAAATAAGATACAATCGGAATGATTAACACAGTACAAATCGGAATATGGAAAATGAGTTATAATCGGAATGTAGCAAAACTTCCCCGTCGGAATACTTAAAAATAAGCGCAAATCAGAAAAACCTAAACCCTTTTCCGATCACACGATCGGAATAAGGGGTGTGGTGTGCTGGTCGGAATGACCCAATCGGAAAAGGGTTTTACCCTTTCCGATATCCCTTTGATCTGAAATACAAGCAAGGTGAATAAGCTATTTCAATAAGCTACTACCCAAACTAGCACGAATCCAATATGAAACAGATTAAATAAGCACTAAAAACAACTTTTCTAACTTTAAATAAGCAAACTTGTAAATCAAATAAATAAAAAGATAAACTTTTTATAAAAACTTTAAAAAGTAAAATAAGCTAAACTCACAAATAAGCCAATAAGCACAAGGATCTTAGAGCTTATTCGTGTAGAAACTTAAGGAAACATAAAAAGATTAACTTTTTAAGCACGAAAACATAGATGAACAACACGGATCATAAGTAATTCGTACCAAAAGTGAATCAAAATCAAGAAAGGAAGAATGAGATTAAAGATTATAAGCTTGAAATTGAACTTGATTAATGAAAAACAATACAACGGTTTGATCTTGAAAGAAAGAAAGATGAAAACTAGTGAGAGAAAGTTGAGAACTTTCTCTCTCTAAAACTAGAGAGAATGAAAAACTAAAAACTACAACTAAGACTAACTAAGACTAACTAGCTCCAAATTTGGTGAAGTAAAGTCCTATTTATAGGCGTGTGATGGTGGGCTTGTGAATGGGCTTTGGTTGGGCTTCTTTTCTTCTTTCTTCTTTAGTCTTCACGTTTCTTTAAATAAACGTTCTCGACTTTGGATTTTGAGAAGTGTCGGTGAATAATTCTAACTCGTCTTATAATCTTTTGTTTAATAGACTCGAGTTCTTCGACATATATGAATCTTCCTTCTTTGGCTCTATTCTTCGATAAATCTTCAAATAGGCACAATGACTTCAAATCTTTTTGCATTTCTTGGACAATAGACTTCGTATTGAGTCTTTTTCCTCGATAAAACCCGTGCAATCCCATGTTTTCTTCAATATTCTCCCGGTTGACTCTGAAAACACAATAAACACAAAAACCACGCATAATTCCAAACAAATGATATTAAATACGTGTTTTGGTCTTGTTTTAGCCAGAAATAAGTGGTAAAAGGATGGGTGTTTTCACACCTATCAAATCCCTTACACTTAACCATTGCCATGCCCTCATGCAATGCTTAGTGATAAAGCAAGTTTACACTTTTCTCATAATCAATCAACCTTGGCCTTATTAAAATACTACAAAACAAATATTAAAGTACTAAGAGAAATTAAAACTTTTAAAGTAAACAAAGGGATAGAAAACCATTTTCACTTAAAAAAGCTATATGGAAATAACTTGCAAAGAGATCAAGGACTTACATTAGGGCTTCAGTGCTGCGACGATTTATCACCCTCAAGTTTCACGTTCCCCAAACTAAGCTTAAAAACGAGATCATTGTTATTATAAGTTAGCAATTCAAACACTTACACACATGGCTTAATTATATGCTTGAACTCCCTTATTCCTAGGTGTATCTCTTATATTTTACTTTTGTCTTAGAATGATCATGAAGATGCATTTTTTGGACTTATTTTGATAGTTTATTTAGGCTGAAAGCAAAGTAGGACGATTTGATCAATAGTTAGCTAAAGGACAAAATCTCTTAAAACTGCTTCTCGGGATATCAAAAAGTTCATATCTTGGCATAACTCGGTTCACGATTTGAGACCTTTCCCGGGCCGATATTTGGCATGTACTTCATACTTCATATCTTCGAGAGATGTTCTTGAGATAATGGGCTTCTCTTCGTTATAGAGCTTCTTCACTTGGAGACTTTTTAGGGGTACTCCAACTTTGTTGACCACGACTTCATGATTATTTCTTCAATCTCTAATTGGGATTTTGAGATACAACGATCCGCCTCCTTTTCGGACTTGGATCTATTTATCCTCATACCTTGTTAGGGTCTTTTCGGATAGACTTCTCCATGATGTTTGTGGGAGTTGATTGCTTTTCGTCGTGAGTCTTGATCCTTCATATTGATTTTGGGAATAATGCTTTTCACATCACCTTGGATCTTTAGCAATAACATTGAATCCTCATACCTTGTTAGGGCCGTTTCGGACTCGCCAATCTTCGCGCCCCGCTTCATAAGTTATGCCTTGGCTATGAACTCTTATCATTACCGAGCAACTTTTAAACGATCTTGGGCTAGAAGCTAAGTAAATTTTCAAATCGTACGACCTTACTTATTGCAGATAAATTATTAGCAAGTGATGGGAGAATAGGCAAATAATTACACCAAGTGAGCTTGTGCAAGAATACCGACTTATAATTGACTCTATCATTTCTCGTCCTCCACAATTTAAAATCTCAAGTAATGAGACTCGTGGATACTTAGCCTAATAAACCAATTAAGGTCTACATGGTTAAGGATAATAGCTAGAATAAACTTGGATAAGCCTATTCGGGTTGAGTCAAAATAATCGCAACGGGCCTAATATGTCAAAGACTTCTAAACTAGCTACACCACTTTATTAATATTTTTGACTTTATTGCGGGATATATACATATGAAAGCAACGATAAAAAGTTAAAAATTACGACTAAATGGCCAAAGTTAATAAAAAATTTGGAAAATGTTAAAAAATATGATTTTCCGGTTAAATGAAGGCATTTTCATGGAAAATTCCACTTAAAACTTCGATAGAAGTCCCCCTACACTTAAGATAAACGTTGTCCTCAATGTTTAAGCATGTGAGAAAAGTCTCCCCTACACTTATGACATTGTGCACGTTGGTTAAATCAAGCTAAGGAAGAGACGACTAAAGTGATCAATTTCAAATGTGAGTATGAAGAAAATTGAATCACGATAGTTGAGAGATAGAACCGGATTTCGGATAACATGGGAGCACGGTTCTTCAGAGATTCCAAGAGTGCACTTATCCCTGTAATCACATCACCACGCAAACACAAACAACCTATAGAGGTCCCCCTACACTTAGGAGGTTAAATGGAAAAGGATAGATACTCGGGCTGCCTCCCGAGGAGCGCTTGTTTTTGATAACCGAGTCACGAGCCTGACTCGACCCAAAATTAGTTCATGGGAAACGTGGTGAGGGATGGAATCATCTCATGAGAGATGTCCTCACCAAAGTACAACTTCATTCGTTGGCCATTCACCTTAAAATTCGGCCCATTAGGTTTAGCGAGCTCGATAGGTTCACCCCAAAACCTTAATTGGCTATCTTAGTTGGCCCATATGGATAAATTTAGGCAATGGTGAATGGGCCGGACCAACGAGATTTCAGCTTGCCCGAAAAGATTTTCAACCGAGAGTTAAAGAGTAAAACTTTGTCTCTAACTTGGAACTCTCGGTTTTTAATCTTGGAGTCGTGAATGAGCTTAGTCTTTTCCTTATAGATCAAAGAATTTCCATAAGCCTCATTACGGAGTTCATTGAGCTCATTGAGTTGGAGCTTGCGTAGGTCACCGGCTTTGTTGATATCAAAATTAGCCCACTTCAAGGCCTAGTAAGCCTTGTGCTCCAACTCAATGGGGAGGTGGCACGCTTTCCCGTACACAAGACGATATGGTGTACAAACAATCAGAGTCTTGTAAGCGGTACGAAAAGCCCACAAAGCATCATCAAGTTTATCAGCCCATGAGGCACGATGCTCTCCCACGGTTCTTTCGAGAATTCGCTTTAATCCTCGGTTAGATATTTCAGCCTGGCCATTAGTTTGTGGGTGGTAAGCGGTGGAAAGACGATGATTTACACCATACTTAGCCATGACTCTAGCAAATTGGTCGTTACAAAAATGAGTCCCGCGATCACTAATAATGGCACGAGGCACACCGAATCTAGCGAATAGCGATTTCAAAAAGTTACAAACCACCCTTGCGTCATTAGTGGGTAAAGCTTTGGCTTCTACCCACTTTGTAACGTAGTCAACGGCTACAAGGATGTATTTGTTTCCTTTAGAGGAAGGGAATGGCCCCATAAAGTCGATACCCCAAACATCAAAGATTTCACATTCTTGTATGAAATTCTGAGGCATCTCGTCTTTATGTGTGATCTTGCCTTGTTTTTGGCAAGCATCACAACGTGTAACCATCTCATGAGCATCACGATAGATGGTGGGCCAATAAAATCCCGAGTCAAACACTTTTTTGGCGGTGTAGTTGGGACCAAAGTGACCACCGGTGGGTCCTTTGTGGCAAGCGTCAAGGATTTCTAAAGCTGCCGGTCCATCAACACATCGGCGAATAATCAAGTCGGCACATTGTTTGAAAAGATACGGGTCATCCCAAAAGTAAGTCTTAATGTCGGTAAAGAACTTCTTCTTTTTCTGGGATGTTAACCCGTCAACGAGAATTCCACCCGCCAAGTAGTTTTCAATGTCCGCAAACCACGGGGTTTCATCAGCAGTCGAGTTGATAGACATTAAGGTCTCCAAGGTAAAAGAATCATTGATTTCTTTGTTCGGATGATCCCCTTGGTAAGGATCCTCAAGTCTACTGAGATGATCCGCGGCTAGGTTTTCAGCTCCTTTTTTATCGCGAATTTCGATTTTAAATTCTTGGAGTAGCAAAACCCAGCGAAGAAGTCTTGGTTTGGAATCTTGCTTAGTCAACAAGTACTTCAACGTGGAATGATCGGTGTAAACGATTGTGGTGGAAAGGACAAGATAGGGGCGGAACTTTTCAAAGGCATAGACAACAGCTAAAAGCTCTTTTTCGGTTGTCGTGTAATGCAATTGAGCCCCAGTCATTGTCTTGCTAGCGTAATGGATTGGTTGGAAGTGTTTGTTCACTCTTTGACCCAGAACCGCTCCAATAGCATAGTCACTAGCATCGCACATCAACTCAAAGGGAAGCTCCCAGTTAGGGGTAACCAAGACGGGTGCCTTAGTTAGCTTATCCTTAAGCAAGTTGAAGGCTTCAAGGCACTCTTTGGAAAAGATAAAAGGAGTATCTTTTTCCAAGAGGTGGGTCATCGGGCGAGCGATTTGAGAAAAATCTTTGATGAATCGACGGTAGAAGCCCGCATGACCAAGGAAACTTCTCACACCCTTCACGGTTGAAGGTGGAGGCAACTTAGCGATAACATCGACTTTAGCACGGTCCACTTCAAGACCGGCTTTGGAGATCTTGTGTCCTAGCACGATGCCCTCTTTTACAATGAAATGGCATTTTTCCCAATTAAGAACAAGGCGAGTGTCTTCACACCGCTTCAGCATACGTTCTAAATTGGCAAGGCAAGCAGAGAAAGAATCGCCATAAACCGAGAAATCATCCATGAATACTTCCATAGTGTCTTCCACCATGTCATGGAATATAGCCATCATACACCTTTGGAACGTCCCAGGAGCATTGCATAAACCAAAAGGCATGCGTTTCTAAGCAAATGTTCCATAGGGACAAGTGAATGTGGTCTTTTCTTGGTCCTTGGGATCGATGGGAATTTGAAAATACCCAGAGAACCCATCTAAGAAGCAGTAATAGTCATTACCAGCTAGACGCTCGAGCATTTGATCCATGAAAGGAAGAGGAAAGTGGTCTTTTCTTGTGGCATCATTGAGCTTGCGATAATCAATACAAACTCTCACCCAGTAACGAGACGAGTGGGAATCAACTCGTTGTGTTCATTGGAAACAACGGTTATTCCGCCCTTCTTGGGAACACAATGGACGGGACTTACCCACGGCGAATCCGAAATAGGGTATATCAAGCCGGCATCTAGAAGTTTGATAACCTCTTGTTTGATGACCTCATGAATGCGAGAATTAACCCTTCTTTGGCTCTGGATTGCGGGTTTAAAGTCATCTTCCATGAGAATCTTGTGAGTACAAAAGTTCGGATCAATTCCGCGGATATCGGAAATTTTCCAAGCAATTGCCTTCTTATGATCTTTAAGCACGGCGATGAGGCGAGATTTCTCTTCTTCTTTCAAGTCCTTCGCGATGATGACGGGCGACTTCTTCTCTTCTTCAAGGAACACGTACTCGAGATGGGGCGACAACTCCTTAAGTTCTAAATCCGGAGGATTTTCGATGGGAGGCGTCTTCAAAGTCGGAGCATCGATAGCAATAACCGTGGGAGATGGTGGAGAAATATTGTCTTCTTTAAAGATGTTCTCAATGAGGCGAAGATCTTCATCCCAATCGGTAGGAGAATCGTCAGTAGCTAAGTTCACATCTCCCATGGTGGCTTCAAAATCTTTCCAAAGGAAATCACTTTTTCCAAATAGAGATAGTGATGAGTCAATAGAGGAAACGATCTCAACATTGGGAAGAGAGGTAGGAATACTTTTACAAGCATCTTTGAAGTGTTCTTCACATGCCTCATCAAGAACGTCAATACAATTAACACTCTCGTTAGAATAAGGCTGTTTAGACAACTTTCCCATGTTGAAAACGATTTTATCGTCACCCACTCTCATGATAAGCTCACCGGCTTCAACATCGATGAGAGTGCGACCGGTCCTCAGGAATGGACGACCAACAATTAAGGGCACACGAGGGTCCATCTCGTAGTCGACGACGACGAAATCGGCAGGAAAAGTGAATTTGTCGACTCCTACAAAGACGTCTTCGGTTATCCCCACTGGATAAGCAACCGTACGGTTAGCTAATTCCAAAGTCATTTTGGTGGGGACTAGCTCAGGGAGAGATAATTGCTTCCAAACGCTTAGAGGCATTAGATTGATACTGGCACCTAGATCGGCTAGGGCCATGCAATTCTCTACTCCTGGGAAGTTACAAGGGATTAAGAAACGACCCGGATCACCAAGCTTGGTTGGCAATTTCCTTAAGAGCAATGCAGAGCAATTCTCATTAAGTTGGGTGTTAGCAATATCAAGAAGCTTCTCCTTGTCGCTAAGAAGATCTTTGAACATTTTTGCGTACTTAGGCATGTGAGCGAGAGCCTCAGCGAAGGAGATGTTAAAATTAAATTGTTTAAACATTTTTAGAAAGTTCGAAACTTGAATATCATCCTTGCTTTTGAGCTTCTCTTTCCTCAACCTTGAGGGATAAGGTATATCGGAAGAAGAGGAAGGCTTTGGGATCGAAGGATCACTCACATACTTGGGTGGAGGAGGGGTAGAAGTAAGAGGCGGAGAAATTGGGGAAGTAGAAGGAGTAGGAATAGGAGCAGGTGACTCGTTTTCCTTAGTCACAATCACCGGTGGAGGTATAGGAAGCTCGGGTTCCTTGGTACCTTTGCCACTGCGAGTGGTGATTGCTTTCATCTCCCCTCTTGGATTCGCAACGGTGTTACTCGGAAGAGTACCCGAAGAAGAGGGTTGATTACCTTGGAAGAAACTAGCCATCATGTTTTTTAAGTCATTCGTTTGACTATCCAAAGTGTTTCTCATATCAGCTCTCAAATCGTTCCCTTGTTTCACCAGGTCTGCTTTCAAGTTGCGCACTTCCTGTTGGAGATTGTCCACGATCACATCGTTAGTCCTCATGTAGGTTCCAATGTCTTGGTGTAATGCGATTGGTTGGTTGGGAGGAGCATTGTATGCGGGTGGTTGATAAGCAGGTTGCTGGTAAACTTGGTTGTTTTTTGAGGTGGATGTGGTTGTTTGTGAGGTGGTATGTATGGTCCACGAGGTTGTTGTTGTTGAGGAGGGCGGTTGAGGTTTTGTTGTTGGTTTGGGTTGTTAGGAGTAAAACCGGGCGGGGAAAGAAAGTTGTTGGAACGGTAGCTAAGCAAGTTGCGGTCACCTTGAGGACGAGCTTGATAAGCGGGCTGAGGATAGGTACCGTATGCTGCATTCACATTCTCAGAAGGATAGTCTTGGGTGGCAGTACAAGTGGTGTAAGAGTGAGGACCCCCGCATATCTCACATGGTTGCTAACAGCATTGACTTGCGCGTCTTGAGCGTTTTTAGCATTTATGCTGTTGGTGTTGTTGGCGGTGTGGGTAACAAGCGATTCAAGAAGCGTAGTAATTTTGTCAAGTCGCTTGTCGTTGTCACTAGTACTAGCACTAGCGACATTGGTCCGAACACTCTTGGTTTGCACACGAGACTTATTTTCAATAATATCCCAAGCGGCATTAGAAGTCTTGGCCAAAATATTACCCCCCGAGGCACTGTTTAGTGAATCTTGGTCATTCATGCTTAAACCATTATAAAAAGTGTTAATTTGGTGCACTTTGGTAAAACCATGTTGTGGGCATTTTCTTAAAAGATCTTTGAAACGATCCCAAGATTCACTAAAAGACTCATCGTACTTTTGTTCAAAATTGATAATTTCATTCCGCAAAGCGGTAGTACGAGAGGGTGGGAAAAAGTAGTTGATAAATTTGGTCTCCAAATCCGTCCACGTCATAATACTTTGTGGCGGTTCCTTAGCAAGCCAATGCCGGGCTTGTCCCTCTAAATAAAAGGGAAAAAGTTGTAAACGGATTACCTCTTGTGGAACACCATTGAATTTGACCGTATTCGTGAGTTGTAAGAATCTTTTGATGTGGTCATGTGGATCATCAATGGTACGCCCCAAGAATGGTTGAGCAGAGACCATCTGGATAAAGCCGGATTTGAGCTCAAAGTTGTTGGCTGCAATCGCGGGTATGACAATTGGATCATCATTACCATCTACATATGCTTGCAGAAGTTCAATCATCGGGCGATTATCCGGTAGAGGCTCATTGTTGTTAAGAGGAGGATTGTTATTGTTGTTGTTATTATTGTTGAGAGGTGGGTTATTGTTGTTGTTTTGTACACCGGCCATGTCTAAGTCTTCGAGAGGCTCGGGCTCTTGATAAGACGTTGATCGTGTACGCATGCACCTGCAAAAGAACTAACAAGGCAAAAACAAAGCAAAAATATTTTTGGTTTTTATGTTTTTTATTTTTTTTTGGATTTTTGAAAATTTTATATTTTTTTGTGTTTTTGAAATTTTTTATGAAAAAGTAACGTTCACGGGGAACGGATCCCAAAATCCAAGTTCTCACAAAAAACTGTTGATCTTAACGAGAAGAGCCGGCAGCGGCGCCATTTGATACAATGATTTTCTATGGGGTTCATAATATGTTCTCGGTATCTCCTCGAATTGATCACGGCTCTAAGTGGAATGATTTGTTCTTGGTTAATAAAAAGGTGTTGGTTTGTTTATCTATTTTAAACTTATGACAAATAAGTAAGTGTCGAAGAGTAAAATTAAAGCTATAAAGATTAATACCAAAAAGACGAGTTTAAAAATAAATGCTTGAAAACTTAAAGATAAGATTAGAGAAATACTTGAACACTTAATAAAACTAACACTTGAAAACTTTGTAAAAACATGAACTCATCAAATCGGAATAATACTAAAAGGAGTGATCGGAATATATTCCGATCTTCTGATCGGAATGTAGGCAATGATGGTGATCGGAATAAAGGACAAAGAGGTGCAATCGGAATATGCAAGTACCCAATCCAATCGGAATGTTTAAAAATTATACTAATCGGAATAATGGAAAAAGAGCTGATCGGAATGTGGGAAAATAAGCTACAATCGGAATGATTAACACAGTACAAATCGGAATATGGAAAATGAGTTATAATCGGAATGTAGCAAAACTTCCCCGTCGGAATACTTAAAAATAAGCGCAAATCGGAAAAACCTAAACCCTTTTCCGATCACACGATCGGAATAAGGGGTGTGGTGTGCGGGTCGGAATGACCCAATCGGAAAAGGGTTTTACCCTTTCCGATATCCCTTTGATCCGAAATACAAGCAAGGTGAATAAGCTATTTCAATAAGCTACTACCCAAACTAGCACGAATCCAATATGAAACGGATTAAATAAGCACTAAAAACAACTTTTCTAACTTTAAATAAGCAAACTTGTAAATCAAATAAATAAAAAGATAAACTTTTTATAAAAACTTTAAAAAGTAAAATAAGCTAAACTCACAAATAAGCCAATAAGCACAAGGATCTTAGAGCTTATTCGTGTAGAAACTTAAGGAAACATAAAAAGATTAACTTTTTAAGCACGAAAACATAGATGAACAACACGGATCATAAGTAATTCGTACCAAAAGTGAATCAAAATCAAGAAAGGAAGAATGAGATTAAAGATTAAAAGCTTGAAATTGAACTTGATTAATGAAAAACAATACAAAGGTTTGATCTTGAAAGAAAGAAAGATGAAAACTAGTGAGAGAAAGTTGAGAACTTTCTCTCTCTAAAACTAGAGAGAATGAAAAACTAAAAACTACAACTAAGACTAACTAAGACTAACTAGCTCCAAATTTTGTGAAGTAAAGTCCTATTTATAGGCGTGTGATGGTGGGCTTGTGAATGGGCTTTGGTTTGGGCTTCTTTTCTTCTTTCTTCTTTAGTCTTCACGTTTCTTTAAATAAACGTTCCCGACTTTGGATTTTGAGAAGTGTCGGTGAATAATTCCAACTCGTCTTATAATCTTTTTTTTAATAGACTCGAGTTCTTCGACATATATGAATATTCCATCTTTGGCTCTATTCTTCGATAAATCTTCAAATAGGCACAATGACTTCAAATCTTTTTGCATCTCTTGGATAATTGACTTCGTCTTGAGTCTTTTTCCTCGATAAAACCCGTGCAATCCCATGTTTTCTTCAATATTCTCCCGGTTGACTCTGAAAACACAATAAACACAAAAACCACGCATAATTCCAAACAAATGATATTAAATACGTGTTTTGGTCTTGATTTAGCCAGAAATAAGTGGTAAAAGGATGGGTGTTTTCACACCTATCAATCACCAAATGGTAAACGAACGATCTTCTCGTCGCATACAATCGTAGCACGATATCTCAACAACCAATCCATTCCGACAATCACGTCAAAACTCCCTAACTCAACAGGCATAAGGTCTATTACGAAAGGATGACCTAGAAGATTTAAAGTGCATCCACGAAGTATAGTGTCGGCTTCTATTAACTTCCCATTTGCTAACTCAATAGTGTACTTAGTGTCTAAGGGCGAAGGGGTCACATCAAGCAAAACACTGAAAGCAGTCGACACAAAACTCCTATCGGCTCCAGTATCAAATAAAATAGAAGCATAACGACCATTGAGAAGAAACGTACCCGTCACGACGTGAGGGTTTTGTTGCGCTTCTCCTCCTCCTATCACATAGACCCTTCCACAAGCTTCCCCAGCTTTAGCAATCTTTCCTTGGTCCTTGTTCTTTTTCTTTGGGCACTCATTGTTGTAGTGTCCCTTTTGCTGACATTCATAGCAAGTGACGTTGGCTTTCGTGTTAGGTGGTGACTTACAGTCTCTAGCAATGTGTCCAGTTTTCTTGCAGTTGTGACATTGTACATTATATTGTCCATTATGGTGACGCTTGCATCGATTACACAAAGGTAACGTCCCATTGTATACTCCTTTTTCCCCAGTACCAGCAGTGTACGCTTTCACGGTGTCTTGCCTCTTATTCGGATAGTTCCCATGGTTGTTCCTTTGGTTATTACCCCATTTTCTCTTGTTGTCCGCGACATTCCCAGCATTTGCTCGAACAACTTGGTCCATCAGACTATGAGCCATCCTTATAGCATCACTAACTTTTGTCGGTCCAGACGATGTCACATTCCCTTGAACTCTACCCGGTAAACCCAAATATAGCGCTCAACCTTCTTTTCTTCATCCGGAACCATTCCAGGACATAGCAAACACAATTCTTGGAACCTCCTAGTGTACGTACCAATGTCATTGTTCTTCACAGTCAGGTTCCACAATTCGATTTCCATTTTCTGAATCTCATTACGAGGACAGTACTCCTTAGTCAACAACTTCTTAAGTTCCTCCCAACTCATTCCATACGCCTCCTCGGCTCCAGCCGTCTGCATATGGGTGTTCCATCATGTCAACCCTCCAGCAGCTAAAGTACAAGTAGAATAAGTCACTTGGTTTTCAACAGCACATCCACTGACACGGAACACAACTTCCATCTTTTCAACCCAACGAGCTAATCCGACAACTCATTCAGTACCATTAAAATTCAAAGGGTCACAGCTCCTAAATTCCTTGTAAGTACACGGCTTAGGCGGTCGATTGTCAACATTGTTCGGTGGTGCTTCGTTCACGTTGTCGTTAGCTTGAACGTTTGCCAGTGCAGCAGTCACTCGTTGCGTAATTAGTGCTTCCAATTGTGCGTCAGTCATTCCGTTACGTGTGTTCACCATTGTTTCTCTGCGTTAAGACAACAATGCAAATAAGGTTCAAGCACGAATATATACGTTATATATTTCTTATGCTAAAATAGAATGCAGAATTTAACAGTACAACAACACAAAAAGGATAGTCACTGGTCAAGGTCATAAAGTTAAATTCCCATTCATAATCAAAATATCGAGTACATAGTCATAAAATAAGTGTATGATTACATCTAGTCTACTCCAACTAACCAAGTACTACTCTAGTTTAGTGGATACAATGCCCAAAAGATAAAGATGTCAATCTACTCTAGAATTAAGCACAATAACGATGAATCTCTAAGTGCGACGACGACGATCACACTCAGCACATCTCGGTGAGTCACTCCTCGGGTCTCCATCTGCAGCTCGGTCTCCTCCACGAACTGACTCCAACTCACGCCTCAACCTAGCAACCTCCTCAAGTGTGGTATCCAACAAGTCACGGGTATCCTCGTTATCCTCTAACAATCCAAAAACCGCATCCTCAAGTAGAAGAAAACGAACAACATCTGAATCCCTAGCAGATCCTATCATAACAACACATGACCTAGGTCTAGAGGGCTCTCCAACATGATGAGTAGGTGGTGTAGAAACAGTAGTAGCAACTCGACTCCCATGAGTAGGCGATGCCTCAGGTGTAGTGTGTGAATCAGACATACGAACCTTCTTCTGTGGGCATGACGAATCAGAATCGGACAAAGCTCGAGATCTAACACCGGATGGTCCAGCTCCATCAGCAGGTGGTACAGTATCATCGGAATCAGTATAAACCTCAGCTGGTGGCGTACCCCATAAAGCTTCCCTCTCCTCTCTAAACCGCTGACATGGAACAGTAGGCTTCTTCCTCAAGTTGGACGTCTTCCTAATCTCACTCCTCCTACTAGGCTCAACTCCCTCAGGTACAACAGTCAAAGCATCAACCCTACTATCATCATCAGCCACAGCACCCTCGCTATCACTACTAGCCACAACCATCCTAACGTCAGTATCACTCTCAATCTCATCATCCATGTCCTCATCATCCTCACGATCTTCCTCATATCCATCCATATCATCATCACCCTCATGATCTATCTCAACACCATCCATATCATCCTCATGACCTACCTCATGTCCATCCATACCCTCATCACCCTCGTGATCTACCTCAATACCATCCACATCATCCTTATCAACCTCATCGTCCTCACTACCACTAACCCACTCGATCAAAGTATGATGCACAACAGGTGGCATCCCATCAACAACATCAGAAGTATCAGAAAACACATCAGGCTCACCCTCATCATCCTCCTCCGGATCCTCGTCAGGGTCATACTCCGCACCTTCCTCCTCAGGATCAGCCTCCTCTGGGTCATTCTCCGGCTCAACATGATCTGGTACCATCTCAATCTCGTCTTCCCACTCTTTGTCAGCAAAGTCGGACTGGTAAGAAACAGTAGATGACGACATAACCTGCAACAACCAAAATGCGTATTAAAGCAGTTGTAGGGTATGCATGAAATAATCATGTATAGAAATTAAAGTATGCAAATCAACGAAATGCATATATATATAATACATATTACGTATTACATAATATATATTACATATTACTTATACTGTTATCCTACGTAATACATTACGTAGTACACATATATATACAGAGTAACAAGTAGCCACATCGGTTATAGTCTAGGCCTAAGATACAAACCTAGTTCTCTATAACCAAGGCTCTGATTACCAAATCTGTAACACCCCAAAATGTGATATGCGGAAGCGGTGAAGCTCGGGGGCTGTTACGTCATTGTATCATAGTTCAAGGTACAAGAGAACGACTCTAAATGAGACGTTTTATAAAAATACCACGTTGAATTTAAATTAAAAGCATCATAGTGATTGTGGTAAAATACGACTCTTGTTTAGGAAAACAAAAGAACGTATATGAGCGGTAAGTATCGAGTGATGACTTTAGGAAAAATCAACACTAATGACCCAATCACTTAAAAGAGAGAAAAAGTTCGTTTCCCAAGGAGGTATATGTGTTGTGAATTAACTTGTATGTATTTGAGATTAATATTTGAGAAGATGAGAAGACGGTTTCGTGAAAATTACACTATGTCGTAAAAGACGTAAACGTAAAGCCGTAGAAAAATCAACCAAATTAAAAATTATCTAAAACCAAAAACAAAATTAAGAAAAGATTAAAAAAGGCTAAAAGAAGTCTTAAATAATATAAATAAAGTTAAAAATCCAACAAAGATATTTTAAAACCTTTTATTAATTAAATAATTAATTTTAAATGCTAATTAAAGCCCTAAAATTAATTACAACTAATAAAATATCCCAAAATATGATTTTATTGAAAAATTACTTAACTTATATTATTATAAGACTAAAAAGTAATTTTCTAAAAATTAAAACCTAATAAAACTATTTTTAAAACCCTAAAAATGATTTAAAATAATTAAAAACTAATTAAACTTAAATTAATTATAAAAATTAATCTAAAAGCTATAAAAATATTCTAAAAATGGAAATGATCCTAATTAATGATAAAGAAATTAAGAAAAATGAAAAAGAAAGAAAAATAAAATTTTGAAAAATTAATAATAAAATAATAATAAAATAATACTAAAAATAAAAAGTTTCTAGAATTTGAAATAAAAAATTTCTAAAAATCCTAATTAATATAACTAAGAGGAAAACACAAATTAGAGCTCCTACCCCTTTTTTAATAATTTTATAAAAATCTTTAAAGTTTATAAAAAAACCTTAAAATAATATAAAATTAAAAATTAAAGTTTTTGAAACCAAAA
Source organism: Glebionis coronaria (assembly GCA_025667525.1). Classification (NCBI taxonomy): domain Eukaryota; kingdom Viridiplantae; phylum Streptophyta; class Magnoliopsida; order Asterales; family Asteraceae; genus Glebionis; species Glebionis coronaria. Next base: position 404,145,303 of record CM046882.1, on the reverse strand, counting down.
CTAGATGTAAACCTCAAAAATATATTTTAAAACCTAAAAACTATTTTTCCTAAAAAATTAAAATCTTTTTTCTATTTTTTATGGATTTATTAAAAACCGTCTATTAATTTAATCCTAGAAAATAAACTATTAATGAGAAAAATATAAAAAGTGGCTAGAAAAATCAACAATGCTAAAAAGTTCCTAGGAAAAATTAAAAGAACAAAAATTGGCTTAAAAATAAGCTGGAAAAAGCTGAAAACCCTACGGCTTTTTAAATAAGCAACAAGTGAAAAACGTGTTAACTAGTTTCACTTTGCACCCTTGGTCAGTAAAAGACCCAAGGGCGCAGTGGTAGTGTTGTGTGTGTGTGAACGTGGGGATTGTGGGTTCGAGTCTATATAACCCCCTTTTTACTCGTTTTTCTTTTTTTATTTTTTTTTTACTTCCAAACCAATCTGTGCACTCTTAACAAGCTTGTAACCAATCCAATACTCTTTTTATGCAAGATTTAAGCCAACAGATTACCAAAAACGTGGCAGATTTAGCTTTATGAACACAAGCAGAAAAGTGCTTTGTGCTCTTGCTTTTGATTCAGCCAAGAGGGGCTTGGCAATGCTTATTTTGGTGTTGTTTGTGGACAAATGGGGCACTCTTGTGCTCCTTTGAGCACAAGAAGTGTTAGAAATACGTTTTAACGTATATTAGAAGTATCGGTCACTCCACAATATGATTTATGTTGTAATAGCTCGTAGTTAGTAATTAGTTATTATTTGCTTATTAACTTAAGTAAGAACCGGTCCATGGGCTTGTCATGGACCGGCCCAAGCCCAATGTTTAGCTTGGACTATAAATACCCCTTTCCACTAAGGAAAGGGGTTGGTTGTTATCATTTCTTAATTTCCATATTAATAAAATTCACATAGTTTCTCTCACTTTCTCTCTCTAACTTTCTCTCTCTAGAAATTAACAAACCCCTTCATAGATTCATTGATTATCAATATTCTACATTTGGTATCAAGAGCTATGGGGTGATTTAAGGTGGTGATTTGTGTGGTTTTTTAGTTTTTGATTGTATTAGTGTTCTTTAAGAAAAATCATCTTGATTCTTGGTGTTTTTGATGTTTTTGTGATTGGGATTAGTGGATAAGTATTAGTTGTTACTTATTTTAGTCGAAAGCACAAAACTTTTTGGGTTATTTGGTCAAAATCTGGGCTTAATCGTAAGTTTTACTGTTCTACTGTTCATCGGACAAAGTTTCTGCTCATTCAGCAAAACTTCCGGATCAAGAAGTTCAGAATCAAGGAGTTCCGAGTCAAGAAGTTCCGAATCAAGAAACTTCCGAACCAAGAAGTTCCGAGTCAAGAAACTTCCGAATCAAGGAGTTCCGAGTCAAGAAGTTCCGAATCAGAAACTTCCGAACCAAGAAGTTCCGAATCAAGAAACTTCCGAACCAAGAACTTCCGAGTCAAGAAGTTCCGGATCAAGCCAAACTTCCGAACCAAGAACTTCCGAGACAAGAAGTTCCGGATCAAGCCAAACTTCCGAACCAAGAACTTCCGAGTCAAGAAGTTCCGGATCAAGCCAAAGTTCCGAACCAAGAACTTCCGAATCAAGAAGTTCCGGATCAATCCAAAAGTTCCGAATCAAGGTATTCTTCCGAATCAACAAAAAGTTCCGAATCAAGGAAATCTTCCGAATCAAACTTCCGAATCAACAAAAAGTTCCGAATCAAGGGTGATTTTGCTTGTTTTTTCGACGATTTTTTAGAGGATTTAATCTTGGTTTCATACAACAAAAACACAACACAATTCACAAGCTTTACTTCACTGCTCGATCAACCGATAATCTCTGTTTCTTTGAAGAAAAACAAAATGAATCCAAATTCAGTAATGCCTCAGATGACATCTCTTACGGATATATCAATCATAACGGGAACTGATAGCCGTCCACCGATGCTTATTAAAGAGGTGTTTGAGGCATGGCAAGGTCGAATGATGCAATATCTAAAGGGGAAACCGACATACGGAAGGCTTATGGTCAAATCGATTTTGAATGGTCCACTCGACTATGGTACCATTACGGTTGATAACGTGACTAGACCACGAGAATTTGAAGAACTTACTCCAGCTCAACAACTTGTTGCAGATGCAGATGAAAAAGCTCTTCAAACAATTCTCCAAGCTCTTCCCCATGACATCTATAGGATGGTGAGTCAGTATACGGTGGCAAAGGATCTATGGGAACGTCTTAAGGTGTTGCTACAAGGCACGTCTCTCACCAAACAAGAAAGGGAGTGTCAGCTGTATGATTTGTTTGATAGATTCACCTACAACCCAGGGGAAACACTCCACGATTATTACTTCAGATTCACCACACTCATGAATGATCTGAATGTATACAATCTTGTGATTGCACCATTCCAGGTTAACACCAAATTCTTGAATACTCTACCTCAAGCTGAATGGGGTGAGTATATTACCGATGTGAAGTTAACCCGGGATTTGCATAAGTGCAACTTAGATCAAATCTATGCCTTCCTTCAGCAGCATGAGAAGCATGTGATTATGCACCGTTCTCCTCGTGGTATGCACCCAGATTCTTTAGCATTGATGGCGAATCAACCAAGCTTGTCTCACAACAACACACCCTATATCTTGGGACATCAAGCTTATCATCAATCACCTTACATGACACCAGCCTTTCCCCAATACTCGATTCTACCACAACCACCCACCTCACATCAGCAACAATATCGGTTCAATGCACCCTCACCACAGTATGCTTCACAACCTCATCCAGCAAATGTTGCACTTTATGCTCAGCCATCATATTCTTCTTATCAAGAGAATGCAGCATATCCAACAAGCTACCCTGATCAAATGAGTCTTCCTTATACTGATTATGCAGCTCATCCAGATCAAGCACTATATTGTGATGATGAGGAAGTCCCAGTTCCTGTATTCCAACAAGGAGCTGACCCAGTTGAAGTGCTAACTACTATGTCTGCTTACCTCACAAGAACTTTAAGCAAACGAGGATTCAGAGGATCAGCTCCTACCAACAATCAGTTGAGGAATTCATCCAATTCTCGCCAACAAGCTACAATTGAGAATGGCAGGGTAATGGTTCAGCCAATTCAACCATATCAGGGGAGAACTTCCACATCAACCAATGTTCGCACCGCCAATCCTGCTCCTGCTCCAATGGTCAATAATCCTCCACGGGCTAATACAGGCAAGTTGAGAATGATCACATGCTACAACTGCAAGGAAGAGGGTCATATGTCCAGGGATTGTAAGAAACCCAAGAGGAGAAGGGATGGACAGTGGTTCGCAGAAAAGATCTATCTGGTAAATGCTCAGGCGCAAGGAAGGGAACTTGATGAAGAGGAGCTTGCATTTCTTGCTGACCCAGGGATTGCTGAACAAGACGTTGTCACTACGCAGAATGCAGCTTACCAAGCCGATGATCTTGATGCGTATGATTCCGATTGTGATGACTTTCAAACTGCAAAGGCTGCTTTCATGGCAACTTTCTCCAGCTTAGGGCCAGATAAGAAATCTGAGGTACTTATTAATAACACTGATAATGCCACTGATGCTAGTATTCAACCACATCAAGTTGGGCAAGAGAGTGCTGATTCGAATGAATCTTCGGTGGTGAGTCTTTCAAATGAGGAGACAAACAATGATAGCAATATCAATGTGAGTTCCCAGACTTTGAGTGAATCACAACCGGGACCCAGTTCGCATACGCCTACTCCTGCTCAACAAGATTTGGTCATGGTTCCTGCTACACTACTTAGCCAAATGAATGCTGCACTCTTAGAAACCTTAGCTAAGAATAAGAATTTGTCTGATGAGCTTGCCTTAAGCAATGAGAAAGTACAAACTTTGGAATTAGTGCCTTCGTCTAGTGTTCTCACAAATCTCGAATATGATCACTTTAGAAACAAACAAATGGGTCACTTGCAAGAAATCGAAAACTTAAGAGCAAATCTGTCTAGTGAACTTAGAGAAAAGGAGTTAGTGGTCACTAATTTTCAAAAACTTCAAACTGATTTTGAATTACTCGAATCTAAGAAGACTGAAATGGAGATTAATGCTACTAATAAGATTAGAAGTCTAGACTACTTGCTGTTAAGACAATACGCTGCTTCACAACTAGTTCACTTATTTGATGCTTCGTTTAAAGAGTTTAACTTATCACGTCTAAAAGGCCTTCCCCCTAATCCACGATATGCAAAACAAGCTTTAAGACATAGTCCTAGACTTTATAATGCAACTCAATTAGGATTGGCTTTAGACCCGATTGTTTTTCCCAATGATCGAACAAGTAAGGTTCTAGTTGATGAGGATCGGTCATACAATTCAGCAAAATATCCAGATTGTGATTATTTTAAAATGAATAAGGAGCTTGCTAAAACTGATTTTAGAGTTCGCTTCCATATGGACAAAGATCTCATTACAGCACCAACCTACATGATAGAGGAAGAAAGCCCTAGTACATTTCCTACACTTGTCAACATGGAAGGTCCTAAGGAAATTCCAAAGAATCTTCCACCTGTTAGCACTGTATGGTTAAACTTGCAAGAGATTAACCGATACTTTACTAACTTTGACAAGGTCATCTTGGAATGTACGACTTCAAATGGCTTAAATGCCGGAGAATGGGCTTTCGAACACATGAACGAGGTGTTTAAAACTGAGATCAATCCGTTTGTCGAAAGTCTAAAAAGAAGTTTTGCATCTCTTAAGGAAAATCTTCAGTTTGAAATTGGTGAAGTTCAAAAAGTGTTTTATGAAATGGACACCGCTTACGAACTGCAACTAATTGAAAAGGAAAAGATTTCAACCGAATATGACCGATTCTTGTCCGAAGTAATCTCGTGTGATGTGCTTACTATTGTAAATGTTAAATATTCGAATGAGCTTACATCCGCTATGATGAATTGTGATGCTGTGAATATTTGTGAGGATATTTGTGATGATGTTTGTGATATTTCTGTAAATGTTGCTGAAACTGTAAATGAGGTAGATAATCATTCTTGTCACGAATCTAACGCTGAGTTTTTAAAGCTACAAGATTCTTATAATTTACTTTCTCAACGCTTTAATCAACTAGAACAACATTGTATATCTTTAGAATTAAAACAACAAGCTCAAAATGAAAATCTTTTGATATCAAATGTTTGTGAAAACGGTGTTGAGACAAGTGACAAGATGATTGCAATTGTTAAGACATTAGAGGAAGAAATCATGAGATTGAAGAGAGAGATATCATCAAAGGAAACATTAAGAATGGAACTAGAGGCCGCAGAGTCTAAAAACCAGGTCTTAGAAATTAGACTATCAACTGTTCTAGGGGAGATGGATCGGACAAGGCAGGGACTATCCGCTCTTTATGGTTCACTAGAAGATCGATTCGCTTTTAATGCGACACAGCAACAATATTATGTTGAACAACTGAACCAAAAGTGCGAAGAAATCTCTGACTTGAACATCCTGCTCATAGACAAAAATATGGTTTTGGCTGAGTTAAAGGAGACACTTCTTCTCACCCGACAAGAAGTTGTTGATAACTTAGCTACCGACTCTGCACCGTCCACTAGTGCTCCAACAACCAAGAAAGTAGTGCTTTATAAGAATCCGCTTCATAAGAGAAACCAGCTTACCTATGATGATTATATGAAGAATGCCATTAAGCATGTCGATCTTCTTAGGGATATTTTAGACGATCTTTATGCCTTAGATCCCTCAAGTAGCGACTATTATTCGGCTCATGAATATGTTAAGCGAGTTCAATATTGCTTGGCTTATTTACAATACATAGGTACACCAGGTTCTGCACTACTTAATAATAGGCCCATTGCTGTCACTCCATTTAATAAGACTCCAGGAGCGAAACCGTCATTGGCACAATCGAGTAAGACACCTTTAAAATCTGCTGCTAATGTTCCCAATTTGCCTTCTACAGGATTAAAAGAGACTACTAAGGCTAAAGGATCGCCACTCAAGAAAGCTAAGATCAAGCCCGCCACTAGTAGTGCCACAAAGAAGAAAGTAGAAGTCCACAATAGGAATGCTAGTTCAGTTTTAAATAAAACGAATCATGTTAAGACTAAAAGCTCTGCGCCTGTGCAGCAGCCTAAACCATTCGTGAATTCTGATTTAAATTGCTGGAATTGTAATGAATGTATGTTTTCACAGCGTCATGATTTGTGTCTGATTGATCACGTTAATGAAATGAATGCTATTAAGAATGGTCTTGAATGGAAGCCAACGGGTAGAACTCGTGCCCAAGTTGGCTGGCAATGGCGTCCCACTGGTAGGACCTTTACTCTCGATGGTAAAATGTGCCCTTTAACTAGGAAAGCATCCATTGAGGTTAGGTCTGAGCGTCCTTTAGTTAGGAACACTTGCACTCAAGTAAGGAAACAGCGCCCTTTAATTAGGTCAGCCCCCACTATAGTGCCTATCAGTGTAGAAATACCTCAGGATTTGAGCCAATTAGAATCTACACCACCAATTAAGAAGAAAAAGGCTAGGAAATCTAAGAAACCTAGAGTTAGCAAATCTAAGATTATTAAATCTGTACCTGCTAATAACAAGGAACACTCAGATTCCGATACCTCTACATTGTCTTTGTGTGGTGATATTTTCAGGTGGTCCAAATCATCCTGTGGTATTTGGACTCCGGTTGTTCAAAACATATGACCGGAAATCGCTCGATGCTCCGAAATTTCGTCAGCAAGTTTCTTGGTACGGTTAAATTTGGGAATGATCATATAGCAAAGATTATGGGGTATGGTGAATATCAGATTGGAAATGTGACGATTTCTAGGGTATACTATGTTGAAGGTCTTGGTCATAACTTATTCTCAGTAGGACAGTTTTGTGATTCCAACCTTGAGGTTGCTTTTCGACAACACACTTGTTTCATCCGCAACTTGGAAGGAAAAGATTTGTTGAAGGGATCTCGTGGTGCAAATCTTTACACTTTGTCCTTACAAGACATGATGGCCGCTTCTCCAGTATGTCTTCTCTCTAAAGCTTCTAAGACCAAGTCATGGTTATGGCATCGCAGATTATCTCATCTTAATTTTGATGCTATTAATCATCTGGCTAAAAACGAGTTAGTTCGTGGTCTTCCCAAGCTTAAATTTCACAAGGATCATTTATGTTCCGCGTGTTCAAGGGGGAAAAGCACCAAGAAATCTTACAAACCCAAAGCTGAAGACACTAATCAAGAAAAACTTCATCTTTTGCATATGGATCTTTGTGGACCGATGAGAACTGAAAGTGTGAGCGGTAAGAAATTCATTCTCGTCATTGTGGATGATTTCTCAAGGTTTACATGGGTTAGATTTCTACGTACAAAGGATGAAGCTCCGAAGGCTATCATCACTTTTCTGAAGTTCATTCAGGTACGTTTGAATACCACTGTCCGCCGTATTCGTACAGACAATGGTACTGAGTTCGTCAACCAGACTCTTCGTGATTATTATGAAGGAGTTGGTATATCACATGAAACATCCGCTGCACGCACTCCACAACAAAACGGTGTCGTTGAAAGACGGAATCGTACACTTATGGAAGCTGCTAGGACCATGCTTATTTATGCGAACGCTCCATTGTTCTTGTGGGCAGAGGCTATTTCTACTGCATGTTTTACCCAAAACCGTTCTATCATTCGGAAACGCCATGGAAAAACACCTTATGAGCTTCTACATGACCGCAAACCCGATGTTTCATTTTTCCATGTGTTTGGTGCTCTGTGTTATCCAAACATCAATAGTGAGAACCTGGGTAAGCTTCAACCAAAAGCCGACATAGGTATTTTCATTGGTTACTCACCGTCCAAAAGAGCATACCGAATCTATAACCGTCGTCTTGGCAAGATTGTAGAAACTATGGACGCAGATTTCGACGAGCTGACAGCGATGGCTTCTGAGCAACACAGCTCTGAACCCGCGCTTCATGAGATGGGACCCGGTGCTATAAGTTCCGGATTAGTTCCCAACAATCCTACTTCTACATCATTTTTACCACCATCAAGGCCCGAGTGGGATAAACTGTTTCAACCGTTGTTTGATGAATTCTTCGATCCCCCGACTGATGAAGTTCCAGTACCTGTAGTAATTGCTCCAATACCTGAAGTGGTTGCTCAAGTTAATGAACCTTTATCTAATGCATCTACAATTCACATTGAACCGGATGCACCTTCACCAAGTGATTCTCAAACTACACCTGAATCATCACCCCTACTTGTGCCTAATGATGTGGAAGAGGATTCTACTGATCACGACTTGGAATATGCTCACTTGCAAGAGCTTCCTTTCTTTGGTGTAGCGATCCCTGAAAACCCTTCAGCCGCGTCTACCTCAGAAGAAGCTCCATCTATTGTTCACTCCAGACCACCTAGGATTGAAAACCATAGCACTAAATGGACAAAAGATCACCCAATTAGGAATGTTATTGGAGATCTAGATCGACCAGTCTCTACACGCCATCAACTACAAGAGAGTGCACTATATTGTTACTTTGATGCATTTCTCTCTGAAGTTGAACCCAAAAATTGGCAGCAGGCTATGACCCAATCATCTTGGATCGAAGCTATGCAGGAGGAACTCAATGAATTCAAACGACTTGAAGTATGGGAATTGGTTCCTCGCCCTGACAAGGTTAACATCCTTACTTTGTTATGGGTTTATAAGGTTAAACTTGATGAGATGGGTTCGGTATTAAAGAATAAAGCAAGATTGGTCGCTAGAGGATATAAACAAGCCTTGGGTATAGACTTTGAGGAATCTTTTGCTCCTGTGGCTAGATTGGAGGCGATTAGACTATTCCTTGCGTTTGCTGCTCATATGAACATGATCGTCTATCAAATGGATGTGAAGACGGCATTTTTGAACGGTGAACTAAGGGAAGAGGTTTATGTTAGTCAACCGGATGGGTTCGTGAGTACGGAGTCTCCTAACCATGTGTACAAGCTTAAGAAGGCTCTCTATGGGTTGAAACAAGCTCCACGCGTGTGGTATGATCTCCTGTCAACATATCTCATGTCGGAAGGCTTCTCCAAAGGCAAAGTGGACCCCACTCTTTTCACTCTCAAGGACGGCAACGACATGCTTCTGGTACAAATTTATGTTGATGATATAATTTTTGCTGCCACTAACATAGAATTGTCTAAACAATTTGAGAAGATAATGTCCACACGCTTTCAGATGTCGATGATGGGAAAAATCTCATTTTTCTTAGGATTACAGATTTCTCAGAATCCCAGAGGCATCTTTATAAATCAATCCAAATATGCTCTAGAATCACTTAAGAAATATAACTTTGAGAATTGTGACCCCGTAGACACTCCAATGGTGGAGAAATCCAAGTTAGATGAAGATAGGGATGGGATTATTGTCGATCCGAAACTTTACCGTGGAATGATTGGCACCCTTCTCTATCTGACTGCTAGCAGGCCTGATTTGCAATTTGCTGTATGCATGTGTGCCCGGTATCAGGCTCGGCCTACCGAAAAGCACTTACATGTCGTTAAAAGGATCTTTCGGTATCTAAAAGGAACACTTCATCGTGGTCTATGGTATCCGAAAGATTCCTCGATTGCTTTAATATCATACGCAGATGCCGATCATGCTGGATGTCAAGATACGAGGCGTAGCACTTCTGGATCTGTGCAACTCCTAGGAGATAGATTGATCAGTTGGTCTTCAAAAAGGCAGAAAAGCGTTGCAATATCAAGCACGGAGGCTGAATACATCGCCATGTCCGGTTGTTGTGCTCAAGTCCTTTGGATGAGATCACAATTAACTGACTACGGTCTTGGATTTAACAAAATCCCGATGTATTGTGATAACAAGAGCGCCATTGCCCTTTGCTGCAACTATGTTCAACACTCCCGGGCCAAGCACATAGACATTCGCTACCATTTCATCAAGGAGCAGGTGGAGAACGGAGTGATCGAGCTGTATTTTGTCACTACTGAGTACCAGCTGGCGGATATGTTCACCAAAGCCTTAGATCGAGGACGAATCGAGTTTTTGATCGACAAGCTTGGCATGAAATCATTCACTCTAGCGACTCTCAAAGAGTTGGCAGAAGAATCAGCTGAATAGTCGTGGTAAACTATTCAGAGTATCCTTTGGTTGTGATCATGTATATTATCGTAAATATATAAACCACAAAAGAAAAATACAAAAATATAAAACCAAGAAAAACTATAAAAAATATAAAACCTAGAAAAACCATAAAAATTATAAAATCAAGAAAAACCAAAAATATTTTTCGTTTTAAAACGGGCATGTCTTTTAGTACGGTAATATTTACGGCCTTAGAAATGTCGATTAATATTGACACGGTGCCATAAATAGAGTCCGTATAAAAGTTGTACATTTTTAAAACATGCCCATTATGGCTTGTAGTTATTTTAGACTGCAACCCGGTTTTCGTATTAAAGTCAGTATTTCCTTGGAAAACGTTGGCTCAGAACGGGAATTAATTTTCTCGGGCGTGATTTACAAGCCAAATCATGCAAAGGGATCAAGTTTACTTTATAACTTGGTCTGACACGAATTGGTGTACGTCTCAGTGCATTAATTTGTTAAAAATAAGAGAAATCTTATTAAAACCACGAATCAAAATTTTTCAAGAGATAAATTGGAAATGCTTTCATCACTATTTGACTCTTTAAACAATGACTACAGCTCTTTAAATAGAAAACGGGTCATCGTTTAAGGGGGAGAAAATAGTAAAATCATCTTCGTCATTAAAATTGATCTTCAAAAGTGATTGTGAAAATTAAGGGCTTCATGGTAATTGAGTGGTTTTGCTTTAGAAAACGACTTGTGTTCGTTCTAAGTGATAGGCATGGCTTTTAGATTTTGAGGATATGCTAATAGATTGTGTTTGTTAAGTTAAGTGTAAGTGAAACAAGGGTTAGGTGAAATGGAAAAATTAGAAACAAAAAGGAAAAGTTTAGAAAATGTAGGGACTAAAAGTGTGATTTATTGAAACTAGTCAAAATTGACCTAAGTCAAAAATCAAACACCCCGCCCCTCACTTATTTCCTTTCACTGTTTATTTGATCTTTTGCCGCCATTGTTGCATAAACACACACACACGATCCAAACAATCAAATCTCTTGCTTAAATCCATCTTGATCCTGTTCATCTGCTAAATTAAGGTAAATTCATCAATATGCTAACTTCTAATCTACATTTCTTATCATATAATTCGGTTAAACATGCTCATTTAATCAGATTAATCCATTTAGGGCGTATGATTAAATTAGGGTTTATTAACTAAGGATTTGTGGTGGGTTTTATGCGGATTTGTATGCTATGATGTTTAAATGCCTTAGTTTGCCTTAGAAACTCACAAACGCGCTAGATTAATCATCTGAGTTTAGTTTGTAAAAGTTCCGGATGAACGTGGCTTAAAACTTCCGAATGAAGGATTTCTTCTGAAAAACTTCCGAATGAGGAAGTTCCGAATGAAGGACTTCCGAATGAGGAAGTTCCGAATGAAGAACTTCCGAATGAAGGAAGTTCCGAATGAAGAACTTCCGAATGAAGGAAGTTCCGAATGAAGAACTTCCGAATGAAGGAAGTTCCGAATGAAGAACTTCCGGATGAAGGAAGTTCCGAATGAAGAACTTCCGAATGAAGGAAGTTCCGAATGAAGGAATGTTCCGGATGAAGGAAGTTCCGAATGAAGAACTTCCGGATGAAGGAAGTTCCGAATGAAGAACTTCCGGATGAAGGAAGTTCCGAATGAAGAACTTCCGGATGAAGGAAGTTCCGAATGAAGAACTTCCGGATGAAGAAGTTCCGAATGAGGAGAAGTTCCGAATGAGGAAAAGTTCCGAATGAAGAATGTTCCGAATGAAAATGTTCCGAATGAGGAAAAGTTCCGGATGAGTTGTTTGATTGTTATTGTTTGCATGCTATCTATGTACTTGTTGTTTTATCTTATGAAATGTGTTATGCTTAGAAGTAAGAATGATATATATCTATCTGTTTTTGTGCATCAACCTTTCATGTCTTATCTTAAGCAGATAAAATGACTAATCCAACAGTACAAGCTATCCAAGAATCTAGGGAAGCCGATATTGCTAAAGCTCGAACCCTTAAGTTTATACCCAACAACTACAGGCTAAAGCAAGTTTCTAAATCCACTCACCATGGTTTTAAGGTCGCCATAGCCATTCTTGATAACTCCCATTTCAAGAACGCCCTTAGGAGTACAGCCTCGGTGCCTTATGAGTATATGTTTGAATTTTGGGCAACCAAGGATTTCACTTCGAACAAGATCACCTTCACCATCGACAACAAGCAGCAGACACTCACCGTTTCAGACTTCCGTAAGATGCTTGGTATACGGGATACACCCAAGGGCATGTCTTTCTCAAGGGATCCTACTAAAGATGAACTCGCGGAGTTATTTGATGCACTTGGATGTCCGGAAATACGAGTTGCATCTGAGTTTACAACTGCTAAGGTGGGACAACCTTGGAGAGCGTTGATGGGTATTCTCAGTAAATGTCTTACACCAAAGACGAGTGGCCATGATGCTTTGCGCAGTCCGATAATGAACCTCTTCTATGGCATGTACAAAGCTGCGAATTCAGATTATGCTTTGTTGATATGGGAAGAATTCACCTTTCAACTCTTCCACAACAAGAAGCTGAAGACAAACTTCTTTCCTTATCCTCGGTTTATTAAGCTCATCATAAATTATTTTATGAAGCTTGATACTACTATTGATAGGCGTGCAGGAGGTCGCTATCACACTGAAGAAGCTGATGATACTGTAGATCTGAGGCATGAAGGACCGTCTACTGGTGTGATTCCGGGTCCTGTTCCTGATTACCTTCTATCTGAAAAAATCAAAGGTTCTGCAGATTACAAGCTACTACAGTTAGAAATCCAGAGGCTGAAAGCAAACCTTCAAACTGGAGAAGACTCATCCACAACCGTTAAGAGTAAAGGCAAACGCAAACAACCAGCTGCGTTACCTGAACCCGAACCAAAGAAGAAGAAGTCAGAGGGTAAGAAAGGAAAGGGTAAGGATTTGATGCGTCTACGTGATGAAGAAAATATTGTTGATCCTACTCTTGACAAATCCGAGCAACAAATGATGAAGATTGCTATTAAAAGGAGTAGGAAAGATACAGGCGGTAGTGGTTCAGGTGCGAGGGTAGATATCGAGGATGAGTACGAGGAACCGCATGATGTTGATGAGTTTGGGTCACCTGAAAACTATTCCACTTCGAAGGAGCCATCAATCCCTATTTCAACAAGTGTGGAAAAGGAACCTGTTGCTCCTATGATCATGGTGACAACTCAACCTTTGGCAACTCTACCACCACCAATCCAACCCTTAACAACCCGACCAACCCGACCGGCTTCCACACCATTTCTTCCACCACCCACAATCCCCATCCTTAGTACAGCAGTAACAACCGAGCCTATTCAGTCAACCCAGAGCAGCTCTGCAACATCTGCAATGGCTGCATTAGTGATGGCCGAAATGCTTGACAATCACAAACGCGAAATGGATGAACTTCGCCAAGAGTTGCAAAGACGAGCTCAAAGGGAAGAAGTATCTCAGAAAGCTCAAGAAGAGTTGATTGCCAAGTTCTCTGCAGACATGGAAGCTACACGTAAAGCTCATGCAGAGGAACTTGCTCGAGTTAAGCAGGCTGAGGCTGATAAGCATGCTGCACGCATTACCAGACTTCAAGCAATGAGGGATAAATATAAGGAACAAAAAGAAGCACTTGAAGCATCTGTGAAAGAAAGAGTGCAAGAATCCGTTGAATCCTTAATGCCTAAGCTTCGTGACGAGTTGAAGACACTTGCTGCTGACAACTTGATGGTCAAATCCTCCAACCCTTCAGAAGCCGCCTATAAGATTGCTTATGACCTGACGGATTTTGAATTGAAGAAGATCCTTAAGGCTCGAATGGTGGAACTTGGGTCGTATAACAAGTCGAGGATTCAACGGGCTCTATATAAATCCCTGAATGATGCTATCATGGAGGATGATAGATTATTCAAAATGTTTGGAAGTGTGGTACCATATCACATCTTACCTGAGGAAGAAAGGGAAGAGAGTGAAGAAGAGGGTACGGGTGAAGAAGAGGAAGAAGAAGAAGAAGAAGGTGAAAAGGAGAAAGACGATGAAGAAGGTGGTGATGATGACGAGGATGATGAGGATGATGAGGATGATGACGAGGATGAGGATGATGATGGCGAAGATGGTGGTGATGAGAATCAGGAGAGTGTTAGGGATAATAACGGGGATGACAATCAGGATGATGATGGGGGTGAACAGCCAAAAGAGGGAGACAAGGTTACCAGCTCCAAGAAAACTGCTGCTGGAACCAAGTCCACAAAAGATGCAGCACAGAAGGACAAATCGACATCCTCGGAATCAAGACGAACTAAGTGGCGCCACGATGTGAATGCCACTACAGCGTCTTCGGCTCCCGGTATCTCTATCGCTGTATCTTTACCTGTTACAACTAACCCCATTAGTTCTGCTGTTGTTCCTCCTGTGATTGCAGAATCAGTGACGGAACCCGAAGCTGCACAACACTCTCCAGTTCAAGACACTGCTGAAATGCCTGAAACTGAACCAGTAGATGTTCGCACTTCCACTCCTCTACAACAAGCACAACAATCTACGGTTCCTGAACCAAGCATTCGTGCCTGGGAAGACACGTTGGAGATAGACGAGTCTGCACCACCACAAGCTTGGATCACGGCAGCAGCTCAATATGATCCGATCACAGATGCTGACAAAGATGTGCTGTATCTGCGTATCCGAAGTCCGATTGACTTATGTGCATTTCTTGCTCATGAGTATAAGACTTCGGTTACTCCATCCTTGGTCAAGAAAGCGATGAAAGATAAGAGACTGCGTGCCAAAACCCGATTACCCCGAATGGAGTTCGAGTATTATGCCGATGAGATCATAAAGGCTTTGAAAACCGTTCAAAGGCCAGGACTTCATGAATCAGAAAGAGCTCCACCTCCAATGGATCCTGCTCAAGATAATCAGATTGCTCTTGACTTCTTCGTCACCAACGATCTTGAGTATCTACTGAAGGGATCATCAAAGTATGCAACATCCCTGACTTTGCTGAAAGCTGCCAACTGGGGGACAATACCCTTCATCGAGGAAAAGGTAAATCGACTCTGGGTCCCAAAAATGAATCGTAATTATGATATGTATGCTGTCATAGGTGCATCTCATTGGGACGAACGAGTCCGAAGGGCGTACAGGGGTTGCTGCTTGGTCAAGTCTGGAAGCAATGTTAGATCCGACATCCGTATCTCCAGCATCTTAGGAATGAAAACTGAAGCCAAGAACGGCTACTATCATGTGACGGAGATTCGCTTGAAAAGGGAGGATGACAGGGAATACAAAATCCAGCAAGGAGATTTTTCCATCATTCGCCTTGAGGATATTGAAGATATGCTGCTTCTGATGACCCGAGATCAACTTACTCACATTCCTCGTGAAGACCTGATTGCTTTGAATACAGCACTTCGTATGTTCACACGAAGCGTTGTCATCAAGTCACGAGTTGAGGATCTTCAGTTGGGAGTCGAAAGCTATCAGAGGAGGCTCAATTTAACCCGTCCTGTGAATCAAGTGCTACCTCAACACGTAGAAAGATGTCCTTATACCGGCATTTCTGTCCCGAATTCCGGCATTTTCTACTTGAACAGTCGAGGTTTGATGAAGTTTATGAGGGTGGGTGAGCTTCACAAGTATAGTGATGGAACTCTTATACAAGTCAGAGATAAGTTGGAGCATCTGAACTCAGGTGGGACTTTGCCAGAGATGACGGAGGATTGGCATCCGGGTTACCGGCAGATGGCAAAGTATGTGATCAAAAAGATCGATCAAAAGCTCCGTGAACGTAGATTGATGAGGAGCTTGGAAAGATTCGTGGGTGGAAGACCGTATTTAGTGCACCACAAGCTACTGCAACGATCCATCTGATGGGTCGTACATCTCAGGTCACTTTATATTGGTTTTCAATTGTGAATATGTAAATTTGTGAATAATGTGCTTGAATGGCTTGGTGTAGTGTTAAGGTATGATAATTTTTCAAGAATTTCTCACGAGATTCTAAATCTTTCAAAATATGTCATACCAAAGCACTACAACTATCCCTTATTAACTTAAGGGGGAGCAATAAATTGTTCTATGGCCAAAACATCGATTTCATTTTTACCCAAAGACCGGTTAATCCATTCAATATCCCAAATATTAATGGTTAACATTTTGGATAAGGGGAGAAAATGGGATTAAGGAGACGTAAGTGATACTTGGCTAAAAGATGAAAAAGACTTAAAGATTATCCAACTTAATATGTGTAAAGCACGTGTTAAGGGGGAGCGTTTTTGATGAACAAAACACCTAAGGTACAAAACTTTTGATGTCAATATCACAAGTACTTTAGGTGATTTTCAATGATTTTTCATGGTGGCAATTCCTTCCCAAAACACGCTTAATTCACGACGGATGTGGTGACAAAAGGGTGGTAGGAATAGGTTTAGTCCAATGATTCATCAGAGCCGATGGAATCTTCCCAAGGACAATTCCCTAGATAGAATTAGAAGTCCTAGGAAAGATGGAGAAAGAATGTGAACGTAGCTGAATGCCGACCAAGTACTTAAGCTAGCACTGGAACAATCACAACAAGGTGCTAGTGATGACGTATTGGTAAGCATTGAAGGGGTTGAAGAATGAAAAAGAAATGTAAAGATAAAGGGTGTAAAGAAAGAAGCCCTCCTTACAACTTTAGGCAGAAACCGGGTCAATACATATGCTATTGAGGTCATTTTTGCTAATGATTCTCGGTATTGAAGAAAGACATCATGGACCCAGTGATGCAATGCACAACCCTTCCCCAGCTAACTCAAATATCTCTCAAAAGGTATTTGTTTTAATCACACGGAGATCAACACGTTATCTATTGGTTTATTCACTCCGAATAAACTGGTATTGAAAAGGTGGCACTCCTCTCCAGCCATCGCTCACTAAATCAAAACGCACAATCGAGTCTAGAGCCAAGAGATCATCAAAAGTCTCATTAGGACACTTTTCATTTATTCCTTGCTTTCTCACACACTGTGAAAAGTAAGAGATTTTCATGAGTCCTACGCAGTATTCCTGTAATATTGCCAGAACATCCGAGTAATACGCAAGTATTACAATGAAGATGGAAATCCTGCTTGAGCCAACATCAAACAAGCTCATGGTAGGTTACACGTGCGGTTCTTTTAGAACCAATCTTGTGAAAAACTGGAAGGTAACAGTGGTTTAATTCTTAATTGAACTTAAACTCGTTCCAGGCCTCTTCGCATTATCATATGATCTTGCCAGAACACTCAGAGTGACTCTTTATTGACCACAGTGACGAGTGGAAATCCTTCTAGTGTCAACATCAAACAGCACTTGGTAGGTAACGTGCAAGATTCTTTATGAATCGAGCTCGTGACAACTGGAAAGCAACGATGGTGAAAATCTTAATTGAAATTCACTTGTTCCAGGTTTCATGAATTGACGGCTTTTAATCACAAGGATAATTTATCCAAGTGATTCACTCTTTATGTTCGCAGTCAGCTTTGGACGGTCGAATAAAGAGAACGGGTTTACCCGCGAAATCCTGTCAGGAAGTTACTTAATTGAAACTATCCGTCACGGGTACGATATCTAATATCGTCCAACGGTCTTCACCGACCGGAGGTAAAATGCTACCGAATTAGAATAAAATGTTCAAAGCCATTTTATTCGTGTCGTTGCTGTGTACCTGCTAAAGACGGTGGCGTTGCTGTGTACCTGTTGAAGACGGTGGCGTTGCTGAGTACCAGTAAAGACGGTGGTGTTGCGGTGTACCTGGAAAAGTCGTTCCCACATGCTTATGTCTTTTGCAACAAAAATTCAAGAAAGTACAAGATGAAGTCTTCCGCTGTACCAAACTCTGAAGCTTTCAAGAATCCAACAAAAAGACGTAAGTGTGTGGAACATGAAGTCACGAGGAGGCAAAGTTCACAAGAAAGGCAAAAATCGCACGTGAAAGGCCAAAGAACAATGCTCTCAAGTCAAAGCCAAAAAGATCAAATCAACATATTCACAACAAAAGAAAGAAAAGAAGAAAAGACTACGAGCTAAAGAACGAAGACTTAGTATAGTATGCTAGGTTTAGAACTTTGTAACGTGGAGTGACCTCCCTTAGGGGGAGATTGTTAGAAATACGTTTTAACGTATATTAGAAGTATCGGTCACTCCACAATATGATTTATGTTGTAATAGCTCGTAGTTAGTAATTAGTTATTATTTGCTTATTAACTTAAGTAAGAACCGGTCCATGGGCTTGTCATGGACCGGCCCAAGCCCAATGTTTAGCTTGGACTATAAATACCCCTTTCCACTAAGGAAAGGGGTTGGTTGTTATCATTTCTTAATTTCCATATTAATAAAATTCACATAGTTTCTCTCACTTTCTCTCTCTAACTTTCTCTCTCTAGAAATTAACAAACCCCTTCATAGATTCATTGATTATCAATATTCTACAAGAAGTCAGTAACAACAAGAATAAATCACTTAGCACACCAACAAGATCAAATCAAGCACATCAAAAGCTATATCAAGTTTCTGATATAAAAAATGAAGGTCTGAGGTCTTATAAGATTATATCTAGCAACTTTGAGAGATTCAAAAGCCAAAAGTTGGCACACAACAACTTCAAATCATGCACAATCAATAACAAACTTAAAATCTCCCTATCACTTCACAAAAAACAAAGAACCAAGACCCACAGTTCATGAAAAATAAGCAGATTGTGAACATGCAGGTTTAACTTACTCTTTTCTTTCTTAAACCTCACAAATATGCTCAAAACTTGTCTAAATTATCTAACAACTAATTACTAACTAATCTTAACCTAAATCAAAAACTCTAACACCTTTTTAAAAGCTCAATTCAAATCCTTACCCTGTTAAAACCTATAGCCAAACACCCTTTTAAAAATGTAAAACCAAGATTTCCTAACCAAATCAGTTTCAAAGCTATTCAAAATGGTTCACAAACTTTTAAACATGCATAACAACTTAAATCAAACACAAATCCAACACTTAAGCATACTTAAGCATCAAATCAAAGAAGATCATACAAACTTGCTTTTTCTGAAATTTTAACAAGGTAAAGAGATTTTACCTTAGGACCCTTACATCCAAGGGTCCTAGTGGTTGCTTAACCACCTCCCTACCAGCTGGGGCTGGTGCAGAACTAATATCAACAACCCTTGAACCTGTTTGAAGAAAATCAAAAGAAAACAAAACAAGGATAATATGCAATAACCTGTTTTAACTTTTTCTTTTTAAATTCTTCTCAAAAACTTTTCAAACCTTCTAAATACGTTTTCTAACACTATTATCACCAAGCTAATGAAGCTCTTAACACAGATTATACCTTAGAACAATTTCTTCCAAAAAAAACTCAGATTTTCAAAAAACCTTTTGAAATATTGAAAATAAAACTTACTTCACCCAATATTCACCCAATAAATCAATGGAACTCAGTTCTCCTTCACTAATCAACACCAACTTTAACAAATAAAAAAGGAATTAAATTGCTCTTAAACAAAAACCAAACTTTTTATTTTATTTAAAAGGAATTACAAAATTATGAAGGAAAACTAGAACAAAGGGTTGTGAACAGGCTCACACCCTATTTATACTAACCTAATGAACAATCTAGAATGAAAAATACAAAACCCTAATCACTACAAATTCTCCAATTTGCCCCTGAGTCTTCTAGACGATTTTTGATGAAATTGGATCCTGGCTGTTTATATTTGCGTTGGGAGGAAGCCAATGATCTCAGCCTTTGATTTGGGACACATCAAATACTTGGGGACCAAGGTGGGCTGTGATTGGAGGAAAGGGGATTTGGGGGTTGGGACCACACGCATGGGATGAAGGTTTTTAGGAGTGGGTTTGTTTTCTGCATGTGTGAATTACTCGTGTGCACAAGTAATTGGGTTTTACCCAGGTTTAAGTGAGTGTAAATTCTGGGAGGTAAAAAAAAGATGAACAGTAAAACTTTGATCCGATTTTGGGGGTACAGTGGGTGTTAGGCGCCCTTTTTCATTTTTAAATGTTTCACTTGCCACTTTTGGTCCTTGTCCTTTGTATTTTGTGGCAAACTAAGTTTTCAGCCCTAAAACAGGTTTCCCTTTGTATAATACTTTCCCAACTTGACACTTTTGGCACCAACTTTTGATAAAAGGTTATCAAGGATGATTTTTGCCATTTTGTGATATTTCAAGGGCTGTTTTTTGGACAATGTTGTTCTTCAAAGGTCTTCATTGTGTCTTTCACTTCATGAGGGACCATAATTTGCAATTTGAATTTGTTGAGGGACTAATCTTGCTATTTCTTCAAAGTTGAAGGACCTTTTTGCAATTTTGACAAACTTAAGGGACCAAACTTGTAATTATTAATATACAAGGGTTTTAAGTGTCATTTCTTCATAGAATGAGGATCAATCTTGTTTTGTCTTCAAGTCTTCAAGGGTATTTGATGAAAATTTCATGATTAGGGCCCGGTTCTTTGTACGGCTTCGTTTCTCGTGTTCGTTTTTCCTTGTATCTTGTGATCTTTTGTCTTTTTCACGATATCCATACCTAAAATACACAAGTAAACAAACACAAGCATATATATGGTATTTTATGACATTTTTATGCATTTAAAGCCCGAAAAGAACGATGAGATCATGTATAAATGCCATCTCATCACTCCCCCATACTAAGCCATTGCCGTGCCCTCACGCAATGCTAGAATAAAGTATCTAAGCATCACCAAAGTTCAATTTTATTAACCTTTATTGAAGAGTAAAAGACTTGCAACATACCACGAGAATGTGTAAAGACATAACGTATGATTTTCATCACCAAAAGGTGACTTTTAGGGTCAAAGAATAGAAACAAGTCAATGTCCCTTAGAGTAGATTTCGTCATCCTTGATTGTCATACATTCCATGCTAAGTGCAAAAAGAAGATCATTGTTGGTACAAGTCACAATGCTAACACTACTCATACGTTCAAATTGTGTAATACTTTTTCTCCCCGCAATCCTAGTTATTATAAAAGGAAATGGGTTACTAGCATTTTTTATCTATTTGTCATGGATCACAAGTGATTCATATTGACTTATTTGAGTAGTTATTAGTCCGAAAGCAAAGTAGCACGATTTGATCAATAGTTAGCCGAAGGACAAAATCTTTTAAAACGGCTTCTCGTGTATCTCCTTAAGTTCATATCTTGGCATAACTCGTTTCACGATTTGAGACCTTTCTCGGACCGATATTTGGCATGTACTTCATACTTCAAATCTTGGGAAGACGTTCTTGAAATAATGGTCTTCTCTTCATATATTTGGAATTTCTTCACTTGACGTTTTTGAGAGATTCTTCATATAGGACCACGACTTCATCATTTTTCTTCAATCCTTACTTTGGATTTTGATATACAACGATCCGCCTCCTTTTCGGACTTGGATATATTCATCCTCATACCTTGTTAGGGTCTTTTTGGATAGACTTTCTCCATTCTTTAGGGGAGTAATAGCTTCTCGTCGTGTGTCTCGATCCTTCATATTGATTTTGGAATAATGATACTTCACATCATCTTTGGATCTTTAGCAAAAATAGAGCTCCTCATGCCTTGTTAGGGCCTTTTTGGATGATCGCCAATCTTCGCGTCCCGCTTCAATAAGTTATGCCTTGGCTATGAACTCTATTCAACCCCGAGCAACTTTTAAACGATCTTGCGCTAGAGGCTAAGTAACTTTTCAAATCGTACGACCTTACTTATTGCAATTATGATTTATTCCTAATGCATTGATCTTATGGGAAGAAAAAGCCACAATTAAAAACATATGAGTTTTTGAAAGAACATTTTCATGTTCTACGTTTAGCATGATCACTTGTCTAACTCTATCATTTCTCGTTCTTCACTATATAAAGACCTCTAATTAAAGAGACTCGTGAATACTTAGCCATGCAAGTCAAAATTAATCCAAATTTGGATTAGCTTTCATTAAGACTATATCAAATCAAAGTTTTGGGTTTTCAAGCCACCTATAGGATCTTGCACTTTCTTGGACTTTTTCAAGTTTAGAGAATGCGTTTTAAAGTTCCCTTGATAAGTGACTTTCTAGAATCAATTATAGGAACTTGCGAAAAGTTCTTGTTCTTAACCCGAATGAATTAAGACTTTCGCGTTTTAAAGCTCCCTATATAAAAGTCTAGCAAAACTTGAATTGAGCGGGTTAAGGAATGTAAATGGCTCCAAATTCCCATCAAGTCAAAAATTAACTCTTATTCTACCCATCGGAAAATATACATTCGTGTCTTAAAAACACTTATGAAAACTACGAAAAATTTTAAAATTTGGCCATTTTTAGCCTTATTAGCAAAACAAAACATTGAAAGTTGGAAGACGTGAGGGCGTAGCAAAGCAAGTACCTATTCACCCCCCATACTAAAAGTAAACATTGTCCTCAATGTTTCGAGTCTAAAGGTGGAGCACCCCCATACTAGAGACGAAGAATCGAATGCTTAGGATCTAGCATG
Organism: Glebionis coronaria; assembly: GCA_025667525.1. Taxonomy (NCBI): domain Eukaryota; kingdom Viridiplantae; phylum Streptophyta; class Magnoliopsida; order Asterales; family Asteraceae; genus Glebionis; species Glebionis coronaria. The sequence continues at coordinate 404,122,644 of CM046882.1, read as the reverse complement.
GAAAGGGTGATCAACAATATATCTAAAGCCGTTTATTAATTATGCTAAAAGATAATTGTTAGAACAATAAAGGATATGTCATGGATTCGTGAAAAACTTCTTCAAACGAACGATGGAGGCTCTCGTAAACGAACACGAGAGTCTTCAATCGTAGATGATGATGATGATCTAGATAACACAATCACAAACAACCACGAGACAACGAGTTGGAAGGGTACAAGTCCCCTTATTAGTGAATAAAAAAGATAAGCATGGGATTTCCCCCACGAGGCACCTCGTTTTTTATTACCGAGTCATGAGCTTGACTCGATCCCCTTAAAATGTGAACATTTAGGGAAATTCATGGTGTGGTCAATTTTTGATGGGGCTTACATGATAAACAAGGCCCAAAAAGCAACCGGTATAAAGGACTAAGTCCTTAGGTGATGCAAAATACCGGGGTCGAAGATGGCGTTCTCGTTTCCATTGGAAAAACAAATTAACGCCACTTCATCACGTGCCATAAACTCAAAGAGTTTGAAGAAAATAGATGAGAAATAGAAGGGTGAGACAATTGGTAAGACAAACGTTTGAGCTACTCGAGGTAGACTCGCACCAAGCAAATAGATATAGTTTCCATTTATTGCATCGGTGGAAGACCGAGATTTCCCTTTACATGAAATTCCGGGATCGAATATCTCGTCCTCGGTGGACAAGGATGAGGGAACATAAGGGGCTTCCCCCATACTAGAACCACACAAAACATCGTCAAAAGGAGTAGACGAGTTTGTAGCACTCAAATCACGTGGTGATGACGGAGTTAGATTTGTAGAAAAATCAATTAAATCACATTTAAGATCTTTTTCCTTTTTATCTTTTAATCTCTCCTTATGAAAACCCTTTTTGATTATGTCGAAAATATTCGGTGTTTCTAAGACGATGTTAGTCACACTAAAAATTCTCACATTTTGAAACCGTTTTGGTTTTGGTGGTGGCAAGTTCTCAAAACGTTTATCGACGAAGAAAACCTCCCCATCGGGGCCAACATATTCATCATCCGAAAGATCTTCCGTGGAAACCGGCAACTTATCAACACTTTTCAAGAACGATTGTGAAGGATTTTTCGATTCAAGTATTGACGGTTTCTTCTTTGTAGGTTTTGCACTCATAACCTCCACCGGCGGAGGAAATGGTAAATTGTTTTTGGAGACATTCCCTAAAACTCTTGGTGAAAATTCTTTGCAAATGACATTGGTCGAGTCACCATGGTTTAACGTTGCAATAGAATAGACATGAGAAAGATTGGAGTTTTGTGTTGCATTGATGACAAGTTCTTCTTCATTGAAACGAAGGGTGATTTTTCGAGCATGAACATCGATAAGTGCTCTTGATGTATCCAAAAATGAACGACCCAAAATGAGAGGAACTTTTCGATCGATGGGAATGTCTACAACGATAAAGTCAACGGGATAGTAAAACTTTCCGACTTTAACGAAAACGTCCTCGGCTACTCCACATGCCATGATCGTAGAATGATCGGCCATCTCGATGGACATGTTCGAAGGAGTAAGAGCCGGAAGCGAAAGCGATTTGAAAATCTCGAGAGGCATTAAATTAATACTAGCGCCAAGATCGGCCAAGGCGTAGCATTCCTCCATATCTTGAATAGCACACGGAATCAAAAATTTACCGGGATCACCGACTTTTTGTGGTATGCGGCTTAGAAAGACCGATGAACAACTAGACGTTTATTGTAACTTCTCTTTGTTGTTTAGCATACTTTTGAAGTTTGCGGCGAATCGAGGCATCATGATTAAAGCATCGGCAAAACTTATGTTAAAGTGTAGATCACGAAACATTTTCATGAATAGTTCAAATTGATAATTGTTCCTTTCTTGTGCTTTCTCTTTGTTACGTCTCGAAGGGTAAGGTAAAGGTGGTGTGGGTTGGTCATTAGGCAACGGCCTTGGAAACTCGGGTTCCACAATTGGTATTGGTGTAACCGTAGGTGTGGTTTGAGCGGTACTTCGTGGGATTGTAATATGCTCCTTTTCGACCATCACCTCGGGTTCTTTCTCGATTTCCTTCTCCTTAGAAGTACTTGGACGAGAGATTGGTTCCTTGAAAGTTTTACCACTTCGTGTAGCAACAAACTTCAATTCTCCCCTCGGGTTGTTAATGGTATCACTAGGAAGACCACCCGAAGAAGAGGGCTTACACATGATTGCTTCAAACATCTTACCCATTCGGTCCTCAAATTTTGATTGCCTAGCATCCGCTTTTAATAACTCTTGCTTAATCTCATGTTGTCCTAATTCCATCTTTTGTTGGTTTTGTTGAAGACGTTGGACATTTCCTTCCATTTTGTTAGCATGAGTTTTAAGTTCATTAGCAAGTTCATTTTTAAGCTCGTTTTTCAACTCGGATCTTAAGCTAATCATCTCACGTTGCATATTATCAAATTTAGCATCATTTGCTTTTGCATAATCTAAAAATTCTCCTTGCAAATTTTTCGTGTGAGCATTTTGAAAACCTTGTGTAGTGTTTTGAAAATCACGGTTTTGATTTTGATTAGAGATTTGTCCATTCCTACTTTGATAATTCCATTTGTTGTAATTGCGTGTGTTGCCTTGGTAATTACCTTGGTTGTTGTTTCGATAATTGTTAGCATTTTGGTTTGGTGGAGCTTGATTTTGGCGGGAACCTTGGCCGTTTTGGTTGTAAGTTCCCGTTGCTACATAAGCACTCGAAGTGTTACCATCCGCGGTAATGCACTCGGAAAGATCATGAGCTCCTCCACACGATAAACAACTCTTAGCAACCGCTTTAACCGAAGCGGAATTGGAAGCTTCTTGAGCCTTCCAATGGGACATTAGATTAGCAAATCTATCAAAAAACCGATTTTCCTCATTAGCTTCATCATGTAAGGCGTTAATGCTACGAGACGATTGTGACGAAGATGACGAACCCATATTGGCAACACTCGGTGTGTTACGAGGGCTATAAACCTTAGATCGATTTTCAATGATTTGTAAAGCCTCATTTGTCGTCTTGCACAAAAAATTACCACCCGCGGCGGCATTCAAATAATCTCGTTCATGATCATTAAGCCCATTATAAAAGGTATCAATTTGATGCAATTCCGAAAAATCATGGTGAGGACATTCATGTAACATCTCTTTAAATCGTTCCCATGCCATTGAAAAACTTTCATTGTTACGTTGCACAAATCGTGAAATCTCATTTTTTAAGTGTGTTGTTTTCGATGGTGGAAAAAACTTGTTCACAAACTTAGAAACGAGATCGGCCCATGTCAAAATCGAATTTGGCGGTTCTTTCTCGAGCCAAATTTTTGCGGGTCCATCCAACGAGTATGGAAACAACATCATCTTAATGGCGTCATGCGGAACATCCTTGAATTTGCTAGTAGCGGTGAGACGGTTGAAATTTCTAATGTGGTAATGCGGGTTGTCTTTCTCGTGTCCTCTAAACTTATTTGCTTGTAGCATCGACATTAAACCCGTCTTAATCTCGAAATTCTCCGCAAGGATGGCGGGAATAACAATGGCCTCTCCAAAACCCTCGGTGGGTGCTTGTAGCAACTCCATCATAGTACGATTAGCCATTACGACTTCTTGTTCTATAATAGGTTCAACAATTGGAGGTTCTTCAACAATCAACGATCCTTGATTTGCTTGCTTTTGAAGACGTTTACGAGCTCGTTTAGCTTGATTACGAGTGATCATAAACTTCACGAAGAATGGGAGGTGAGCAAAGAAGATTCTTTTTGGTTGTTTTGTGGACTTTCAATTTTTTTGTGTTTTTGATGATATTTAATTTTTTTGGATTTTGGTGTATCTTCGTAGACAACAATCTACAAAATCTCTCCTCGAATCAAACTTTTGATTAAAGAAGCCTCAAAGGAATGAAAACGATCACGTGGAGTGAACGCCTTCGAATGACTTTAGAACTTTGGTGAAAACCAAATTGTTCAAGAGGGTTTAATCACAAAGAAAACCAAGCAAATATAGTATACGTAATAATACTTTGGGCGGCAAAACCCTCGATTAGCCTTCAATCTCAAAATACTCACAAGCAGGCGGGGAAACGAGGCGGCGCGAAGCACTTAAGAGCCTTTTTCCTTAGGGTATATTTTATAATACCCGCCTTATACCCACCTTATAGTTCGTATTTTTCAAAATCGAGCTTCTCGAAAGTATTTATCTATTTTTGCCTTTTCTTTTTGTTTGAGATTCGAATACAATAACTAGGAGATCAAATCCCAATTAAGGTTGTGTTTTCACACTTTTGGAGATATTGTATTTTGGTTGTGATACTTAATACAATATATTAATAATATTCGTACAAGAAAAACCAAGAAAACCGATAATACGTGTTAAGGGAGTTCCACTTAACACAAATACTTTTTATGGATAATATCAAAAACAAAAGCTTCCAAATTAAAGCACAACACACCTCCCCGGCAGCGGCGCCAAAATGATTGTGGTAAAATACGACTCTTGTTTAGGAAAACAAAAGAACGTATATGAGCGGTAAGTATCGAGTGATGACTTTAGGAAAAATCAACACTAATGACCCAATCACTTAAAAGAGAGAAAAAGTTCGTTTCCCAAGGAGGTATATGTGTTGTGAATTAACTTGTATGTATTTGAGATTAATATTTGAGAAGATGAGAAGACGGTTTCGTGAAAATTACACTATGTCGTAAAAGACGTAAACGTAAAGCCGTAGAAAAATCAATCAAATTAAAAATTATCTAAAACCAAAAACAAAATTAAGAAAAGATTAAAAAAGGCTAAAAGAAGTCTTAAATAATATAAATAAAGTTAAAAATCCAACAAAGATATTTTAAAACCTTTTATTAATTAAATAATTAATTTTAAATGCTAATTAAAGCCCTAAAATTAATTACAACTAATAAAATATCCCAAAATATGATTTTATTGAAAAATTACTTAACTTATATTATTATAAGACTAAAAAGTAATTTTCTAAAAATTAAAACCTAATAAAACTATTTTTAAAACCCTAAAAATGATTTAAAATAATTAAAAACTAATTAAACTTAAATTAATTATAAAAATTAATCTAAAAGCTATAAAAATATTCTAAAAATGGAAATGATCCTAATTAATGATAAAGAAATTAAGAAAAATGAAAAAGAAAGAAAAATAAAATTTTGAAAAATTAATAATAAAATAATAATAAAATAATACTAAAAATAAAAAGTTTCTAGAATTTGAAATAAAAAATTTCTAAAAATCCTAATTAATATAACTAAGAGGAAAACACAAATTAGAGCTCCTACCCCTTTTTTAATAATTTTATAAAAATCTTTAAAGTTTATAAAAAACCTTAAAATAATATAAAATTAAAAATTAAAGTTTTTGAAACCAAAACTAGATGTAAACCTCAAAAATATATTTTAAAACCTAAAAACTATTTTTCCTAAAAAATTAAAATCTTTTTTCTATTTTTTATGGATTTATTAAAAACCGTCTATTAATTTAATCCTAGAAAATAAACTATTAATGAGAAAAATATAAAAAGTGATTAGAAAAATCAACAATGCTAAAAAGTTCCTAGGAAAAATTAAAAGAACAAAAATTGGCTTAAAAATAAGCTGGAAAAAGCTGAAAACCCTACGGCTTTTTAAATAAGCAACAAGTGAAAAACGTGTTAACTAGTTTCACTTTGCACCCTTGGTCAGTAAAAGACCCAAGGGCGCAGTGGTAGTGTTGTGTGTGTGTGAACGTGGGGGTTGTGGGTTCGAGTCTATATAACCCCCTTTTTACTCGTTTTTCTTTTTTTATTTTTTTTTTAACTTCCAAACCAATCTGTGCACTCTTAACAAGCTTGTAACCAATCCAATACTCTTTTTATGCAAGATTTAAGCCAACAGATTACCAAAAACGTGGCAGATTTAGCTTTATGAACACAAGCAGAAAAGTGCTTTGTTCTCTTGCTTTTGATTCAGCCAAGAGGGGCTTGGCAATGCTTATTTTGGTGTTGTTTGTGGACAAATGGGGCACTCTTGTGCTCCTTTGAGCACAAGAAGTCAGTAACAACAAGAATAAATCACTTAGCACACCAACAAGATCAAATCAAGCACATCAAAAGCTATATCAAGTTTCTGATATAAAAAATGAAGGTCTGAGGTCTTATAAGATTATATCTAGCAACTTTGAGAGATTCAAAAGCCAAAAGTTGGCACACAACAACTTCAAATCATGCACAATCAATAACAAACTTAAAATCTTCCTATCACTTCACAAAAAACAAAGAACCAAGACCCACAGTTCATGAAAAATAAGCAGATTGTGAACATGCAGGTTTAACTTACTCTTTTCTTTCTTAAACCTCACAAATATGCTCAAAACTTGTCTAAATTATCTAACAACTAATTACTAACTAATCTTAACCTAAATCAAAAACTCTAACACCTTTTTAAAAGCTCAATTCAAATCCTTACCCTGTTAAAACTTATAGCCAAACACCCTTTTAAAAATGTAAAACCAAGATTTCCTAACCAAATCAGTTTCAAAGCTATTCAAAATGGTTCACAAACTTTTAAACATGCATAACAACTTAAATCAAACACAAATCCAACACTTAAGCATACTTAAGCATCAAATCAAAGAAGATCATACAAACTTGCTTTTTCTGAAATTTTAACAAGGTAAAGAGATTTTACCTTAGGACCCTTACATCCAAGGGTCCTAGTGGTTGCTTAACCACCTCCCTACCAGCTGGGGCTGGTGCAGAACTAATATCAACAACCCTTGAACCTGTTTGAAGAAAATCAAAAGAAAACAAAACAAGGATAATATGCAATAACCTGTTTTAACTTTTTCTTTTTAAATTCTTCTCAAAAACTTTTCAAACCTTCTAAATACGTTTTCTAACACTATTATCACCAAGCTAATGAAGCTCTTAACACAGATTATACCTTAGAACAATTTCTTCCAAAAAAAAACTCAGATTTTCAAAAAACCTTTTGAAATATTGAAAATAAAACTTACTTCACCCAATATTCACCCAATAAATCAATGGAACTCAGTTCTCCTTCACTAATCAACACCAACTTTAACAAATAAAAAAGGAATTAAATTGCTCTTAAACAAAAACCAAACTTTTTATTTTATTTAAAAGGAATTACAAAATTATGAAGGAAAACTGGAACAAAGGGTTGTGAACAGGCTCACACCCTATTTATACTAACCTAATGAACAATCTAGAATGCAAAATACAAAACCCTAATCACTACAAATTCTCCAATTTGCCCCTGAGTCTTCTAGACGATTTTTGATGAAATTGGATCCTGGCTGTTTATATTTGCGTTGGGAGGAAGCCAATGATCTCAGCCTTTGATTTGGGACACGTCAAATACTTGGGGACCAAGGTGGCTGTGATTGGAGGAAAAGGGATTTGGGGGTTGGGACCACACGCATGGGATGAAGGTTTTTAGGAGTGGGTTTGTTTTCTGCATGTGTGAATTACTCGTGTGCACAAGTAATTGGGTTTTACCCAGGTTTAAGTGAGTGTAAATTCTGGGAGGTAAAAAAAAGATGAACAGTAAAACTTTGATCCGATTTTGGGGGTACAGTGGGTGTTAGGCGCCCTTTTTCATTTTTAAATGTTTCACTTGCCACTTTTGGTCCTTGTCCTTTGTATTTTGTGGCAAACTAAGTTTTCAGCCCTAAAACAGGTTTCCCTTTGTATAATACTTTCCCAACTTGACACTTTTGGCACCAACTTTTGATAAAAGGTTATCAAGGATGATTTTTGCCATTTTGTGATATTTCAAGGGCTGTTTTTTGGACAATGTTGTTCTTCAAAGGTCTTCATTGTGTCTTTCACTTCAAGAGGGACCATAATTGGCAATCTGAATTTGTTGAGGGACTAATCTTGCTATTTCTTCAAAGTTGAAGGACCTTTTTGCAATTTTGACAAACTTAAGGGACCAAACTTGTAATTATTAATATACAAGGGTTTTAAGTGTCATTTCTTCATAGAATGAGGATCAATCTTGTTTTGTCTTCAAGTCTTCAAGGGTATTTGATGAAAATTTCATGATTAGGGCCCGGTTCTTTGTACGGCTTCGTTTCTCGTGTTCGTTTTTCCTTGTATCTTGTGATCTTTTGTCTTTTTCACGATATCCATACCTAAAATACACAAGTAAACAAACACAAGCATATATATGGTATTTTATGACATTTTTATGCATTTAAAGCCCGAAAAGAACGATGAGATCATGTATAAATGCCATCTCATCACATAGTACGAAAGGTCTCAGTTTCAAAAGATAGTGCAACGGAATGTAAAAGTTTTAAACATCAACGAGATAATAGTTCAAAAGCATAAGTAAACAAATGTCCGAAGATAGCCAAGAAATGCATGCGGACTCCAAGTACTTCACACAGCAGGTACAACACATCATCAATTACCTGAGATAAATGCTAAATTGGGTCAACATAAAGTTGGTGAGAATATAGGTTTCAAGTAAAAGTTCATAGTAATTCAATTTCAGATTTCATTTCATGTACACGTGCAACTATAGGAGATATAGTGCTAAGTGTAGGATAAATTGGGTGTTCACAGTATTTATGATAGCTAAACTCGTAACATCAAAACTAGTGATCCAGTGCATACAATAGATTGCATACATAAATTTTGCCCCAATGGAGTACCTAGCCAAGATAACTCCGTTCATAAAAATGGTACACACTCGTCCGGCGTCAGAATGCCCGAGTGGAGGTTGTCAACCCTCAATAGATCTATCCGTAACATAAGAGCTTACTCCAGCAGAGTAACTAACGATTCACGATAGTGGGGACTATGGCTAAAGCAACTTAAGCTATCTCATAAATAGTGTTCACAAAGCGTTCACAGAAATCAAGTTTTACTTGCGTCCAGAAGCAAGCATCAAAGCATTTATCACATCCCAAAACATTAAACATAGAAAGCAGTTTAATAGGGATCTATAAATTCACCTCAAGCAACGATTCAAACCGCACAAGTATGATCAAATAGTAGCGAGCAACTCTAGCAACAACCTAAATATAATACTATAGTTTAGGCGCTAGCAAATAAGTCACAATAGTTCATCACGTACGTTACTCATCGATCATATATATATTTTGTTAAAATCATGCCTTGTAAATGTTATATCGTTATAAACATTATAGTATATATATACATAGGCAAAAATATTTATTTTTGACTCGACGAAATTTCGACAGCCTTTTGGCGTAAATTTTAATTTACCAAAATTTATCTTAACAAATTTTCCTACACGATTTCTAACGAAAATTCGGCAGCCTTTCGGCGTCACATAAAAATTTGCCATTTTTAGTAAGTACTCAAATCTCGTCCTAAAACCCCTATTTTCAACACTTTCTCAATCGCCAATGTTTCAACAAGTCATTTTCCCGCAATAGTATCAATTTCCACTTTCAACGCTCAAACTTTTAACGGTATACCAAGTATTCACATTTCGCGCTAATACTCTTTTACAAAACAAGTCCAACATTCATATACAACTTTTAGTAACAATTTCGACACTTAAAACATCTCCGTTTGACTTGAAAACGTCGTTTCGACCACTTTAAAAATCTAGACAGCAAACACTTATAGTGTTTTTCAAAAAATTAAGTTTTCTGACAACGAAATTTAAACGACCATATCTTACTCATTTTAGCTCCGTTTTTAGCCCATAATATATCGAAACGTATTAACTTATATTTTCATAATATCGAAGTAAACTAGTGTCAAAACAATTTTTACGACCCTCTACGCCTCTTATAAAAATCGGACAGATTGTATGTTTTTCGTAAAAACTCGTTTTCGACCATTTTCAAGCGTAACCACTAGTAGTAACACTACCAGTTCCCTCCAATTATTCATAAACACCAACAAAATTAAAGATTTTTCTTCAAGTTCACAAATCTAAAGTATACATACTTATATTTTCACAAGTCTTTCAATTAAACCATTTTCATGTATGGATCTAATAGATCCACACATAATTTCCATAGATCTTAAAATATTTCATGACCAAAAATAGTTTTTATCATTTTATTTCAAGAAAATACTTGATGAGTAACATGCATGCATAGATCTACAAAGATTATGCATGAAAAATGAAAAGATGAAAAAGGTTTAAGAAGTAACCTTGAGTAACGACTCTACGTAATCACAACGACCCGATCTACGTTCTAACCCACTAATAATCAACAAGAACTCTACTTCTACAACTTCAACCCAAAAACTACTCAAATCAACAAACCAAGAATAACCATTCTTCTTTATGCTTGTACAAACTCTAGGGTGTATTTATTTTGTGTTAATTCTTGTTAAAATGAAGCTTTAAGAAATCAACAATGGTGGAAAATGTGTATGTGTTTGTGCCGTGAGTTTTGAGAGAGAAAGAGAGAGATGTGTGTTTTTTTTTGAAGTGAAAATGAGTGAATTATTTGAGGTGATATAGGTTAATAAGTTAAATATTGTAAGATGTGTAAGCCTAAGCTTAAAATGGCAAAGAGTAAGATTTTGGTGCATCATGCACATGGTGGTGGTATTTGGCCGGTTATGGGGGTCCCATATGGGGTAAATTATTCAAAATTTTTACTATGATAACTAGTCAAAAGTTTTAAGGTAGAAAGGTTAGTTAGTTTTAGGTAAATATCAAAAAGTATATAGTTAAGTTTAAAATTACGTAAAACTTAAAAATTTGACGAAATATATTAAATTTACGATTTCTCGACGAAAACTGACATTTTATGATTGTTAAAGTATTTTATGCACGCTAACGACGGTTAAACGTAAAAACGACGTAAAATACGAAAACGCGATACGTTAATTAAATATTCACAGTAAATACGATTTATTACTATAAGTAGCAAAAATACTAAAATACAGGCATATATAAACATATACAAAAATATTTAAATACGCTGCTCAAGAAAATGCGATCACGCTGTTAAAAACTAAACAGTTAAGCACATAATTCACAAATAACGAATAATCTCATGGATTATCGTCAATTCATTGACCGTCTCAGCACTTTGGTCAGGCTCACAGAAAATGTTCAGAATAATGACTGAGCACAGTGTCAGGCCATTACTCGTCAGCAAACAGTTTTTCAGAAAACGCGGGATAACTTCCCGGTTCCAACACAGTTAAATCACATAGTTGACTAAATAAAAAGTCAAAGGGTAAAATAGTCATTTTACAAAGTAGGGAAAATTACCAGGTGTTACACAGAGCCTGTGAATTTGAGTGACAAGGTCTCACAAGAGGGTGTTTCTTATGGGAACAAATATGTGGAGATAGCTGAAGTGCTAACAGATTTGAAGGAGAAGCCAGATTTTGATCTTTCATTGGTTACTACTAAGCAGCTATCGTTTGTAGAAATGATGAAGCAGGTCACAGAGTCAATCGCTGACACTCAGACTTTGAACGCTGACATGAACAAATCAGACGCTGACAGACGTGCAGGTATGGCTGGTGTATCCCAACCATTAGCTATTATCAAAGATGTTTCTACTCATGCACCATCAACAACTTTACCAACAATTGGAGCTTTGGATAAGGGTAAAGGAGTTATGGTAGAAGGACAGGTACCCAAGGATGCAGCTCAGATACAATTTGATTCTATTTTGGCTGCACAACTTCAAGAGCAAGAAGGAATAAAGTCTGCTAAGACTGCTATTGAGTCATAGATTGTGACCTCTTCAGAATCTGAAGATGAGGGCTCTAGTTCTAGTGTGATGATACTTGAAGAGCCAGAAAGATTAGAGTATGGGAAGGATGAATTGGCTAGGGAGAAGCTTAGGGAATTGAAGTTACAGTTTGATCTTGAAATGCGTAAGATTGCTGAGCTTTATTCTAAGTATGAAGAGCAAGTCTTGAATGATCCACATATTTCTTTGTCAGAGAAGATTTGGTGTTTAGAAGGGTTTTTGAGGCTGCAAAGAGATATTAAGGTGTTTGAGAAAAATAGACCTTGCAACATTCTTCACCAAAACAAGACAACAAGGAGATAATTGTATTACATAACGTTAAGGTGTCACCAGACTGGGTGGACATACACAAAGCTCAAAAAGCTCACTTTTGACCGTTTGGAGCATTTGGCTTATCCAATTTGGGATTTCTTGTGTAAAGACAGGACTTTTGTGCTACTCTCCAAGGAAAGGCAAGAGAAAATGGAAGAACAAATGAGAATAAAGAAAGCATCTATGGTTCCAACGCCATTGAAAAAGGGAATGAAGATTGGATTTCCAGAAATTGATCAATTAAATCCAAGTGAAGCTGTTTTAAGGAAGACCATGAAGCTTTCACCATTGGAAGCTTCAGATTTTGCAGAGGTGGTACCTTTAGATTTCAGAAACCCTATAGTCAAGTATGAGGAAGATGCAAGTGGTTTCTGGGTGGTCACCAGGGCTGGTGACAAGGTACACACATTCACTTCTTTGATTTCTTTGTTTGCAAGTATGGATAGAGAGGATTTGGTAGCTTTATGGGATTTGATGAAAGCTAAGTATGAAGCTGAAGGGCCTTCTTCAGTAAATGGAATAAATATTTGAACAACATTCAAGAGAATGATTGTTCCAGATGAAGCTGATCCAATTTGGTTGGATTTGGATGACCTCAATGGTTTGAAATGGCGTTTACATTCAGCTGCTGGTGTATACTATCTTAGTACTTCAAAGTTTGCAGAGTATCTTTTTGTTGATGGTACATATCCTCTATCTCAAGATATTTTGAAGATGATGGTATCCACAAAGTTAGAGGTTGACTATACCAGTGATGTTAGTAAGGATTTTGTTAGATTTATTTATTCTTAAATTTAGAATTAGTTTGTATTTGTAACAATCCTCCTAGTATTTAGTTTTTATTCAGAAACTTGATTGCTAGAGTAGATATCAAGTTTAGGGGAGGATTTTTGTGAATAAAATTAACTAAGTCATTGGGACGCTGACAAGAAGAACTTGGACGCTGACAAGAGTAAAAGAAGCACTGACAGGTGCACGCTGACAAAGCATAACTGAGCGCTGACAAATGGAAGTTCAACCACTGATGGAATACTTAGTCTACACGTTTTGTAATTCTAGTAAAGATATGTTCAATATTATATTTTCTATATTTATCTTTACCTAGAATAGTTGATAGGTAGACTATTGTACACGACTCCTTGTGCTATAAAAGGAGGTCGTAGGGTTCTTAGTTTATAACAAGTTTTTACACTTTCATTGTACGCAAGTTTCAATATTAATTGAAGTGAAAGTTTGGTTTACATTGTTTTGCTTTGTTCTTTGTTCTAAGTGTTAATTCCCTTAACACTTAGATTGTTGAAGACACAAAGTTTTTCTACATGTTAAACTTGATTTACTCTCGTTAACACAAAGCTAAATCGATCTAAGTTTGGGATCAACAATTTAAGAAAGAATATAGGCCCGAATTTTGAAAGCCCATGATGCCCATCTTATCCCATATGGAGATCTAGATCACATTCTATCATTCCATCTTTCTGTTCTTTTTGTTTTTCCTCCATGTTTTTTTTAGCTGTAGAAATAGATTAGACTAGTTTTATTAAATTTATCTTTAGATTTATATAAAACAAAATCACATCTTCTTTTCTCATTATTTTGTACTCGGTTCAGTTTTCATTTAATGAGTAGTTGGTGATGATGATTTTCGTTTAAAATATGGATTCGGTGTTACTGTTTTGGTTCGGATTCGGAGCTGTGTAGATTTTTTATTTGAAGTTTATGTTTTATGAAGATTTGGATTGTGGTTTCGGTTGATGATGCTATCCATCAGCCCCTTTTCCTTTATTTCTATTATTTTTAATAGCTTATTTTGTTAATCTAATGGAGTACTTAAAACTGGTGTTGGTTTAAACTTATTTTCGAAATAGGTGATTTGTTACTGTGAATTTGGGACTCATACATTCGTATAATCCAAATCAAATTAAAAAAGGGGGAAAATAATAATGATAAAGGATTTTGACACTAGCTGGAATCGAACTCCAATCATCTCCTTTGAAAGCTATAAATGATTACCGGTAGGATAAACATCATTATTTGATATATTTTGCAAAATATTATTAATAATATTTAGTTAGATTTGTTTAAGTTTCATTTTACAATCAAGTCTGTAGTTAGTAATTTATACGAAATGTTTCTTATAATAAAATCAATTTTTCTCATTTCATTAGCTTCTACATTTTCCAAATTAGCTTTTATAAAATATTTTATATATTTTAGATTTTAAAATAAAATTAGTTTTTGCTATTAATTTAAAATGTTGTTTAATTTTATTGTCGTTAACCGTTTGTTGTCTTGTGATCTCGTCGTATCGATTCATCACTTTTGGCGAGGAGTTAACATGTCTTTTATCTAAATTAGTATTTGAAGTTTAAAGCTCGATTTGTTTTGTTCTCGGTAGTTAGTTGATAAAATTGACAACTTTATCGCTAACTAGTTAGATAATAACTTTGAAAGTGATAGACTTTAGATTAAATTTAGTTATTCGATTACGTGGTTCAATTTATCTCCGGTACTTCATTATGGTTACTATTGACTTATCTCTTTTCTTTTATTGTTGCTCATTAGTTTTAACATTATTGTTATTGTTGCCTTATAGATGTTTAGCTTTAATATCATGATTCGAGTAGAATTATTTATGCTTGTTTAGTTTAGCATTTTTATTATAATTAGTTGGTATTAGTAGCTTAATATTTTGTAGTATTATTGTCGCTTTTATATCATTTAGTATTTAGTCATTTACATTAGTAGTTTTAAATATATAAAAATCCAAGTTTCGTTCATTCGAGTTTACGACACGACTTTAACGAACATCTCAAATTCAACCCTCGCCCGTGACTTAACGACTACTATACAAAAACATTCGTACTATACCAAGTTGTTATGCTTAGTACCTTGAAAGGTCAAGAATAAGAGCTTCTCCTTATAATGCAATTTCTAAGGGTTCTTGATTGATCCCCTTCGTCTCTGCAATTTTATTCAAGACTGTATTACCATCTGCGCAGAGACTGAGATTCAGACACATGAACTTGCATTATCAGTAACTCAGTAAGCACGTGGTCATACACTTTTATACGGATGCTCATGCCTGCGAGCTTAGATAAAATATCGATATTATTTATATATGCCAAAAATCCAACATTCATTTACTAATTTCGAGATTACATGTTGAGCTTCTGTTAACATTTGTATGTGTGAATACAAAAAATACATCAAGTTGTTCTGAGCAATAAGCATTCCTACTTTCCTAGCCACCCATATTGGCTAACATAAATCAGGCTTTAAATATAAACACAACACACTATGGGCGATTTCCTTCCTTTCTGCATCTGATCAAACCTGGCCTAACTCCAATAACTGATTAACATCTGATATCATGGTTCGATCAACAAGTAGTTATCAGATCCTTGTCGCTATCATCTGTGAACGTGTTTAGGGCTTCGATTTAATCATCCCCTTTAGTCCTAGTGATCAATGGTAACCGTAGGTCTGGTTCTCTTGGGATTTTCAGTGTATCTTTTAATAATTGATTCAACGAGTTTTGAAGGTTTGTTTTTTGGTGTTTTTTAGGGTTTTCGTTCATAGTTTTTTATGTCTGGCGGCCTGCTTTTATTTTAGGGTTTGGTATCTTATGTTTTCCTGTACTATTTTAGATATCCCTTCAATCTAACTGTTCAAGATTTACTCCTTGTTATGGCTCCCTCCTTCGAAGATCAGACGCAGAGAATTTCGCAATCCATTTACAATACAAACTTTCCGGATTATTCTATAGCAAGGGATCTTTGGAATACCTGTAGCACATACATATCGGTAGTGGGTGTGTTCATTCCATTAAAAATCAAAGGCTGGTAAGCGATACGCGTTTGTTCGTTTTGTTAAGGTGTCAAATGTCGCTCGTCTGGTAGAAAATCTTCGTACACTTTGGATTGGGAATTTCCATCTTTATGCCACTAAGGTTAGGTTTGAGCGCCCTCCTAAAACGTGGTATTCCCTAACGTTTCCCCTAGAGTTGTCAACAAACCTCCTGTTCATACCCAAGTTCGGTCAGGATCATATGCTAATGTGGTTGTTCATAACCATATGGCTTCTCATATTTCGCACTCACCAGCGCTTGTGTTAGATGACTCATGTTTGATCAAACATGACTTCTCCAAACATGTTATGGGCAAGGTTAAAGATTTCTCTGCTATTCCTAATCTTTATTCCATTTTGAAAGACGAGGGTTTCTTGGATATTAAACTAACGTATCTTGGGGGCTTATGGGTTTTGATTGAATGCAATAAGGAGATTGTTAAGGACAATTTACTGTACATTCGGGTGATAAATTGTGGTTGGTTGAAATTCATAATGCTACGAACAATTTTATCTGTGATGAAAGGATTTTGTGGGTGGATTTAGAAGGATTTCCCCTTAATGCTTGGACCAAAGAAACGTTTGGCAGGATTAGCAAAAAATAGGGTGAGGCTTTGGATCTAAAGGACAGTGGTGACAACACTTTTGGGCGTAAACGTATTTGCATCAAATCAAAGCATCCGACTTCGATTCTTGAATCCTTCAAGATCATTGTTAAAGGGCGGATTTACATGGTACGTGCCAAATAATTATTCACATGGAACCCTTCTTTATTGGTTTGTAAAGAAAGTGACTACTTCTCTAATGACGACACCATTAGCAAAAAATTATAATCCGAATGATGATTTTGTAGTTCCAAATGAAGATAGTGATGTGGACGGGGTCTTTGAAACTGTTTTCAGGTCGGGTTCATCATCTCGGAAAGGTGATAAAAATGTCGTTGTTGACGCTCACTCAGAGGACATATTTAGGTTTTATGAACGGTTGGATAAACGTACCAAAAAAATGTATGTCAAGCGGAGAGTTCATCTATTCCACACCCACCAGGTTACACCTCAGAATGGGATCAGGCTAAGGACAACCCTCCTTTTGAGAATATTGTTATCGATGGTAGGGAGCAAACTATAGATTTGGAACATTCACGGGAAGAAAATACTAAGGAGTCGCAAGCTGAAACTGACAATCCGCGTCGAATCAGCACAAGGTTATTAGTCTCAGTGAAAATGGAGATTCGGTTTTGGAAGTAATGGAAGATATGATTCAGGTGGGTCAAGCTATAGATTACTCAATGGATGGGTGCGTGCAAGATCTAAAAAGCATTATTGGACGACAAGGAGAAGGTGAAGGTTATAAATGAATGCTCTATCTATTAATGTGCAGGGTCTTGGTCACAAGACTAAAAAAGAGTGGATTAAAACGTTTTCTAATTCTTTTAAACTTAATTTTCTGGCGATTCAAGAAACAAAGATGTCCTTCATATCTCATACGTTGGTTCGCTCTCTTTGGGGCAACTCCAACTATGATTTTTCTAGCAATGATTCTCTTGGTGCTTCACGCGGTATCTTATGCATTTGGGAAGCGTCTATTTTTAGGAAACATAATGTTACGGTTTCAGATAATTTCATTGCTATCTATGGTACTTGTTTAACTAATAATTCAAAGATTCTTTTCATAGTAGTGTATGTTCCTCAACAGACTGCTCAAAAGAAACGTTTGTAGGATTACATTTCGCTAATTTTGGGTCGATGGAATGGAGAAGTTGTTGTCAAGGGAGATTTTAATGAGGTTCGTCATAGTAATGAAAGACGAGGTTATCCTTTGGAAGGGTACTCATTTACTTGGTCTCACCTTACGACTTCTAAAATGAGTAAGATCGATCGGTTCCTTATATCAAACGGTATTTTTTTTCCTTGTTTCCTTCTATCACAGCTACTTGTCTTGATCAGCATCTTTCAGATCATCGTCCTATTCTTCTCCAGGAGGTTCATGTCGATTTTGGTCCTATTCCTTTTAGATTTTATCATTTGTGGTTGGATTTTGTAGGTTTTGATGACATGATTAAAATCTCGTGGCATTCTTTATCTCATTCAGATAGTAATAGAATGATTTGGTTCAAGAAAAATCTCCAATATCTCAAGATCATTATTCGTGGTTGGGTTAAGAGTAAAAAGTTGGAGGCTTCAAGGTTAAAAAATGGTATTGTTGCTGAATTAGGGGCTATTGGTAAATCCTTGGACAGTGGGACGAATGATGACACACTAGGTTTACGCCGACTCGAGTTAAAAAGACAATTACATGCTCTGAAACCAAAGTTTTTTTTTTATCAAAAATCTAAGATCAAATGGGCGGTAGAGGGGGATGAAAATTCTAAGTTTTTTCATGGAATTATTAACAAAAGACGTTCGCAGGTTGCTATCCGGGGCGTTTTCGTGGACGGTCTTTAGAGTACTGAACCCGACACCATTCAAAATGCTTCTTTCACTCACTTTGCCAATAAATTCAAGCAGCCGGGCGCAGCTAGACTAAAATTAAATTTCCAGTTACCTAAAAAGCTCCTTCAAAGTCTGGGACTGTGGTGATAATAAGTCACCAGGCCCGACGGGTTTACATATGAATTCTTTAAAAAATAATAGGATCTTGTGGGTCATGATTTATGTGAAGCGGTTGATCATTTGTTTGTTAAAGGTTTCTTTGCAACAGGTTGTAATTCATCTTTCGTAGCCCACATCCCGAAAGTTATTGACACAAAATTTGTTAATGACTTTCGCCCCATCAGCTTAATTGGATGTGTTTATAAGGTGGCTACCAAGATCCTCGTTAAAAGACTAATCTCGGTCATTAAGGAGCTGATTTTGGAGACTTAAACAACTTTCATTTCGGGAAGAAAAATCTTAGATGGTCCCTTCATTCTGGATGAGATTCTTCATTGGTGCAAAAGAAAGAAGAATCAAGCAATGTTTTTCAAAGTTGATTTCACAAAAGCATATGATTCAGTTCGATAGGATTATGCACTTGATGTTTTAGGAGCTTTTGGTTTTGGTCAGATTTGGTGTGATTGGATTCGGGGTATTCTTAGCTCAGCTAAATCGTCTATTTTAGTGAACGGTTGTCCCATTAAATAATTCTCTTGTTTTCAAGGGCTAAAACAAGGCGACCCTTTGGCTCCATATCTTTTTATTCTTGTTATGGAATCGTTTCACTTATCCCTTAATAGGGCTGTCGAAGAGAAGATTTTCAAAGGGATCTCATTTCTAGGTCCTTTATCTATTTCTCATCTCTTTTATGCGAATGACGCGATGTTTATAGGAGAATGGTCAAAGGATAACCTGCAAGGTATTATTAAAAATTTTGAAGTGTTTTTTTCTTGCCTCTGGTCTTCATATAAATATTCATAAGATCAACTATTGGGAGTGGGTGTTCATAATTCTGATGTTACATCAGCTGCCAATTCCATAGGTTGTTCAATTATGCACAATCAATTCAAGTACTTAGGTGTAATGGTGGGGCAATAATCGTCTCGTGTTTATGGGAAACTACGATGTCTAGTCTTTGAGCCAAGTTTTCTAAATGGAAGTTGAAAAATCTATCAGTTGGGGGCTGCCTCACCTTATTGAAGTCGGTTCTTGGAGCGACCCCTATCTATTATATGTCCCTTTTTAAGGTTCCTAGTGGCGTTCTCAAATTAATGTAAGGTCTTAGGAGTCGGTTTTTAATGGAATATACCAATCGGATAAGAAAGTTACGTGGGTTGCATGGAACAAGGTTTTAGCTTCCAAAAAGAATGGTGGTTTGGGTGTTTCTAGTTTTTTCGCTCTTAATCGTGCCCTTCTTCTCAAATGGATTTGGAGATTTATTTCGAAAGATGGCTCTCTTTGGGGTAATGTCATTCGTTCTCTTTATTGTACGTCCATTGATATTCACACTACTAAATATTCTTCTAACTGGTGCATCATACTGAGATAGTTACAACATTTAAAAGATAAGGGTTTTGATTTATGGGATCACTATAAAAAAAGATTGACGATGGTATCTCTACGTGTTTCTGGTTTGATACGTGGCTTGGTGATCTGCCGCTTTATGCTAAAATTCCCAGGTTGTTTTTCTTGGAGTTGAATCATGATGCTTCGGCGGCATCGAAAATTAATGGCCCAGTCGTTACTTCTTTTCGCAGACTTCCTCGTTGTGGAGCTGAACAGTCACAACTTTCTGATCTTTTAGGCATGCTGGAATCGGTGTCTCTTTCTCATAAGAGTGACCGATGGTTTTGTGACTTAACAGTCGACGGTATTTTCAGAGTTAAGGAGGTTCGTTATTTTTTAGATGATCTTTTACTTCCTCATGATAACCCTTCGAATTGGATTAAAGTTGCTCCTGCAAAGGTGAATATTTTTGCGTGGCGCGCTCGAAAAACTGCTTACCAACTAGAATAATTTATATAAAAGAGACATTCCGTTACCATACTTTTTATGTCCAGTGTGTGGAGCTGTTGAAGAAGACGCGTTCCATATCCTTTTCCGATGTGAGTTGGCGCAGAGTTTGCTTAAGAAGGTATGTCGTTGGTGGGATTTAGTGTACCATGATTGGTCCTCGTTTCAAGATTGGCAATTCTGGTTTTCATCTATTCGTCTTTCATTTAAGTTAAAAGTGGTTTTGGAAGGTGTTTTTCTCGTTACATGGTGGTTCATTTGGAGATTTCGTAATCAGTTAATTTTTGAAGAAGCTACTCCAAAGCGATCAATGATTTTTGAAGATATTGAGCTTAGTTCTTAGTTACAATTGGTGTAAATGACGATGTTATTTTCTTTACATTGGTTAGATTGGTTGAAAACCCCTTGTTTAATTTCTTTGTAATTTTCTTTTAGCATCTTGCTAGTTTTAATAAAAGTTGTCATTAAAAAAAAGTTGTTATGAGCAACACCCTTTAAAAAGACCCAATTTCCCAGTTCAAACTTAAAATCCTAAAACCAATACGTATTACCTTCACTAAGATGGTATTTAGACTATGTTTATTCACAACCTTTCACAACCCAACCTATTATTAAAATATCATTTTATTTCTTTCCTCCACGTACACAATCAATCCATACAACCAATTCATATTTTTCTATCATTTATCAACAACCCAACCCAACCTAACATATAATATTATTTTTTTAAATTAAACTTAATTACTTAGAAAATTGATTTAAAATTATATATTAAAAAGTATTTACTTTATAAACAAATTTTTATAAAATGATTGTTTAGTAAAAATAATATTTTAAATTTTTACATTATAACCAAAAAATACGTACTCGTCAAGAGAAACAAATAAAATTCCAAAAAAATTTATGAATTAAAATTTATAATATAAGAGATACATATAACTCAATTAGTTTTCATGAAACTAAAAGACTAAACTAATAATTTTCACGAGATTGAAAATTCAAAAAAGTTTACAAATAATTCGAATGGGTAGGATCCTTAATAGATAAACATCGTAAAAAATTTAACAAATTAAGAATCGAAAATGCTTATATAATTATGTCAATATTGGATTTTTTTTCATAGAGAATTGAAAATTAAAATTAATTAAATATTTATAATTTTGAAAAGATAAAAATTAATGAACATTATGTATAAGTTTATCTATACAATACATCATAATATTAAAATAATAAATGAAAACATAAACCCCAAATAAGAACTTGCCACTTAACAGGTTGGTTACATAACTAAAAGATCATGCTGCGACTAGTTCGGTTAAAGTTGGCAACAACAAATGCAAATTTGCATATATAATATTCTTATTTAATGTGTGGACCCTCCAACCAGTTGGTTGAGGCTAGGGGTGAGTATAGTGCGCGGCGGTGCGGTTTTCGGCAAAAACCATACTGCATCCGTAATTGCGGTTTTTTTCAAAAATTATGAATCCGCACCGCGCGGTTTTTGCGGTTTCGATTTTGCGATATTTAAGCGGTTTTTGCGGGTTTTGCGGATTGTACCCGCACCGCACCACGTCTTATAATTTATAAAATTTACGTGGGTTTTTGCGGTTTTTGGTTCACAATGTTGGTATTTTCGGTTATAACAATGCATATAATTAATGAAAACACACACGTCACTTAAAATATTGTTGATGCACTAGAACCCTTATAACACGCATGTGCAGATTTTGTGGTGCAATTTTATGGGTAAAACCGAAGCCGCACCGTATTTTGCGGTTTTTCTTAAACCGATCCACCGGCTTTGTTGTGGTGCGGTTTTTGTGGTGCGTTTTTTTTAGGTTTTTGCAGTTTTGCGGTTTGCGATGCGGTTTTTGCTCACCCCTAGTTGAGGGTCACGAATGAATATAGTCTTAATGACCCCAAGAACAAATTAGATGAGATTAAGGGGTAAAAAAATAAGCCCACCTGTTTGTATGCGCACATTTACCCGATGTGGGTTAGAGAGAGTGATAAATCCATATCCGAGTTATTGATTGGGTCAGGTGCATTTAATGGTCAAGGTGGGTAACCCGGCGGTCACGGACCGGGTATCCCGCCTATTTTATGGTTTTATATTTAAGGTTTTTACTCACAAGTGCTATAGTAGTGATTTTTTCACCAACTGATAAGAATTCAAGTACTACTGTATGAGTTGATCATCGTGCAGTTTCAGCGATTACAATGTGTTGTGACTTGTGATCCATAGTCTCGCAAAATATTAGCCTTTGGCTTAAAAGCAAACATGTTTTTCTCGCCAAAAAATGTGAATCTGCCAAACTCCCCATTCGGATTAAAATGCTCATCATTCACATGACAATACTTAGAGGGGATGGAGTGATCACGCCGTGGCTAGCCGTTGACCGGTGTTGGTCTGCGTGACCACACCGTGGTCGATGGCGTGGAAGGCTGCCAACTTTTTCATAACATACCCTCCTCCATTTTACATTATTCCCCCTTATCTTTTTAACCCAACCAAACCAACCTTAAAACGGTAACTTTTTTGGGAGCTAAAAAAAATTATTTTTTTTAAAATGCTAGCCAACAGCTAGTTTATATATCATTTAATTTTTATAATTTTTTGTGTTTTTAAAACAGCCTTACGGCTACTTTTTTTTAAATTTTTTTTTCTTTTTAAACAAACTGCCTAACGGCTAGTTTTCAAAGAATCAATTTTTTTTTTAAAAAACCCCCTATATATACATAACAATATACCCATTTAATTTACACACTTCTAATGTTTAATCTATTACACATCACATACAAAATCATGTCCGGAAACCCCAACAAAGCTTCTTTCGTTGGCCTTCTCAACACGTATATTGGAGGTCCGTCTTCACAAGAAATGTTTTCGGATGATCCGGCATGGTTAGAAATCCAACGACAAGCCTACGAAAATTTCCAACAACAAAGATACACTCAAGTTTAATCCGACGAGGATATTCAATTCCAAAAGCTTCAACAAACCCCACCTTCCTTCGATGAACCACAATCCTCACAACCCTCACCCGAATCTCAAAAAAAACCCCGTAAACGGGCGGCCAAAAATAAGAATGTTGATTTGAGTCAACTAGGGGCGGATTTTGATAAAAACCCGGATGTGTCGAAAACGAAGTCACGTTGGGTTGCATCGGAGGAGGCATTGCTTGCCTCGTGTTATGTTGAGATTTCGGAGCACCCGAATGTAGGGATATCTCAAAAAGGCGAAACGTTTGGGTATAGGGTTATGGCGACTTTTAATAACCAAAAATTTCAAAACCGTACCAAGGATATGATTTCGAGTAAATGGGGGGATTGGAACCATAGTTGCCTAAAGTTCAATGGTTGTTACTGAAGTAGCAAGGCGGCAATCAAAAGTGGGGAAAGTGATTTGGATGTGATGGCGAGGGCTCGAACAATTTATCGAGCAGAAAATAAAAACAACACTTTCCACCTCGAAGATGCTTAGAAGTTTTTGAAAGCCCATGCGAAATGGGACCCTTCTGAAGCCGTTGATTTAACCGGCAACGTTCCGTCTCTTGCAAATGAGGCTCTTTTTGCACCGGATGCAAGACCCCGCCCCCGACAAAGAACGAACTGGAAAGAAGGAAAGATCCGATTCAACGAGCACGGGAGCGAGTAGTGGGTGGAACCCATTTGGGGATGCTCTAACCGCCGAGTTTACTCAAAAGGCAAGCCGCCCAAGAAGCCTACGAAGTGTCGATAAACAAAGACAACGAGTGGCTTATGATGGAGCAACTAAAATTTCTCACGACATCGACTGTAAAACCCGCATTAAAATACCATGAAAAATGAACATACAAAAATACGGTAAAATTAAATCTTTCCATTTATAATATAATTCACGTGACACGATATTAATTAACACGTACTTACGTATATATTATAAATGTATTACGATCAAAACATATAAAATGCACGATAAATAAAACACGTATGAACACGTAAATAATTTTACTCAGGAAAAGCTACGGGATTCCCTTTGTGGGCCCCATATGCCGCGGCTAAGACAAGAGAGAAAGGAGAAATGGGCTTGGCCCATGACCCAACTAAAACCCATGTTCAGTAAAAACACAGGGAAAACATTAAACATAATTTAGGTTTACAGAAAAGTTTTCCCTTGCCTCCTTTTGTCTCTCTTGCCGCCGGCCACATCAAACCAACAAGGACAACCAGACGATTTTGATTATTGATTAGTCGTGTGTACGTGATCTGATCTTAATCCTTTCTTCCACGTGTTCGGTAAATCAAAAACCTTTTCTCTTCTTTTTAATTCTTATTGAATTCATGTTCTTATTTAATTAATCATAAAAGATGCTAAAACATGTGGGATTAATTAAAACATGGAAAAGGGGGTGTTTGGTTCGGCCGAGACACCACCGAGAGCCAAGGGGCTCTCGGCTTGCCTTCATCACCACCACCGAGACCCTCATAGGGCTCGACTTAGTTGGTTTGGGTTCGGACGACACAAGGGAACCCCAACCGCAAGTCGGGGTATGGTTTTGGCTTGGATCGAGTGCCAACCGAGACTAATAGGGTCTCGGTGGGGCTTTTGTGCTAACAGTGGGAACCGAACAATATAACAGTGACCGGTCACAACCGGTGTGAACTGAACCGGTAGGCAGCCGGTGTGAACCGAGTCTGGCAGCGGCTAGTCGTGGCTCGGGCAGTGGGGAAAAGACTCGGACAGTGGCAACCGGCTAAGCCGGTTAGCCACTGTCAAAGGAGAGTTTGGCTCGGCTTATTTAACAAACAAGGGTACGGGCTCGGGTTAATTTTAAAACATGGACTCGGGTTCGGGAAATATTAAAATCAGAAATTATGATTAATTAAATTAATTACTAGACTTTTTAATTTAATTAAATTCATGACTTAAGTTAAATATTAAAATAAATATTTCATGTATAACCTAAAGTATTTTACTTAGCTTAATTTAATTAAAACATGTATTTTTAATTAAACTCTTATAACGTATAGTTTAATTAATTAACCAAGTTATTTAATTAATAAGCTATTACCTTTAAACCATGACTTGTATTATACTAATTAAACTTTACTTATTATTAATAATCCAGCTTATTTCTAATTATGAAAACTTACTATTTTTGGAAACTTTCTATTTTTAGAAACTTACTATTTATGGAAACCTGCTATTTTTAGAAAGTTACTTAGTATTACAATACAAGTATTATAATACACTATTACAAGCATAATACACTACAGAACACCAGTATAACTACAGATAACACAGTAAAACACTAAAACATGACATAATAAGTATAACACGTTAATAACACACAGAACCAGTAAAACACATGTAATTCAGACAACTCATACACGTTCCTATTCTTATGTAGTATTATCCGTTAAGGCGGAGTAGTTTCTTCAGCGTTTCCATTAGCTTCTACTGGACATAAGGTACGGATTCCCGTCCTTCACTAAGGACAACCTCTTCCTTTATTAGGATGTCTCGTATGCAGCCAACTATTTTCCCCAGTAGTTACAGATTAAATGTTTATGTTTTGTTAGTTACCTTAGCCATATACATACATGACCAGTTTCACCTAGTTATTGAGGTACCATAACCATAACACTAGAGGCACTAGTGTTATGACTTCACCACGGCGGAGTGATAACTCGTGGCATCCCTTTCAGTTATTTGGACATTATTATATTATTATTATCATGTGGGCGTATGGGTGCATCCTAGGTTCTGTTTCAGTCAGGATTTCATGGTAAATGTGGTGTGTGCCTTGCATCCTTCACAAGGAGCTGATCCCTCCTACCCATTACCAATTAATTAGAGGCATCCCCTCTAATTTGCATGACAAGGTCACCCCTCCAAGTATTCATGCACGTTGTTGACCTCATGACATATATTGGCTTTTGGTATATAAACTAATACAAATTCTCATAAGTAACATAAGATATGTTTTCAGAACTAAAACCAGTAAGCATGACATACATCTAGGTTTTTCCCAGGACTTATTCATTTCTGCTGCAATTCATGCTTTATATGCCTTATATGCTTTCATTCCTTTACGTTATGTTATATATCCGTGCACTGAGTGTTATGCTCAGCCGTTTTCCATTTCCATGTTCCCAAACGGCAGGTACCCAAGGTCGAAAGTAGGATCTCCAGAGTATGTGCATTCGGATGGAAGTTATCCAGCCTCTTTTACCTTATGCATTTATTCCTACATTCTCATACTTTACTTCGTTTGGAAATTGTTTAGTCCTTTCATTTATAGTACTTAATATTGCTTGTGTGTGAGTTACTTAGATTACCGATGTTTGATTCCGGTATTTCTATTTATGGTCATGAATTTTTAGACATTTACCTTGCATAATTTTATGACACGCCATATTTTACTATAACATTCCATCTTAACAAATGGGGTGTTAAAATTATGGTATTAGAGCCAAGGTTTCGACTTGTAACTCTATAAAACATGACCTGTGACTTATGGGTAGTCACCAACGTCTTCCTAAAACTGACAGTTGGTTTTCATGCATTCATTCATTTTCGTTATATTTCATGCATTCATATCATTATCGCAGGTTTATGACTAAGTAATGGTTGGTACATGACTGGTCCTATTTAGTCGCATGTGCTTTTATCGAAACTTTTAACTTTGGGACCGACCCATAGGCGTCCCATCGCTATGTATTTTGTTTTGGGTGAACTCACCATAGGCGTTTACCCTCTCGCATATAAACTATCTTATGTTATGGTATTCTGACACTCCAACGATTTTAATTCAGGAACAACAACAACGGTAGGGATCAGGACCATAGAGGTTCACAACCTAACCGTTCTACCTCATCTGGTAATTATTAAACCTTCTATGTAATCATGTTTATGTTCCATGATCATGTCTCATGCATGTAATCCTGAAACATGCTCTCAGATAACTAGGACGCCTGCTGGAGGATTCACGCATCCTATCTGTCCTACTTGTTCGCGCAAACATTCTGGTGTTTGTCGCTGAGGTACTGGTGGTTGTTTCAAGTGTGGCCAACAAGACCATCAGCAGAAGGACTGTCACCAGGGTGAGATAAAAGGCACCTCTGGACATGCCGACTCCAAGCTACCTCCTACTTCAGGTCGCGTGTTCACTACTACTAGAGATCAGGCGAATAAGACTTCAAGTACCATCACTGGAAACCATTTTATGAATGGTTTGGCAGCATGTGTTCTGTTTGATACAGGAGCGACTCATTCAGTCATATCCACAACTTTTTCTGTATGTGCAAAGTTTTCTCCTATGCCCTTAGATAATGCCTTATGCATTTCCACGCCACTTAGGGACTCTGTACGAATCACTCAGGTGTACAGAGATCTTCCCCTAGAATTTGATGATAAGATCCACATAGTTGACGCACTTCCTTTGGACATGTGCGATTTTGACTTGATTTTGGGCATAGACTGGTTATCCAAACACCAGGCTACGATTGACTGCCACACTTATCGGGTTATCTTCGGTGATGTTAAATCTCCAGAGTACATACACCGTGGTTTTCTGCCAGGGAGGTCAGTACAAATTATTTCATCAATGGAGGCGCGTGCTTTATTATCACACGGTTGTCAGGGCTTCATAGCCAATATTCATGGCATTACTGCCGAGTCTCCATCGATCCAAGATCAGCCTATTGTGTCAAAATTTCCTGACGTTTTTCCAAATGAACTTCCGGGCATACCACCTGTTCGTGAAGTCGAGTTTGGAATTGAGCTCATCCCAGGTGCAGAACCAATTTCCAAAGCTCCATATCGCATGGCTCCTATAGAACTTAAAGAACTAAAGGATCAGCTGCAGGAACGTCTGGAACGAGGTTGTAGAAACTAGTAGGGGGGTTGAATAGTTTCTCTTCGATTAGTCACCTAATTAAAATTACTTTCAATTAGGTTTGTATCAAAACTATCTTTTACTTGAAGCTAAGTTGCATAATGATTAGGTTCAATTCAAATGCATTAGAAATGGTAATAGGTAAGTGTAATGATAATGAAATAAGTAAAGAGTAAGGAAAAAGACAACCTAATGAGAAAACACCAAGATTTATAGTGGTTCGACAACGAGGCTCTATCCTCGTTTCTACTCCACTCCTCGAGTACACCTACTCGAGATTTCCACTATATCCACAAGCTCCCTTCTTGGCGGAGAAAACCTTACATCGTCGCTTACATTATTTTTCGACACTAAGCTAAATGTCGAGACCTAATCTTTATCTAGGACCAATCTACACAACGTTGCCTACTTCACAATTTAACGACACAAGGCTAGATGTCGAGTTCTAATCTCAAGGTAGAACCAATCTTCACGACGTTGCCTACTTCACCATTTAACGACACAAGGCTAGATGTCGAGTTCTAATCCAAAGCTAGAACCAATCTTCACGACTCTTCACTTTGAAGCTAAGTGAGAACTTCACACAACACAACTACTAATCACTTTCAAGTTTAGTGAGAACTCACAAGACACAACCACATCACTTTATAGTTTAGTGAGAACTACTACAAAATCTATTACAACTCAACTAGACATATCCAAGTACACACATGTAGCTTGGATATACACAACACAAATCCAAGCAAACACATATGCAATGGATGTACACAACAAATTCAAGTATTCACAAATAGCTTGGATGAACACAACTAGTCCAAGTATTCATAAATACAATGTATTAACATAAAAACAAAAAGGCTAACATGATGAACATGACTAATTCATGGATTCATCTTTATCACAACACTAGTGAGTGAGTGATCTTCTCTTTGGACAAGGTAAAGAAGGGGATCAAGAGGATAATCATATGTAAACAACCATTAAGTGATCATTTAATAATGATTATGCTATAGAAAAGAGAAAGGGGGCTGAGAAAAACGTCCAAGAGGGTTGTTGGAAAATGAGATTTGATCCACTATTTATAGGAGACAAAGTGCAATGGCTAGCTGGGCGCGGTTCTTTATCTAGCCCGACGGTTCCATATCGTTAGAGAACCGCCTAGCTATTTAAGGTACCGCCCAGTAGACTACGCTCCTTTTTTTATCTTTTAGTGGGGTAGGAATATCTGAGGTTTTTAAACCTTCAAAGGATATTCTTATGGCATATGGAATATGCCATTTTCAAATTTACATTTTCCATTTTAATTAAACATTTTCTTAAAAAGAAAGTTAATTAAAAGATCTTTTGTCATATTAACAAAAGTGAGTTTTAACGATAATCACTTTGATGATCACTAAGTATGATTAAGAAAAGTTAGTGATATGATTATTACCTTGATGATAGTGTTAGTTAAATAATTCGTTTTGTGTTTTACACTAAATGTGTTGTATAGTTTGTTGTGATCAAAACTAAGAAAGATTAGTTAACACTACTAATGTTTTTAGGCATCACTTGCATGAACAATCTCCCCCTTTTTGATTACGACAAACTATAAACTCATTTACGTAGAAACACAAAATATCAAATTATTAACGAGTTTATCACTATCATTTCTCCCCCTTTTGTCGTAGCAAAAAGGTAAGCACAGGTCTTTGAAAAGAACCGGACTTTGCTAGTAGCTCCCCTTTGGTGGTTGCTCTCCCTTGCTTGGGGCACCAAGTGTATGAGCTATGGTGACATGCTACAAAAAGTTTAGTAGAAAGAAAAGAAACACCAATGTATATATGATCACTACCTACTAAGTAACTTGAGAGGGAGAAGGAGAAGAAATCTCAAATTAGAAGCAAGTATTTGCTAAGTATTTCCAAAGAGGTAAATGACAAAATCAAAGTTTAATTGGTGGAATGGAGGTAGAAAAGAAACATTCAACCAATGAAGATGATACATTTGTCAAAGGGTTAAAGTTTAGAATTGATGGAATCACCCATAATCAATTGTAAAGATTAACCACGATCAACTCAAAATAAAAAGAGAGAATGATCGAATAAAGAAAACAAACACAACACAAAGGTTTCATATTACAAAAATATGAAAGAAACAAACAAGGTAGATAGTCATACACACAATATGAGTATCTAAAGCAAAAGATATGGAAAATAAACCACAAAGCATAAGCTATTCTAATAGTGATAATTTTCCAAGATTGCTTAAAATGTTATTGAATCCAAAAGAACTAAAGTATTATTGACTCCAAGAGTTCTTAGTCCTTTAGTTGGAAAAATAAGACGACGAGGCATCATTCGAAGTTTTGTCCACGGGAACGAAAACTTTGAGAGGAGGTCGAGTGAGGAGGAATTCAAGAAAATTTAACTTCTCATACACATGAGCAAGTTCAATTTGTTGAAATCGACAACAAGCACACGAGGATCCATGATGCAAAACAAATTCGGTTGATGGGGGAAGGCCATCACACCTAGGGTTTGGTGGTGGTGAGGAGAGTGGGTAGGAAATTTTTTCACAATTCCTTGTGAGGTTTGGGAAGGTTGAAAGGTCATTGAGTTCAGGGGTGTCAAAAGGTTTTGGTGGTGGGGGAAGATTTTCCTTTTCTCCGGTGATGGGGTTAATGGGGTAGGTCTCATTCAAATACTTGATTGGAGAGAAGGTGGGGTTCTTGGGTGGTTTGGAAGAAGAGGGTTCATTTTTCTTGATCCAAATAGGTCGAACCGAGATCTTCGGTTTCTTGGAAAGCTTGGATGAGGAAGCTTTGGGTGAGGAGGTTTGTGACAATGAAATGTGAAGGTTATGAAAGAAGGAGTTAGGCATTGTGGAGGTGTGAGAATGAAATCTCAAGGTGGGGGTATAAGAAGAAAGTAGACAAGGCAAAGGTTTGAAAATCAAATGTAAAGTGTCAAGGAATGTTTAGCCAAATTGAGTAAACATGGAATCTTGACAGGGGATAGGGTGATGAAGAAAGACCAAAAACGAGCCAAAACTTGGCTATCTGTCCGCGGTTCCTTATAGGGACCGGCGGTTCCTTAGCACTTAAGGAGCCACGCGACTTTAATGAGTCGCGTGCAGTGGACTTGAAACCATGATTTTCCAGGGTATTGAGAAAAACTAAGACTTTTTCAAAAAATTGCAAATCTTGGAATTTTACCTCTATTAGCACTAAATTATGCTAGGGTTGCATAAAAGCAACACATTCACAAAGAATGTCTTTACAAAGGGAGACAAAATATTTAGATAACATTTTGAACCAATTTTAGTCAAGTTTTAGAGGTTGTGATAGATTTAGGTTCAATTTTAATTTAGAATTAAAGTTGATTAATGTGCACATAAAGATAGAAACACATAAAGCTAAATCCATAATTCATCCTCATGAAAAACTCATGGAGGGAAGGAAATACAATAAGGAAATGAAAAACAACTAACTAAAATAAAGTTAGCTTAAAACTAGTTCTTGATGAGTAGTCTTCCTTGGCTTGGTTTTTCTTGAAAAACCTTTTTTAAAGAAAAATCATCATTCATCTCCTAGGAGGATGATTGGCAAAGAGATTCAACAAAAAGCTTTGCAACTCTATGTGAGCCCCAATCATCTCCAATCTAAGGATATCAATGAGATAGTAGTTGTTGAGGCAACAAGGACAATTAGTGCCATTGTGCATGAAATACTCATAAAAGCAAGGATCACCCAAGTTTGGAGTGTTTGAGGATGTGGAGGTGAAGGAGGTATGTTCTCCAAGGATGATGTGGGTGAGTGTGGAGGGGTAAAAGGTGAAGTCACCAAGGTATCAACAAAGTCATTCACAATGGGAATGCTATGGATGGGTTGAGGTTGGGTAGTCACATCTAAGAGAGTACTTGGAGTGAAGGGTGAGGTTAGCTCATTCATTCTAGATTGGAATGAAGAGGAGGTAGAACCATGGGAATGGTTGGTACCATAGGTTGAGGTAGTCTTGCATGGAGCAAGAGGTGGTGAGGGTGATGAAGAGATGAGAACTAGAACAATCTCATTCTTGGGTGTGTGAAAGGGTGAAGAGTTAGGTTTGGGCAACTTAATCTTAATCTTAAGATTTTTCTTTGAAGTGGAGGTTTTGGATAAGTTTGAGGTTCTTGTAGAAACCATGGTTGTAATGAGTGGTTTAAGGGTTAAGGATGAATGGTTTGATGTGTGAAGAACAAGGCTAACAAGGTGGGTTTAAAAGTGTGAGGGGATGATCCAAACTAGTAATGGGTTAAAAACATTTTATGTGAATAATGAATTTAGGTAACCTAGTTTAGGAAATGTGCAGGTTTTTGCAAAGAATCAAGCAAGGTCTACACAGATTAAGGAAAATAGTGTAAAGCAAAGATTCTGTCGGACACAGTAGCCGACGGTTCCCTATCTAGGACGGGCGGTTCCTTATCAATAAGGTACCGCTGGTCGATATGGAACCGCGACCAGAGGTGTTCAAAAATGGCACTTCCTCAAACTTTGGTTAGCCCAGGTTTTTACCAAAGGATTATCAAGCCAAAGTTAACTACTGACCAAAATCTAGGAAGCTAACTAACACATAGGATGCACAAAGCTATGCAAATCGTAAACACGATGGCATAGACAACATTAGGATTAAAATAAAAAGCAATCCAAACAAGTAGTATTAGTTAATACACAACCAAAAAAAGGTAAAAGGAATCAAATGTTCAACATCACATTACATGTTTACCAACATGTATACTTTGAAACACTTCAAAGTCTTCACCTTCTTTTGTTGCCCAATCCCTTGATCATATTCCCCAAGTACTTGAATCCCTTCCTTGACTCAACCCGATGATTATGTAACTCACCTCGGGTTCGAAGACCTTGACGATAAAGTTCCTCCATATTGAGATTATCCGGAACTTCACTAGAGGAATAATGAGGAGGGGAAACAATGTCATCTAAACCGTCCACGAATGAGTTTGTGGAGTGGTGAGAAGTACTCGAAGAGCCAATGGGAGCACTTGTGCCAGTACCATCACCATCACTTGTTGGCATGTCAACGTCCTCATCATTGGACTCTTGTTGGTCGGATTTTCTAAGTTTACGATCACATCTTTTCTTTCTCTCATATACCTGTGGAAACCTTGGTTTCCTTGATCTATTAGCTACTAGGAATGATCATTGTTCATATGATTAACATAATCAAAGCGGAATTAGAACAACAACCATTAACAAGGTGTTAGGCACAAAGAACACATGAATTAAACTAATGGGTTGCTAATTATATTAATAATCAACAATCACTAGACGTGTATACAATAATCCCACGTCTAGTCGACACACGCTTTTAGGTTTACATTGTGAATGAAAGTTATAAATAAAACCTAAGACCCTTGTTCCTTTTATAGACTAAGGATTAGGGTTTACAAGAGATAATTATGAATAAACATTTAAATCTTCTATTTAAATAACTAATACATAATACTATTCTACATACTTATCCTAAATAGAAGCTTCCAACAACGTTTGACTTTTGTTGACTTCTGTCAACGCCCGATTTACTCTTGACAACGCCTGGATTACACTTGTCAACGCTTAGACAAATTCCTTCATGTTTTATTCGTTTTTGAGTTTCTGCCACATCAACTTTTTGACCCAACAATACCTCTTGAATAGGTAGCATAATCCGTTTGACCGATTGAAAATGAGAGAGATCGAGATTGGGAAAATCACGGCCAACCCTTTTAAAAAGGTGAGTGAGAAGCATTGCATAAGGAAGGATTGTTTTAGGCTTGTGAATAGCATAATTGATCCGTTGAGCGATAAAATATGCCAAATTGTAATTGGTGTTGGTAAAGATGCAAAATAACATATAAACACGCCGGAACATGATCCCAGTTTCCACCAAGACAAAACACATTTTCCCTAAGGATATTGGTCCATTGGACCATATTATCATTAAGGCCGCTTAAAAAAACCTCATGACGTTTCACCGAACGTA
This sequence comes from Glebionis coronaria, assembly GCA_025667525.1. Taxonomy (NCBI): domain Eukaryota; kingdom Viridiplantae; phylum Streptophyta; class Magnoliopsida; order Asterales; family Asteraceae; genus Glebionis; species Glebionis coronaria. Next base: position 404,088,430 of record CM046882.1, on the reverse strand, counting down.
CCTTAGCATGAAGGCTTCTTTTAACGGGTCGATTACGCTTTTTGGAGACAATGTCAACAATGAAGTCAAGATCAATTTCCTCATGATCATTTGGAGGAAAATTGTTGGATTCAAGGAGAGCACTAAGCTTCCATTTATCCGTGAAGAGACAAGTGCCTACAAAGGGGACATCAAGTATTTGACCGAAGACTTCGAGAGAGTATTGTATGAGTTGACCATTCAAGATGAAACTAACAAATATTCCATCATTGTTTTCAATGACGAAATATGTGCTAAAGAACTCCAATAGGAATCGGGGATAGATGTCTTCCTTAATGTGCAACAAACAATCAAACCCAATGTTTTCAAACATAGATTTGATGTAGACATAATCCCTAATATCCTTTTGGACAACTCTACCCTCATGAAAACAACAGAATTGAAGGGAGGAATAAGTACGGGCGAGATGTGTTGAGTGACAAAAGTTGGAAAGGTTAGGCATATATTGTTTAGTGAGTTGATGATCTTTTTGGTATTGTGAAGGCATGATTAGTACCTAAATAAACATAAGAAAATATTTTTCCAATCACTCATATGAAAAATAAAATCAAAAATCAAAATATGAGAATGTGTTATATAAATTTCTTGACAAACAAAGGATTGAATCCATATCATTCTCATGTTCACAATGTATCTATTCCATTATTAACCAAGAACATATGAACTATGTTGGATCAACAATGGACTAGAACATTGGTTTTTCAAAACAAGGTTTTTAGGTAAGCATTAACAATGCAATTACCTATTTGTTCATGGGTTCATCTCAATTCCATCTTTTAACCAAAATCATTTAGCCAAAATTCGGATTTGTTCTACAAGTGGGTTTTAGTGAAATCTCAATGAATATGAACCTAAGGAATCATAGTAAAATAACCATGTCAACACATATTCCTATTAAGGTTCTAATTCAATTTCAATTTTAAAAATCCCCCATTATGAAAGGATGAACCCTAGAACAAAATAGATGAAATTGAAAGAAAATACTTACAATTAATTGATGTTTGATGAAGGGTGAGTGAAACCCACAACTTGGAATCAATTAATTTGAGTGATTAAAGGTTTTTGAAGCTTCAACAATGGTGGAAAAAGTGGAACCCGACGGTTGTGAGTTTATGGGAGAGGGAGGGTTTTGTTTGAAAAAGATTAAATTAATAAAACTGGTGCTCTGACAAGTTTTACTGCCCGCGGTTCCATATCGATAGAGAACCGCGGGTTTGAACCGCCAGAGATAAAGAACCGCCTACAGAGGCTGGTTTTTATCAATGAAATACGCCAAATTTTTGAAAACCAAGTTTTCTAAAATACTTAAAAATATATCTTAAACCTTTTAGAATATCATTGGATCATCATAACACTAAGCAATATGCCTTAATGAAGGATTACGAGTTGAATCGAGATTGAAAAGAACCGAAACGGACAAACGACTACTCGTAGCGAAAAAGCAAAGTGGAGAGAAGTCAAGGGAAGTGAATCAAGACTAAGACCAATGCTCAAGGGATTAATGACAATCTTCAAATCGAGGAGACGAAGAGCTTGTGTCATATATAGTAGTTTAAGACGTGCCTTTCTGGCGAAGTGTTAAACGGCTTTGGTAATGAATAAACACAAAGAAAATATTGATGCATAGACTAAGATCACTTTCAATAATAGTCTTTGTCTAAACCAAAATATGAGCAAGGTATTAATTCACTTTCTCTCCCACAAAGGGCCTACTATTCGTATGGGTGCAAACCATGGATATCATGCTTGATACTTTAAGCTACTACTAACTCACTCTACATCACCATAGTGAGTCAAGTATCCAAGCAATGAAGGTTTGAGAGGATAAAAGAAAAGAATCACAAACCACAAACAAATGTCAAGGAAAGGATGCCAAGAACAAGCACATAGTCAAGTAATGATCAAAAGAATGATCAAAGGGCGTGTGGAAGAACGCAAGCGTACCTTGGCCACAAAGAGCATTCCAATCCATCAAGGAATCAATTCAAAGCCCAACAATGACTATGATGAGTACTAAGTCTTCAAAGACTAGTATCATTCCCAATCATCTTGATATCATCGTTCAAAGATGTTGAAGATCAATGAAGACGAGTCTTCTACAAGTGCAAGTAACTCAATCCACAACCAATTAAATGATTGATCTTCATGAGTACCTACACAAAGCAAGATGCAAACTAGTAGATACATTTCAAGAGTAGATCTAAAATGCATAAAAGCTACTAATCTAAGAGGGATGCAATATTACCAATTAAAAGACCTATTTTCCAAGAAAAAATAGTTTTGACCAAAGAGAAACTTTAGTAAAACTTGACCTTCTAATTTGAGGAGACAATGGATTGATCCAAGTTTTAAAGTACAATATACTTCAAAGATCTTGAGTGACCATCGCTCTGATACCAATTGTAGAAACTAGAAGGGGGGGGTTGAGTAGTTTCTCTTCGATTAGTCACCTAATTAAAATTACTTTCAATTAGGTTTGTATCAAAACTATGTTTTACTTGAAGCTAAGTTGCATAATGATTAGGTTCAATTCAAATGCATTAGCAATGGTAATAGGTAAGTGTAATGATAATGAAACAAATAAAGAGTAAGGAAAAAGACAACCTAATGAGAAGACACCAAGATTTATAGTGGTTCGACAACGAGGCTCTATCCTCGTTTATACTCCACTCCTCGAGTACACCTACCCGAGATTTCCACTATATCCACAAGCTCCCTTCTTGGCGGAGAAAACCTTACATCGCCGCTCACATTATTTTTCGACACTAAGCTAAATGTCGAGACCTAATCTTTAGCTAGGACCAATCTACACAACGTTGCCTACTTCATAATTTAACGACACAAGGCTAGATGTCGAGTTCTAATCTCAAGGTAGAACCAATCTTCACGATGTTGCCTACTTCACCATTTTACGACGCAAGGCTAGATGTCGAGTTCTAATCCAAAGCTAGAACCAATCTTCATGACTCTTCACTTTAAAGCTAAGTGAGAACTTCACACAACACAACTACTAATCACTTTCAAGTTTAGTGAGAACTCACAAGACACAACCACATTACTTTATAGTTTAGTGAGAACTACTACACAATCTATTACAACTCAACTAGACATATCCAAGTACACACATGTAGCTTGGATCTACACAACACAAATCCAAGCAAACACATATGCAATGGATGTACACAACAAATCTAAGTATTCATAAATAGCTTGGATGAACACAACTAGTCCAAGTATTAAATACAATGAATTAACATAAAAACAAAAAGGCTAACATGATGAACATGACTAATTCATGGATTCATCTTTATCACAACACTAGTGAGTGAGTGATCTTCTCTTTGGACAAGGTAAAGAAGGGGATCAAGAGGATAATCATATGTAAACATACTTAAACCATTAAGTGATCATTTACTAATGTTTATGCTATAGAAAAGAGAAAGGGGGCTGAGAAAAACGTCCAAGAGGGTTGTTGGAAAATGAGATTTGATCCACTATTTGTAGGAGACAAAGTGCAACGGCTAGCTGGGCGTGGTTCTTTATCTAGCCCGACGGTTCCATATCGCTAGGGAACCGCCTAGCTATTTAAGGTACCGCCCAGTAGAATACGCTCCTTTTTTTTGTCTTTTAGTGGGGTAGGAATATATGAGGTTTTTTAAACCTTCAAAGGATATTCTTATGGCATATGGAATATGCCATTTTCAAATTTACATTTTTCATTTTAATAAAACATTTTCTTATAAAGAAAGTTTATTAAAAAATCTTTTGTCATATTAACAAAAGTGAGTTTTAAGGATAATCACTTTGATGATCACTAAGTATGATTAAGAAAAGTTAGTGATATGATTATTACCTTGATGATAGTGTTAGTTAAATAATTCGTTTTGTTTTTTACACTAAATATGTTGTATAGTTTGTTGTGATCAAAACTAAGAAAGATTAGTTAACACTAATAATGTTTTTAGGCATCACTTGCATTAACAGAGGTTTTATCCGTCCCAGTGGATCGCCATGGGGTGCACCGGTACTGTTCGTGAAGATGAAAGACGGTAGCATGCGTTTGTGTATAGACTATCGTGAGCTGAACAAGATCACGATCAGGAATCGTTATCCTTTGCCGCGAATCGATGATCTTTTCGATCAACTTTAGGGCGCCAAGTATTTCTCCAAGATCGATCTAAGGTTCGGCTACCATCAGTTACGGGTTAAAGAGTGGGACATTTCTAAGAATGCTTTCCGTACACGTTATGGGCACTACGAGTTCATAGTCATGCCATTCGGACTCACTAATGCTCTAACTGTCTTCATGGATTTAATGAACCGTGTCTTCCATGAGTTTCTAGACAAGTTTGTTATCGTATTCATTTATGACATCCTGATTTTCTCCAAATCCAAGGAGGAATATGAGGAACACCTTCGTATAGTCTTGCAGATTCTTCGTCAGAAGCAGATGTATGCCAAGTTCTCCAAGTGTGAGTTCTGGTTAAGCAAGGTGGCATTTTTGGGCCATATTGTATCTGCAGAGGGGATCACCATGGATCCTGCAAAGGTTGAAGCTATCACCAAATGGCTGAGACCTACATCTGCAACTGAGGTTAGAAGTTTTCTAGGTTTAGTTGGCTACTACCGCAGGTTTGTAGAGAACTTTTCACGGTTAGCCTTACCTTTGACTAAGCTGATGAGGAAAGGAGAGAAATTCGTCTGGACGGAAGAGCGAGAGAAGAGCTTTGAAGATATTAAGCAGAAGTTAGTGACTGCACCTATTCTTACTCTCCCATCTGGCTTAGGGGGATTTCAGATATATAGTGATTCTTCAGAAAAGAGTTTAGACTGCGTTCTCATGCAACATGGGAAGGTTATTGCATACGAATCACGACAGTTGAAAACTTATGACGAAAACTATCCTACTCACGATTTGGAGCTTGCAGCGGTTGTATTCGCATTGAAAATCTGGATACATTAGTTGTATGGTGAATCTTGTGACATATTCACCGATAACAAGAGTCTCAAGTACATCTTCACTTAGAAGGAACTGAACACGAGATAGAGGAAATGGTTAGAGCTATTGAAAGACTACGACACCAACATTCAGTACCATCCTGGTAAGGCGAATGTGGTGGCAGATGCTCTAAGCAGAAGGTCGGGTATGATTGCTGGCATCTGGATTGCAAAGGAGATCATCCGTGACTTAGAGATGACTGATATTGAGATTTGTGTATGAGGACAACATGGTTACTGGGCTAATCTTAGAGTGGAACCAGACTTACATTCTAGGATCAAGGAAGCTTAGAAGAACGATGGTGATATTTGGGCTGTCATTCAGAACCTTTATCAACAGACGGAGTTTCATGTTGACGATGACGGTATCTTATGGCAGGGCACTAGACTAGTGGTTCCTGATGACTCTACACTCAGGGAAGCTGTGCTGACTAAAGCTCACAGCTCTCCATTTACTATACATCCTGGTTCTACCAAGATGTACCACGACATCAAGCAACATTTTTGGTGGAGTGGTATGAAGCAGGATGTTGCCACCTTCGTTTCTAAATGTATGATCTGCCAACAGGTGAAGATCGAACACCAGCGAGCTAGTGGTTTACTATAACCACTAGATATTCCAGCATGGAAGTGGGACAAAATCGCCATGGATTTTGTTACTGGTCTTCCTGTGACTCAGAGGAAGAACGACGCTAAATGGGTTATTGTTGATTGGTTGACTAAATCTGCTCATTTTTTGCCGATCCGCAAGGAGCATCCAGTCAGCAAATTAGCAGACACTTTTCAGAAGGAGATCATGAGACTGCATGGTACTCTATTTGAAATCATCTCTGACAGAGATCCCTGTTTCACATCACATTTCTGGCAGAGTCTGCAGAAAGCTTGGGGCACCAGACTTAAGCTCAGCACTGCCTTTTATCCTCAGACCGACGGACATTCGGAACATACCATTCAGACATTGGAGGACATGTTGCGGGTGTGTGCTCTAGAGTGGTCAGGAAGCTGGGATGATTATATATTTCTAGTGGAGTTTGCATACAACAACAGCTAGCACGCTAGCATCAAGTGTGCTCCTTTTGAGATGTTGTATGGTAGGAAGTGTCGCGCCCCAATCTGCTGGGATCAGGTGGGCGAACGACTGCTAGAGGGTCCAGAGATGATTGAGGTGACTAATGAGAAGGTCGTCGTCGCCAAGGCGAAGCTTCAGGAAGCTCGTGCTCGTCAGAAGAGCTATGCTGATAAACATCATAGAGATGTATCTTTCAACGTAGGTGATCACGTTTTCCTCAAGGTATCACCTGCACGAGGAGTTAAACATTTTGGAATCAGAGGGAACCTCAGTCCTTGCTTCATCGGACTGTTCGACATCATAGAACGTGTTGGTGAAGTGTCATATTGTTTAGCGTTACCACCTCAGCTATCACACGTTCACAATGTGTTCCATGTGTCCTTACTCAGAGGATACACTATCATCCAGTTCATGTTGTCCAGTATCCGCTTGATTAGACTCGAGAGGATATTACATATGTCGAAGAACCCGAGAGAGCTCTTGAACGAAAAGATCCTGTCATGCGGAGGAAGACGATCCCTTTCGTTAAAATCCTCTGGAGGGATCATCCTGAGCGAGAAGCCACTTGGGAGACGGAGGAGTCTATACGAACTTCTTACCCTCATTTCCAGTTCTGATTCGGGTATGTTTCTTTCAATTTATGTTTTCTCCAATTCGAGGACGAATTGTTCTTTTAGAGGGGAAGAGTTGTAAAACCCGCATTAAAATACCATGAACAATACACATGAACAGTGAACATACAAAAATACGGTAAAATTAAAACTTTTCATTTATAATATAATTCTCTCTTGCCGTAGGCCAGATCAAACCAACAAGGACAACCGAACGATTTTGATTATTGATTAGTCGTGTATACGTGATTGTGATCTTAATCCTTTCTTCCACGTGTTCGGTAAATCAAAAACCTTTTCTTTTCTTTTTAATTCTTATTGAATTCATGTGCTTATTTAATTAATCATAAAAACAAGATGCTAAAACATGTGGGAATAATTAAAACATGGAAAAGGGGGTGTTTGGTTCGTGTTTTGGTTCGGCCGAGACACTACCGAGAGCCAAGGGGCTCTCGGCTTGCCTTCATCACCACCACCGAGACCCTCATAGGGCTCGGCTTGGATGGTTTGGGTTCGGACGACACAAGGGACCTCGACCGCAAGTCGGGGTATGGTTTTGGCTTGGACCGAGTGCCAACCGAGACCAATAGGGTCTCAATGGGGCTTTTGTGCTAACAGTGGGAACCGAACAACATAACAGTGGGAACCGGTCACAACCGGTGTGAACCGACTGTGAACCGGTGTGAACCGGCAGGCAGCCGGTGGGAACCGAGTCGGCAGCGGCTAGCCGTGGCTCGGGCAGTGGGGAAAAGACTCGGACAGTGGCAACCGGCTAAGCCGGTTAGCCACTGTCAAAGGGGAGTTTGGCTCAGCTTATTTAAGAAACAAGGGTACGGGATCGGGTTAATTTTAAAACACGGACTCGGGTTCGGGAAATATTAAAATCAGATGTTATGATTAATTAAATTAATTACTAGACTTTTTAATTTAATTAAATTCATGACTTAGGTTAAATATTAAAATTAATATTTCATGTATAACCTAAAGTATTTTACTTAGCTTAATTTAATTAAAATATGTATTTTTAATTAAATTCTTATAACGCATAGTTTAATTAATTAACCAAGTTATTTAATTAATAAGCTATTACCTTTAAACCATGACTTGTATTATACTAATTAAACTTTACTTATTATTAATAATCCAGCTTATTTCTAATTATGGAAATTTACTATTTTGGAAACATTCTATTTTTAGAAACTTAATATTTATGTAAACCTGCTATTTTTAGAAAGTTACTTAGTATTACAATACAAGTATTATAATACACTATTACAAGCATAATACACTACAGAACATCAGTATAACTACAGATAACACAGTAAAACACTAAAACATAACATAATAAGTATAACACGTTAATAACACACATAACCAGTAAAACACATGTAATTCAGACAACTCATACACGTTCCCATTCTTATGTAGTATTATCCGTCAAGGCAGAGTAGTTTCTTCAGTGTTTCAATTAACTTCTACTGGACATAAGGTACGGATTTCCCGTCCTTCAGTAAGGACAACCTCTTCCTTTATTAGGACTTCCCGTATGAAGCCAACTGTTTTCCCCAGTAGTTACAGATTAAATGCTTATGTTTTGTTAGTTATCTTAGCCATATACATGCATGACCAGTTTCACCTAGTTATGGAGGTACCATAAGCATAACACTAGAGGCACTAGTGTTATGACTTCACCAAGACAGAGTGATAGCTCATGGCGTCCCTTTCAGTTATTTGGCCATTATTATATTATTATTAGCATGTGGGGCGTATAGGTGCATCTTAGGTTCAGTTTTAGTCAGGATTTCATGGTGAATGTGGTGTGTGCCTTGCATCCTTCACAAGGAGCTGATCCCTCCTACCCATTACCAATTAATTAGAGGCATCTCCTCTAATTTGCATGACGAGGTCACCCCTCCAAGTATTCATGCACATTGTTGACCTCATGACCTATATTTACGTTTTATTTTTATAAAAGATAGGGTACCCCAATTGTTTTAGATACGCAGCTTTTGCTGTTTTCTGTTTTTGGTAGCGTAGGATATTAGCAGTTTTTTCAGGATAGATTTAGTCGGAGTTTTTTTAATATCGCATCTTCAATTTCTTTTTCTCGTTTTTATTTTCTTTTGTTTCAAGTATAAGATTAGATTTAAATTTTTATAAATTCAAAACTCCGTTTCATTTTTCTCTTCTTTGTATTCGGCTTTCGGTAAGTGTAGGAAACTTTGATATTCGATTGATGTTACAATTTTCGGTTGTGATTAGATGTACTCGGGGGTGATTTAGATTAGTTTTGATTAGAAGTTTATGTTTAGTTGAGATTTGATGTTGGTTAAAAATTTGTGTTCATTTGGATTTCGTGTTCACCAGGTGATGATGTTCTGTTTTAATGTTTTCCAGTGAAAGAAGCTTTTGTTTTTGTTTTGTCAGTTAGTAACATGGTTTAGGAAATACTAGTATCTAATATTTTATAAATACTTTACATTGTAGTAGCAGCAAGATACTACTGGTAATAACTTTAAACTTGTGTACTAGTGGATTTGCAAAAAAAAAATATAGTAGAGGACAGATTCGTTTTTTTTGTTTTTTTGTTTTTCTTTGTTTCTTTCAAATCTTTCACTCAGTATTATTACATAGATAAAAACACTTCATCTCATTTTTTATATATGATTCAAACGCAGCCTATTGTGTTCACTTTTACTTTCTTATTATTAATATTAGTCTTTAAATTAAATTAGCTTTTATAAAAATATTCTAAATAGTTTGTTAACTAAAGTTTTATATAGTTTAATAAAATTTTGATTCGAGTAAAAATAGTTTTTATTAATTAGTTTAAAATGTCGTTCATCTTAATTGTCGTTAACGATTTATGTTTTATGTTAGCTCGGCATCTCCGGTTATTCGCTCGGGTTCGTTTCTCTATCTATTTCCTTGTTGTTATTTAGTTAGCTTCTATTTTTTTGCCTTATTATTGTTTAACTTTAATGTCGAGATTTTAGTAGTTTTGTTTATGCTCGTTTAGTTTACCATCGTTATTGTCCTTAGTATTATTTTAGGTACCTTTAGCTTAATATTCGTAGTATAATTGTCGCTTTTATACCGTTTAATGTTTTTAGTCTTTTCAAATTAGTAGATTTAAAAATAAAAATCAAAAACCTTTTTATTCGAGCATCAAACTTTATACATAAACGCGGATTTCCATTCACACTTTGCCAGGAACTACGATAACCTTCGGGTGTACGAAAACGACTCAATCAAATAGCGCCGCTGCCGGCTCTGTGTGTAGCGATATTGGCGTTGTGTTTTTAGTTGGTGACTTGAAGATCCTTTCACTTTGAAAGTTTATTTTACGTATTTATGTATATATATATATATATATAAAATATTTAAAAATCCATAAAAATATATAAAATTTATAAAAACCAAAAATATTTTCTTATTTTATTTTATTTTCTTTAAAAAAAAAAGTTTTAAAAATTATTCTTCTTTATCCTCTATTGTGTTTAATTCTTTTTCTCAACCCCTCTTATTTTTAATTCTTCATGGATTCATATTGTGTAGGGTGTGGGTCGTCTGATAGTCAATCATGTTATTGGTGTTCATGCGAGCGGTGCGGTATGGCTATCCCTAATCACGAATTTGGACATTGTTCATTTTGCAATTCGACCAATTCATACTTCATCTCTAATGACACTATCTCACTCTCTTCCATATATGCCGATCCGTATCCGCAACATGCACCGGGTTTTTCTCAATACCCGTGTTGCAATCAGTGTGGGGGCCCTCACGATACTTCTTATTGTCAGCCGATGAATTATTATGCGCCAAATCCGTGTTCTAATTCTTTTCAACCGATGATTTATGATGGACCACATCCGTGCTATAATTCTGGTTTTGATAATTTTGAGCCCCCACAATACACCCTCGATCATCAACCTTCTTTGAATCCGAATAACGAAACACAAGCCTTTCTTTTGAATATTCATGACGGTTTAATTCAACTAAAAGAAGCATGGGAGGAGGAAAAGCGACAACGACAAGAGCAAGTATCTAATCTTAATGCTTATACCTCTACGCCTCGTGTGATTCCTTATTGTTATGATGATGACGAGGATAATATTTACGATCTCAATCCATAATGTGAGACTACCACTCCTATTCCACTATGGAGACCGATGCCTCTCTCATCATGGGGGATGAGGGTCTTATCACTATTCCTTGTGATGAGATTCTTATTCCAATCCAAAGTGAGCCTACGGTTGCTTCTGATAGTGACGATGAGTGTGAATCTCTTTCTAGTGATGATTCATTACCTCCCACCGACATCTTGGGAGATGATTCTTTGGCTTTCTCTAACCCCCTTTTTGATCTCGATGATGATTTTACTTCTAGTGACGATGAGTCACTATTCGATGAAGATGTTCTTAAGGAAAATTTCAAGATTTATTCGCACCCTTTATTTGATTTTGATGACGCCTACATCTCTAGTGAGGTGAATCCTCTCTTTGAAGAGGGGATTGAGGACATTGATAGCTCCGACTCTCTTGCTATTGATGAACATTCTTTCTTAGCCATGCCACCTCCCATCATAGAGGAGGTGGAGAGATTTGACCCTACCTTCCGTTTTATTCGGTCTGGAGAGGTGACGCGGGTGGTAGATATTTCTTCTGATATTTGTCATATTATGTTGCCACCCCGTCCTACCGCGTGCACACCTAAGCGGGTGATGTATCGATTTTACTCTCCTCATTTCATACCGGGAAATGAGGATGAGTGTTTTGATCCTGGAGGAGACGTTGATGTTGCTATTACTTGTGATGTTTTACCGGTTACCCCGTCGACTCTTGCTTTGAGTTTCTATCAAGTGTCCTCGGGTGACACTTTGATATCTTTTTCTCCCACCCTCCCGCCCTTGGCGAAGACGAGTATTCTTAATGATCGCCTTTATACCTATTTCTCGTATGTTATAAGAATCCTTTTGTGTTTCTTCACTTATACTGTGGATTTTTCTTCTTTCTCATCCGGTAATGAGGATAAGATTTTTGACCCTGGCATATCTGTTTTGAGCCAGTGGTGATTCTCTTGCTCCCCCATGGACCATTTAATTCAGGGTCGAGTCAGGCTCGTGACTCGGAAGCGCTTCTCGGGAGGCAACCCGATTATTTATCTATTTTATCTTTTTATGTCATAAGTGTAGGGGCGTGCTTCTCTCCATGTGTGCTTATTGGTATTTGTTTTTGTGTGCAGGGTTCCCTTGGATCGAGAAGACTTTCAGAGGGTTGATGTTGCTGTTTTCCATCATCTTCTTCATTCAGTCTCCGATCGATCTTCATGTCTATATCAGGGGAGTACTCAGTTCTCATCTTTATCCATACATATCTGATTGTGTTCTCCTTCTTACACTAGGAATTCTAGCATTAGCCTTTTGTGTTCTTAAGTGTAGGGGTAGCACCTTATCAATTTTGAACATTGAGGCCAATGTTCGGTTCAAAGTGTAGGGGGATTTATATCATATTGATCATATTCATGCCTACGTGTTTGCCCTTTTGCATCCTATTTTGATCAAATGTCTGTTTGTTTTTATTTTATTTTATTAATCATAATAAAACATTTTTGACCGTGGGTGATTGACTTGTCCCGTAGGCTAGAACAAAGGGGATCCCGACTCTTCCTGAGTGTTGATCTGGTTGCTCCCTTAACTTTTAGACTAAGCTTTTAGGAATTGTGCAAATAAAAATGCTAAACGTGAAGTAGTTGGTTCTCTTTAGAGCTTATATGAGTAACCTATGGCTTTTCCTCCTAGATTGTAATTAGACTAAATAAGTGTGTTTTCTTTCAAGCCTTTGAACGTTAAAAATTGTGTTGTTATGCAAAAAAAATAAATTCTTATGCAATTTTGATATAGAGTCATAGTTCAACTTTTTATTTAAATTTGAGTGGAAGCATACTTTCTTAAATTTGAAATAATGTTGCGTGAATAAATATGTTGAAAAAAAAAATTGAAAAAAAAGAGAAGAAAAAAAAAGAAGAAGAGAAAAAAAATATATATATATTTGGAAAAAAAAAATAAAGAAAAAAATATGAATAAGAGTTTTATGTTTTATTTTGTTGCTTTAATTATAATTGTGAGAAACTTGCTTTTTCTTAAATTTAAATCCGAAGTTGAACTAGAATTCATCAATTTTTTATAAGAGTTTAGACGGTAATTGAGAATGTAGAAGTCAAAGGTCCCGTGAGCTCCGATACTATTCTCGAGGGTGTAAAAACCTAGCCTCCTAAGCTTTGCTAAAGGACAAGCTGAGAAGAAAGTCGCTACATGGAGTTATCTCTCCTTTGAATCTTCATTCTCTAATTACCGTCGTTGTTTTTTCATCTAAGTGTCTTTTATTAGCTTAGCCGTGATTTCAAGATCTTTGATTTCAAAATCCCGCCAATCCCGGTACTGTTCTCCGTGGGGTGTCAAAAGCCCGGGCACTTAACCGATTAGGTTGGGACGTTCCGACAAGAAAGGCGCTACATGGGAAAGGCCATTTTTGAATCTCAAATCTCGTCATTTTTGGTGAGTCTAATATTCCACTTAGATGATTAGCAACCATAACAAATGTCGATTTGAACGATCAAAAATTTGAAAATGAACACACTTGCCTAGTCTTTTATAATTATAGGAGTGAAAAGTTATATTTACAAAGGTTATTAGTATAAGTAGTGTTATCATTTTTCCAAAACGTTTGCACAAGGAATTTTAGCTTAGTTGGGAGTAATAAAAAGAGGATGACGATCTTTATTCCCTGGCGACACCCAGTTTGCGTGTTTCCCGTTCTATGATCCTTATACCTTGAATAAAAAGTCGAGCATGGCGGGTCACTGTAGATTTTTATTTTTATTTTATTTTAGCAATTTCGAATAAAGTAGTTTTAAATTATTTTTGGATTTAACGTTTGTGATAATAGTTGCTTGGGGGCAAGCAACGTTTTAAGTGTAGGGGTGTGTTAAACACGGAATTAGTCATGATTTTAGTGCTATATCCCTTCATTTTTGGTATAATAAATAGCAAAACGTGTATTTTTAGTGCATTAATCGTTTATATGTGTTATTTATTATTGTAGGTGAGAAGGACCTAACCATAAAGTTCTCCAATGGCGGCCACAAAAGAAATCAGAGTTTCCACTCGATCTATTGATTCACTTTTTAATTCGGTTATGCATAGTATTGTGCTGTGTTTAATCGTTTTTTAAAGGGTTTGGTAGGTTCTTTTACGATTTGTTTTTTAGTGCTGCTTTGGTGATTAGTTTATTCCCCAGTCAGTCTGACAACTTTAGTTGCATTTAGTTTGTTAGTTTAATTGTCTTCGTCGATTGCTATTAGTCACTTTTTGGTCGGTTAAAGTCTATATATATTGTGGGATATCACGTGTTACTGGTGACTTAGGTTTCGATTTGTTTTTTCTGGTGTAGCATTAATCGATTTTAGGGTGTCGTTTTGGTGGGGTTTCGTTAGGTCGTTAGGTTATTTTACTGGTGACTTAGGGTTTCATTCTTCGGGATGGATTCTATTGATTATGCGAGTTTGGATTCAAGAGGCAAGGCTGTTGCTATCAACAGTATGCAGACCTGTAACATGGATGTGATTAGGAAGGTGTTTGGGGTGCAACTGGCAACTGCTAACGACGTGCATGATTCTATGCGCAGAAGATGAATGAATATGACTTTTGGTCCTTGGTGTCTAGTGATCGATCCCAAGAAGTATTTAATATGCTGTGCTCTTATGAATTCGGTTTGCTTGCGAAGGAGGGGATTGATCAGACTAGGGTTTCCTCAAACATGCTGTAGAACAATGATAATCTTGTGAAACAAGGGGGTTGATGTTTTTCTAGAGAGAGAAAGTTAGAGAGAGAAGTGAAAGAAAACTCATATATTGAAATGAAAGAAATAAACAACCAACACCTCTTTCCATGGTGGAAAGAGGTTTAAATACCCCAAGTCCTTAATGGACTTGGGCTTCCGGCCCATGAACATGCTCATGGGTCGGGCTATTTGATAAATGAAACTAAACTTAACTACGATCCTATAACTACATTGTTGGAGTGACCGAGACTTTCTAAATGCGTAAAACGTATTTCCAACAATCTCCCCCAAGGGGAGGTCACTCCAAATTTACAAAGTCCTAATCTAGCATGTTAGATCTTGTTCTTGAGCTCGTAGTCTTCTTTTTTTCTTTTTCTTTTCTTTTTGGTGAATATGTGTTGAATGATATCAGCCTTTTTGCTTGGAACATGTTCTTTTGGCCTTTCACGTGCAGCCTTTATTTTTCTTGTGAGGTTCGCCTCTTTGTGACTTCATGTCCCACACACTTATCCTTTGTTGAATTCTTGAAAGTTTCAGAGTCGATACAGCGAAGAATTTTAGGTCATACTTTCTTGAATTTTCAGAAGTATTTGATGCTAAAGGAATAAGCATGTGAGGACGTCTTCAACAGGTACACCGCAACGCCACCGTCTTCAACAGGTACACAGCAACGCCACCGTCTTCAGCAGGTACACAGCAACGCCACCGTCTTTAACAGGTACACAACAACGACACGAATAAAATGGCTTTGACATTTTATTCTAATTCGGTAACATTTTACCTCCGGTCGGTGAAGATCGTTGGACGATATTAGATATCGTACCCGTGACGGATAGTTTCAATTAAGTAACTTCCTGACAGGATTTCGCGGGTAAACCCGTTCTCTTTATTCGACCGTCCAAAGCTGACTGCGAACATAAAGAGTGAATCATTTGGATTAAAAATCCTTATGATTGAAGCCGTCAATTCATGAAACCTGGAACAAGTGAATTTCAATTAAGATATTCACCATCGTTTCTTTCCAGTTGTCACAAACTTGATTCAAATTGAATCTTGCTTGTTACCTACCAAGTGCTGTTTGATGTTAACACTAGAAGGATTTCCACTCGTCACTGTGAATACTAAAGAGTGTTACTCTGAGTGTTCTGGCAAGATCATACGATAATGCGTAGACGCCTGGAACGAGTTTAAGTTCAATTAAGAATTAAACTACCGTTTCTTTCTAGTTGTCACAAGATTAGTTCGTAAAGAACCGCACGTGTCACCTGCCATGAGCTTGTTTGATGTTGGCTCAAGCAGGATTTCCATCTTCACTGTAATACTTGCGTATCACTCGGATGTTCTGGCAATATTGCAAGAATACTGCGTAGGACTCATTAAAGATCTCTTACTTTTCACAGTGTGTGAAGAAGCAAGGAATAAATGGAAAGTGTCCTAATGAGACTTTTGATGATCTCGTGGCTCTAGACTCGATAGTGCGTTTTGATTTAGTGATCGATGGCTGGAGAGGAGTGTCACCTATTCAATATCAGTCTATTCGGAGTGAATAAACCAATAGATAACGTGTTGAACTTCGTGTGATTAAAACAAATACCTTTTGAGAGATATTTGAGTTAGCTGGGGAGGGTTGTGCATTGCATCACTGGGTCCATGATGGCTTTCTTCAATATCGAGAATCATTAACTAATGATCTCAATAGCATATGTATTGACCCGGTTTCTGCCTTAAGTTGTAAGGAGGGCTTCTTTCTTTACACCCTTTATCTTTACAATTCTTTTTCATTCTTCAACCCTTTCAATGCTTACCAATACGTCATAACTAGCACCTTGTTGTGATTGTTCCAGTGCTAGCTTAAGTACTTGGTCGGCATTCAGCTACGTTCACAATCTTTCTCCAACTTTCCTAGGACTTCTAATTCTATCTAGGGAATTGTCCTTGGGAAGATTCCATCGGCTCTGATGAATCATTGGACTAAACCTATTCCTAGCACCCTTTTGTCACCACATTCGTCGTGAATTAAGCGTGTTTTGGGAAAGTAAAGCCACCATGAAAAATCCTTGAAAATCACCTAAGGTACTTGTGATATTGAAATCAAAATATTTGTACCTTAGGTGTTTTGTTCATCAAAAGCGCTCCCCCTTAACACGTGCTGTACACATATTAAGTTGGATTATCGTTAAGTCTTTTTCATCTTTTAGCCAAGTATCATTTAAGTCTCCTTAATCCCATTTTTCTCCCCTTATCCAAAATGTTAACCATTAATATTTGGGATATTGAATGGATTAACCGGTCTTTGGGTAAAAATGAAATCGATGTTTGGCTATAGAACATGTTAATGCTCCCCCTCAAATTAATGAGGGTAAGTTGTAGTGCTTGAGTATGATTTGTTTGAAAGATTTAGAATCTCGAGAGAGATTCTTGAAAAATATCATACTTTTACACTACAACAAGCCACTTAAGTAATCATAACCGAAAACCGTCTGAGTAGTTGCTCCTAGGATGCTTTTGATTCTGTGAGATGAGACAATAGAAGCACCTCTCTTGGGACGATGGAAGTGATTATAGACTAACTTCTTCTTTTTGTCCCAGTGAGATATGCCAAGTGAAGAATAGTTATCATAAAACTTGAGCGGCTTCTTTCTCCATATTGACTCAGGCACTTTATCCTCTATCCATGGAACATTCTCCAAGTTGACAGCCTTGAGGATTGTTAGTGACGTGGCATATTTCTTTGCTCCATTTTCAAGATACCCAAGATCGTGTGAGACAAAATGTTCTAATGGGATAGTAGCAGAACCTGTGATGACCGTTGGTGTAAGAGGTCGCAATACGGGAGTCTGAATTCCTGTAGTTGTCGCTCTCATTGCTTTTGTAAGCTCATTCAGGTGATATTCTGCTTCATTGTGGCTAATATTTAACGTGCCAAAGAAGTCCACATTAACAGCTACCATCTTGATCAGATCTGGGGTCATCGTCGGTTTCCCATGAGAATACCTTAGAAAGGCCGAGAAGTCGATAGGGTTGTTGAGGAATTGAGTCATCTCCATTTCAGTTGCAGTGTCAAATGGATGATGTGGTGCTGCGTTTGTTAGCCAAAGTTGCTCTTGTACCGTATCATTACACTTATTACCACAACATTCACACATACATCAGATGAACAAGGTCCTTACATTTAGCAATACACTTAGGATAATGACATGACTGCCAGTGAAATTTTTTTCGAAAGAGATACCGTCCTAACATTAGTTCTTAAAATATTTGGATTTCTTGGAGGTCATGACCAAAATTTCAGTAGGTTTAGGTTTGATTTCTACAAACACCTCAGTAGGTCTTGGTTTGATTTCAACCAAAACATCAGTGGGTTTTGATTTAGTTTCAACCACTACGTCAGGAATTGTAGGATTACCCTCAACCCAAAAGATAGTGGGCTTGAACAAAGATGAAGCTTTGTCTGCCATGGCCTGGAAACAAAAACACAAGACATTGACTAAGTAATTTGTATCTCTTTTGTTTACATAGGGATCAACTTATTAAATAAGATGAACTTCTGTAATAAGAAACCGTTCAAGTATTCTTATGAGATAAAAATTAACTTGTTTCAATAACACTTGGTTTCGTTTAAATGGCCCTAAAGTACTTAAACCTAAAGAAGAAGTAGTGCAAGCTAGACCGAACTCATGGTATATCCTAAGGCAATAGCATAATCATAAGAGACCTAATTCCATCAAAATGTAGCAAACCATCGGAATCCTAACCATACCATCGCAATGAAACAATCATCGGAATCATAATGAAATAACATCCTATCGCAATATCTAAGGCCATCGCAATCAGTGCATTTCCATCGGAATAAATGAGAACTTATCGCAATATTACCCATCGCAATACCTACTGCGAAGCCATCGCAATGACACATCCGAATGCGCCATCGCAACACGCCATCGCAATGAGCCATCGTAATAGCCATCGCAATGAGCCATCGCAACGAGCCATCGGAATGACCATCGCAACGACCCATCGCAATGAACCATCGCAATGACCCATCGCAATGAGCCATCACAATGAGCCATCGAATTGACTCATCGAAATAGCCCATCGCAATGAGTCATCGGAATGACTCATTGCAATGACAGGCATCGCAATGATGTATCGTAATATACATCGAAATCCGTGACAGGGATTCGATCTCAAACTTTGACTTTTCGATCTGGAACTTAGGCAATGTTTTAAGAGTTTCTGGGCAAAACTAATGTGTAATTATGCTTCCTTAACAAATCCCACCACTTAAAAACCATATTCATAGCAAAGAAAACATGAAACCCTAAATCGTGGTTATGATCTACGGTAACTGTTTTGATGTATTAAGATGAAACGGTTTTACAGAGATTTAACTAAACCAAAGATATAATACCTTGATATTTAAGCAGCAAGAGATAAGTTACGAATCACAGATCAAATGGAGCTTGAGGTCGCAAAAATGGTGGAAAAGAGTGTGTTTGTGTGTTTTTTCAGTAAAGACGGAAAGGAGGGGGGGGGGGGGGTATGGTTTTGACTTGGTCAAAGTTGATTCAAGCACCCACCACTTTTTTAAAAGTGCAAAACTGGTCCCCCTATTTTAAAAATGTTAGTTAAAGTTAAAGTTAAGGTTAACTTAACATACAATAAACTCGTTCCCAAACACTAACACAAATACTTGATGCCAAAATGTTAATGACCTATGCAAGAGATACTTAAATCACACAAGGCACACATAGCGTAACTGAAGATGACGGGTAGCTAATATTTTCTGACAATCCTTTTTAACGACCAAATTTGTTACCATAAAGAATTAATATTTGCTCCCCTTAATCCCTGACCCGTTTTCTATTTAAAGAGCAGTAATCAAAGATATTAGGGACACAACTATTAATGAGGACATTTGCCGGTTAAGTGATTTTATAGAACGATTCTGGTGGAAATAAGATTTCTCTTATTTTAAACAAGATAAGTGCACTGAAACGTACACGAATTTGTGTTAGACCAAGTTATAAAGTAAACTTGTCCCCTTACAAGGTTTTAAAGTAAACCTTGCCCGAGAAACTTAATTCCCGTAGTGAGCCAACGTTTTCAAAAGAAATACGTGACTTTAATGTGAAAAACGGGTTGCAGTCAGAAATAACTACAAGCCATTATGGGCATGTTTTAAAACTTGTACAACTTTTATACGGACTCTATTTATGGCGCCGTGTCAATATTAATCGACATTTCTAAAGCCGTAAATATTACCGTACTAAAAGACATGCCCGATTTGAAAAGAAAAATATTTTTGGGTTTTCTTGGTTTTATATTTTTTATGGTTTTTCTTGGTTTTATATTTTTTTTTGATGGTTTAAGTATGTACGATAATATACAAGATCACGATCCAAGGATACTCGAGAATAGTTTACCAGTACTATTCTTCAGACTCTTCTGCCAATTCCTTAAGTGTCGCTGGTGAAAATGATTTCATGCCTAGCTTTTCGATCAAAAACTCGATGCGTCCTCGATCTAAGGCCTTTGTGAATATATCTGCCAACTGATACTCAGTGTTGACAAAGTATAGTTCGATCACTCCATTTTCCACTTGCTCTTTGATGAAGTGGTAGCGGATGTCAATGTGCTTTGCTCGAGAGTGTTGAACGTAGTTGCAGCATAGAGCGATTGCACTTTTGTTATCACAGTACATCGGGATTTTATTGAATCCAAGACCGTAGTCAGTCAATTGTGACCTCATCCAAAGAACTTGAGCACAACAACCGGACATAGCAATGTATTCAGCCTCAGTACTTGATATCGTAGCGCTTTTCTGCCTTTTTGATGCCCAACTAACAAGTCTATCTCCAAGGAGTTGCACACTGCCAGAAGTGCTACGTCTGGTATCTTGACACCCGGCATAATCTGCATCTGCATATGAAATTAGTGCAATAGAGGAATCCTTCGGATACCACATACCACGATTAAGTGTTCCTTTTAGATACCGAAAGATCCTTTTCACAACATGTAAGTGCTTTTCGGTAGGCCGAGCCTGATACCAGGCACACATGCCTATAGCAAATTGTAAATCAGGCCTGCTAGCAGTCAGATAGAGAAGGGTGCCGATCATTCCACGGTAAAGTTTAGGATCGACAGCTATCCCTTCCTTATCTTCATCTAACTTGGATCTCTCCACCATTGGAGTATCCACGGGGTCACAGTTTTCAGAGTGATATTTCTTTAAGGATTCAAGAGCAAATTTGGATTGATTAATAAAGATGCCTCTGGGATTCTGAGAAATTTGCAACCCTAAGAAAAATGAAATTTTTCCCATCATCGACATCTTAAAGCGTGTGGACATAATTTTCTCAAAACGGTCAGACAAACGTTGATTAGTAGCAGCAAATATTATATCATCAACATAAATTTGTACCAGTATCATGTCGTTGTCCTCCTTGAGAATGAATAATGTGGGGTCCACTTTGCCTTTGGAGAAGCCTTTGGAGATTAGATACGTCGATAAGAGATCATACCATGCGCGTGGAGCTTGTTTCAACCCGTAAAGAGCCTTCTTGAGCTTGTACACATGATTAGGATACTCTGATTTGACGAATCCATTCGGCTGGCTTACATAGACATCTTCCCTTAATTCACCATTGAGAAATGGCGTCTTAACATCCATTTGGTAGACGATCATATTCATGTGAGCAGCATAAGCAACGAATAGTCTAATTGCCTCCATTCGTGCAACAGGAGCAAAGGATTCTTCAAAATCGATACCCAAAGCTTGTTTGTAACCTCTAGCGACCAATCTAGCTTTGTTTTTCAGCACACTACCTAACTCATCGAGCTTAACCTTGTATACCCACAACAGTGTCAAGATTTCAACGTTGCTGGGTAACGGAACTAATTCCCACACTTCAAGACGTTGGAATTCATTCAGTTCCTCTTGCATGGCTTCAATCCATGATGATTTGGTCATGGCTTGTTGCCAGTTTTTAGGTTCAGTGTCTGAAAGAAATGCATCAAAATAGCAATATAATGCATGTTCTTGAAGTTGATGGCGTGTTAAGACTGGTCGATCGATGTCACCAATAATATTGCGGATTGGGTCCTTTGTCCATTTAGTGTTGTGAGTTTCAATCCGTGGTGGTCGAGAGTGAACGATTGCAGGAGCTTCCTCTGAGGTAGACGCACCGGTAGGGTCATCAGGTATATGTGAACCAAAGAAGGGAAGCTCTTGTAAGTGAGCATATTCCAGATCGTAATCATATAGATCCTCTTCAACATCATTAGGGACGAGTGGGGGTGATGATTCA
This sequence comes from Glebionis coronaria, assembly GCA_025667525.1. Classification (NCBI taxonomy): domain Eukaryota; kingdom Viridiplantae; phylum Streptophyta; class Magnoliopsida; order Asterales; family Asteraceae; genus Glebionis; species Glebionis coronaria. Next base: position 404,066,562 of record CM046882.1, on the reverse strand, counting down.
GGTGTTGTTTGAGAATTGGTGGGGGATGGTGCATCTTGTTCAAGAGTAACAGTAGATGCCTCTGATAGATTTCCATTATCTTGAGCAGCAACTACGGGAATCGGAGCTACTGCGACAGGTGCTGGAGAATCATTACTCTGTGGATCAAAGAATTCATCAAACATAGGTTGAAATAACTTATCCCACTCGGACCTTGTTGTAGGTATGAATGATGGAGAAGTAGGGTTGTTGAGAATTAAGCAGGAACTGATTGTACCGGTTCCCATCTCGTGTAATGCGGGTTCAGAGCTGTGTTGCTCAGAAGCCATCGCTGTCAGCTCATCAAAATCGACATCCAAAGTTTCTACAATCTTGCCAAGACGACGATTATAAATCCGGTAAGCTTTCTTTGCAGGCGAGTATCCAATGAAAATTCCAATATCAGCCTTCGGTTGAAGTTTTCCCAGATTCTCACTATTTGTATTTGGATAGCAAAGTGCACCAAACACATGAAGATAGGAAATATCAGGTTTGTGTCCATGAAGAAGCTCATATAGAGTTTTACCATGACGTTTGCGAATGATGGAGCGGTTTTGGGTATAACATGCGGTTGCCACTGCTTCTGCCCATAAGAATAAAGGAGCATTCGCATAAATCAACATAGTTCGAGCAGCTTCCATCAGTGTACGGTTACGTCTTTCAACGACACCATTTTGTTGTGGAGTGCGAGCCACAGATGTTTCATGAGAGATACCAACCTTTTCATAATAATTTCGAAGAATCTGATTAACGAACTCAGTGCCGTTATCAGTCCGAATGCGGCGAACAGTAGCATTACGACGTACTTGGATCATCTTTAAGAAAGTAATGATATACTCTGGTGCTTGATCCTTGGATGCTAAAAACTTTACCCATGTAAACCTTGAGAAATCATCCACGTTAATGAGGATGTATTTTCTACCACTCACACTAGCTGTACGCATTGGCCCGCAAAGATCCATGTGCAAAAGATATAGTGGTTCTTGGTTGGTGTCTTCTGCTTTAGGTTTGTAAAATTTCTTGGTGCTTTTCCCCAATGAACACGCGGAACATAAATGATCCTTGTCGAACTTAAGTTTTGGAAGACCACGAACAAGTTCGTTTCTAGCCAAACGGTTAATAGCATCAAAGTTAAGATGAGATAACCGTCAATGCCACAACCATGACTTGGTCTTAGATGCTTTGGAGAGTAGGCAAACAGGAGAGGCGGCCATCATGTTTTGAATAGACAAAGTGTAGAGATTATCCCCTCGAGAACCCTTTAACAAATCATTTCCTGCAAGATCGCGAATGAAGCAAGTATGTTGTTGAAAGGCCACTTCAAGGTTAGAATCGCAGAATTGTCCTACTGAAAATAGATTGTGACCAAGTCCCTCCACATAATAAACCCTTGAAATCGTGACATTCCCAATTTGGTATTCACCATAACCCATAATCTTTGCAATATGGTCGTTGCCGAATTTTACCGTTCCTAGAAACTTGTTGACGAAATTTTTGAGCATCGAGCGGTCTCTAGTCATATGTTTGGAGCACCCCGAGTCCAAATACCAAAGAATAATTTGGACGACCTAAAAATTTTACCAAACACAGACGATGTATCGGATTCTAATTGTTCTTCTTAGTTAGCAGGTACAGATACAGTTATCTTAGATTTGCTATCAGACGAAACTTTAGGTTTCTAGATTTTCTTACTAGTGGTTGGCTTAGATTCTAGTTGTCTAGTATTCTTAGGTACTTTTGACTGGGGACATTACCACTGGTAGGCACATTAGTGGGGGCAGACCTAGTTAAAGGGCGCTTTTTCCATTTCTTAGTGCTAGTGTTCCTATTTAAAGGACGCTTAGACCTAACTTCCGTGGATGTGATCCTAGTTAAAGGGCACTTAGTTCCATTTGCAGTAAAGGTCCTACCAGTGGGTTTCCATTGCCACCCAACTTGGGTAAATTTCTTCCCTGTTGGAGTCCATTCAAGATTGTTCTTAATAGCATGCATTTCATTCACGTGATCAACAAGGCATAAATCATGACGCTGAGAAAACATGCATTCATTACAATTCCAACATTTCGCATTAGAATTCACATTTTGCTTAGGTTTCCACTCATAAAGAGGACCTTTTGTCTTAGCTACATGATTCTTTTTATTTAAAACTGAAATAACGTTCCTAGGGTGCACTTCTACTTTCTTCTTCTCAGTCCTATTAGTGGAAGGCTTGATCCTATCTTTCTTTCCTCGAGATCCTTTAGCCTTAGTGGACACAGTTACTCCTGTAGAAGCCAAGGGAACATTAGTTACAGATTTTAAAGGTGCCTTACTTGATAGTGCCAATGATGGTTTTGCTCCTGGGGTCTTGTTGAATGGAGTTACAGCAATGGGTCGATTAATGAGTAGTGCAGAACCCAGTTTTCCTATGTATTGCAAATATGCTAAGCAATATTGAATATGCTTAATATATTCATGAGCTGAATAGTAGTAACTGCTTGAGGGATCTAACGCATACAAATCATCTAAAATATCCCTAACAAGATCGACATGCTTAGTTGCATTCCTCATATAATCATCGTAGGTAACCGGGTTTTTCTTATGGAGCGGGTTCTTATAAAGCACTACTGACTTGGTTGTTGGAGCACTAGAGGACAGTGCAGAGTTGGTAGCTAAGTTATTAACAACTTCTTGTCGGGTGAGAAGAAGTGTCTCCTTTAACTCGGCCAAAACCATGTTTTTGTCTATGAGCTGAGTTTTTAGGTCAGAGGTTTCCTCACATTTCTTGTTCAGTTTGTCAATTAAAGACTTTTGCTCTGTCGCATTAAACACGAGGTGTTATTCTATTGAACCAGGAATTTGTGAGTCTTCCTGCCTTACTTGTTCACGCTCTCCTAGTATAGAATTAATTCTATTTTCTAGGACATGATTCTTAGTCTCTGCAGCCTCTAGTTCCGTTTTTGTTTCTACTAAATCTCTCTTAAGTCTCATCATCTCTTCTTCTAAATTCTGAACCATCTGAATCATCTTGTCACTTGTCTCAACGGAGTTTCCACCATCATTTAGTTTTGAAAGAGTTTCATTTTTAGATTGATTCTCAATTTCAAGAGATATAGAATGTTGTTGAAGCTCGTTGAAACTTTTTGAAAGTGTATTATATGAATCTTGAAGCTTTAAAAATTCAGCGTTGGATTCATGACAAGAATGATTTTCTACACTATTCACATTTTCAACAGTATTCACAGATTCATGCACATCATCACAAATATTCGCAGTAGATGAAATTTCATGAGTATATTTAACAGTAACAACTTGCATCACTTCGAGAGACACCATATGTTCTAAAAAGCAGTCATATTCTGATAAAATCTTTTCCTTTTCAATTAAGTGTTGTTCGTAAGCATCATCCATTTTATTGAAAACTTTTTGAACTTCACCAATTTCAAAACTTAAATTACATGCTAGATCATAGACTCCTTGTTTAATATGGTCCACAAACGGAACGATCGCTTCTTCAAACACCGTTTTCATGTGTTCGAACGCCCATTCTCCAGCAGTTTGAGCCGTTGAAGTCGTACATTCCAAAATGACCTTGTCAAAATCGGTAAGGTATTGCCCAATCTCTTCCAAGCTGAGCTTTACCGTACTAACCGGGGGAAGATTCTTAGGAATTTCCTTTGGTTTTTCCGAGTTGACAAGTGTAGGAATTATACTAAGGCATTCTCTAGTCGGCATGAAAGTGGATGTTTGGAGAGTTTTCTTTTTCATATTAAAACGAATTCTAAGATCTATTGTGGCATTTTTTGCATTCATTGAAGCATAATCATATTCAGGATATGTCGAAAGTAATTTTAACTGCTTTTCATCATATGGTGTCATGGAATCACTTGAGAACACTATCGGATCTAATACCAATCCTAACTTTGTTTCATCATAAAGTCGTGGGTTGTGGTTAAGTGCTTGCTTTGCATACCCCGGGTTAGGTGGTAAGTCTATAAGACGCGATAGATTGAACTCTTTAAATGATGCATGAAACAAGTGTACTAGATGTGAAGCGGCATATTGTTTTAAAAGCTTAATTTCCGTTTCTTTTATTCTTTCAGACGTCTTAATTTCCATTTCAAGCTGTTTGGACTCAAGAATTTCAACATCCGTTTGAAGTTGTTGAAAATTAGTAACGACTGACTCTTTTTCTTTAAGCTCATTCGAAAGATTTGCTCTTAAACTTTCAATTTCTAGCAGATTGTCCATTTGAACTTTCCTAAACCTATCAAATTCAGGATTGGTTAAGGTAGTGGACACAAGAGTCATTTCCAAGGTTTTAACCTTGTCTTTATGCAAAGCAAGCTCGGCAGATAAAGTCTGATTAGCATTCATGGTTTCAAGGATTGTACTATTCATTCTGCTAAGCAAAGATGCCGGGACACTAACCAAATCAGGTTGAGCAGACGAATTAATAGTCGTAAGAGCTCCCGGTTGTGGTTCACTCAAAGTCTGAGGACTTGCAATGTTATTGCTATCATTGTTTGTCTCGTCGATTGAGTTACTAACCACCGGAGGCTGTTCCGAATAGTCAGACATTTGCTCAACTTGATAAGGTACAATACTAGTATCTGTAGCAGTAGTTGGTACCTCCGAAATGGTATCAGTTCCATAGAGTGAAAGGTTTGCCATAAGAGCTGCTTTGGCGGTGTTAAGATCATCACAATCCGAGTCATATGCATCCAAATCATCACATTGATATGCAGCATTGTTGGTGATGACTGTTGTGAGACCATCAGTTTCCGCTACTCCCGGATCTGCAAGGAATGCCAATTCTTCGTCATCAAGCTCACGACCTTGGGCTTGCGCATTCACCAGGTAAATCTTATCCTTAAACCATGTGTCGTCCCTTCTCCTCTTAGGCTGCTTGCATTCTCGGGCCATGTGCCTTTCCCCTTTGAAGTTGTAGCAAATAACCACCTTCATTTTACCAGTGCTGTTAGCCCTTGTAGCAGTAGTATTGGATGAACGTGCACCAGCAGTAGACGAATTTGATCTCCCTTGAAGTGGTTGCACCATGACCCTTCCGTCCTGAATTGTTGCCTGTTGTCGAGAGTTAGACGAGTTCCTTAACTGATTGTTAGTTGGTGCTGAACCCCGGTAACCTCTTTTGTTCAAAGTTTGACTTAAATATGCAGACATCAGAGCAAGGATTTCAGTAGGGCTATCTCCTTGTCTAAATTCAGGGACAGGGATGTCATCTTTACAGTATAATGCTGATGCTGGTTGAGCAACAAACTGATTGGTTGGAGCACTTACTTGATGTGAGTAATGATGTTGAGGAGCCTCGAGTTGTGGATAGGTACTAGCAAGGTTGGTGGGAGGTTGATACGGTGAATACTGGTGTGAAGCATAAGGTGATGGGTGTGAATCTCCTTGTGATGATGATGTTGCTGGTTGGTGATAAGATGTTAGCGGCGGTGGCAGAATCGAGTACTGTGGAAAGCTTGGTGTTTGATACACAGGTTGATATGAAGATTTGTGTCCTAAAGCAAGCTGAGAGTTGTGGTATGACAGTGTAGGATGGTTTGCCAATAATGCCATTTGTTCATGATAAGTTCCTTGAGAAATTCGGGTTTGGATCACATGCTTCTCATGTTGTTGTAAGAAAGCATATAGTTGATCTAAATTGGACTTGTGTAGATCACAAATCATTTTGACATCAGTCACATATTGACTCCATTCAGGGGGTAGTGTGTTCAAAAACTTGGTGTTTAACTGAAACTGTTCAATCCTTAGATTATAGACATTCATGTCATTCATCAAAGTGGTAAAACGCCAGTAAAAATCATGAAGAGTCTCCCCTGGAATGTATTGGAATCTATCAAACAAATCATATAATTGACATTCTCGTTCTTGCTTAGTGAGAGATGTCCCTTGTAGCAAAACCGCAAGTCGATCCCAAAGATCCTTGGCCACTTTATGTTCACTCACCATTCTGAAGATATCGGGTGGAAGGGCTTGAAGAATTGTCTGAACAGCCCTTTCATCGGCATCTGCAATGAGTTTGTTGGCATCGGTTAACTCATGATACTGCCTTGGCCTTGTCACATTGTTGACGGCAACCTCTCCCCAGTCTAATGGACCTTTTTCAATTGATTCTAGCATAAGTCGACCACTTTGTTTGCCCATGATGTACGTTCTCATGCGACTTTGCCATGATTCAAATAAATCTTTGATGAGCAAAGGCGGGCGAGTATCGGTACCCGAAATGATCGATATATCGGTGAGTGAAGTCATAGTTGGCATAAATGAATGTGAATTCATTTTGTGATCCCTTGAAAAAAGATTATCAAAGATGATCAAACAATGAAATAAGGTTATGAGCTTTTTGTGTTGTTAACTAAAAGATATTGTTATCTTGTTGTAGTGTTTGCTTTTGAACGTTTCCAAATTACCAAATTAAATGCCAAATAGAAGAAAAGCCACTAAGTATCTAAAACAAGTTCTGTCGCAATGTTCGTTCTGTCGGAATACCTAGATCGGAACGTCTTACTATCGGAATGCCTAGATCGTAATGCAAAGCTATCGAAATGATTCAGATCGCAAAGGGCTATCGGAGTGACTCAGATCGTAATGCTTCAGATCGCAATGTAACCTTGTCGGAATGATGATGGTATCGGAATGCCTAGATCACAATGCAAAGTCTATCGGAATGCTCAGATCGCAAAGCCTATCGGAATGTTTCAGATCGGAATGCTGACAAAATTTAAGCAGAGTAACGACTTAAAAACCTTCCTTATACCCGTCGGAATCTCAGATCGCAAAGTACGATCGGAATGCCAGATCGGAATAAGTAATAAAACCCAACTATCGCAATGTAGAACCAAACCCTTTCCGATGGTAAGGTGATTGCGATGGAAGCCCACGTTCAACTTGTACTTTCCGATGAAGGTTTCTGCTAGAATTTCGGAATGAAAAACACAAACTTTTTTGCACTTTTGATCCAAGAAAGATGATGTTTTAATGAAAACCAAGATACCAAGAACACTTTTAAGCACAAATCCCTATGTTACACTACTTAATACTACGATCAAACCAAAAAAATTTAGAAGATTTCGGCAAAAACAAACTTGTACTCTACGAATTGTTTAGAAAACAATACTCAACACAAAAACAAACCTTTATCTCATCCCATGCTCTTGATACCAATTGTAGAACAATGATAATCTTGTAAAACAAGGGGGTTGATGTTTTTCTAGAGAGAGAAAGTTAGAGAGAGAAGTGAAAGAAAACTCATATATTGAAATGAAAGAAATAAACAACCAACACCTCTTTCCATGGTGGAAAGAGGTTTAAATACCCCAAGTCCTTAATGGACTTGGGCTTCCGGCCCATGAACATGCTCATGGGTCGGGCTATTTGATAAATGAAACTAAACTTAACTACGAGCCTATAACTACATTGTTGGAGTGACCGAGACTTTCTAAATGCGTAAAACGTATTTCCAACACATGCAACCGGTTAGGGTTTCATACCCGTCATTCGATGTGCAGCAAGATGAGTTTGTTACTATGTATTCTCCTATGGTTTCTCAATTCCTAGATGGGGATGTTGGTTTGTCGCAGATGGATGGAAACCCTATTATGGGTTTGCATGAGCGTGAGGGACCATCGTTTGTTGGTGAGGGCTCTGTGGTTTGAAAGGAGCATGATGGGCTAGGATCGCAGCAAAAAGATGAGTTTGTTAGTACATCTGTGTCTATATATAGTGAAGAAGGTGTCAGTGTGAGTAAGAATGTCCTGTCGAAGGTTAATGATGTGCCTACTGGTCTGACTCTAACTGGTGCAAGTATACAGTTGATTGAGGATATTACCGTTGATTTTTCTAATAAAATGGATACGCTTGCTTCTACTTGCAGTCATGATTCTAGTGCAAAAGAAAAGGAGCAGTCCGCAGATACTGGTAGTTTCTGTCACTTGGTGTCAGAAGATGTTTTTGACGGTGTAAATGTCTCTATTCCTTGTAAAGTGGTTCAGAAGGTCAGTAATCGTCTTGAACATACTCTATATGGTTACTTTATTGGAAAGAGAATGGCTTTCCCGGTGGTGGATAATTTTGTTAGAAACAACTGGGTGAAATATGGGTTGACACGGATCATGATGAATTCTAAGGGTTTTTTCTTTTTCAAATTCAAGTCACTTGCTGGGTTGGAAGCTGTGTTAGAAGAGGGCCCGTGGTTGATTCGTAAATCTCCGATCATTCTCAAAAAATGGTCGATGGATACTAGGTTGATCAAAGAAGAATTGACCGTATTCCTATTTGGGTAAAATTACATGATGTGCCTATTCAAGTTTTTGAAGAAGATGGAATTAGTTTGATTGCTTCTTTCATTGGTAAACCTGTAATGCTAGATTCCTATACTAGTTTTATGTGTAAGGAGTCATGGGGTCGGAGTAGTTTTTCTAGATGCTTAATTGAGGTTAATGCTGAGGCTGATTTTGTGGATGTTGTTACAATTGGTGTCCCTTATCTTTCGGGGGAGGGTTTTACAAAGGAAACTATCCGTATTGAATATGAATGGAGACCTCCTAGATGTGCTGAGTGTAAGACTTTTGGTCACTCTCTTGATAAATTCTCTAATAAGGTGGTTGTTTCTCCTATAGTTCCTACTGCTAGTACTGGTCCATCTACTTCTGGTGCTATTCCTGTTGTTGAGAATAATGATGGTTTCCAAACGGTGACCAAAAGAAAGAAAAAGACGAATATGCCGAATTCTATTAAGGGTGGTAAGTTTACTGGTCCATCGGTTCAACCGAATGTCAAATTTGTGCCTAAAGCTACAATTAGTAACCCGAAGAAGGGGGTGACTAGTGCGAAGACTGGTTCTTTGCCCAAGTTGAAGTCTATTGTTACGTCATCATCAGGTGCTGGTTTATCTACATCGAATTCTTACTCTGTTTTGGATCATGATGATGAAGATGACGAGGTTGAAATGGTATGTGATGAAACAACCAATTTATTCTCTAAGACAAATACAGGTGGAAACTCCTTCACGACAGCTGTTAGCTAGATTGGTTTGTTTCGTTGTGTACTAGGTGTTTTGTAAGTGTTTATGGCCTGTCATAAGCACTAGATTTAGGTGTTTATCAAGCTGTTTTTAGTTGGAGGTTAATGTGGTACTTTAGCCACATTCCATTTGTACTTCACTATTTTTTGGTTAATCTATTTACCGGGGAAACCCATTCCAAAAAAAAATTATTATTGTAGGTACGAATATTAAAGAAGAGGAGCAAAAACGAAGAAAAACACCAAAAACGAGCACGAGAAATGGAAAGAGCACGGGAAATCGAGTTTGACGGTGCACTCATGATTTTATTGGGCTGGCCCGACACCAGTTAAATAGGTCGAACCGACCCATTAATACACTAAAGCCCAGAAGGCCCAGCCTTTGTCTACTTCAGCCCACACAAGACCAACAAGGCCCAATATAGAGCTGCTGGCCCAACTATGCAATTTTGGCTCGTTGGCCCAAAGAAAAGGGAGTCATGAAACAAAGATATGACACAGCAGATAGCAAGAGAAGCCCAGGCCCAATGAGTGGGGTGCGTACAACATACGCAGACAACAAAAAGAGAAAAAAACTTGACATTTGGGAGGATACTCCCTGCGTTTGATATTAATAGATAGATGTAGTTTTAGAATAGATTTTATTTTTTCTGTTCTATTTTTTTCCCTTTAAGTATTTTTGTTTAAGCAGATTTCAAACATTCCATAATTATTTTATTTAATCTTTCCCTCTTTTTCCATATTTATTTTGTTTTAAAACGCAGCTTTATTATTGGCATGATTTGTTTTTTTATTAGGATATAAACGCAGATACATTTCCAAATCTATCTTCACATCTCATTTATTTTGGCTGTATACTTTTTTATAAGTAGCGTACAGGGGAGGCAGCGTAGGAAAAAAAAGAAAAGAGAGATATCCTCTCTATTATTTCATAGCTGGCGTTTTATTTTTATAAAAGATAGGGTACCCCAATTGTTTTAGACACGCAGCTTTTGCTGTTTTCTATTTTTGGTAGCGTAGGATATTAGCAGTTTTTTTAGGATAGATTTAGTCGGAGATTTTTTTAATATCGCATCTTCAATTTCTTTTTCTCGTTTTTATTTTCTTTTCTTTCAAGTATAAGATTAGATTTAAATTTTTATAAATTCAAAACTCCGTTTCATTTTTCTTTTCTTTGTATTCGGCTTTCGGTAAGTGTAGGAAACTTTGATATTCGATTGATGTTATAATTTTCGGTTGTGATTAGATGTACTCGGGGGTGATTTAGATTAGTTTTGATTAGAAGTTTATGTTTAGTTGAGATTTGATGTTGGTTAAAAAATTTTGTTCATTTGGATTTCGTGTTCACCAGGTGATGATGTTCTGTTTTAATGTTTTCTAGTGAAAGAAGCTTTTGTTTTTGTTTTGTCAGTTAGTAACATTGTTTAGGAAATACTAGTATCTAATATTTTATAAATACTTTACATTGTAGTAGCAGCAAAATACTACTGGTAATAACTTTAAACTGGTGTACTAGTGGATTTGCAAAAAAAAATATAGTAGAGGACATATTCCTTTTTTTTTGTTTTTTTTTGTTTTTATTTGTTTCTTTCAAATCTTTCACTCAGTATTATTACATAGATAAAAACACTTCATCTCATTTTTTATATATGATTCAAACGCAACCTATTGTGTTCACTTTTACTTTCTTATTATTAATATTAGTCTTTAAATTAAATTAGCTTTTAGAAAAGTATTCTAAATAGTTTGTTAACTAAATTTTTATATAGTTTAATAAAATTTTGATTCGAGTAAAAATAGTTTTTATTAATTAGTTTAAAATATCGTTCATCTTAATTGTCGTTAACGATTTATGTTTTATGTTAGTTCGGCGTCTCCGGTTATTCGCTCGGGCTCGTTTCTCTATCTATTTCCTTGTCGTTATTTAGTTAGCTTATTTTGTTGCCTTATTATTGTTTAACTTTAATGTCGAGATTTTAGTAGTTTTGTTTATGATCGTTTATTTTACCATCGTTATTGTCCTTAGTATTGTTTTAGGTACCTTTAGCTTAATATTCGTAGTATAATTGTCGCTTTTATATCTTTTAATGTTTTTAGTCTTTTCAAATTAGTAGTTTTAAAAATAAAAATCAAAACCCTTTTTATTCGAGCATCGAACTTTAGACATAAGCGCGGATTTCCATTCACACTTCGCCAGAAACTATGATAACCTTCGGGTGTACGAAAACGACTCAATCACATGACATACATCTAGGTTTTTCCCAGGACTTATTCATTTCCACTGCAATTCATGCTTTATATGCCTTATATGCTTTCACTCCTTTATGTCTTTATGTTATTCAATATATCCGTGCACTGAGCGGTATGCTCAGCCGTTTTCCATTTCCATATTCCCAAACGGCAGGTACCCAAGGTCGCAAGTAGGATCTCCAGAGTATGTGCATTCGGATGGAATCTATCCAGCCTCTTTTACCTTATGCATTTGTTCCTACTTTCTCATACTTTACTTCATTTGGACATTGTTTAGTCCTTTCATTTACAGTACTTAATATTGCTTGTATGTGAGTTACTTAGACTACCGATGTTTGATTCTGGTATTTCTATTTATGGTCATGAATGTTTAGACATTTACCTTGCATGCTTTGATGACACGTCATATTTTACTGTAGCATTCCATCTTAACAAATGGGGTGTTACATCGACTCGGGGTTGTGACGAAAGGGAAACTCGTTTGATCAATGTGAAAAAGGAAGAAATTAAAAATAAACTTGATCGAAGTGAGGATTAATTTTTTTTAATTTTCGTATTATTTTTTTAAATCCGAATTGTTTATTTTTTTAATTTACGTATTGTTTTTTTTAATGTAATGTTCTTTTTATTTTGAATGAATAAAGTAAATTAGGATTTGTATAAGTTAATTGTTTAGGGTATTTTATGAAAATAAGGGGCGTTTGGTTCACCAAAGTTTAAACCACGTGTTTCTAATTTACGGGGTTGTAATGTTATGTGATGTTTTAGATACGGGGTTTTAAACATCATCCATTTGTTTGGTAGCTTATAATTGAAAACGTATTTAGAAGGTCTTAGAAGAAAATGACATAACTACCCTTTCATTAAATCATCAAGATCAAATGAAAAAAACAAAGTTATCGTCTGCTCAAGATCCAGATCAAAACTAATGAACTCACTTTTTAATCACTACCATCAGCTCATAAATGAAACTCAACAAATTTATTAAAAACAGCTAATATACACAAATAGAATAAATATATATAAAAAAATCCTAACTAATCTAGCAATCTGATGAACTTAAAAGAAACTGAGAAGCCTATACATGTGTGAGAAATTAAGATATGTAGAAATAAAGAACAAGTGTTGGAAATACGTTTTACGTATATAGAAAGTCTCGGTCACTCCAACAATGTAGTTATAGGCTCGTAGTAATGTTAAGTTTCATTTATTAAATAGCCCGACCCATGAGCATGTTCATGGGCCGGAAGCCCAAGTCCATTAAGGACTTGGGGTATTTAAACCTCTTTCCACCATGGAAAGAGGTGTTGGTTGTTCATTTTCTTACTTTTCAATATACAAGTTTCTTTCACTTCTCTCTCTAAGTTTCTCTCTCTAGAAAAACATCAACCCCCTTGTTTCATAAAGATTATCATTGTTCTACAATTGGTATAAAGAGCATGGGATGAAATAAAGGTTGGTTTTGTGTTGTTCATGTTCACTTTTGTGTGTTCATGTGTTTTTGATTGATCTTTACCCAAGTTTCAATTTTTTTTCGTGTTTTTGACTCTCCAAGTGATCCATATATCTTCTAAATACTTTTGGTAGTGTTTTGGGTGTTTTGGGTTGGTTCAAATCACGGTTTTCTTGTCGAAAATCTCATCTTTTTACCTCAAAATTTCGTAACAGTACCATTATTCCGATCAGAGCAATCGGAAAAGGGTTTAGGGATTCCAATCAGTCACATCGGAAAAGGGTTTACACATTCCTATCAGTATTCCGATCACACTTTCCGACAGGAGGTTATTTAGGTATTCCGATTGGATAACATTCCGACTAGGTTTCTGATAGCATTCCGATTGGATATCATTCCGACCAGGGTTCCGATAACATTCCGATTGGTTAACATTCCGACTAGGTTTCCGATAACATTCCGATTGGATATCTTTCCGACCAGGGTTCCGATAACATTCCGATTGGATAACATTCCGACTAGGTTCCGATAACATTCCGACTTGGTTTCAGATAACATTCCGACTGGGGTTCAGAAACATTCCGATTGGTTCTTATATTCCGACATGATTGGTTATTTTTGGTATTTCGACGGATTAATTTTGAGAATTACGACACTTTGAGATTTTACATTGAGATTAAGAAGTTTGGGTATTGAGATAGTATTTTCACAACTTAGAGGATTTTGTTTCAAGTTTGTAATCTTTCACAAAAACACACAACATCTTTGTTTCAACAACATTAAAACACTTAACCTTATTTCATTGTTCGATCATTCTTGATAATCTTTTCTCAAGGGATCATAAAATGAATTCACATTCACATATGCCGACAATGACCTCTCTTACCGATATCTCAATCATTTCGGGTACCGATACTCGCCCACCTTTGCTCATCAAAGATTTATTTGAATCATGGCAAAGTCGCATGAGAACGTACATCATGGGCAAACAAAGTGGTCGACTTATGCTACAATCAATTGACAAAGGTCCATTAGATTGGGGAGAGGTTACCGTCAACAATGTGACAAGGGCAAGGGAGTATCATGAGTTAACCGATGCCAACAAAATCATTGTAGATGCCGATGAAAGGGCTGTTCAGACAATTCTTCAAGCCCTTCCACCCGATATCTTTAGAATGGTGAGTGAACATAAAGTGGCCAAGGATCTTTGGGATTGACTTGCGGTTTTGCTACAAGGGACATCTCTCACTAAGCAAGAACGAGAGTGTCAACTATATGATTTGTTTGATAGGTTCAAATACATTCCAGGGGAGACTCTTCATGATTTTTACTGGCGTTTTACCACTCTGATGAATGACATGAATGTCTATAATCTTAGGATTGAACAGTTTCAGTTAAACACCAAGTTTTTGAACACATTACCCCCTGAATGGAGTCAATATGTCACAAATTTCAAGATGATTCGTGATCTACACAAGTCCAATTTAGATCAACTCTATGCTTTCTTACAACAACATGAGAAGCATGTGATCCAAAACCGAATTTCTCAAGGAACTTATCATGAACCAATGGTATTATTGGCAAACCATCCTACACTGTTATACCACAACTCTCAGCTCGGTTTAGGACACAAATCTTCATATCAACCTGTGTATCAAACACCAAGCTTCCCACAATACTCAATTCTGCCACCGCCGCCAACATCTTATCACCAACCAGCAACATCATCATCACAAGGAGATTCACACCCATTACCTTATGCTTCACACCAGTATTAACCGTATCAACCTCCCACCAACCTTGCTAGTACCTATCCACAACTTGAGGCTCCTCAACCTCATTACTCACAAAAAGTCAGTGCTCCAACCAATCAGACTGTAGCACAAGCAGCACCAGCTTTCTATTGTGAAGATGACATCCCTGTCCCTGAATTTAGACAAGGAGATAGCCCTACTGAAATCATTGCTCTGATGTCTGCTTATTTAAGTCAAACATTGAACAAACGAGGTTACCGAGGTCCAGCAACAACTAACAATCGGTTAAGGAACTCGTCTAACTCTCGACAACAAGCAACAATTCAGGACGGAAGAGTCATGGTGCAACCACTTCAAGGGAGATCGAATTCGTCTACTGCTGGTGCACGTTCATCCACTACTACTGCTACAAGGGCAAACAACACTGGTAAAATGAAGGTGGTTATTTGCTACAACTGCAAAGGGGAAGGGCACATGGCCCGAGAATGCAAGCAACCTAAGAGGAAAAGGGACGACACATGGTTTAAGGAGAAGATTTACCTGGTGAATGCTCAAGCCCAAGGTCGTGAGCTTGATGAAGAAGAATTGGCATTCCTTGCAGATCCGGGAGTAGCGGAAACTGATGGTCTCACAACAGTCATCACCAACAATGTTGCATATCAATGTGATGATTTGGATGCATATGACTCTGATTGTGATGATCTTAACACCGCCAAAGCAGCTCTTATGGAAAACCTTTCACTATATGGAGCTGATACCATTTTTGAGGTACCAAATACTGCTACAGATACTAGTATTGTACCTTATCAAATTGAGAAAATGTTTGAGTATTTGGAACAGCCTCCGGTGGTTAGTAACTCAATCGACGAGACAAACAATGATAGCAATATCATTGCAAGTCCTCAGACTTTGAGTGAACCACAACCAGGAGCTATTACGACTACCAATTCGTCTGCTCAACCTGATTTGGTTGGGGTCCCGACATCTTTGCTTAGCAGAATGAATAATACGATCCTTGAAACCCTTAATGCTAATCAGAGTTTATCGTCCGAGCTTGCTTTGCATAAGGACAAGGTTAAAACCTTGGAAATGACTCCTGTGTCCACTACCTTAACCAATCTTGAATTTGATAGGTTTAGGAAAGTTCAAATGGACAATCTGCTAGAAATTGAGAGTTTAAGAGCAAATCTTTTGAATGAACTTAAAGAAAAAGAGTCAGTCGTTACTAACTTTCAACAACTTCAAACGGATTTTGAAATTATTGAGTCCAAACAGCTTGAAATGGAAATTAAGACGTCTGAAAGAATAAAAGAAACGGAAATTAAGCTTTTAAAACAATATGCTGCTTCACATCTAGTACACTTGTTTCATGCATCATTTAAAGAGTTCAATCTATCGCGTCTTATAGACTTACCACCTAACCCGGGGTATGCAAAGCAAGCGCTTAACCACAACCCACGACTTTATGATGCAACAAAGTTAGGATTTGTATTAGATCCGATTGTGTTCTCAAATGATTCTGAGAGTATGACACCATATGATGAGAAGCGGTTAAAATTACTTTCTACATATCCTGAATATGATTATGCTCAAATGAATGCAAAAAATGCCACAATAGATCTTAGAATTTGTTTTAATATGCAAAAGAGAACTCTCCAAACATCCACTTTCATGCCTACTAGAGAATGCCTTAGTATAACTCCTACACTCGTTAACTCGGACAAACCAAAGGAAATTCCTAAGAATCTTCCACCGGTTAGTACGGTAAAGCTCAGCTTGGAAGAGATTGGGCAGTACCTTACCGAGTTTGACAAGGTCATTTTGGAATGTACGACTTCAACGGCTCAAACCGCTGGAGAATGGGCGTTCAAACACATGAAAACGGTGTTTGAGAAAGAGATCGTTCCGTTTGTGGACCATATTAAACAAGGAGTCTATGATCTAGCGTGTATTTTAAGTTTTGAAATTGGTGAAGTTCAAAAAGTTTTCAATAAAATGGATGATGCTTATGAACAACACTTAATTAAAAAGGAAAAGATTTTATCATAATATGACTGTTTTTTAGAACATATGGTGTCTCTCGAAGTGATGCAAGTTGTTACTGTTAAATATACTCATGAAATTTCATCTACTGTGAATATTTGTGATGATGTGCATGAATCTGTGAATACTGTAGAAAATCATTCTTGTCATGAATCCAACGCTGAATTTTTAAAGCTTCAAGATTCGTATAATACACTCTCAAAAAGTTTTAATGAGCTTCAACAACATTCTATATCTCTTGAAATTGAGAATCAATCTAAAAATGAAACTCTTTCAAAACTAAATGATGGTGGAAACTCCGTTGAGACAAGTGACAAGATGATTCAGATGGTTCAGAATTTAGAGGAAGAGATGATGAGAATTAAGAGAGAATTACTAGAAACAAAAACGGAACTAGAGGCTGCAGAGACTAAGAATCATGTCCTAGAAAATAGAATTAATTTTATACTAGGAGAGCATGAACAAGTAAGGTAGGATGACTCACAAAATTCTAGTTCAATAGAAGAACGCCTCGCTTTTAATGCGACAGAACAAAAGTCATTAATTGACAAACTGAACAGGAAATGTGAGGAATCCTCTTACCTAAAAATTCAGCTCATAGACAAAAACATGGTTATAGCAGAATTAAAGGAGACACTTCAACTTAAAGGACGAGAAAGTGTTGATAATCCAGCTACTGTCTCTGCCTCGACCTCTAGTGCTCCCAAACCCAACCCACGTGTGCTATATCGGGATCCAAAATTTAGGAAAAGTCCCACTAAGTTTGCCACATATATGAAAAATGCTTTAGAACATGCTGATCTAGCTAGAAAGATTATTGATGAAATGCGTGAACGTGATCCCACAAGTCATAGCGTATATGAGATTTTATTATATGTGGATCGCGTTCAGGACTGTTTAGCATACTTAGAGTACATTGGGCAACCAATATCTGTACCATCTAAACAACAAACCACCATTGCCATTACTCCATTTAATAAGACCCCATGAGCTAAGCCCGTTTTAAACACACCCATCAAGGCTAAGTCAAAATCTGTAACTAATGTTCCCTTGGCTTCTACAGGAGTAACTGTGTCCACTAAGGCTAAAGGATCTCAAGACAAGAAAGATAGGATCAAGCCTTCCACTAATAGGACTGAGAAGAAGAAAGTAGAAGTGCACCCTAGGAATGTTATTTCAGTTTTAAATAAAAAGAATCATGTAGCTAAGACAAAAGGTTCTCTTTATGAGTGGAACCTAAGCAAAATGTGAATTCTAATGCGAAATGTTGGAATTGTAATGAATGCATGTTTTCTCAGCGTCATGATCTATGCCTTGTTGATCACGTGAATGAAATGTATGCTATTAAGAACAATCTTGAATGGATTCCAACAGGGAAGAAATTCACCCAAGTTGGGTGGCAATGGAAACCCACTGGTAGGACCTTTACTGCTAATGGAACTAAGTGCCCTTTAACTAGGATCACATCCATGGAAGTTAGGTCTATGCGTCCTTTAAATAGGAACACTAGCACTAAGAAATGGAAAAAGCGCCCTTTAACTAGCTTTGCCCCCACTATTGTGCCTACCAGTGGTAATGTCCCCAGTCAAAAAGTACCTCAGAATACTAGACAACTAGAATCTAAGCCAACCACTAGTAAGAAAATCTGGAAGCCTAAAGTTTCGTCTGATATCAAATCTAAGATAATTATATCTGTACCTGCTAACTTAGAAGAACAATTAGAATCCGATACATCGTCTGTGTTTGGTAATATTTTCAGGTCGTCCAAATTATTCTTTGGTATTTGGACTCGGGGTGCTCCAAACATATGACTGGAGACCGCTCGATGCTTAGAAATTTCGTCAGCAAGTTTCTAGGAACGGTTAAATTCGGCAACGACCATATTGCAAAGATTATGGGTTATGGTGAATACCAAATTGGGAATGTCACGATTTCAAGGGTTTATTATGTGGAGGGACTTGGTCATAATCTATTCTCAGTAGGACAATTTTGCGATTCAAACCTTGAAGTGGCCTTTCGACAACATACTTGCTTCATTCGCGATCTTGCAGGAAATGATTTGTTAAAGGGTTCTCGAGGGGATAATCTCTATACTTTGTCTATTCAAAACATGATGGCCGCCTCTCCTGTTTGCCTACTCTCCAAAGCATCTAAGACCAAGTCATGGTTGTGGCATCGACGGTTATCTCATCTTAACTTTGATGCTATTAACCATTTGGCTAGAAACGAACTTGTTCGTGGTCTTCCAAAACTTAAGTTCGACAAGGATCACTTATGTTCCGCGTGTTCGTTGGGGAAAAGCACCAAGAAATCTTACAAACCTAAAGCAGAAGACACCAACCAAGAACCACTGTATCTTTTGCACATGGATCTTTGCGGGCCAATGCGTACGGCTAGTGTGAGTGGTAGAAAATACATCCTTGTCACAGTGGATGATTTCTCAAGGTTTACATGGGTAAATCTTTTAGCATCCAAGGATCAAGCACCAGAGTATATCATTACTTTCTTAAAGATGATCCAAGTACGTCGTAATGCTATTGTTCGCCACATTCGGACTGATAACGACACTGAGTTCGTTAATCAGACTCTTCGAAATTATTATGAAAAGGTTTGTATTTCTCATGAAACATTTGTGGCTCGCACTCCACAATAAAATGGTGTCGTTGAAAGACGTAACCGTACACTTATGGAAGCTGCTCGAACTATGTTGATTTATGCGAATGCTCCTTTATTCTTATGGGCTGAAGCAGTGGCAACCACATGTTATACCCAAAACCGCTCCATCATTCGCAAACGTCATGGTAAAACTCCATATGAGCTACTTCATGGACACAAACTCGATATTTCATATCTTCATGTGTTTGGTGCACTTTGCTATCCAAATACAAATAGTGAGAATCTCGGAAAACTTCAGCCGAAGGCTTATATTGGAATTTTCATTGGTTACACGCCTGCAAAGAAAGCTTACCGAATTTATAACCGTCGTCTTGGCAAGATAGTAGAAACTTTGGATGTCGATTTTGATGATCTGACAGCGATGGCTTCTGAGCAACACAGCTCTGAACCCGCATTACACGAGATGGGAACCGGTACACTTAGTTCCGGATTAATTCCCAACAATCCTACTTCTCCATCATTTATACCACCTACAAGGTCCGAGTGGGATAAGTTATTTCAACCTATGTTTGATGAATTCTTTGATCCACCGAGTAATGATTCTCCGGCACCTGTAGTAGTAGCTCCGATTCCCGAAGATGTTGCTCAAGATAATGGAAATCAATCGAGGCATCTACAGTTACTCTTGAACCAGATGTCCCATCCCCCACTAATTCACAAACAACACCTGAATCTTCACCCCCACTCGTTCCTAATGATGTTGAAAAGGATATCTATGATCACGATTTAGAGTATGCTCACTTACAAGAGCTTCCCTTCTTTGGTTCACAAATACCTGAAGACCTACTGGTGCGTCTACCTCAGAGGAAGCTCCTGCAATCGTTCACTCCCGACCACCACGGATTTAAACTCACAACACTAAATGGACAAAGGATCACCCAATCCGCAATGTTATTGGTGACATCGATCGACCAGTCTTAACACGACATCAACTCCACGAACATGCATTATATTGCTATTTTGATGCATTTCTTTCAGACACTGAACCTAAAAACTGGCAACAAGCCATGACCAAATCATCATGGATTGAAGCCATGCAAGAGGAACTTAATGAATTCCAACGTCTTGAAGTGTGGGAATTAGTTCCGTTACCCAGCAACGTTGAAATCTTGACATTGTTGTGGGTATACAAGGTTAAGCTCGATGAGTTAGGTAGTGTGCTGAAAAACAAAGCTAGATTGGTTGCTAGAGGTTACAAACAAGCTTTGGGTATTGATTTTGAAGAATCCTTTGATCCTGTTGCACGATTGGAGGCAATCAGACTATTCCTTGCTTATGCTGCTCACATGAATATGATCGTCTACCAAATGGATGTTAAGACGGCATTTCTTAATGGTGAATTAAGGGAAGATGTCTATGTAAGCCAGCCGAATGGATTCGTCAATTCAGAGTATCCTAATCACGTGTACCAGCTCAAGAAGGCTCTTTACGGGTTGAAACAAGCTCCACGCGCGTGGTACGATCTCTTATCGTCGTATCTCATCTCCAAAGGCTTCTCCAAAGGCAAAGTGGACCCAACATTATTCATTCTCAAGGAGGACAACGACATGATACTGGTATAAATTTATGTTGATGATATAATATTTGCTGCTACTAATCAACGTTTGTCTGACCGTTTTGAGAAAATTATGTCCACACGCTTTAAGATGTCGATGATGGGAAAAATTTCATTTTTCTTAGGGTTACAAATTTCTCAGAATCCCAGAGGCATCTTTATTAATCAATCCAAATTTGCTCTTGAATCATTAAAGAAATATCATTTTGAAAACTGTGACCCCGTGGATACTCCAAT
Organism: Glebionis coronaria; assembly: GCA_025667525.1. Taxonomy (NCBI): domain Eukaryota; kingdom Viridiplantae; phylum Streptophyta; class Magnoliopsida; order Asterales; family Asteraceae; genus Glebionis; species Glebionis coronaria. The sequence goes on along the minus strand of CM046882.1, from coordinate 404,045,546 downwards.
GGTGGAGAGATCCAAGTTAGATGAAGATAAGGAAGGGATAACTGTCGATCCTAAACTTTACCGTGGAATGATCGGCACCCTTCTCTATCTGACTGCTAGCAGGCCTGATTTGCAATTTGCTATAGGCATGTGTGCCCGGTATCAGGCTCGGCCTATCGAAAAGCACTTACATGTTGTGAAAAGGATCTTTCGGTATCTAAAAGGAACACTTCATCGTGGTCAGTAGTATCCGAAGGATTCCTCTATTGCACTAATTTCATATGTAGATGCGGATTATGCCGGGTGTCAAGATACCAGACGTATCACTTCTGGCAGTGCGCAACTTCTTGGAGATAGACTTGTTAGTTGGGCATCAAAAAGGCAGAAAAGCGCTACGATATCAAGTACTGAGGCTGAATACATTGCTATGTCCGGTTGTTGTGCTCAAGTTCTTTGGATGAGGTCACAATTGACTGACTACGGTCTTGGATTCAACAAAATCCCGATGTACTATGATAACAAAAGTGCAATCGCTCTATGCTGCAACTACGTTCAACACTCTCGAGCAAAGTACATTGACATCCGCTACCACTTCATCAAGGAGCAAGTGGAAAATGGAGTGATCGAACTATACTTCGTCAACACTGAGTATCAGCTGGCAGATATATTCACAAAGGCCTTAGATCGAGGACGTATCGAGTTCTTGATCGAAAAGCTAGGCATGAAATCATTTTCACCAGCGACACTTAAGGAGTTGGCAGAAGAATCTGAAGAATAGTAGTGGTAAACTATTCTCGAGTATCCTTTGATCGTGATTTTGTATATGATCGTATATATTTAAACCAACAAAAGAAAAATACAAAATATAAAACATAGAAAAACCATAAAAAATATAAAACGTAGAAAATCCATAAAAAATATAAAATCAAGAAAATCCAAAAATATTTTTCGTTTTCAAATCGGGCATGTCTTTTAGTACGGTAATATTTACGGCTTTAGAAATGTCGATTAATATTGACACGGCGCCATAAATAGAGTCCGTATAAAAGTTGTACAAGTTTTAAAACATGCCCATTATGGCTTGTAGTTATTTCAGACTGCAACCCGCTTTTCGCCTTAAAGTCACGTATTTCTTTTGAAAATGTTGGCTCACAAGGGTAATTAACTTTCTCGGGCAAGGTTTACTTTAAAACCTTGTAAGGGACCAAGTTTACTTTATAACTTGGTCTAACACAAATTAGTGTACGTTTCAGTGCACTTATTTTGTTAAAATAAGAGAAATCTTATTGCCCCTAGAATCGTTTCAGAAAATCATTAAACAGAAAAGGTCTTCATATGATAATTGTCCCATTAAATGCAATGACTACAGCTCTTTAAATAGAAAACGGGTCACCAATTGAGGGGGAGCAAATATCATATCATTTTGAACATGATCTGGTCATAATATTATCTTGTCTGTCATCTTACCTTATGTGCATTATGTGCAATGTGTGCCTTGTATGGAGTTTGTTTTTTGAGTTGGCATTAGGTTTTATTGGCGTGTCTCATTAGTCGGGATATTGTGTTATTAACTAGTTTTAATAACTAGTTTTACTTAAATATGTCAAAACTGGGAGGACCAGTTTGCAATTTTTGCAAAGATTGGTTAGAAAGTTTGACTTTAGTCAAAATCTTCCACTCCCATCTCTTTGTTTATCCCGACTGCCATTAACACACACCCCATACCATTTTGTGCCGCCATTAACTTTCTCCAAGACCTTGCATCAAATTCGTTCCCTGTGAAAGTTTCTGCTGTGCTATCCTCTAGGTAACATTAAATACATGTGCTATCCTCTAGGTAACATTAAATACATGTGCTTAACCATTGAGTGTGATTTATGTGCTTTTCATCCTATGTTCTTCTCGGTTGTATCATTTGATCTAGGGTTTCGATGTATAAAGTTGATAAACATCATGTTTAAAAGAGGGGATTTAATCTTTATCACGTATTATAAACTGGTTTTGAACTTATTTGATTATAACAGCCTAAAAGCCATAGAAATCGTTAAGATTTAGATCCACCTCGTAAACTCCGCCCAGATTCCGATGAAGAAAGGTTTTAGATTCCGATTGGTCATTCCGATCGGTCATTCCGATCGGACATTCAGATTGGTCATTCCGATTAGACTTTTTAATTAGGTCATTCCGATCGATCATTCCGATCGAACATTCAGATTGGTCATTCCGATTAGACTTTTTAATTAGGTCATTCCGATCGGTCATTCCGATCGGACATTCAAATTGGACATTCCGATTAGACTCTTTTAATTAGGTCATTCCGATCGGTCATTTCGATCGGACATTCAGATTGGACATTCCGATTGACTGTCCAATAAGGCATTTCGATTAACATTCCAATTAGATCATTCCGATTGGGACATAAGTATTCCGATTACGGTATTCTGATTGGGTCATTCAGATTGGCAAAATGACATTCCGATTATGTTATTCCGATAATGTCATTCCAATTGGGATATTGTCATTCCTATTGGGCATTCCGATTTGGGACTCTCAGATTAGAGATTCTTCCATTTAGACTTTCCTATTAGGTATTTTCCAAAGGGTTTTCCGATAAGATTAGTGCCTTGTGTTGCGAGATTGTTCCTTAGATAAGTGGTCTTATAGTATTTGCGAGATTGTTGTATCATCACCTTAAGTTAGTATGCTTTTACACTATAGAATTGCCTTAGACTATCTAATGAGTTCGACCTAGATTGCATTATTTCCTTATTAGGCTTTAAGTAAATTAGGGCCACTTTCACGAAACCAAGTTTTATTGAAATTAATTAATTTTATCTCATAAGAATACTTGAAAGGTTTCTTATTACAGAAGTTCATCTTATTTAATAAGTTGACTCCTCTGTAAACAAAAGAGATACAAATTACTTATTCAATGTCTTGTGTTTTGTTTCCAGGCCATGGAAGACAAAGTTTCATCGTTGTCTTGCCCTCTGTTCAAGCCTACTATAGTTTGGGTTGAGGAAAATCCTACAATTTCTGACGTAGTGGTTGAAACTAAACCAAAACCCACTGAAGTTTTGGTTGTATCTAAACCAAGACCTACTGAGGTGTTAGTAGAAATGCAACCTAGACCTACTGAGGTTCTGGTTATGACAACCAAGATATCCAAATACTTTAAGAACTAATGCTAGGTCGTTATCTATTTAGAATAAAATGTCTTTGGCATGTCTGTGTGTTGTTGTATGTAAGGACCTAGTTCATCTGAACCATGTTTGTATGTTGCTTTATAATATGTGGTAATAGTTGTTATGCTTTATTCCCTATGCTTCAACTTGGCATAGACTTAAGATATATATATTTTGTGTATATCATTTGTGCTTATGTCATCAAAGCAGGAACCATGTCAATCACAAGAGAACAACAACAAAAATCAGACCTCGCATTAGTACCACTTAGTGTCCGACTACCACTTGCAGAGAACAACTTTCGTCTGAGAGAGGATTCTGATCCAAAAATAGCAGCTTTCAAAGTTGCAATGGACATTCTTGACATGTCACCCATTAAAGATGCACTTAGAGCTACTGCATCAGTTCCCGAGATATACATTCATGAATTTTGGGCCACAACATCGATTACCGCAGCAAAGGAAGCATCTAAGATATCGATCACTTTCAAAATCAACAAGCAAAATTTTACTCTTGATTTAAATCAATTTAGGAAATTGTTCAAGTTTCCCAAATTAGCAAAAGGAGAAAAGTTTGTGCCCAATCCAAAAATAGATGAAGTGCTTCGAGTAATTAGAGCTCTAAACTATGAGGGTAACATTCAAAATCTATCTCAGCTCTCCACTGCACGCATTGGTCAACCATGGAAAGCACTCGTCACCATCATAACCAGGTGCCTCACTTCAAAGGCTCGTGGTTTTGACCAACTGAGACCACCTCAGGCTCATATACTTTGGGGCCTATACACTACATCTAAAGTAGACTATGCTCTACTTCTTTGGGAAGAAGTGTGTTACCAATTCACCGGTACCAAGAAGAAATCACTGCATCTTCCGTTTCCAAGGTTCACAAAACTTATCATCAACCATTTCATGAAGAGTGTTCCTTCTATTGACAAGCGTGGAAACTTCTTCTACCATACATCAGATGATGACCATGTGTTGGATCAGATAGGTGACGAGAAACATTCCACTAAGTACTCACTGCTTCCAGCTTTAGTGCCTGACACAATGATCAATGACGGGATCAAGGACAGTGAACCTTACAAACAAATGCTCTTGGACAATGAAACACAATTTAAAAAAGCAAACGCAGATCCATCCGAAAAGCAAAAGGGTAAAAGGAAAAAGACTGTTGTCAAACGGCAAAAGACTTCCTCACCCCTAACCAAAGGTAAAGCTAAAGGGAAAGAGCAACTACGTGATGAAGATGCAGATGAACAAGATCCTTTAGTACAAATGTCTGTAGAAAAACAGATGCGGATAGCACGAAAGTTAAGTAGGATGGAGGCACAGAAAATCAGTAGTGGTTCTAGATCAAAAACTCCTGCCGAGTTAGCACTGGAAGCTTTTGGAAATCCAGACGATTCAAACGATGAAGAAGAACAAGATCTCAGAATAGAGGAAGAAATCACAGACCCAACAAATCAAGATGATGACAACGTAGATGATTATTTCAACTATGATTTTGAAGATCAAAATTTAGAAGGTGGAGAAGATATGGAAACAATTCTGTACAAGGACGTCAACCTTAGCAAACCACTTCCAACTCCTTCATTAATGATAGCAGCAGACGATGCTCATCTGACGTTGTTTCCTATCCAACAACAAATACCCCCTCCACCACCAGCCTTCAGCACTGTTGTAACAACCGTACCGCCGATTGAACCTACAATCGAGACCACTCAACCTGTATCAACCACTACCCAGGTAATTACACCAACGCCGCACCGGTCATCAATCAACCTGTATCAACCACCATCCATGTAATTACACCTACGCCGCCACCGGTCACCCATCAACCTGTACTATCCACCACCCAAGTGATTACACCAACGCCTCCACCGATTTTCAATCCTCCTGTACCAACCACTGCCCCAGTGATTGTACCAACATCGCCATCTATCCTCGAACAACTTGTACAAACCACCATCCAATCCACAACCTCTTTAGCAATTTCCGTAACTCCTCCACCAACAACAACAGCAGTACAACTATCATCCACTCCCACTCCATTTCTCACAATCAATGATCCACTCATTCAGCATCTCCAAAAACAACTAGAAGCACAGTCAAAACATATTGCGTCACTGGAGGCAAGGATAACTCCTAGTAGTTCACGTGCAGAAAGAGCACAAAAACGTGAGGAATCCAAACTTCAAGAAACATTCATAAATGTCATAAGACTTCAAAAGCAACACAAAGAGTTTCTTGCTAAAAAGGACGCACGTGACAAAGAAAATGCTGCATTTCTCAATTCCATCAATGATTCCATGACTAACATCATTCAGCGTGAAGTTAGGTCATGTGTACATCAGGAGCTTCCAGCATTATTCACAAATGGCCTTACTAACTTACAGTTAATGCAGACTTTGGAGACTCGGTTAACCAACAGTGAGTCACCAATAACAGAAGCTCAACACGAATTACAAAGAGCTCTTAGTAAGGTCATAATGGAAGCTTCCAACACATCACCAGTAGAAGACACTAAAGTTCCCCAATCTTCCAAGAAACGGAAACGTCAGGAGTCTGAAAATGACGATGAAGCAGAAAATGACGAAGAAGAGGAAAAGAATGAGGAGGAGAAAGAACATTCTGATAAGAATGAAGAAGAAGAGGAAGAGGACGAGGACGAGGACGAGGATGAGGATGATGACGAGGACGAGGATGAGGATGATGACGAGGACGAAGATGAGGACGATGAGGAGGATAAGGATGAGGATGAGGATGAGGATGACGGGGAAGACGAGGATGACGATAGTGATGCGGATGACGGAAATAGGAATGGTAAGGATAAGGAGAAAGGGGATGGTGATAAGGATGAAGGTAATGGTACCAATGGAGAAGATTCTGAAGAATCCAAGGATGGTGATGAGGAAGAGGAAGAAAGTGATGCACGTTCAAAAGAAAAAGTTGGCGATAAACAAGCTGAGAGTAAAAACATTACCACTAACGAGCATGGTGAAACCACTGACACCACCACAGGTAAGTCATCTGAACTGGTTCTTACTAGTGTATCACAAGAAGATCCTGTACTACCACTAGTACAAGACGAACCAATGATTGAAGACGAACCATCACCGTCTGTCGAACATCACTCTCCACCGCCTACTCCTGTTCAACATAACACAGAAACAGCCACAGGTACGTCTTCTGTACCGGTTCTTACTATCGTCTCATCAACAGCACCTGTAGCACACGAACCTATGCAAGAAGACGACCTGATACCATCGATGATACATAACTCTCCACCTCAGCACTACATTGATATGGATATTGACGAATTAAATCAACCAGATCCTGAGTTTGCTGATACGTTCACTATTGATGAGACGGTTCTAGTGCAGCCATGGCTTACACAGGCAGCAACCGCACGTACAGTTTCTGACAGTGAAAAGGCGGATCTCACATAATTCCTCAATAATCCTATCGACTTCTCTAGATTTTTAATGGATAAATATGGAGTGCCTAGCATTGATACAAATATTCTTCAAACAACGATCAAAGACAAGAACTTCTGGGCTTCCATGAAGATTGCCGAAACTGAGGGAGAATATCATTTCAATAAGCTCATGAAAGCAATCAAGTCAACAGCATCAGGTGAACAAGCTCCAATCCTTCTTCCACTAACACCCTCAGTTATTGCAGCAGCCAAGAATCTGCCAATGCAATACTTCACCAACCGTGATCTTGACTACTTAGAGAACGGCGCGGACAAGTATGCTACATCATTAACAATGGGCAAAGCAGTAAATTTGGAGGATATCCCTTGGATTGAAGATAAAGTTTTAGACCTATGGAGCAAAAAGCTTGTCAAAGAATATGATCAATATGCGGAATTAGGCATCTCACATTGGCGGGGCAACAAGAAGTCGGCTTACTACTTCTACAATCACACCAAGAAGGGTACACCTATACTTGCAACCCGTCGAATCTCCAGCATACAGGGAGTTAGCTTTCACCATATATTCGGATATTCGTATTTGAAAGATATCGGGTTCAAGCGAGAAGACGGTAAGACTTATAGTGTCAGTGAAGGGGATCTTCAGTTCTTACGACTTGAAGATATTGAAGATTTTCTACTCCTCTTGGCTCAAGGCATGGTTCCTCACTTAGACCCCGATGAAGTCATAGTCCTAAGCTCCAACATTCACCAATTCACTCGTAGAATTGTGATCAAGCAAAGGGTTGAAGAATTACAACTCGGGGTAGAGAGTTATCAATCCAGGCTAAATCTACAACGACCTCACACAACACCAATGAGTCGTTTTCACTAAGATAAGGAACCATACATGGGAACACTTAAACCAGAGATGGGCATATTTTACCTGAATGAAGCAGAGGTCATGCAATTCATGCGACTCTCAGAATTGCACAAGTTCAGCGATGGCACTCTCAAGCATGTACGTGACAAGCTGTTGATGCTCAACTCAGGACAAGGTCTTCCAGAGGTAAAGTACAAATGGGTAGGCCGTTTAAGAAGAGTGCCAACCACACCATCCAGATGATTGAGGCAAAGTTAAGGCATCGACGGTTGATCTGCAGTATTGAACGATTCGTGGGGGCAGACCATATGGAGCACATCACAGGCTCGTGGACCGATCCATCTAATGGGTCGTACTATTTCAAGTCTACTCCATATTGGTTAATTTGTGAATATGTTAATATTGTAAATATTGTGATTTTGTGGCTTGTTGTAGTGTGTAAGTATGAAAATGTTTCAAGAATTTCTCACAAGATTCTAAATCTTTCAAAATCTGTCATACTCAAGCACTACAACTAACCCTCATTAATTTGAGGGGGAGCATTAATATGTTCTTTGGCCAACATCTAATTTCATTTTATTACCCAAAGACCGGTTAATCCATTAATATCCAAAATATTGATGGTTAACATTTTGGAAAGGGGAGAAAATGGGATTAAGGAGACTTATTGATATTTGGCTAAAACAATGAAAAAGACTTAAAAGATAAACCAACTTAACATGTGTAATGCACAAGTTAAGGGGGAGCGTTTTTGATGATCAAAACACTTAAGGCACAAAAACTTTGATTACAATATCACAAGTGTTTTAAGTGATTTTCAAGGATTTCTCATGGTGACTATATCAACCCAAAACACACTTAACTCACGACGGATGTGGTGACAAAAGGGTGGTAGGTATACGTATTAGTCCAATGATTCATCAGAACCGATGGAATCTTCCCAAGGACAACTCCCTAGATAGAACTAGAAGTCCTAGGAAAGATGGAGAATGAATGTGAATGTAGCTGAATGCCGACCAAGTACTTAAGCTAGCACTGGAACAATCACAACAAGGTGCTAGTGATGACGTATTGGTAAGCATTGAAGGGGTTGAAGAATGAAAAAGAATTGTAAAGATAAAGGGTGTAAAGAAAGAAGCCCTCCTTACAACTTTAGGCAGAAACCGGGTCAATACATATGCTATTGAGATCATTAGTTAATGATTCTCGATATTGAAGAAAGCCATCATGGACCCAGTGATGCAATGCACAACCCTCCCTAGCTAACTCAAATATCTCTCAAAAGGTATTTGTTTTAATCACACGGAGATCAACACGTTATCTATTGGTTTATTCACTCCGAATAGACTGATATTGAATAGGTGGCACTCCTCTCCAGCCATCGATCACTAAATCAAAACGCACTATCGAGTCTAGAGCCACGAGATCATCAAAAGTCTCATTAGGACACTTTCCATTTATTCCTTGCTTCTTCACACACTGTGAAAAGTAAGAGATCTTTTATGAGTCCTACGCAGTATTCTTGTAATATTTCTAGAACATCCGAGTGATACGCAAGTATTACAGTGAAGATGGAAATCCTGCTTGAGCCAACATCAAACAAGCTCATGGTAGGTGACACGTGCGGTTCTTTACGAACTAATCTTGTGACAACTGGAAAGAAACAGTAGTTTAATTCTTAATTGAACTTAAACTCGTTCCAGGCCTCTACGCATTATCGTATGATCTTGCCAGAACACTCAGAGTGACACTCTTTAGTGTTCACAGTGACGAGTGGAAATCCTTCTAGTGTTAACATCAAACAGCACTTGGTAGGTGACAAGCAAGATTCAATTTGAATCAAGTTTGTGACAACTGGAAAGCAACGATGGTGAATATCTTAATTGAAATTCACTTGTTCCAGGTTTCATGAATTGACGGCTTCAATCATAAGGATTTTTAATCCAAATGATTCACTCTTTATGTTCGCAGTCAGCTTTGGACGGTCGAATAGAGAGAAAGGGTTTACCCGCGAAATCCTGTCAGGAAGTTACTTAATTGAAACTATCCGTCACGGGTACGATATCTAATATCGTCCAACGGTCTTCACCGACCGGAGGTAAAATGCTACCGAATTAGAATAAAATGTCAAAGCCATTTTATTCGTGTCTTATTATGTTGCTGCATTCGAAGACGGTGGCGTTGTTGTGTACCTGTTGAAGACGGTGGCATTGCTGTGTACCTGTTGAAGACGGTGGCGTTGCGGTGTACCTGTTGAAGACGTCCTCACATGCTTATTTCTTCTGCATCAATTACTCCTGCAAATTCAAGAAAGTATGACCTGAAAGTCTTCCGCTGTATCGACTCTGAATCTTTCAAGAATTCAACAAAGGATAAGTGTGTGGGACATGAAGTCACAAAGAGGCGAACATCATAAGAAAATAAAGACTGCACGTGAAAGGCCAAAAGAACGTGTTCCAAGCAAAAGGTTGATATTATTCAACACATATTCACAAAAGGAAGAAAAAGAAAGAAAAGAATACTACGAGCTCAAGAACAAGATCTAACATACTAGATTAGGACTTTGTAAATTTGGAGTGACCTCCCTTTGGGGGAGATTGTTGGAAATACGTTTTACATATATAGAAAGTCTCGGTCACTCCAACAATGTAGTTATAGGCTCGTAGTAATGTTAAGTTTCATTTATTAAATAGCCCGACCCATGAGCATGTTCATGGGCCGGAAGCCCAGGTCCATTAAGGACTTGGGGTATTTAAACCTCTTTCCACCATGGAAAGAGGTGTTGGTTGTTCATTTTCTTACTTTTCAATATACAAGTTTCTTTCACTTCTCTCTATAAGTTTCTCTCTCTAGAAAAACATCAACCCCTTGTTTCATAAAGATTATCATTGTTCTACAACAAGTACACCAACGAATCAAAAATACCTTACCCGATTGATTTCAATTTATTTTATTATAGCCAAAATATTTTTAACCAAATTGAAGGAATATTCAACAATAAAAAAACAAGTTTCGATAAATTTAATATGATGATAACAATTGTGAAACAATGGGACAACCACCATCTACAAATGGAGAGAGAAATGTGTTTGGTATAAACAAAAAAATTTAAAAGAGATGAAGAAGAAATGGTTATTTTTGTTCCAAGGGTGTTTAAGTCTATATTGTATTTAATGGTCCCGTGTTTCAATTTATTCTCTAGCCCACTGAGTTAACATATTACCTTTTTACTGGTTTTCAATGTTTGGACATATCTTAAATGGGTCCCTTATTTCATTACCAAACACGTTAAAGAGTGGATTTAGATTTTAAAAACAATGAAAGACACCCAAATTCGGTCAACCAAACACGCCCTAAGTGTCGTTCTAAAAAAAAACACGCCCTAAGTGGAAAAATTGGTGTGGTGGTGTGGAAATGATGTGATGATAAGATGTGTTTTTTTGTGTAGATGTGAAAGTGAAAAAGCTGACGTAGTGAGATGTTTTTTAGTGTGAGAGTGTGATCACTCCATGCCCTCTTAGCACATACCAAGCAGCATTACGAAAGAGGCGAGATTACAAGAGGTCTAGGTATAGTCATTTTCACTCCACAAAACACTTTTACTAGACAAAAAAGGCTTACAAAAACACATTGATGTTCCATCAACGGTTTAACCGATACAAAAACTGATCTTATACTAGAATTTTGACTTATTCATTTAGAGATGGCAAATTTTGACCATTTTAATAGATATGGGTATTTTTTGTCCATTTTCAAAAAAAATGGGGCACTTTTTGCCCATTTTTTATTATTAATGGGCTAAACGGGCGCATATGTAAGAAACTTATGGGCTTAATGGGCGCACACGTAAAACACTAATTAGGCTACCCAGAGGATATTTTATATATAGTTTTTATCCCTGGATTTTAAACAAGTATTTTATTTTTTAATTCTACGGTTTTATATGTTTTTTTCTCATTTTAACTTGCGCCCGTTTAGCCCGTCCATTTCGCCGCCCATTTCACCCGTGCCCGTTTAGCCCGCGCCCGTTTGGCCCGCCACCCGTTTAGCCCGTCGCCAGTTTAACTCGCCGCCCGTGCCCGCCCGCCCGTTTTGCCACCACAGTCTAACAAATTTGAATCCTTGTCTAATAGTAATCTAATACCCAAAACAAAAAAACATAAAACTTACAAGAACTGTCAATGGAGTCTAGACTTAAAAGCATTGGAGACATTCTTATCTTCATTTCCGACTCGCATTCATAGCTCCCAGGGGTAGGAACTCGTCTTCTTTATTAAACAAAGATGCATTGTTTGGTTTTGACACAACACGAGGAGGAGCAGAAGCAGGAGTATGAGAAGATGCTTCTTTATTTTCAATGTGCTTTTGTTGTGATTATGAGTCGAGTGGATTTATGGACAATGGCTTACACCACGCGACTCTGGATCAGGTGAATAACCATAAGGGATCTTAAGCTCATCTGTTTTCCTAAATCTGATGGATATTCTGCAACACAACAATGTAATTAATAGCTAAATCTGATGATAAGCTTAGATTAAAATAAAGTAGACAAGGGCCCAAAAGTGTATTTTTTACAAAGTCTTAACTCATTTTAGTGACATTTCTTTGGTCATTGTGTACATTTAACAATGATATTTCTTTTTATTGTTCGATCCATTGTCAATATAAAGTACTTAGATGCATTTGACCGTTTGTTTTATTCAATAATAAAGTTACTATTTCATAATCATATTTAACGCATTAATTATTTGGGGACAAGTTTTTAGGTGAGCTCGACTAGTGCAACCCAAACTAGATTTACCCATTTTCAGCCCAAACCCATTGATCCATTAATTAACCTGCCCATGGTGACACCTCTAACCAATCACTTGTTTACTGGTTATAGAAGTTCATACCTTTTGGCAGGGACTGTTGTGATCAGTGGCGGACGCAGGATACTGGGTAGTGGGGGGCAAAAAAAAAATTTGACAATAGCAAGGTAAAAAAAACTAAAATCCCGAATAAAAAGTCGAGTATTTTAACTTAAAAATGGAAGATTTCACGCTTTTAGAGTGTTAAATGTTGAAATTCAATATGTAAGTGGGGGGTAATTTGCGTTTTTAGTGGGGGGCATTCAAAAAAATATCGAAAAATAACACTGTAATATCGTCATTTTGGTCGAGTTATGGGGGGCGACGCCACCCCATACCCAATACATACATCCGCCCCTGGTTGTGATGCAATGTTTGGCAACATCAGCACCATTACCCTTTAACACGAGCACTGATCTGCATATTGCAAGTTACAGAAATCAATCATCAAACTCTATTTTTAAGTATTTAAATTCAAGAAATAGAAACCGACAGGAAATATGATTTCATACCCGATAGGTAAGGGTATTGAAACTGGGACTGAGAATTCACTAGGGCCGACAAGCTTGAGGTTTGAACCAAATAATATATTGCATTCTGTCAAAAACGATATGGTGCAAAATGATCTGACAAAGTCATGAAGATCAATATGTGGGAGAATGCAATCACCTTCATCATATATATTCACAATGCAACTGTTAGGGACACATGTTGGAGGCAGAATGTGCCACCGAACCATTCTCTTGATCATCTGTATAAATATTGGTGGCAGGGGATCAACTTCTTCATCTCTTATTATGCAAGGAGGGTTCCCATTTTTATCCTGGAAAATCAGACAAACTGAATAAAGGCCCCAACTTGTATAGCATAAAGTAAGAAAGAAAGAGTGAAAAGATGACTACATACCACTGCATAGTTATAGGAACAACCGAATTGTATAGTAACACACCCTTTCCCTCGCATCCACTTTGAAGGTTTTGTATACGTCTGCTCTGCATAAAAGCATTCATTATTAAGTAATACATACTAATGGTTGGGGCTAGGGTTTAATAATTAGAGCTACTAAATTTTGCTTTGGGTAATGTCTCAGCACTAACAGGTCAAACGGATAAACATAAAAAGAAGAGCTAAAAAGGAAAGGTGGCCCAAAATGGATTTTGATGCAGACGACCACCTAAATCCTGTTGCTATGAAATTAGATTATCATTTACCATCCTAAATATATTTATAACAATGTGATGCATAATACCTAATCAAACGCAGCTCAGTCCTTACCAAAAACTACAATTTCACCCGAACCTGTCTTGGCCCATTATTCAACCAGCCCCTTATTCCACCTTTATGAGTTATTCTTATTCTTATAAATAAGAGGTAGTGAAGGAAAAATACTAACCTCTAAGCCGCCCGTTTTGACCCATGCGTTGAAACTCATAAACGGCTTCAACTATCTATTATTGCTCGTCAGCATCGAAGACTCGTGTGTGCAACTCAAGTCCTTAGACCACATTCACATTTTTTCCATTAACCTTTTCAATGTGTGTAATGTTGGTCTTCCTTACAACATTTTCAAACCCTAACCTTTCCTTCGGATCATCAGACACCAATACAACTTCCGTTAATCCACCGATTTTTTATTGAGTTAGAGAGGTTATTGGTTTGCTGTCCACAGATGTTGGAGAGAACTTTTCACTATAGCGGTTCCAACCTCGTGAGTGAGCCTGCTCTGAATACTTATTCGACTCTCTCTTAACTGAAGATCCTTTATTAGTCACGGTCGAATGTTCTGAATAGCTTTCAGAAATATCATCTGGCTGAGTAGAATTAGTGACATTGACGATTTATTATCATGTTTTCCTGCAAAATTGATAGTGAAATAGATGATGAACCCACTCTCATTGAAATATTTTATAAAACCAAATAAGTGAACAAAAAAACTATTAGCACATCGTAACTTCTAGGTTAATATTTAGAAAGTAGAAAATCAACAATTCTACTATTCAGCACATTACGACCAACTACATTCTGTGAAATTATTTATTTTCTGGATTGAACTCTAAATTACTTGATAAAAGGTTATAGATTATTCTTGAACACATTATCCAATACCGCAAATAAAGAATGCACAGCTTGCAAAACTAAGCTAAAATTAGAATAGATAACTACTTTTGTACACGGAGAAAACAACATAAACGAAGCACACCAGTCTTATCTTCTAATTTTTAAAAGTTAAAAACAGAATACATTTCAACTTTGCAATAGATTAAAAATCATATAAGCAACTATGTATAAAACAATATTATAATCTTGATCACAAAAAGAGAAACGTCATCAATGATATTCCTAAATCTTCAAACACTACAACTATATATTTACACAGTGCAAGTAAAGCTACACACTAGCCCAACTACATATACAACCAGCATTTACTATAAATCTGAAATAAGATCAATCTACTCGAACACTACGCAATCATAAACTTTACCGAGATTTACATCATAAGTAAGAAAAAATTCAACACCCCTACCAAATTTTCTCTAGATTTACTAAAAACTAACATTAACCATAAAATAATTTAAATCTAAATATTACTATTAGCAACTAATAAAAGTAACCATTAATAAATTTTAAAATAAATAAAAAACTTACTATTATGAATCAACTGCAGATGATTATGCAAAGCAAGTTGACAATCGCCACAAAAATATAGATTTAATAATAACTCCTGAATTTCATCACGGTTTAATCCCTTCAAAACTAAAACCAAACCCTCTTTCACACTCATCTTTTTACACCAATCAAACCCACGAACTATTCCAACAAAGTGGTAGGCACAGCTGTAGGGACAGATCTAGTTAAAGGGCACAATTTCCATACTTGAGTGCTAGTACTCCTTTTTAAAGGGCGTTGAGACCTAACCTTAGTGTATGTGATCCTAGTTAAAGGGCACTTAGTTCCATTTGCAGTGAAGGTCCTACCAGTGGGTTGCCATTGCCATCCAACTTGGGTAAATTTCTTTCATGTTGGTTTCCATTCAAGGTTGTGTTTGATAGCATACAATTCATTAACATGGTCAACAAGGCATAAATCATGACGCTGAGAAAACATACATTCATTACAGTTCCAACATTTTAAATCAGAATTCATAATACGCTTAGGCTGCTGCACAACCGTAGGGCCTTTAGTCTTAGCTACATGATTCTTTTAATTTAATACTGAAATAACATTCCTAGGGTGAACTTCTACTTTCTTTTTCATTGACCTACTAGTGGAAGGTTTGATCCTATCTTTCTTGACTTGAGATCCTTTAGCCTTTGTAGAAACATTTACTCCTGTAGAATGCAATGGAACATTATTGGCAGATTTAGATTTAGCCTTGTTGGTTGGACCTAGTGTTAAAGACGGTTTAGCTCCTGGAGTGTTATTGAATGGAGTAACGACAATGGGTGGTTGTCGAGGTGGTGCATAACCGGTTGTTCTGTGTAATTCAGATACGCTAAGCAGTATTGTACCCTCTTAATATATACATGAGCAGAGTAGTAGTAACTGTTTGATGGATCTAGTTCATAAAGATCATCTAAAATATCCCTAACAAGATGCACATGCTTAATTGCGTTCTTCATATAATCCATGAACATGTATGGGTTATTCCTAGCGAGTGGGTTCTGATAAATCACCACTGGTTAGGGTTTTGAAGCACTAGAGGACGGGGTAGAGATTGTATTTCAGATATAGGTGATGGTATATTAATAGGGTAAGGTGATGGAAAATCTTGGTGTCGAGGTGTAAAATATACTTCTTCATTATATGCTCGTATAACTTGCCTATAGGGGTTGTCATCAAAGGGTAAAATGGCTCTTGGGATTTTTCTGGTCTTTGGGTGTATTTTCTGAATCATCTAATAATCCATATGATACTTCAAGAAATCATCAAGAATACTTGTAGAACGCTCATATTGAGAATCCGATAAGATGATAATAGGAGGGAGATAGGGATACCTATTTCTAGAGACGTTGATAAATCCTAACTTATTACTTACTAACAAGTACTTACACATAAACATGATATCTAAACATGAAATCTCTAATGCATGATATCAAATAAACTTACACATAATCCCGGGGAATATCAGTACAGTCATTCTTGTAGCAGCACTGGCTTTGGCACACGAGGACTTTCTTGAAATTATTTTAAAAGTAGTTATAGTCAAGATTTTAATTCTTGTTCTCTATAACCATGGCTCTGAGTACCAATCTGTAACACCCCCATTTTACCTTTACGCAGCGGAACATTGATCTGGGGTATTACATCATAGAACACAAGTCATAATAATAGAAAACAACTCAAAAGAGTGATGAAATCAACTTTCTTTATATTTAATTGAAAAATTAGAGTTTTACAATAGGAGGTTCCCAAAATCTAGAATAATTTCAGTCTTGTTCCTCTTCATGCCATCCTTGTGCTGTTCCATGCTATCAGTCACCATTTATCTAAGATATATGCTTAAAGTTAACACAAAGGTTAAGTGAATTCATAGGTTTTAAAAATCAGTTTGAATACAAGATCTATTTTCTTGAGCTACGTTGTTATTTTCTCGTAAGTTTGAATAATATGATGATTCAATTTCACTAAGCTCATGATACCGCGACTAGACATATGAACCAACAGTTTGCCCTTATGAGGAAGTCTGCCATACAATCCTTGTTTGCAAAATAAAGTATGCATGTTTAACCACTGAGGTGCTAGCAAGTGCGACTTGCCCAGACAGGAGATGTCAGTCTCCAATAGTACTATTTACGATATTAGCGCTCATTCCGAGAAATGATTAGCGGTTCACAATTAAAAAGGGACTTTCATAGGCACCAGTAAACATAGTGTCAATGAATCATATCTGGAAAGCATACCAAAAACACTTGTATTCCATTTTTAGCATATATCCCCCTCACGGGTTTTAAAATCATTTAGAAAGCATTTAAAAGTGAGGCTATGAACTCACGACATTATATTTAAAACAATTTAAAAACACATGTATTCCAGTTTTGCATATATCCCCCTCACGGGTTTTCAAAATGTTTGTAAGCTTTTAAAATGTGAGGCTATAAAATCACCTTATGTCCATAGAATCCGAGCTATGATCAGATATATGTCATTCACAGATAAACAGCTTGGTCATACAAACCAAAACTTGGTCTCATAAATAGCTTGATCTCATACCAACCTGGATTAATACATTGTTGTATAGTATCAAGTCTTTAATCTTTAGTTCAATGTTGTTAAGTGTTGGTTGTATATTCTTTGATTCTTATTTGGTGGTAATTCTAACACCAGTGTTCGGGCCATCATACTCAGAAGCCATTCTATAAACGTTTGATGAGCGAAGGCACTTTAAATCGTAAACCCAACCACTCAGTCAGAACGCAATATCAAGATGGAACATCTTTGTACAAAGCTCCCTACTAACATGATACTTTCATTACTTTCTCATATTCTTGATTAATCTTATTTAGTTTCAAAATTGGAAAAATTAGTCCTTTTGGTTATACTTTGGTATAATTGCACTTTTAACCCTTAAAGTGTATAGTTTTAGTATTTGCATTTTAAACCTTCAATATTTAACCTTAGGACCTCAAACTTTCCAACATTTATTATTATAGCTTTAAGTTTTATAAAATGACACTTTTTGCCCAAAATGTTAAATAGTTTCAAAAATGACAATTTTAGTCCATATACTTGCAAAAATCATATAACAACCTCAAAAACGGACCATATGATCTAGGATTTTAAAAAAAAAGTTTCAAAACATGTTTAAATAATAATAAAAATATTTCTTCAGAATTATAGCTTTTGAAATGGGTTTTTGCTTATTAATTCATGTAAATTACAAAACTAGGGTTTTAAGACATCTTTAGCTTATAACTTCCATTTAAAATGATGAAATGACTTAGTTTCTTTTAGATTATCTTTATAACATAATTTTGGCATTATAACAACTCTAATAAAGTATTATAACAAGATCAAAGAATATCTAACAAAGTGATTACCTAAGATGCTCCAAAATGGCTCCTAATGGCTTCTTATGAGCACATCTTGCTATCAAAGCTTCAAAAGATTCAATGGCTAGCTTCTAGACCTGGTTTCTGGTCTTGGGACATGTCCTATGACGTATATAGAGGTGGAAATAGAATGGGTAATGTAGGTGAAGAGAAAACGGGGTGCAAGTTGAAAGGAATAATATATGCCCCTATTTATAGTATTTTGAACCCTTAGGCTCCAAGAAAAGGTTTCAAACATGTAATTCAGCGAGAGGAGTGAATAATGTATGCTAGGAAAGATCTACTCAAGTCTAGGGATGACTATAAAAGCTAGATTCATGTCGATCTTTAATTTGTGGTTAAAATGAGTCACGACTAGAAAATAGATAAGATCTATGATGTGTAGCAACAATGTAGGTGCATCACCTACTTACAAGTATCCCAAAATATCCTATTGGTCTGATCCTAAGTTTAAGTTTAGGAGGGAAAGGGTTTGAATGCATTTTTGGAGGGAAAAACCAAAACCAGGTACAAAACTAGGGCTTGTAACTTTGTGATTTTGGTGATTAAGGATTTATAAATGTGATTAGTGATGGATTAAGCTTTATTTAGGGTATATACATTGTAATTAATAAGTTTGGGTCTTGGATTTGAAGTTTAACAAAGATTTGATGTGAAAATGGGAAGAAAACTTAGGCGGGTTAGGGTTTTCTAATGATCTAGGGTTTAATCTTAGTAAATGTGATTATCCTTCAACTAACTACTGATGTAAACTCAATTTATACATCTTAAATTGTCCTAAGTATGTTCATTAAGTCCCTACATTGGTTTAATTAAGTTATTCTACGTAAACATGTCCAAAGGGTGAAAATACCCATTTTGACCTAATTTACAAGCCATGCATTGAAATCTTGTACCTTGTGCATTAGGGTACTTGTACATTGTCTTAATATAATCTTATAACCTTAATGAATTCCTATAAATTTTTATAGACTTGTCCAAAAAGAACTAGGTAGTGATTCTATATAGTTTCCTTAATATAAGGGTTTTTAGGTCATTAATCCTAATGACTTTTTATCTTGGGTAATTAGTGTTTGTACCTTTATAAACACTTATTCTAGGGATTATATAGTATTTTTATGACTTATAGGGATTCTACATTTTTAGTTTGAGGGTTTGTATATGTTGATCAGATTCTAGGGACAATTAAGATCCTATGCTTTGATAACTTGTACTTTATACTTTAACAACTTGTAACTTGACTTGAAATACATGTATGATCTTAATATGATGAATAGTTGAGTTTTATAATTTATGGCAAAATATTATACTCTAATTCAATGTGGAATGGATTTTATATGCTAATCTTAGTTACTAGGTCTTAACTTGTAATTAGCCTTGGATTAGTGAATATTAGCATTTTGTGATCAATTAACTTTCCTTTATTTGATAGATTGTGATTATTATATTTTTTTTGATAATAGTAAATGTATTTTATGTAGTTATGTTGCTTGAAATATTGTTTATCAAGGGTTTCTAGGTGGTGATCTAGACTATTATGTACAATTACTTGTACTAACCTTTGTATGGTTTGTTCTTGTCATTCTTAGGTTTTATTATGTCTTAAAAGTATAGTTCGCAACTTGTTTATATTCCTTAATAACTTATTCATATGTATTCTCCATTCATAGTTTACCTTTCTTGAGTTTACAACTCATTTATAGGGATTCTAGGGTTTCTAAGGGAATTTAGGGCATCATAGTTACATTTGAGATGTTCTTATCATTATTGAACTTATTAGATCACTTTTAGATTGTAGACTTGATATATACATTGTATTGACAACATATAGGAATATGTTGTAATGGCAGTTCAGGTTGTGAGATGTAGTTCATCTTACCAAGTAAGGTACAAAAAGCAAAAATTTCTAGCCAAATTTTCATATTGAGGCAGTTATAGCTTATAACACATAAGTGAATTTTGAGGATTGTCACAGTCTCTCCCCCTTAAAGAAATCTCGTCCCGAGATTATAAGGGTAACATATCATAACAAGGGCAAACATAGCTCTTAGGTGCTCACATTCTTTCTCAGAGTTTTATTCACATATCAAGAAAACACCTTTACGGTTGGTATTTAGTATCGAATCAATATCTTTATCCTCATTTTCATCAAAATGGTTATACATGAAATATCATTCTTGTCTTAGTGATCAAAATCATTTTATTACCTCATAAGAATTTAGTTTAATACCAAATGGAGTATTGAAAACATACCAGTTAATCACATAAATCTTCCTTAGATTCTGAAATATGAAAAAGATTGTGATTATCACTGAGTTCTTTGGGAACTCAAGTCAATATGTCACTGCTCAATTCAAAATTTTGAATTGATTATCGCATTTTTCAAAATCAATTTGGGTAATTGATAGAGAAAAGATCCTTTTCAACTAGATACTGTTTAATATGGTGTAGTTTCTCATTCACAGTGAGAGATCTTTATCAAAACAGTCTTTCCAGTTTACCATTTAAATCTAGCAGTTACCTAACGGTCACTATTCAACGTTCTACGAAGCTCTATTCTCATATAACCTTCTCAAATAGTCTCATGAACTACTTTGGGTTTCATAAGTTGATAATCTCCATCTTTAGCCCAGCAAATACGTAAATGTCACTTCTTTCGATAGAGTGCTTCAAGTAGTATTGCTTTAATTCTAGCATGAAAACTATTGTTATATGGGAAAATTTTACCAATGTTATGTGTCCTTCCAAAACTTATAACACATACATGGAGTATGTAGTTTAGTATTTGGGTAGTTCTTCCACTTAACACATTAGTACACACAAATTTTGAGTATATTTTTAGGATCAAGATGTGAAACACTCGATCTTAGATGATAGATATTGATTCTCTATGTCGACAGATTATTTCTTGTATAATCTCGTCAGAGTTTCCATATTGTCAATAGGAATAAATCCTACAACTCTAATAAGACAATTGACAATGATCCGGATGGAATCACG
Organism: Glebionis coronaria; assembly: GCA_025667525.1. Lineage (NCBI taxonomy): Eukaryota > Viridiplantae > Streptophyta > Magnoliopsida > Asterales > Asteraceae > Glebionis > Glebionis coronaria. The sequence goes on along the minus strand of CM046882.1, from coordinate 404,024,179 downwards.
TCTATTTAAAGTAACAAAATCCTCATTTGTTCTTTCCTATTTCCATGGAGGAATTCAGGTTGAACTAGTAAGTCGGATGACCTAATATCTTTCTTTTTAAGAGCATAATATAAGGATTTCAGAGTTTCTTCGAGTTGAATGGAATACTTCAACTTACAAATTCCAAATTTAAGACAAATATTGACGTACTTTTCTAATAGATCTATTCACCATATAGCGCACACATAAGTGTTTAATGACCCATGAAATTTAGGTAGCAAGTAATAGTTGTTGGGAATAAATACATGAGTTTTAGTTCCCCCTGCTGGTTGGTCAAAGTTCCCCCTGCTAGAGTAAGTTCCCCCTGCTGAATAACAAAGGCAGGGGGATTGGTCCCCCTGCTGGAAGTCAAAGACCCTGCTACAAAGATAAACTTGGAAGAGATTATAACGCGTTATTGTTACTACTCCATGATAGTTTCCTAGTTTGTTAGTAGTGATCTTGTACGTGAGTCCTTGTGCTATAAAAGGACTCACTAGGGTTTCATGTAAACATATCTTTTTTTATCCATTTCATTTCACACTTTAAGGTTGTATAACCTTAATACCATTATTGGGTATTCGTATATCTTTGATATATTAAAGTTTAACGTTTGATCTTAATACTTGTTCTTGTGCTAAACACTATTTTCCGCATCTTGTTTAGTTACTTGTGTATTGCAAAGTTTCTCTAGTGTTAGTTTGAATTAATTCTTTCTATCACAACCCTTAAACAAACTAAGGTTTAAGATCTGAGTTTGGGATCAACAAGTGGTATCAGAGCTTGTTGAGAAACTTTGATTAAACCAAGAACAACACTCATTACCACCAGTACCAACCATGTCTTTAAATTCTCATTCATCCTCAAACAACAATGCTCTCAAACTTCCCATTCTGGATCCTGAAAACTTTGAAATACGGGAATTCAGGATTCAACAATACCTCAAGATGGAACACTATGTTCTATTGGAGGTCACAGAACTGGGTGATCAGTTCCCCAAAATGGTTGCAGTTGAAGATAAGAACAAAGATAAGGCAGAAATTAGTGAAAGCTCCAAAGGTGATAAAACTAAGTCTGCTGTTGTTGTAGACAAAGAGATTCAAGCAAGAAGGCATGATGTCAGAGCTCACAGTTCCTTTGCTGTTGGCTCTACCTGATAGACATCAACTAAGGTTCAGGAATTACAAGACTGCTAAGGAACTTTGGGAAGCAATAGGTAACACATTTGGAGGGAATGAGGCCACCAAGAAGAAGAAAAAGAATCAGATGATTGACGAATTTGCGTCTTTCAAAGCAAATGGTGATGAAGCAATTGGTTCCATCTACAATAGGCTTCAAGATCTGGTTGTTCAACTGGAATTCTTTGACATAGAGGTGTCAAGAGAACAGGTGAATGCAAGATTCCTCAACAGCCTTCAGAAAAAATGGTTTGTTTACAAAGCCATTTGGCAAAATAGAGATGAAATTTATGATAAGAACATTGATGATATCTACAATAACCTAAAAGTTTTTGAGCCAGTGGTCAACGAGATGAAGTCATCAGGAACCATCCCCACTAATTCAAGTGGAAGTGCTGATTCTCCTGCTAATATGGCCTTTATATCTCACAGCAGTGGAATCTCTAAAGGAAGTGGGATTAAAGTTTCCCCTGGTACACATTCCCTTGCTGCAAGATTTGGAACATCAAATGATGAAATAAGGTCTGCAACATTCAGCCTTTACACTGCTTGTGCTTTCATTGCATCCCAAGGATCTCAAGGATCTACTGTACTACATGAAGATCTGAATCAAATCAGTAAGCAAGGACTGGAGGAGATGGACATCAAGTGGAACATGGCTCTACTCAGCATGAGAGCCAACAAATTTTACAAGAAATATGGGAAAAAGATTTCCATTAATCCTTCTAATGTAGCTAGATTTAACAAATCAAAGGTGGAATGCTACAACTGTGGCAAGAAAGGCCACTTTGCTAGGGAGTGCGTAGGACCAAAGAATGGAAGCAGCTATAGGAAGGAAAGCAGGGATGAGGATTCTGGGGCTAAGGCTATGGTAGCCATGCAAGGATAGATGGAGCAGGTGGATGTGACTGGAGTGCTATGACAGAAAGTGTTGAAAGGAATCAAGCTCTAGTTGCTAAAGTGAAAGAGGAAGAGTTTGCTCTTATGGACATGTCAACATCTAGTTCAGACAATGAGGTATATGATGATTCATATTGTACCAAAGCTTGTAGAAAAAATACTGAGTCATTAAATGATCAAATAAGAAAGCTAAAAGTTGATTACACTAATTTTGATAATGATTTAGACAACTACAAACGTGCTCTAGAACAGTTAGAGTCCACCATAAGAGAATATAAACAAAGAGAAAATGATTATAGAGATCACATTGGCATATTAGAAAGAGACGCTAGAGAAAAAGATGATTCCATTAAGGAATTAAATGCTGAATTAGAAGTCTTTAGATCTAACAAGAAGATAGATTAGCAAACTGTTGAATAATTTGGAAAAGCTTCTAAAGATCTCACTAAGGAAGTTGAAATTGGACAATCTCTAAGGGACAAAACAGGTTTTGGGGTAAAAAATGAACATGCTACGATTCCACCACCACCTGCTAATATACATGGACCCATTCCTAGGAAAGATCTTTCTTGGACTGGTCTCCCTTGTTTTAAAAAGCAGGAGGACATTGAAATTGACCTAAATGCCTACATACCAAAGAATCTAGAAACAGCGGAACCTCTAATGAAAACCAGTGCTGTTAGGGATTTTGAAAAGGAACAAATTTCTTTAAAATAGTGGAAAATAGATAACCCTTTTCTCTTTTCAAGAGAAGGACTATTTAGAAGTGACTCCAATTCTAAAAGTAGTTCATCTAGAACCTCTAGCAGATCTCAATCAGGACCAAAACCTCTTAAAACTATTGTTAAATATGCTGGCATGTATAGACCTATTAGAGGTAATCAAAGGAACTGGAACAACCAAAAGTCTAATCAATTAGGAGAGGACTTTGTGAAGAACACCAAACCTTGTTTCACTTGTGGCAGTTTTGATTACATCTATCAAGACTGTCAAGCACCCAAAGAGATGGTGGCTGCAAATCCTTTAAAGGAAATGCAACCAAAAGCCATTCTATTGAATGTTGGGGCAAACTCTTTTTCCCCTGCTAAATATGTTCCCCCTGCTTTGAGAAATAAGGTGTCTGATAAGTATGTAGTTCCTGCACTAAGAAAGGTGATTGATGCATGTCCTAAGTCTAGTTCTTATGTGACCAAACCAGAACCTCATACTGCATGTAAAGCTGCCTATAGACCCTACCAACGCACCTATAGAGGCCAAAACAAAAGGTGGGTTCCCTCTGTTAAGCATAGGGATTCCCTTGCTAAGTCTAGGGTATTCCCTGCTGGCAAAGTTTTGCCCTCTAGAAACATGGGAAGATGTAGAAAAGCTGTGAAAGCCTCAGCTCGTTGGATTTGGGTACCCAAAAGGGTACTCAATCCAATGGTGTATCTCTAATCTTTGACAAGTTATCTTACATTGATACACGAGGTAGATCCAAGTCAGTAATGGCTTGGGTCCCCAAGAGAAACTAAATTATTTTTCTTTTTTCAGGTGACAAAGCAAACTAGGAATGACAAAGCAAACCAGGAGTATGACTGGGCATAAATCTTATCAGTCTAATTTTGTTCCCCGTCATGACAATTATGGTGTCTCATTTGGAGATGGGCATGGGACAATTATAGGAAAAGGGACCATTGCTACTAATGGAATGACATTTGATAATGTCTACTTGGTGAAAGAGCTAAAGTACAATCTCTTTAGTGTGTCCCAAATGACTGACAACAAGAACTTTGTCCTCTTCACTGATACTGAGTGTCTGGTCTTGGGAAAGGAGTTTGTGTTACCACCAAACACTCCTATTGTGCTCAGAACCCCAACACAGAAGAACATGTACATCATTGATTTAAAGGACATCACTCTTCAATACAATGAGAACTGTTTCATTGCCAAAGCATCAGTTAATGAATGCAAGAAATGGCATAGAAGACTTGGTCATCTTAACTTCAAGAACATGAACAAGCAGGTAAAGTTCAATCTTGTTCATGGTCTTCCTTCCAAGTCCTTTCCCAATGATCATACTTGTGTTGCCTACTTGAAAGGGAAGCAACACAGAGCCTCTTGCAAGTCAAAAACAAGTCAGTCCAACAATGAAGCCATTGGAATTGCTGCATATAGACATATTTGGTCCCACTTCTGTGGCAAGCATAAAGAAGAAATGGTACTGCCTAGTGATTACTGATGGTTTTTCTAGGTTCACATGGACATTCTTTCTGTTTGAAAAGAGTGACACAACAGGTGTACTCAAAGACTTTATTACTCAGATTGAACTTTCCAAAAGCATGAAGGTGGTGACCATTAGATCAGACAATGGTGGTGAGTTTAGAAACAAGGAGCTGGATACTTTCTGCACAAACAAAGGAATAAGGGGGGAATATAGCATAGCAAGGACACCTCAACAGAATGGAGTAACATGACACTTATTGAATCTGCAAGGACCATGATGTCTGATTCCAAGCTTCCAGTTATCTTTTGGGCTGAAGCTGTAGCCACTGCTTGTTATGTTCAAAATGTGGCCTTGGTGGTAAAGGCACACAACAAGACCCCTTATCAGTTGCTTAATGGCAGACCTCCTTTGGATGGCATGTGGTCATTCTGAATACTATTGACAATTTAGGTAAATTCAATGAAAAAGGGGATGATGGGTATTTTATAGGTTACTCATTGAACAACAAAGGATATAGGGTCTTCAACAAAAAGACAAGCAAAGTGTCAGAAAATCTCTATGTAGATTTTCTTGAAGACAACCCTGAAGATGTACAAACAGGCCCTTATTGGTTCTTTGACATTGAAGTACTTGCTAAATCAATGAATTATGTGCCTGTTGCTTTAGAGAATACTAACATTTCTGGTACAAGAGAACCAACTGCTTTGGAGAAGCCACCAGTGAGGTACATGACTGTAGCCTCATTGTTTTCCATTGATGATGCTGCTACAGAAATGGGTGAAGAAGATGACACATCTCAAAGGAAGGAGCAGCCAATCTCTTCCCTTGCTAAGTCAAATCCTGAAAGCAGTGGAATGGCTGAAAGCAATGGAATGGATTCCCCTGCTGGACCAAATGTTTCCCCTGCTGCTAAAGAACCAGTTGTAAATGATGCTAATGATGAAGAAAGAGAATCCCCACTCATTTCTACATCCTCACCAATTACTTTATCAAGTAGTGGAAGCAGAATCATTAGGCATGGAGTTCCAAGTTATTCAGAGCTGCATTCAGCTCACCGGCATCCATCCCTCAGCCATGTAGTATCATTTGGAAGCTCTTTTGAGGATTTCTTTCCCAATCAAGATAGCACAATAGATCCTGATTTGGGAAATGATGAAACAAAGGTAATCATGAGCATGCATCCTACCAACAGAATCAATAAAGATCACCCCCGATCTCAAATCATAGGTGATCTTCATACTTCTAGACAAACAAGGTATTTAGCAAAGGAACACAACTTCATTGCCAACATCACTATGAAGTTCAATCATGACAATATGCAATGTTGTCTATTTACTGCCTTTTTGTCACAAGAAGAGCCAAAGAAGATTTTTCAAGATCTCAATGATCTAAGCTGGGTTGAAGCTATGCAGGAAGAACTCTTGCAATTTGATATCCAAGAAGTATGGATTCTGGTAGATTGTCTAAAATGGGCAAGACCCATTGGGACAAAATGGGTGATCAGGAACAAAAAGGATGAGAGGGGTATTGTGGTCAGAAACAAAGCCAAACTGGTAGCACAGGGATACACTCAGGAAGAAGGTAGTGATTATGATGAGGTCTTTGCTCTAGTTGCCAGAATTGAAGCCATCAGATTGTTTTTTGCCTATGCTAGACTTCACAGTATATCAAATGTATGTTAAGAGTGCCTTCTTATATAGCACCATTGATGAAGAAGTTTATGTGATGCAACCTCCAGGGTTTGAAGATCCAGAACAACCAGACTAGGTCTACAAGGTGAAGAAGGCTATGTATGAACTTCATCAAGCTCCTAGGGCCTGGTATGGAACTCTCTAAATACCTGTTGGATAATGGCTTCAACAGGGGGGACAAGTTCTACAACTGAAGCTGAATATGTAGCAGCAGCTGCATGTTGTGGACAAGTTCTTTGGATTCAGAACCAGCTGCTTGATTATGGGTACAATTTTCTTAAAACCAAGATATTCATTGACAATAACATCACTATTTGCATAATTAAAAATCCTGTTTTTCATACCAAGACTAATCATATTGAAATCAGACATCATTTCATTAGAGATTGTTTTGAAAAAGGATTAACTGTCCCAGAGGCAATTGACACAGAACTTACTCTTGTTGATCTTTTGACAAAAGCTTTTGATATAGGGAGGTTTCAGTACTTGGTTGCAAGTATTGGAATGATCACTCCCTAAAACTCGATGTCCGACTTGTCTTGTGTATTCAGGATTGTATTATTGCTGTTGTTGTACATGTGTTAGTCACTTTTTCCATTATTCTTCATTCCACTGCTTTTGAACAAAGTTTCCCTTGTTGGGGTTAATCCCCCTGCTAAGGAAATTTCCCCTCCTAGGAGTTTTTCTCTTAGTTGGGTTTGTTCATTTTAAGTGGTTATATGTGGTTTTAGACTAACAATGCAGAGATCCTAATGGAGCATGCTATATTATGGGAGAATCAGGTATATGCTCAATGTTTCAGGGGAGGTTAGGTCACACCTTTAGGACTTAGGTTATCCTTAGGATACTCATATATGATTCTAGATCATATCCACTGGTGAGTAGGGGTTTGGGACAATGAAGACTTACTGCAAAGCCTGTTGGAGTTCTGAAACCTTGAGGCACTGTAATGTGTACTCAAAATTCTTTATTGAGCAGCTTGCCGCCTAATCTAAGACTTTGAGTGCATATTGCCAAGACCAATTAACCACAGCAAGGAAATGGTAGGAATGGAGTCTGGGGTATGCTCATTTTATTGGGTTGACCAGGTGCTCATTTTATTGGGTTGACCAGGTACAGGGTTAATTATGTGTTAACTTTTTTTGTTTGGAACATTGCCGAATGGAGGACTCTTGAGTTTCTATGTATCTAACTTGTTTCTACAAGGGTGTGCATTAGAGCAAAGATGTTTAGCATTGATCTATTCAGGTTAAGTCTAATACCCTTAGGAAAGTTTCCCCTGCTTTAATTTTTGATACCCCTGCTAATACAACTGTCCCCTGCTTTGAAAACATTCCCCTGTTTGACAGTTGACCGACAATACCGTTGCCCTGCTTATAGTCGTTGGGCCTGCTTGCTAACTTTTTGGCTAGGGAATATTTTATTCTTTTCTAAAGTTATTTTAGGTGATTTCTTCGCTGATTGGTAACCTTTTAATTATTATTTCAAAAAAATTACTTTCTTAACAAGATTTATTTCTGATCTTTTTACAAATTGATAATTTGGTCCAATCATAGTACTTCAATTCGCCTATATAAACTCAATTCCCTTAACCAGCAGGCCTAACTCTCTCTATTGGTCAAATCCCACTACTTTTTCACAAACATAAACCTTTTAATTCTTAACATGTCTACCACGACTCTCAAAATTGCCCCTAACCATAATCAAATTGCTCTTTTATCTAAGGAGCCTGCTGAATTCACTGATGCTGTTGCATACCTTAAATCTTGCTATTTTAGGTTAGCTCTTGTAATCAGTCCTAGAATATACACCTCGCACCTCCAACAGTTTTGGTCTAATGCTAAGACTGAAACAGTGGATGGAGAGGTAACAATTAAGAGCCTGGTTGATGGTCATCCCAAGGTGGTTACACTTGCCTCCATTTGAGATAAATTAGTCTTGGATGATGAGGGTAGGGTGGTTTCCTTACCAGAGGCTGAAATGTATGAGAGTCTCACAAACTTAGGGTACAATATTTATGATGATAAAAAATGTAAGTTTGCTAAAGGTCAGTTTACACCCTATTGGAAGTATTTAATTCACACTATTTTGCAATGGTTATCATCTAAAACTACAGCTTTTAATGAATTTGGGAGTCAAGTTGCTTCTGCCCTGATTTGCTTGGCAACAGGGCGAAAATATTGTTTTTCTCAAATGATTTTTGAAGGTATGGTCAAAAATGTTACTAGCAATTCAAAATTCTGTATGTATCCAAGGTTTATAGAAGTTTTGTTGGATATGAGGCAACATGGTAAAATTCGTCACAAGGACTATTTTGAAGCTAACCCCCATACAACCAAATTGTTCACCACTCTTGCAGCACCTACCATAATTTTTTCTTGCAGGGCAGTTCCTCTTACACAAACCATGATGAACCAAATTAGAAGAGAAGCTGCTTCCAAACCAAGAGTAGCCCAAACCACTCTTGCTGATGCCCCTGCTAGTGATGCCCCTGCCAGCCAACTTCCCACTGCCAACCCACAACAAGAAAGGAGAACCAAAACTAGGTTTGCTAGGTCTCCCTTTCCTGGTGAACCTTCACAAGTAGCAGAGAGGAGAGTCTCCAAAAGGTTGGAGCACACTGGGGGTTTGGCTGCTACTACTGTCTCATCCTCAAGGGATGAGCAGGATAGTGACACCATAAGTAAGTCCTCTCCCTCACTCAGTGATACCCAAAGAGGAAAGAAATCTCCTCCTAGGGTTGAGAGCAGACTGAAACCACTATCTATAATGAAATTGACGAATATGTGCATTAGCTTGAAAGAGCAAAATGCACAACTGGTACAAACTGTCAAAAAGCAAAGTCTGGTTATTAATAATTTGGAAAACAGACTTGCTACACTTGAGGGGAGGAGAAGACCAAAGATAATTGTTTCTACAAATGAGGATGCTTCCAAAAGAGAGGAAGTACCTGTGACAACCCTAGATTTTGTATTTGTCACTTTTGACTGTTTGACTTTGATTATGTGCTTAGCGTGCGTTTACGAGCATTCTGTTTATATTTGAGCCTTGGATTGGATGTTAGTCATCGTTCGTGTATTGCGTGGTACATTATATAATGTTATGATGGGGTTAGTTCGTGTTCATGAGTTCACATGGTGGTGACTATGAAGTGAGATGGCGTTATTTAGTGGTTTACGTATACGTATATGTATTATAGAAAATCGTATTTTTTACGATTTACGATTTAGCATTTAGAGGTCTCGGATGAGGTAGTTAGTCATATGAATATTTTTTGGGATGGTTTTAAGTCATTTGGTACTTAGTTATAAAGTTTATTTCAAAATTTGAAGATTTTTTATAAAAGTGTATATTTTACGTCTTTTACGGTAAAACGCGTAAATTTGACTAGTTTTACGGTTTTGAGGTTTTGGAGGCTTTAGGAGCTGAAATAAATTAAGGTAAACTAAGGTAATATTAATAAGATATTAATTAACAATAAAAATAAAAAAGATAAAAAAATATATATATGAGGCGGTTTGGGACGAATCAAAAGAAAAGAAAAGGGAAAAAAAGGAAAAAAGGGAACCGGGCTTTTGTAATGGGCCAAGGACTTGTTAGGAAACTATATAAATACTTTTTATTAACCAAAACACTTCATAAAACCCCTGGAGATCACTTTCAAGTCGGCATCAATGGTGGTTTTAGGGTTCTTCAATAATTTTTCTTCTTTCAAAAATTCTAAGGTAAAATCTTTAATACTCTTTTTAATTAAAGTGTTTTAATTCTTTCTCAATCATCTTATGATGGATTTAGGTTAGGGTTTAAATAATAATCTGTATTTTAATGATATTATAATGATTAGATGGTTTAGGGTTTGTAATTAATGGGGTTATGGGTAATTAATTAGGTTAAATTAATTAAACCCGTTTTTAAAAATTGGGCAGAATTTTGGGTCATTGTTTTGATCATATAGGGAGTTCTACAAACTCTTATTTTGCGATCCACATATCCCTGGAAAGATAATTGAAGTGGCTTTCCAATACAAGAAACTAGAACTAAATTGGAGGTCGGGAAATGGGTCAAAAACAGGTTACAACAGTCGGAGGTCAAAACATTTTTGAAGTCAGCCTGTTTTCTTTTTAAGTTTTGGGTTGTTTGAGGTTCTTAGGGCTGCATTAGGATCTTCTCAAGAAGATGAGAGATGGTTTATATATTGTAGTAAGTATCTGCACTTGGGTTAAGGTTGTGGTTTAGGGTAAGACCCCCTAATTGTAACAAACTTTTCATACGTTTAAAATCAGTAAATTCTGGATAGGTGGTAATATATACACATATATCGGGGCCTTAACAGTAGCGTTAAGGTTAGGGAAAGTGGGAGGTTTTAGCGAACATATGTAAAAGTATGAATATTCCTTTTACAGAAACCATGGGTATGTTTAAGTGGACGTTTGACTTAAAGTTTTGAGACCTAAAAACTGGGACTGTTTTGTGTAAAATATGAACGGGATAGTTATTAAACTTAAACAAGTTAAGGACTTGTTAGGGAAGGGTAATGGGGTGATTAGAGCTTATCAATGAGGTATTTATATGGGAATAGGCTAGATGTCCATCATAGGTTGCTGAGCCATCTTAGTGATTGGTTCATGTGTTGATTGTGTATTTTTGGTTTGTTAGCTTGTTGCTAGAGCAAGGACTTTGGAGAAGCAATCAGGTGAGTTCATAGTCCCATTTTTGCTACGTTTTTAAATTTTTTTCCAGTATGGGATGGAGATGACACTTGCAATGTTCTTTAACATGACTTAGTACTATGTTTTAAAATGTGTGGACATAAATGTGCTATTGTGTGACTTGCATGCTTATGTGTTCTCCTATGTGCTTTGATATGTGTTCTTATATGTGAATCTTATTTGGGTTGTGATTGGCTTTGGTACATAGATGTATGGGCGTCTATGGGACCAGTTGTGATATGTGTGGAGCGTGGGGCACGATCCGTCCTGAGTTCTTGGTTCTGAGTTCTTGGTTCGTGGGGCACGATCCGTCCTGAGTACTTGTGCATCGTCTCTTCGGAGGCAAGATATCTCGACGGGGATATAGTTCATCTTCCACAGGTGGTGTGGGAAAGATCCGGATAGTGTGGTGTGTTCTTGTGTGTGTGATGGGATACTTCTTGGTTGTTATAGTGTGCTTTATGAATTGTAGATGTGATCGGTACTTGGTTTAAGTTTTGTTGTGGATGCATGTAGCATGATTATCACATTATGGTCCATTACTATAAATTGTTTTTCTTCAACTTATTTACAGCGGATGTCAAGGTTTCTTATGATGTTCTAGATAACTTAAACCTATGTTCTCACCAACTTTATGTTGACAGATTTTAGTGTCATTTTCAAGTGAGGTAGTTGAGGAGGATGAGGTTAGAAGTGGCTAGAGTTTAGAGGCTACTAAGACTGCAATAGGAGGAATCCCTTTCCTCTTAGATTTTATTCTGTGTTTTGATTAAGTGAACTTTGTGGTGCCTATATGTTTGATGGTTATTTATTTGTATGTCTTTGGTAAGAGGTAGGCCTGTTACCTACTTACCTAGACTCCTGCATTGTTGAGATATTGTCATGACATTTGTGTCACCATTTTATGACATTTCTTATTTCATTTTAGTTATCTCTGTAGACACGCCATGTTGTGATGATATCCATACGTCACACTCCATATTCTGCCATGGTGGGGTGTGACAGAATGGTATCATAGCCAATGGTTATAGAGAATTAGGTTGCCTAGTGTCGTAGCCTAGTCTATAGCTTAAGGGTCCCTGCATATAGGCGTCATAGGAGTATGTGTGCATTTTATAGTAATTGATGTGTTTGAATGTTATTTTCGCAGTATTTGTTAGGTTATGAACTACTATGGTTCATACTTAGCTACATGTTATTTTCTTTTCGAGTTTTGAATAGTGCGGGTTGAACTATAGTCGTATACACTAATCATTGTTGGATTCCGTTTAATTACGTTTTCATGTTCTTTATACATTTTGAATTTTGTCTACGGTGGTTCAGTTGGATTACGAGTTTATATGTTTCATGCATTGGCTACGTTATTTTAATACATGGATTTTGGATCTTATTTTATGTTGTGGTTATGTGCTTATATGAGTTGTAGGATCTATGTGCTTATTTGAGTTGGTAGACCGATGTGTTATGTGTAGTATTAATTCTTATAAGTGTCATCATAGGAGGGAGTGCATTGGTGAAAGGGGACTTGTATAAGTATGGTGGCCAACATAGTTATACAAGTACCACAACACCAATGGATTCCTAAGTATGGTTGCATGAAAGAGGGTTAATACATGCTTGTAATAGTATATGTTGGATGAATCTGAGTGTATGTATGCATATGCCTATATATGTATAGTTCCCTTCTACTTATCGGTTGTATTCTTAGGATGGTTTTCTAGCTCTTTTCTCTTTGGGATGTTCAACTTCTGTAGTAGCGCATTTATCGAGTCCTCATTTCACGTGTTTGTTTATACGGTACTTTTGGTGTAGAAGCTATTGAGAGGGTGGAGATTTATTTTGGAATAACGATATCTTTTGTTTTGAGTCTTACATGGTAAAAAATGGAACTTGCAAATAGTAAAAAGATAGTTGTTGGTAGTCGATAAAATGAGAGTAAAGTGTCGAAAACGTGTTTGAAATAAGGTGAAATATAAATTCTTTAACATATGAGCATGGCTTATTTATTTTTAAAATATTTTGGTTTTGATCACCTAAAGTTATTGTTCTTTAAATATTGTTCTTATTTAATTAAATATGTTTAAATCAAGTAATTAATCATATGATGGGTGAGAGTTTTAACTTTATTAAATTAAATTAAATTAGACCTTAAATTTTGTAATTAATAACGGGTTTTTTTGGGTATAAATCGGAGTAGGCAGAAACTGTCGCTAAGCGGTCAAAATATGTCGCTAACTGTCAGAAACTGTCGCTAATGCCTAGGCAGATTTTGAGAAAAAACGTTTTGGTTATAAATTTATTCGTTTTTAAAGCTTTTTGGGTGATTCAAAAGCCTAAAATTATGTACTCGGAACATACTTTTGAAAAATTCAGAAAGTTTAGTAATTGGAGGTCAGTAGCTTGGTCGAGTTAATTGTACAAGTGTCGAGTTCAAGATTAATTTTCAAACGATATGGTTTAAACTCGTGTTTTGGGTATTTTGGAGTAATAAACACTTGGAGGGTTAACATATAGATGAGTTGGGATGGAATTTGAGAGTTCTTTAGTCTTTATAATACGTGGTTATATTTGATGAGTTTTGATTTATGGTATTTATGAGTAAGACTGAATCGGGGTGACAGTTTTAAACCCGTCGAGTTATGTGATGGCTCCTAACTTGGTTTCAAGACAGTTCTTGTTTGATGAGTTGCGAGATTTAGTTAGGTTGATTACATAACTTTATGGTTTTAATAAGTTTCCTCGTAGACGGTTAAGGCTCATGTGTTGTTGGTTGAGATTATTTATTATAAATTAAGTTTACGCTTGAACGTGAAGGTTTTATCAGGGATATGTATCCTCGTTTGTTTGCTGAGAATAAGTTTGAGTTTGGGAGTAAATCTCGGGACGAGATTTCTATTAGGAGGGAGTGATGTGACAACCCTAGATTTTGGATTTGTCACTTTTGACTGTTTGACTTTGATTATGTGCTTAGCGTGCGTTTACGAGCATTCTGTTTATATTTGAGCCTTGGATTGGATGTTAGTCATCGTTCGTGTATTGCGTGGTACATTATATAATGTTATGATGGGGTTAGTTCGTGTTCATGAGTTCACATGGTGGTGACTATGAAGTGAGATGGCGTTATTTAGTGGTTTACGTATACGTATATGTATTATAGAAAATCGTATTTTTTTACGATTTACGGTTTAGCATTTAGAGGTCTCGGATGAGATAATTAGTCATATGAATATTTTTGGGATGGTTTTAAGTCATTTGGGACTTATTTATAAAGTTTATTTCAAAATTTGAGATTTTTCATAAAAGTGTATATTTTACGTTTTTTACGGTAAAACGCGTAAATTTGACTAGTTTTACGGTTTTGAGGTTTTGGAGGCTTTAGGAGCTGAAATAAATTAAGGTAAATTAAGGTAATATTAATAAGATATTAGTTAAAAATAAAAAGAAAAAAACTAAAAATATATATATATATGAGGCGGTTTGGGACGAATCAAAAGAAAAGAAAAGGGAAAAAAAAGGAAAAAAGGGAACCGGGCTTTTGTAATGGGCCAAGGACTTGTTAGGAAACTATATAAATACTTTTTATTAACCAAAACACTTCATAAAACCCCTGGAGATCACTTTCAAGTCAGCATCAATGGTGGTTTTAGGGTTCTTCATTAATTTTTCTTCTTTCAAAAATTATAAGGTAAAATCTTTAATACTCTTTTTAATTAAAGTGTTTTAATTCTTTCTCAATCATCTTATGATGGATTTAGGTTAGGGTTTAAATAAGAATCTGTATTTTAATGATATTATAATGATTAGATGGTTTAGGGTTTGTAATTAATGGGGTTATGGGTAATTAATTAGGTTAAATTAATTAAACCCGTTTTTAAAAACTGGGCAGAATTTTGGGTCATTGTTTTGATCATATAGGGAGTTCTACAAACTCTTATTTTGCGATCCACATATCCCTGGAAATATAATTGAAGTGGCTTTCCAATGCAAGAAACTAGAACTAAATTGGAGGTCGGGAAGTGGGTCAAAAACAGGTTACAACAGTCGGAGGTCAAAACAGTTTTGAAGTCAGCCTGTTTTCTTTTTAAGTTTTGGGTTGTTTGGGGTACTTATGGTTGCATTGGGATCTTCTCAAGAACATTAGAGATGGTTTATATATTGTAGTAAGTATCTGCACTTGGGTTAAGGTTGTGGTTTAGGGTAAGACCCCCTAATTGTAACAAACTTTTCATACGTTTAAAATCAGTAAATTCTGGATAGGTAGTAATATATACACATATATCGGGGCCTTAACAGTCGCGTTAAGGTTAGGGAAAGTGGGAGGTTTTAGCGAACATATCTAAAAGTATGAATATTCCTTTTACAGAGACCATGGGTATGTTTAAGTGGACGTTTGACTTAAATTTTTGAGACCTAAAAACTGGGACTGTTTTGTGTAAAATATGAACGGGATAGTTATTAAACTTAAACAAGTTAAGGACTTGTTCGGGAAGGGTAATGGGGTGATTAGAGCTTATCAATGAGGTATTTATATGGGAATAGGATAGATGTCCATCATAGGTTGATGAGCCATCTTAGTGATTGGTTTATGTATTGATTGTGTATTTTTGGTTTGTTAGCTTGTTGCTAGAGCAAGGACTTTGGAGAAGCAATCAGGTGAGTTCATAGTCCCATTTTTGCTACGTTTTTAAATTTTTTTCCAGTATGGGATGGAGATGACACTTGCAATGTTCTTTAACATGACTTAATACTATGTTTTAAAATGTGTGGACATAAATGTGATGTGCTATTGTGTGACTTGCGTGCTTATGTGTTCTCCTATGTGCTTTGATATGTGTTCTTATATGTGAATCTTGTTTGGGTTGTGATTGGCTTTGGTACATAGATGTATGGGAGTCTATGGGACCAGTTGTGATATGTGTGGAGCGTGGGGCACGATCCGTCCTGAGTTCTTGTTTCTGAGTTCTTGGTTCGTGGGGCACGATCCGTCCTGAGTACTTGTGCATCGTCTCTTCGGAGGCAAGATATCTCGACGGGGATATAGTTCATCTTCCACAGGTGGTGTGGGAAAGATCCAGATAGTGTGGTGTGTTCTTGTGTGTGTGATGGGATACTTCTTGGTTGTTATAGTGTGCTTTGTGAATTGTAGATGTGATCGTTACTTGGTTTAAGTTTTGTTGTGGATGCATGTAGCATGATTATCACATTATGGTCCATTACTATAAATTGTTTTTCTTCAACTTATTTACAGCGGATGTCAAGGTTTCTTATGATGTTCTAGATAACTTAAACCTATGTTCTCACCAACTTTATGTTGACAGATTTTAGTGTCATTTTTAGGTGAGGTAGTTGAGGAGGATGAGGTTAGAAGTGGCTAGAGTTTAGAGGCTACTAAGACTGCATTAGGAGGAATCCCTTTCCTCTTAGATTTTATTCTGTGTTTTGATTAAGTGAACTTTGTGGTGCCTATATGTTTGATGGTTGTTTATATGTATGTCTTTGGTAAGAGGTAGGCATGTTACCTACTTACCTAGACTCCTGCATTGTTGAGATATTGTCATGACATTTGTGTCATCATTTTATGACATTTCTTATTTCATTTTAGTTATCTCTATAGACACGCCATGTTGTGATGATATCCATACGTCGCACTCCATATTCCACCATGGTGGGGTGTGACAGTACCTCAAACAGATGAGTCTACTCAGTGGTATGCATTTCCTAGTGGTCAGGATCTAGGACAAGATAAGGTGGCTAGTGATGAAAAAGGGAGTGATAAGGGGAGTGCCATAAAAGATATAGCCTAAGCTTTGTTGAATATGGTCAATCCAGAAGAAGCCCCTGCTTCTACAAAAGTTTCCTCTGCCGTCATTGATCCCCCTGCTGTAAGTCCTTCCCCTGCTAAACACATTACTCAAACATTTGCTAGGAAGAATAGAAGGAAACCAGCTCAGAAGGGGATAAAGATTGGAGAGGCTGCACCCAAAGCAAAACCAGCAGTGGATCCAAAAGACAAGGAAAGGGGAAGATGATTGAGCAGCCTAAGAAGAAATACAAGCACAAAACACCTGAACAACTAAGGGCTCAATCAGAACATGATGAACAGGTAGCTCTAAGAGTACATGAAGAAGAGCTACACATGCAAGAACAGAGAACGAAATAGATGAGAAAGGGTGCACAACTAGAATAGGAACAAGTACAAATGAGGCCCAGAGAAATGCTTAAACAGGTTGAAATCATGCATAGAGAGCTAGATGACAGGGTACCTCATGTTAAAGAATTTCTAGAACAATAGGACAAGGAGTTGGTGAATGCTCCTTTGGAAGAAAGGTATGAACTGCTTCTTCTGGTCTTCAATTTTCAAAAGGATTACTTGGAAAGAAGAATGAGTCAGATTCAGAAGGAAAAGTACTTAAGTCTAAAAAAGGGAGGTTGGCACATTACAAGGTTATGCTTAAGAGATTCAAGAGGTGGACTGATGCTCACTTCAAAGATATGACTTTTGAGGAAATAGAGAGCAGCTATTCCAGTACTAAGGGAGACAAATGTTGAGGACTTCATAGGCATAGGTACTCCTGAAGAGGCTGAGTATCTCAAGAGGCAAGAAGAGATGGTGAAGAAAGCTAGGGAGGCTAGAAAAAGAAAGGCTGAAGGAGTGGCAGGTGAATCTTCTAAAGCAGTGGAAACAACACAAGTAGGTGCATCATCCCAAGCAGGTGCAACTTTTCCAACAGGTGAAAGGTCTGTTCTTAATTCACAAAGAGCAGCCAAAAGATTAAAGAGGATGGAAAAAATTGGTACAGTCACCAAGGAAAGTCAGCATCCTTCCGATGAAGAAATAGATCAACATTTGATTTTGGAGGAGAATGATGAAATTGCACCAAGTGAGTTTGGGAAGAAATACACCATAGTAGAATATGCAGTTCATGAGCATAAAGGTATGTCCCGGTGGAAACTTACTAGGGCGGATAACACAGCACAAACCTTTCTAAGACTAGATCTGTTATTTCAAATATTGGATAGAGATGACTTAGATGATCTATGGAAGATTCTGAAAGGGGCATTTGCTGCAAATCCTCCTACTTTGGATGGTGTAGAGAAAGACTGGGTAATTTGGGACAACATGCACGGGATGTATGAGCATGAGTTGAATGATCCTCTCTTTGATGCAGTAAATGGGGCAAAGATGCTGTATTGGAAGCTGTTTACCAATTCTGGTGTTTATGAGGTGGCCATAGAAGGTCTAAGTGTTTATTTTCTTAATAATCGATATTATCTTTTCACCCAAGAGACCTTGAAGAAGATGGCACAGGCTGATTTATTTGTGGATGCTAAAGAACCTGTTGCTTATGATTTGGTAAGATTCATTCATAGTCAACTTTGTCCAGGAAGTTTGTAAGCATCCTCATCAACCAACATTTATTCAAAAACTTGTCTTTAGGCTAAAGCACAAGTTTAGGGGAGGATTGTTGGGAATAAATACATGAGTTTCAGTTCCCCCATCTGGTTGGTCAAAGTTCCCCCTACTAGAGTAAGTTCCCCCTGCTCAAAAACAAAGGCAGGGGGATTGGTCCCCCTGCTGGAAGTTAAAGACCCTGCTACAAAGATAAACTTGGAAGAGATTATAACACGTTTCTGTTACTACTCCATGATAGTTTCCTAGTTTGTTAGTAGTGATCTTGTACGTGAGTCCTTGTGCTATAAAAGGACTCACTAGGGTTTCATGTAAACATATCTTTTTCTGTTCATTTCATTTCACACTTTAAGGTTGTATAACCCTAATACTATTATTGGGTATTCGTATATCTTTGATATATTAAAGTTTAACATTTGATCTTAATACTTTTTCTTGTGCTAAACACTATTTTCCGCATCTTGTTTAGTTACTTTGTGTATTGCAAAGTTTCTAGTGTTAGTTTGAATTCATTCTTTCTATCATAACCCTTAAACAAGATAAGGTTTAAGATCTGAGTTTGGGATCAACAACAGTTTGGGCACTCCATGTAATAACATATTTCAGTAAAAGCATATATTTTGAGAACACAAGTATTCCAGTTTTATAAGGTCTATAATTGTCTTATATCTAATTTCTTTAAGTCCATTTAAAATTCTTACTAACATAAAGATGCGTTCAACTTTATGCAAGGAAGAAATCATAAATTTGGTGATTTAAATTTATTTATTTTACTGAAGAAGCGTCCTAATTCAATCAAATAAACAAAATGTAAATCATTGACTCTGAAATTTCTGACATAAAACGAATATAAACGAATATTCTACCCTTAAGTTTCCTTTTACGTTGGCGTGTGTAAGATATCCTATATATAAAGTCTAAGAATACGGTTTTCTAGAGATAAACGACGCTTAAATAGAAGATGGTATTTTATTCCCTATAAAATACAGAATAATCTTACCAAGCATATGATTTATAAGGCCACTTGCCCTTACAGATCCTAGTCCAATGATCTACTATCTTAGAAATCTGACACCAGATGGTGCAAATTTCTGTGTGATGCAAGGTGCATTTCTTACACAGAAGAAAATTTCCATCATATTCACCGTAGGTTGGATTTATAATCCTATGTTCTGGTTTACTAGACTCTACGGACGTTCATTCACTGCCGAGTTTATGCTTAAGGTTTTTCTGATTTTTGCATAGGATTGTGCTTAATTACCTTGTCCATTAACTCTTTGGGTAGAGGTAAATGACTTTTTCCAATAATTTGGTATTTTAGAAGCGGTAATCTTTCTTCAAAATCTTCGATAAAATTCCTAAAATTTCCTAACAAAATCTTCTGATGGAGTCTTCTTAATATAATTTCAGACGAAATTCCATGACCTAATTCCATGATAAAATCTTCGGATGAAGGCTTTTCTCATTCTAGGAAATAGGGTTTAACTCTACTAACTCTTGAAATTTCCTCGTGTATGTCTCGAGGTTAATTCCTTTTATCATTAGATAGCGGACTTCTTTCATCTTCTCGATCATCTTTCTAAGAAATATTTAAAATTTAATCAACCGATCTTATGTACTCTTTTTATCTCAATGGGTTGAGTATAAAGAATTTACCAAGATAACTGACGAAGTGCTATCTTCTTATAGCAAGCTTCACTTTATAATTTCAAATACGATAGGAAACTGAATTGCCTCTTTCACTCCAACGGGCGATACTAATAGCATCTATTCTTCCTTGGATATCAAAAACTAACTAGTCATCGAGTCTTCTTCCGGATAGTACTTCTTATTGAAAATTTGTAATTGCAGTTTTGCAGCTACGTTATCGTCAATTCTTCGTCAAATACTTTTTAGGGTTCAGAATGAGGGGAATGAATAGAAATAATTCAGAATCCAAGGTATACTCATATCAGAAAACATTTTTCACATATGTATATGGATACATATAAATGCTTAGTGAACACAAGATATATATTTTGGGTTTTATTTGGTAGGGTGTACGGGAAACTTAATATGTTGATCATCATTCATATCCGAGAATAATAAATCCAACTATGAAATAGGATTTTAAAGTTTACTACGGATTTATAAAGATATAACTCATGCATAATCATAATTTTTCCATGATATGGAATGGAGGAATATAACAGAAAATGTAAAAACTCGTCTTACAGAACAAGCTTCTCTTTTATATTTCATATATTCTACAAAAGAACCTTTTGATAAACAAAAGTCGAGAATAAAATATTTCTAGAAAACTTGGGAAGTTTCCTTACTCTTTCTTCAAACTTTCGGGCTATGTTCAACTTGATAAGTATCATTATCATAGAAGATAACAGAAATTCCAAAAATATATACTTTATCAAGTATATGCTTTTCTTAGAATTAACGCAATTTAATTCATAATCATTTATGAGAAATCCAAGAAATAGGGTTTCTTATTCCTCAAAAATAAATATGAAACGACAAGATGAGAAACACGACTTTTATTTATTAACTTACAGAACAAGCTTCTCTGTTAATATAAAAGTAAAGACATAAAGTTGAAAGTATTTACAACTTAATAGTCTAATGTTTTCATCTCTCCCTTTTAAGTTCTTTGATGGCATAAAAAATACATCGTATGTGGGCTCGATGTCTAATTTAAATGTCCTCAATGACTAACTCAAGAGTAGAAATCTTCAGTCGAGCTTGAACAATCTCTTCATCGTGTATCATCTGTCTTCTCTGTAACTTAGCCTTAGCTTCTTGTAAATCTCCTTCTAGCTTCTCAAAATCTCGTTGTATAATTCTTCGGCCTTTCCTAAGCCCTTCAAGTGTATCTTCAAGATCTTCAATACGATCGGGAGGAAATTCTTTCATATAGGGTAGGACATCTATAAGTTGTTGTTCATAGGTATTTTTAGGTAAGGTTTCAAATATAGGTGATGGTATATTAATAGGGTAAGGTGATGGAAAATCTTGGTGTCGAGGTGTAAAATATACTTCTTCATTATATGCTCGTATAACTTGCATATAGGGTTCGTCATCAGAGGGTAAAACGGCTTTTGGGATTTTCTGGTCTTTGGGTGTATTTTCTGAATCATCTAATAATCCGTATGATACTTCAGGAAATCATCATGAATACTTGCAGAACACTCATCTTGAGAATCCTATAAGATGATAATAGGAGGGAGATAGGGATACCTATTTCTAGAGATGTTGATAAATCCTAACTTATTACTAACTCACAAGTACTTACACATAAACATGGTATCTAAACATGAAATCTCTTATGCATAATATCACATAAACTTACACATAATCCTAGGGAATATCAGTACAGTCATTCTTGTAGCAGCACTGGCTTTGGCACACGAGGACTTTCTTGAAATTATTTTAAAAGTAGTTATAGTCAAGATTTTAATTCTTGTTCTCTATAACCATGGCTCTAAGTACCAATCTGTAACACCCCCATTTTACCTTTACGCAGCGGAACATTGATCTGGGGTATTACTTCATAGAACACAAGTCATAATAATAGAAAACAACTTAAAAGAGTGATGAAATCAACTTCCTTTATATTTCATTGAAAAATCATAGTTTTACAATAAGAGGTTCCTAAAATCTAGAATAATCTCAGTCTTGTGCCTCTTCATGCCATCCTTGTACTGCTCCATGCTATCAGTCACCATTTCTCTGAGATATATGCTTAAAGTTAACACAAAGGTTGAGTGAATTCATAGGTTTTAAAAATCAGTTTGAATACAAGATCCATTTTCCTGAGCTACGTTTTTATTTGCTCGTAAGTTTGAATAATATGATGATTCAATTGCACTAAGTTCATGATACCGCGACTAGACATAGGAACCAACAGTTTGCCCTTATGAGGAAGTCTACCAAACTATCCTTGTTTGAAAAATATAGTATGCATGTTTAACCACTGAGGTGCTAGAAAGTGCGAATTGCCCAGACATGAGATGTCAGTCTCCAGTAGTACTATTTACGATATTAGCTCTCATTCTGAGAAATGATTAGCGCTTCACAATTAAAAAGGGACTTTCATAGGCACTAGTAAACATAGTGTCAATGAATCATATCTGGAAAGCATACCAAAAACACTTGTATTCCATTTTTAGCATATATCCCCCTCACGGGATTTGAAATCATTTAGAAAGCATTTAGAAGTGAGGATATGAACTCACGACATTATATTTAAAAACAATTTAAAAACACATGTATTCTAGTTTTGCATATATCCCCTCACGAGTTTTCAGATTGTTTATAAGCTTTTAAATGTGAGGCAATAAACTCACTTTATGTCCATAGAATCCGAGCTATGATCAGATATATGTCATTCACAGATAAACAGCTTGATCATACAAACCACAACTTGGTCTCATAATGTCACACTCCCAAAATATCAGAGTATAATGGCGACAAGGGAGTGGTGACGTCATGATTATCATACACACACAGTTACAAAGAACGACCTCTAAATGGGACGTTCGGAAAATAGATCACTTGTAATTGATAAAATAAATAGTTTTAACAAAGTGCGGAAGCATAAAACTGGATACAGTTACAAAACATAGTTTTCCCAAATAGTACAAATGATCTTTGTTTCAAAGAAATGACGGCAATGCATGAGACCTCACTTAGCATCTTCCTTCTTAATACCTGAGAAAAACATTGCTAAAGTGTCAACATAAAGTTGGTGAGTTCATAGGTTTAGTTAATTTGAAATGTTTAATGAACCACAAGATTTTCCCAAAAGTGATGACAATATAACAAATACAAAGTCATCCCAAAAGTATTTATTACAGTCTAAGCTCGTGACACCGAAGCGTTAACAACACCGACAGTATAATCATATAAATGTAGCCCAACTAGATGCCTAAACCCACGACATCCTATCTCAGACTCAAATGAAACTGTGCCCGCTTGTCCCCTTGTTGGACAAGACAGACAGGGACGTCAATCCCGATAGATCTATCCATAACATTCGCGCTTACACAAAGTAATTAACGGTTCACGATTCACGGGCCAAAGCAACTGGGTTTTTAGTGGGACTTAGACTAATATATAAATCAGTAAATGCACTTGTGTTCATACGTTAAAATCAAGCAATGTCTCACCCCAAAAGCAGTAAAAATAGTTAAGCATGGGGCTGTAAACTCACCTCGTAATTCAGCAAAAAGGACGAAGATAAAGGTAGCTCGAGAGTACGGTTACGCTAGCCGCGACCTATTTAATTATAAGGATCGGGTTACGATATGAAAAGTTATACTAGTAAAAAGACATGACACCCTAGTTGTGCTTGACAATACCTTTCGTTTATGGAAAAACACGATACGCAAAAGTCGGTTATTAAATGATCGGGGTTTACGGGCTAAATAATACCCTTAAGTTACAAATTTCGTTTTGGGCTTTTAAATAAACTCAATACATAAACACTGGCCCAATATGAGCCCATTATCCCCACCCATAAACCGGCCCAAGGGTTATATACCCGGCCCGGCCCACTGGCGATATAAACAAGGAAAGGAAGGGGTAAATACGTGTGTTTATCACACATAACTCAAAAACAGAGAGTTTAACTCTCTCTCTCTTCTCTCGAAACACACCCACCGCCCCACTCTCTCTCTCTTTCTAGAATCTGGATCGGATCATCTCCCTCCCATGGCTAATCATGTTTTCAGTTTAATACATCTATTATTTGGGATGGTTTGTGGTAAATAAATCGCGTGGGATGTGGGGTTTCATCCCCACATCAAACCGATTCGGTTCTTGATGGTGTTCTTCCCCAGGGTTAAAGTGATTCATCCCAATCAAAGATAAGTTGCTCATCCTTATTTTCTTTTAATAAAAATGGTTAATTGATTTTCGTTTTATAAAAGATCTGTGGGTTTAAATTACTTGTATAAACATGTTGAGAACCAAATGGCTCTCGAATTTGATGATAAATAATTTAGGGTTTCGAAATTATTTGGGGGTTTTTCTAAATCTCGTGTTTAATTACAATTAATTAATGTTTTCTTTTATAAAATCATGTTAATTTCAACATATAACGAATTTGTAAAAATTAGGGTTTCGGTCAAAATTGGGGGTTTTTGCATATCTTGTTTCCAGTCAAATTAATTATTAGATTCGTGTTTAGATTGGGTTTAATTAGGGTTTTAATTAATAAAATCAAATTAGGGTTTATATAAATTGGGGGTTTTTATATTCGGTTGATTAATCCAAAATTAAATGGCGTTTTTGGTATATAGAAAGTATTAATTTCATGTTTAAAAAGGTTTTCAGTTTTTAGGGTTTCGAATTGAAAAGGGGGTTTTATACCCGCGGCATATTTGGGGTTTTATGATGTTTCTGTAAATTGAAATGATTAAGATATTGGATTATGGTGACATTGAATGATAATGGTTTCGGCAGAAAAACAAGGACTTTGTCTTGGTTTGGTTCTCGGTTTGGTCTCGGTTTGGGTCTCGGTTTAAGTCTCGGTTTGGTCTTGGCTTGGGTCTCGGTTTGGTCTTGGCTTGGGTCTCGGTTTTGTCTTGGCTTGGGTCTCGGTTTGGTCTTGGCTTGAGTCTCGGTTTGGTCTTGGCTTGGGTCTCGGTTTGGTTGACAGAAATAATAGTCATGGTCATGTTCTAGTAACAATACTATGGTTTAATCTTTTCAGTTTTTGATTAAAATAGGACCGTGACAAAACTAACATATTCGTTTATCTTTCGCAGGTTTGGTCAATGACGAGCACAACTAAGATTTTATTCAGAAAAGAAGAGATGATTTAAAAGACTCACAAATGGGATGCTTAAATTTCGGTTTGCAGGTGTGGACGAGATGGATCGGCTTGACTCTTTCGGTTTGCAGGTGTGGACGAGATGGATGGATCGGCTTGACACTTTCTTCACTTTACCCAGGGAATTTGTATTTGAAAACTTGTCCAGAAATTGTAATTGTAATATTGGACTGTGAAAACTTTGTGTGTTATGTTTGGACATTGGGTAAACTTTGGACAGTATTTAATCTTGTATTATTAGTCTAGGGTTAGTCTCAAACTGAATTTGGTAAGCTTGTGATATACCCAATTTGGGTAAACTTGGCATGTGTGCTGGCTTGTAGTGCTTAGTGGATAATAAACTATGGAATTTATGTTGTAACTGAAAATACACACTTGTTAAGCAAGCTTTTGAAATAAAGGTGAATAAAGGTTTATAACTTAAATGTTTGTACATGATGCACCAGTTATACTACTCGGCTCAGGTTCGTCGGGTGTTTAAGTTTAGACTCGAAAACTGAATATACACGACTCGATAACAGCTCGACACACGATCCAAATCAAAGACAATTATGCGTGACCTCAAGGGATTAGTAAGTACTTCAAATAGACATACGGCAAAACATAGTACGTTTACCAACTTCGTGTATTGCATTCATAACTTAATAGACGTGAAAACTCGAGATGTTACGTATGCTCTCCCTAAAAAGGGCTTTGTCCGCAAAGCAAAGTAAATAACACATTCATGTCGACAACTCATCGGTAAATAATTAAAGTACTCCTACTATATGAATAATTTAAAAATGGAAATTTGACGGATGTCACAGTATTCCCATGTTTTAGAGATTTCGTCACGAAATCAAGACGTTGTTGTAGTAGGATGATTAGCGAAAAGATGAGGATACTTGCTCTTGAATTGATCTTCACGTTCCCACGTGTATTCTGAACCTCTACGCGCATTCCAACGGATCTTTACAATAGGTATACGGCTTTGCTTGAGTTGTTTGACTTGACGGTCCATAACTTCTACCGGTTCTTCTACAAAGTTGAGTTTGTCGTCGAGTTGAATCTCTTCCAAAGGAATAACGAGTGTCTCGTCGGCTAAACATTTCTTCAAATTGCAAATGTGGAACACATTATGCACTCAGCTAAGTTCTTGGGGTAATTCCAAACGATAGGCTACGGGGCCAATCCTCTCTATAATCTTGAAGGGTCCAATGTAACGAGGGTTCAACTTTCCACGCTTTCCGAAGCGAATCACACCCTTCCAAGGTGAGACCTTCAACATGACTCTATCACCAACCTCAAACTCAAGGGGTTTGCGTCTCATGTCAGCATAACTCTTTTGTCGATCTCTTGCGGCTTGCATACGGCTATTAATCTTAAAGATCTTCTCAGTAGTCTCGTGTATGATCTCGGGTCCAGTGAGTGGTGCTTCACCAACCTCTGCCCAACACACGGGTGAACGACACTTCCTACCATACAGTGCTTCGAACGGCGCTGCCTTAATGCTAGTGTGATAACTATTGTTGTATGAGAACTCCACCAGAGGTAGGTGTCTATCCCATCTATTTCCAAAGTCAATCACACAAGCCCTCAGCATATCTTCTAAGGTTTGAATGGTCCTTTCACTTTGACCGTCAGTTTGGGGATGGTACGCAGTGCTCATATCCAACTGCGTTCCCAA
Organism: Glebionis coronaria; assembly: GCA_025667525.1. Classification (NCBI taxonomy): domain Eukaryota; kingdom Viridiplantae; phylum Streptophyta; class Magnoliopsida; order Asterales; family Asteraceae; genus Glebionis; species Glebionis coronaria. The sequence continues at coordinate 403,997,577 of CM046882.1, read as the reverse complement.
TGCCTTCTGCAGTGACTTCCAGAACTGCGAAGTAAATCGGCTGTCTCGGTCGGAGATTATAGACACAGGCACACCGTGCTTCGTGACTACTTCCTCCAAGTATGTTCTTGCTAACTTATCCATTCCATCGGTCTCCTTGATGGGCAGGAAATGAGCCGATTTGGTGAGTCGGTCGACGATTACCCAAATCGTGTCAAATCCGGCTGAGGTTTTTGGTAGCTTGGTAATGAAATCCATAGTGATCCTTTCCCACTTCCATTCTGGCAGTTCGGGTTGGACCAACAATCCTGATGGTTTCATATGTTCGGCCTTGACCTTGGCACAAGTCAAGCACTTGCTAACGTATGTAGCAATATCCGCCTTCATGTTCGGCCACCAATACAACATCTTCAGATCATGATACATTTTGTCAGATCCCGGATGTATGGAGTATTTTGACTTATGTGACTCATGCATAATCAAAGGTCGTAGGTCACCATGGCATGGTAACCAACTCCTATTATCAAGGCATAACGTTCCATCCGAGCGAGCTTCTAACTTCTTTATCATGCCTTCAACATCTTCAGTCTTGAGAATTTCTTCCTCGACTGCCTCTTTCTGAGCCTTGAGAATTAAGGATGGAAGGTCTAAGTCAATGGTCATCACCAAGGCCTTCACCCTAAGAACTCTCTCCTTTCGACTCAAAGCGTCGGCTACGACATTTGCCTTGCCCGGGTGACAACGGATCTCGCAATCGTAATCACTGAGCAACTCTAGCCAACGTCGTTGTCTCATGTTGAGTTCCTTTTGATTCAAGATGTGTTGTAGACTCTTATGATCAGTGAATACAACACACTTAGTACCATAAAGGTAGTGTCTCCAAATCTTCAAGGCAAACACCACTGCTCCCAACTCTAGGTCATGAGTTGTGTAGTTCTTCTCGTGCACTTTTAGTTGTCTTGATGCGTAAGCTATGACCTTAGTCCTTTGCATCAGTACCGCACCTAATCCTTTTATGGATGCATCACAATACACCACAAAGTCTTCATTACCCTCGGGTAGGGCTAGTATAGGTGCTTCACACAACATCTGCTTCAATGTCTGGAATGCCAAATCTTGATCCTCTTTCCACTCAAAATTCTTGTCCTTTTGAGTCAACTCCGTCATTGGTTTAGCTATCTTGGAGAAACCTTCAATGAATCTCCTATAGTAACCAGCAAGACCTAAAAATTGGCGGATCTCCGTGGGTGTTGTTGGAGTCGCCCAATCCTTCATGGCCTCGATCTTAGCAGGATCAACGTGAATACCACTGCTATCGATTACATGCCCAAGGAATTGCACCGTGTTTATCCAAAACTCACATTTGGAAAACTTTGCATATAACTTCTCCTTCCTTAGCAGCTCTAGTATGGTCTTCAAATGTTCCTTGTGTTCCTCTTCATTACGAGAATAGATGAGAATATCATCGATAAATACAATCACAAACTTGTCCAAGTATGGTTTGCAAACTCGGTTCATGAGATCCATGAATACCGCAGGCGCGTTTGTCAAACCGAAAGGCATAACTTGGAACTCGTAGTGTCCGTACCGGGTTCTAAAAGCCGTCTTATGAACGTCTTCCTCTCTAACCCTTAGTTGATGATATCCTGACCTTAAATCGATCTTCGAGTATATGCTAGATCCTTGCAATTGGTCGAAAAGATCGTCAATTCTTGGCAATGGGTAACGGTTCTTTATCGTCAGCTTATTCAATTCTCGGTAATCGATACACATTCTAAAGGATCCATCTTTCTTTTTGACAAATAAGACCGGCGCTCCCCAAGGTGAGGAACTTGGTCTAATGAAACCTTTGTCAGAAAGTTCCTTTATCTGTTCAGCTAACTCTGTCATCTCGGCCGGTGCTAGGCGGTATGGGGCTCTAGCAACAGGCGCGGCTCCTGGTGTAAGCTCGATGTGAAACTCCACTTGCCGTGCTGGTGGTAGTCCTGGTAAGTCCTCTGGGAATACGTCCGGAAAGTCTCTAACGATCGGTACATCTTCCACCTTCTTCTCGTGATCTTCTTCTCCTTCCTTTTGTGTTATTTGAACCAAGAATACTGGACATCCCTTCTCAATGTATCTTTGGGTCCTAATACATGAGATGACTTCCAGTCTTGATCCATTCTTCACTCCACTTCTTTCGCCTTGTATGATTAGTACATCGTTTCCATAAGGAACACGGACGCACTTCTCATGACATACAATTTCCGCGTGATGCCTCGACATCCAATCCATTCCAATGATGACGTCAAAACTTCCCAATTCTATGGGGAGTAAGTCTATACAGAACGAATGACCTTGTAACCTTACACTACATCCTTTCAGGATGACGTCGGTGGTTACTGACTTCCCATCGGCTAATTCTACATTATACTTAACGTCTAACACAGTAGGGGTAACATTTAGGCGTTCACTAAATACAGATGACACAAAACTCCTATCTGCACCAGAATCAAATAGTACTGAAGCATAGTTGTTATTGACTAGAAACGTACCAGTCACAACGTTGTTGTCTTGCACTGCAGCTTCAGCACAGAGATGATACACTTTGCTAGGTGTCGTGAATCCTCCAGGAGTACTAGTTGTGGCTCGGTTATTCCCTCCCCGGTTCCCTTGATTCTGCCTCTGGTTCCCTTGGTTGTGATTTTGATTACCTCGAATCTGGTTACCACGACCTTGGTTCCCACTGCTTGGACACTTGTTCTTGTAGTGACCTTTTTCTCCACATCCAAAGCAAGTGACATTTGCTCCTTGGCCACCTTGTGTTCCAGGTCCTCTTTGGTTAGTAGGACGAGGTGGTGCTCGACATTCCTTTGCCTTATGTCCGGCCTTCCCACAATTGTAGCACGTAGGGGGACATGCTCCTTCGTGGTGTCGGCCACATTTTCCGCAGAAAGGAAGTCTTCCAGCGTAGTTTCCAGTATTACCTTGTCCAGCAGTAAACACCCTTGCTACTTCTTGTCGCTTGTTCTGGTTGTAGTTGTTTGTGTTGTTGCTGTTGTTGGTATTGTTGTTGTAGTGGTTGCCAGACCACTTCCTCTTATCCCCAGTATTCTCTCCCAACTCTTGTACCACTTGGTACATCAGACTCTGAGCCATGTCGATTGCCTCGTGCAAATCAGTTGGCTTGGATGAAGTCACATTCCCTTTGATGCTCAAAGGTAGTCCTTCAATGTATCGCTCCAACAATCGGTCGTCGTTGGGCACCATTTCAGGACATAACAAGATCAGCTCTTGAAAGCGCTGATTGTAAGCAGTAAGAGCAGTACCCTTGACCTTCAGGTTCCACAGCTCAACCTCCATCTGCTTGACTTCATTTCGTGGGAAGTATTTCCTCACAAACATAGCTTTAAATTCACTCCAGGGCGTCTCTTGGGCAACGTCAATAGTCACTGCACGAGCATAGACGTTCCACCAAGTCAAAGCACCATCCACTAACGTGCTTGACGCAAACTTCACCTTATCAGCTTCAGCAACATTGCTAATCCCAAATTGGGATTCTAGCTTCTCAAACCATCTGGTTAATCCTACTGCTCCTTCAGTACCGCGGAAACTTACTTGCGTAACTGCACGAAATTCCTTGTAGGTACAAGTCCGTGCAATAGCATTAGTAGCTCCTTGGTTGGTCTCCTCCTGTGTGCTAGCTGTACGATTTGCTTCGGCTGTTGCGAGTGCCTCGGCCACTCGTTCGGCTATCATTTGACTTAGCACGACGGTGTCAATTCCACCGGTAGCGGCTGGTGGATTCTGCGTTTCGGATCTTCTAACTGGCGCCATAATCTAAAAAGGTAATAGGACAATGAGTATTGCCAGACATAACATGCATGGCACGCACAATACAATTATGAAATGCTCCAGGGTATAATACACAATATATAATGATCTCACAATTTTTGTAACCCATAATATCATTCATAGAATTGTTTGGTAGTACATCATAGTTTGTTATACATAATATAATAAAAGGAAATAAAATGCCAACTAGCTAAGATAAACTTCAAAGCTTAGTGGTCATACAATGATAAGTCAATGGTACAAGATAAATCTAACTAGTGCCCTCACGGCGCTGATGAAGCTCTCTCTCCAACTCTGCTAACCTCCTCTCAACCACGATCTCACGAGCCTGAGAATCTCTAAGTCTAACATCGGTATCATAACAAGCGGCTCTAAACCTCTTATCCAAGTCTGCAACAGGGTCCTCCACTGGTGCCTCTAGTCCGCCTGTCTCAACCAATGGCTCTACTCCCCAACGGGTCATCAGGCTCTCGATCTCCTCAAGACGAGCATTCGGCATGGATTCCATCTGATCAAGAACAGTACGAAGCTGTCCTCGTAGACGGGTCACACATACCGTCAACAATGTCTCATCCCTAACTGGACTCTTCTTTGCCAGTGCCTCCAGCTTATCCTGCACCTCATTATACTCTTCACCTAAAGCCTCTACAACATCCTCCAACCTGTTTAATTGTGTCGTCACAAATCCATCTGTTGCCCCAAGCATCACCACCGTTGATGTAGCTCTCCTAGGAAGAGGAGTCGTAGCTCTCGGCCCAGTAGAGATGCCAGCATCTGTAAGCATCTCCTGGTACACAGCAGGTACAGTCTCTGGTGGTGGTAGTAATAGTGGTATCTCTGGGACAGGACTGGCAGGTGTGCGAGCTGCATGCCTGTCAGTGGCAGTGAAGGGTATGAGGGGTCGGTAAGGTGAAAGTGGTGGTCGAGCAGCTCTCCCCCGAAGACGTCGTCTCACATAGTAAAAAGGTAGAGTACCAGGTGCTGGAGCAGGAATATTAGTCATCTCCCCTTCGTCTTCAGATGAAGATGAGGAGATGTGTGCTAGGGAAACCTCAGGAGTAGCAGCATATGCAGTAGGAGGGTCCTCAGTGTCTGTGACCTCCATGGGCTCTCCTTCCCCATCTGTGAACTCCATATCATCATCCTCTGTCTCCTCTACCGTCTCTTCTCTAGTAACTGATGTCTGACCTGGTGACTGCACCACATCAGCGTCTAAGTCATCCTCTCCTCCGCCTTCTAGGCTGAGTACGTCGTCAGCTGATGCATCAGGAATACGGATCGGTGAACGACGAACCTCCTCAGTCTCTCTCTCAGTATCATCATCTGAAATCATCCGGTACCACGGATATCCTGACGGTGATCCTCTAGGTAGTCCTACTGATGAACTGATAGTCGACTGTGAACTACGGTTGTAGTACGCTCCTGTAGACGTGGAATCATCAGAAGAAGACATCGCTGTAATCATAAACAAAATAAATGTGTGTAAATATCTTATAAAATTAGTCCGTAAAAAGGGACACTAACATAACATAGCAATCATTGTTGAATCCACATGTATCCCATATAACATAATTCAGATTTTGTTGTTGCACATGTAACCCATGTAAATATACCTCGTATTTGTTAAACCACATGTATCCCATTTATTACGTATCTATATTCATGTATCTACATATACTTAATACTTACAATCCGTATGATAATCGATTAAACACATAACAGTTATAGTCTAGAGTTACTAAATGCAACCTAGTTCTCTATAACTATGGCTCTGATACCAATCTGTCACACTCCCAAAATATCAGAGTATAATGGCGACAAGGGAGTGGTGACGTCATGATTATCATACACACAGTTACAAAGAACGACCTCTAAATGGGACGTTCGGAAAATAGATCACTTGTAATTGATAAAATAAATAGTTTTAACAAAGTGCGGAAGCATAAAACTGGATACAGTTACAAAACATAGTTTTCCCAAATAGTACAAATGATCTTTGTTTCAAAGAAATGACGGCAATGCATGAGACCTCACTTAGCATCTTCCTTCTTAATACCTGAGAAAAACATTGCTAAAGTGTCAACATAAAGTTGGTGAGTTCATAGGTTTAGTTAATTTGAAATGTTTAATGAACCACAATATTTTCCCAAAAGTGATGACAATATAACAAATACAAAGTCATCCCAAAAGTATTTATTACAGTCTAAGCTCGTGACACCGAAGCGTTAACAACACCGACAGTATAATCATATAAATGTAGCCCAACTAGATGCCTAAACCCACGACATCCTATCTCAGACTCAAATGAAACTGTGCCCGCTTGTCCCCTTGTTGGACAAGACAGACAGGGACGTCAATCCCGATAGATCTATCCATAACATTCGCGCTTACACAAAGTAATTAACGGTTCACGATTCACGGGCCAAAGCAACTGGGTTTTTAGTGGGACTTAGACTAATATATAAATCAGTAAATGCACTTGTGTTCATACGTTAAAATCAAGCAATGTCTCACCCCAAAAGCAGTAAAAATAGTTAAGCATGGGGCTATAAACTCACCTCGTAATTCAGCAAAAAGGATGAAGATAAAGGTAGCTCGAGAGTACGGTTACGCTAGCCGCGACCTATTTAATTATAAGGATCGGGTTACGATATGAAAAGTTATACTAGTAAAAAGACATGACACCCTAGTTGTGCTTGACAATACCTTTCGTTTATGGAAAAACACGATACGCAAAAGTCGGTTATTAAATGATCGGGGTTTACGGGCTAAATAATACCCTTAAGTTACAAATTTCGTTTTGGGCTTTTAAATAAACTCAATACATAAACACTGGCCCAATATGAGCCCATTATCCCCACCCATAAACCGGCCCAAGGGTTATATACCTGGCCCGGCCCACTGGCGATATAAACAAGGAAAGGAAGGGGTAAATACGTGTGTTTATCACACATAACTCAAAAACAGAGAGTTTAACTCTCTCTCTTCTCTCGAAACACACCCACCGCCCCACTCTCTCTCTCTTTCTAGAATCTGGATCGGATCATCTCCCTCCCATGGCTAATCATGTTTTCAGTTTAATACATCTATTATTTGGGATGGTTTGTGGTAAATAAATCGCGTGGGATGTGGGGTTTCATCCCCACATCAAACCGATTCGGTTCTTGATGGTGTTCTTCCCCAGGGTTAAAGTGATTCATCCCAATCAAAGATAAGTTGCTCATCCTTATTTTCTTTTAATAAAAATGGTTAATTGATTTTCGTTTTATAAAAGATCTGTGGGTTTAAATAACTTGTATAAACATGCTGAGAACCAAATGGCTCTCGAATTTGATGATAAATAATTTAGGGTTTCGAAATTATTTGGGGGTTTTTCTAAATCTCGTGTTTAATTACAATTAATTAATGTTTTCTTTTATAAAATCATGTTAATTTCAACATATAACGAATTTGTAAAAATTAGGGTTTCGGTCAAAATTGGGGGTTTTTGCATATCTTGTTTCCAGTCAAATTAATTATTAGATTCGTGTTTAGATTGGGTTTAATTAGGGTTTTAATTAATAAAATCAAATTAGGGTTTATATAAATTGGGGGTTTTTATATTCGGTTGATTAATCCAAAATTAAATGGCGTTTTTGGTATATAGAAAGTATTAATTTCATGTTTAAAAAGGTTTTCAGTTTTTAGGGTTTCGAATTGAAAAGGAGGTTTTATACCCGCGGCATATTTGGGGTTTTATGATGTTTCTGTAAATTGAAATGATTAAGATATTGGATTATGGTGACATTGAATGATAATGGTTTCGGAAGAAAAACAAGGACTTTGTCTTGGTTTGGTTCTCGGTTTGGTCTCGGTTTGGGTCTCGGTTTAAGTCTCGGTTTGGTCTTGGCTTGGGTCTCGATTTGGTCTTGGCTTGGGTCTCGGTTTGGTCTTGGCTTGGGTCTCGGTTTGGTCTTGGCTTGAGTCTCGGTTTGGTCTTGTCTTGGGTCTCGGTTTGGTTGACAGAAATAATAGTCATGGTAATATTTCGTTTTTAGTGTAGTTGTCTTCTCAGCTCGATTCGAATTGATATAACATTTCTAGCTCGACTTGATTGTTCTTGGTTGTAAAGGTTTAATTGGTATCTATTTCTAATTTGCACAAAGCATTAAAAAAATAGCTATAATACTATGTATACGTACTAACCTAAAAACACATTGCAATTACCAATTAAAATGCACAAAGTACAATCAGATAAGCTAATGGTAAAATTATCTAATGCACGCAAAATATTAAATTGCTAAAATACAAAATGGACAATACTTCACAAATGAAATACTCAAATTAAAAATGAAACTAATGAAAAAGCAAAAACTATCTTAACTGCTAAAAGTCCAACTATCAAATCTGGCCCAACGAACAAGTAAACAACCCAGCCCAATCAATCCTACATTCAGCCCAGAAGTTAGATTTAACAGGCCTAACTGATTTTTTAACGGAAAGGACTAAACATGTAACATACATAACAGTATTACAATAACAAGCTTAACGAAAACTAACTAAAAGGACTAACGATGCAAACTCTAACAAACTGTGGACTGTGACGGGAATAGAAGCATACAAAGTAAAGGGTTAAAGCTGTAAATCGACTAAACTTAGACAAATTGAGTTTTATCTATCAGATTATGGAATTAAGAAGCTACTGAGTATAAACTTCTCCTAAGCACCAAAAATCACATACTCATCCTAAACTCTTAAACAAGGCTCAAATATCTATACTAATCGAACTAGTTGCTGGAATACACAGAAATATAGCTAAACCAACATGAACACTACGACTAATCTACAATCAGATTATACTACAAGAATAAAGGAAAATCAAATGCAGAAACATAAAATGAGCTTAACCGGTTCATCCGAAGTTCAGACGTTTGAGTCGAGAAACACGGCGCTGAGCCGGTTTAAAACAAAACACCACCAAACTGAATCCAAAACTACGCTACACTTTGATCTTCATTCAGAAAATCTGAAACCTGCAAGATTGAAACAAAACAAAGAAAACTGGACGAAATCTCTCGATTCTGAAACTAAATGAATTGATCTAAATTGATCAATTTCTTCGAACTGTTAACCGAAACTCTAGCTGATAACAAAAAGCTGGAACAAACTAAATTTGATGTAGAACCTATGCTGATATGCTAAATTTGGATATGTAACTGATATGCTGATATGAAGAAACTACATTTAAAGGTAACAGTTCTAGAAATCTTGAATTATCAAAAGCTTGACATAAGCTTTTGGAACTTATGAGATTATCAGTTCTACAAACTTATTTAAACAAGCTTATTACGAGAAAATCCGTTTAAACTGATTAAGCTGAAAAACTTTTAAAACTATATCACTCAACCAAACTGTAAACACTGAAAAGCTCCTTAAACTAAAAAAAACTGATCAACCCGTGAGCAATGATTATCCTATATATCTTTTACTAACTTTCTATGTAATCAAATCCTGAATTAACGAAATATCAACAGTTCATGATGTACCTACAATATCCTGAAATCAAGTCTAAAAGCGAGCTGTAAATGAAGAACGATTATAAAAGCTAAACGAAATCAAAAACTCTGATTATTTAGTAACAATATAGAAGAGAAAGGAAGATTGAGAAAGCTTAATATTTCATTAATGGTGGAAAAATGTAACTGAATAACAGAACATGTAACAGAATCAACTGAATTAAAACGACTTTGAAAACAAACTCATTAACTGAGTGTAAAAACTATATTACACTACTCCTACACAAACTAATTAACTATGTGTAAACTACCCTAAGCTAACCCCTTGCAAATGAAGGCTTCGTCTCCTTTATATAGGCGTCGAGATGGTAGAAGTGACGTGGTCTATCCAATGAGTGGATGACACGTGGAAAATACGAGGATACTCGTTCTTCATCTTCAATCTTGAATTTGGGGCTTTCTTTATCTTCGAGTCTTGATTTAATTAAGTAGTATCTCCTTGTAGAGGAGATCAAAAGGAGTCTTTTTCTAGTTGTAAACTTCGCTTGATTCTTTCTTGATCGTGCTTGAATCGTACTTGCAGGTAATGGAGGTTGAAGGAGAAAACGTCTACTTCTTTCTCTCTCTTGAAACTTGGTGAAGACGCGTCTGTGTGTTTGTGTTGTTTGACCAGTCTTGGTCAACTTGACTGAGTTAAGTAAACTTTTCACTTAGTTTGCTATCTAGTCCTTTTCTTTAAATTTCTTTTCAAATGGTTATAAGACTTTTAAGTAATCACTTTTCCATCCTTTGAATTATAGAAAGTTGCAAGCTTAGTCCTCCATCATTGGAAATTTGGCAAATAAGGTCCTTGATCTTTAACAATATGGCATGATTGGCCCTTGAAAGCATCTTTCGTCTCTTTCTTTGTCTTTTGATCAAATAAGTCGTTGAAAGCTCGTGTTTGTCTCAAATGTACCTATATTACCTGAAAATACACAAACACCAAATACACGCGTAATTCTGATAATTAACAGTTTAATATAATGTATTTGACAGTGTTTTTAATGGTTTTAGGATCATTATTGATGAGTGTTTTCACACTTATCAACTCCCCTCCACTTGACCATTGCCATGTCCTCATGCAATGCAGCATTTTAAAGCACCAAGTTACACTTTTCTCATAATTAACCAACCTTGGCCATTTTATGATTTAATAAACTAAACTATACTACATGATGAATGGTTTTGAATATTTACAATGCAATGCAAAGAAAACAATTCTATTTATATCTTTTTGGATTTTTCATAAATGGTTTTGATGGAAATAACTCATAAAGAAATCAAATGACTTAAATTAGGGCTTTGGATACCATGAACATTTATCACCCTCAAGTTTCACTTTCCCCATACCAAGCTTATAAATGGAATCATTGTATTCACAAGTAAAAAGTGCATCAACTTATTCATGACAATTAAATGTGGAACCGGTTATTAATTGAGCAAATTGCTTGTGAGCAAATTTGTCATTTATTCAAGTGTGAAATATAAGAAATGTAAAATCCGAAAATAAGGAAGCACGGTTTTAATCCTAAGTAATCTTCTCATCCATTACTTGAAAAACCGCTCACAATTAATATAAGTCCGTATTAAGAGTAATAAGTCATTCGCCTTATGTGTAAAATCCTCATGTCATGCTTTCATAAGTAACTACACACTCGCTAAGGAAAGAAAAATAAAACTCACGCAATAATTTACATCCGCATCTTTTTGAGATTTTGGATCTTCAACCCCGCAACCCGTCAAAGCAATATTGGATTGGAGCAATCTATTGAATCCTCGCAACCCGTCAAGGTAATATTGGAACTCAATAGTCACTATAATTAACACCACACTGCCCCTCTTGGGAGTCTTGCATTATTTTTTTTTTCTTTTTTCTTTTTTTTTTTTTCTAGCCACTCATTTTTTTTCATAAGCCGCTCTTTTTTTTCTTTATTCCTCACAAAGAAATTTGCAAAGAAGAAAAGGAAAAACACCCGCTAAATATGGAGCATGACATAAGTCTAGTACACATAAAACATGCTAACTTAGAATCTTAAGACGTACTCATATCAACCATGAATGATTAGCCAAAAATGCATAAGAGATTACAAACCAATTAAAACCGTACTTGATTATTTATTAACAATTATATACATGCGAAGAAATAGAGATAAAGAAGAGAAGGGTTTAGCCACAAGTAATTGCCATGAAGTCTATCTAGCCCTTTTACACTTGCTTCAACTCTATCATTTCCCATTCTCCACAAATTTAAAATTTCAAAGAATGAAATTGGTGGAAGCTTAGCCTAATAGACCAATGAAGGACTATATGGTTAAGGATACTAGCTAGAGAGTGCTAAAATAAGCAAACTCGGGTTGAGTCAAAATATCCATGGCGGGCCTAATATGTCAAAGAAGTCTAAACTTGTTAAAACCATGTTTTATTATATTTTTTCTTTTTATATATTTTTGATGAAAAATAAAAGAAGAAATATATACAATGCAAATGTGATATGCAAATAAAAAATGATTGATGCAAAAATTATGAATGCATATTTTTGTTGGCCAAAGTAGATCAAAAATTTGAAAAATGTTTGAAAAATTAATTTTCCCAATTATCATGAAGTTAAGGCAATGGTCTAGGTACAGTCACTTCGATAGAAGTCTCCCCTACACTTAAGATAAACATTGTCCTCAATGTTTAAGAGCATGGGAATGAACTCCCCTACACTTATTACATTGATAACTTTGCTTAACCCAAGTTAAGGAAGAGACAACTAAAGGGTATTCATTTTAAGCACAAGTGTTTTGAATATCATAATAGCAAAAACCAATCGAAGTGAACCAGATACACGGGCCTCCTCCATAAGCTCCAAGCATGAAATGAGAGAGAGCAACCCTAGAAACAAACACCAAAAGACGAAGAAAGGCACCCCTCCACTTCAACTCTACTATAACATCCTTTTAATTAAACCTAACCTATTGAAAATCTACTCTACGTTTTCTAACCTAGTTATTCAATGCTTGAGTTTTTTTTTTAACCCTAAGTCGCTAGCTCGACTCGGCCCCGAATTAAGTTGTCCTTGGGGAAACCATCATGGAGAATAAAGGATATCACTTTGAAGCACGTCTCACATGATACACTCAAACTTAGCACGTTGCCATTTACTATAAGATTTACAAAATCCGCCTCGATAAATGGAACGGTCCAACATGTCTCAAGTTTGTCCAACATACGAAAGCTCTCAAATATGAAGCACACCAGGATCAAATACAAAGTTTCCATCTCGACAAGTGAACAACTCCAAAATAGGTAACATCACCAAAGTAAGCTCATACAAGAAGCGCATATCAATCGAAATCACACTCTTAAGTGGACTAGATGAAAACCAAGGTGTCTCAAATTTACGTATCCCAGGATCAAAAACCTTTCCCTTCATGGGAAAATAAGAAGATGAACTCGTATCAACCATAAATGATTCCCCCTTAGTGATCAAAGCATCGTAAGACAATGAAGGTGTAGGTATCAAAACATTCATAACAAGTATATCCATATTAGGCTCATCATCATCAAAAGGTGGGTAATCTTCCATAGAAGGCATAGAAAAAGGAGGATCAAGATGAATAGTGTCTTGTGAATGAGGTGTAATCTCTATGTTCCCAAAAAGCAAGTTCTCACTAAGACGAATCTCCTCTTCCCAAGTAGAATCACTATCATCAACCTCAATATCAATATCATCAAGATAAGCCTCTATGGTGGCATCAATATCCATATGAGAATCCATATCAAAGGTTTTGGGTTCTAAAGGTGCCATAGGTGAAAAAGGATCAATCTCTAAGAGTATAGGATCTTCATCAATAACCAACTTCAAGGGTGGAAGGGTGGGAATAGAAGGCTCAAAAGAAGGTGTATTGAGAGAGTCACTCAAAGGGATGATATCATCATGAAAGTCAATAGGTGCAACCTCAAAAATCGGTGAAGAAATGTCAATGAAAGGTTCTTCTTCTATGGACTCATCATTATGGTTTTCATTCAAAGCTTCAATCGAAGAGATAAAATTATAGACTTTTGATAAAACCTCATGAATATGAACATCTTCCACTTCTTCTATATGATCAACATCATCATCCAAATTAGGAAGGTCATCTTGACATGAAAAGTCCTCGGATAATATATCATAAGATGCCTCACTAGAATCACAATCATCATCCTCTATATCTTGCATAAACTCTTCCTCAATCTCATTATCCCTTTCTTTGAACAATTCATCAAGATCAAAATCACCAAAATCACTAGTAGTAGCATGAAGGGCAACATGTGATGAAATCTCAATGTGATCATGAGGAGAAGTATCAATAGAAAGCTCATCACATGGTTCAATGGAAATACCCTCAAACTCTCTTTGGATTGGGATAAGGTTCTCAACACTAGAAACGGTTAATTCTTCTAAATTGGTGGTTGTATTAGTGCTAAGAGGCTCGTCCCCCATGGTTAAAGAGTCGGTGGTTGCTACGTGAGGTAAAGGTGATGAAGGTGTGTCATCATTACGTGTCATACAACTCGAAGGATAGTAATCATCGTCATATAAGCATTGTCTAAGCAAACGAGCACGATTAGCAAAATATCGTTCTTCTTCCTCTTTTTTATCAATCTTAAAGAGTAAATCATCTAAATTTTCCTTGAGGAACTGAGAGGATTTGTTCACCGATTTTCGATAAATGTCACCAAATCTCTGGATATTAAACCGTTTGTTCCTTACATCATCCTCAAGAGACTTAATTTCTTCCCTTAACCATCGTGATTCTTCTCTCATTTCCTCGATACTCATTTCTCTCATACGTGTAAAAGCCTTGAATCTATATCCAGCGTCTCTTCCTTGTTGCTCGATTAGAAACGAAAGCTCATTGAAATCACTAAGAGCATAAGAAGGTGGATCCCTTGGTCGACAATCATAACCATAATGGGGTTCTTTTCCACAAAACTCACATGAATAAGTCGAAGAATAGGGTGGAGGTGGATTTCCATAATTAGGTGGATTATAGTTTTGAAAAGAGTCATGATTATGAAAGTTCTCATGATTGTAACCTTGAAAATTTCCTTCATTTTGAAAACCCTCATAATGTGAAAATCCTTGATTTTGAAAAGTATCTTGATTATGGCATGGAAAATTTTCATCATTTTGAAAGCCTTCATAATTGGAAAATCCTTGGTTTTGGTATGGCAAATTAAAAGTTTGATCATGAAATGATGGTGGAGGTTGTGATGAAAAACCGGAATATCCCATATAGTCATTACAAGTGTAGTCCATTTGAGTGTTAGGTTGAAAATTAGGGTTCTCGGTTCCATTGTAAGCATATCCCTCCCCATAATAACCATTATTTTGATCACATAAATAAGTATCGTGTGGACCTCCACAAGTCGAACAAGGCGAATAATTAGCGTTGGCGGATTGTTGTTGCAAAATCTCCAACATGGAACGAGTATCCATGTGTAACAAGGCGGCCGAATGTATATACAAGTATAATGACGTTTAAAAGCTTCCTCGGGGAAGGAAGTAATACACCAAAGGTGGTATGTTTACACGTGTGCGAGTACACGTGTAAGTAAACACGAGGAATGAGGGAGTAGCCCTCGGTCGACTTTGAAAGAGAAGAGATTATCTCCCTCGAGTTTCGATATGAAATATCCACAAGAAAATATATATATAATTACTACTTGGGTGCAAGACCTCCAATTAAGCTTTCCTTCTTAGAATACGCACTAGTGAACGGGGGGTTAGGTGGCGCGAAGCACTTAAGTACCTATTGACCCTTAGACGGCATTTTATAGCACGTCGCCTATCTATTCACTTTAGTAGTTTGTATTCTTCGAATTATTGCCAATTGGAAGTATTTATCTATTCTTGCTTAATTAAATTGGATCGATACGCGTGTCAAGGACCGGAACGCCCCTCAACACGGTGTATTGCCTCGGCAATACTTATGGAAGATATGTGTATTGGTTGTTCGTATATGTATACGTATTTACATATAATAATATATAAAAAATATTTTTGTATTTATTTGATTTTTTAAGAAAAATACTATATCTACGTAAAAAATGATGAAATCGATATAATATATATTTTTGGGTGTAATCTTTTAGGAAAAAGATTACTTTTTGGATTTTTTATTTTTTTGGTTCAATTCTTTAGGAAAAGAATTGACTTTTGTGATTTTTTATTTTTTTGTATTTTTATCTTTTTGATTTTTTTATGTTTTTTATTTATAATACGTAAAAATAACGTTCACAAAGTGAACGGATCCCAAAATCCAATCGTCTCACTCGAAATCGTTAATCGTCACGAAAAGAACCGGCAGCGGCGCCATTTAATATTTCGTTTTTAGTGTAGTTGTCTTCTCAGCTCGATTCGAATTGATATAACATTTCTAGCTCGACTTGATTGTTCTTGGTTGTAAAGGTTTAATTGGTATCTATTTCTAATTTGCACAAAGCATTAAAAAAATGTAAAAATAGCTATAATACTATGTATACGTACTAACCTAAAAACACATTGCAATTACCAATTAAAATGCACAAAGTACAATCAGATAAGCTAATGGTAAAATTATCTAATGCACGCAAAATATTAAATTGCTAAAATACAAAATGGACAATACTTCACAAATGAAATACTCAAATTAAAAATGAAACTAATGAAAAAGCAAAAACTATCTTAACTGCTAAAAGTCCAACTATCAAATCTGGCCCAACGAACAAGTAAACAACCCAGCCCAATCAATCCTACATTCAGCCCAGAAGTTAGATTTAACAGGCCTAACTGATTTTTTAACGGAAAGGACTAAACATGTAACATACATAACAGTATTACAATAACAAGCTTAACGAAAACTAACTAAAAGGACTAACGATGCAAACTCTAACAAACTGTGGACTGTGACGGGAATAGAAGCATACAAAGTAAAGGGTTAAAGCTGTAAATCGACTAAACTTAGACAAATTGAGTTTTATCTATCAGATTATGGAATTAAGAAGCTACTGAGTATAAACTTCTCCTAAGCACCAAAAATCACATACTCATCCTAAACTCTTAAACAAGGCTCAAATATCTATACTAATCGAACTAGTTGCTGGAATACACAGAAATATAGCTAAACCAACATGAACACTACGACTAATCTACAATCAGATTATACTACAAGAATAAAGGAAAATCAAATGCAGAAACATAAAATGAGCTTAACCGGTTCATCCGAAGTTCAGACCTTTGAGTCGAGAAACGCGGCGCTGAGCCGGTTTAAAACAAAACACCACCAAACTGAATCCAAAACTACGCTACACTTTGATCTTCATTCAGAAAATCTGAAACCTGCAAGATTGAAACAAAACAAAGAAAACTGGACGAAATCTCTCGATTCTGAAACTAAATGAATTGATCTAAATTGATCAATTTCTTCGAACTGTTAACCGAAACTCTAGCTGATAACAAAAAGCTGGAACAAACTAAATTTGATGTAGAACCTATGCTGATATGCTAAATTTGGATATGTAACTGATATGCTGATATGAAGAAACTACATTTAAAGGTAACAGTTCTAGAAATCTTGAATTATCAAAAGCTTGACATAAGCTTTTGGAACTTATGAGATTATCAGTTCTACAAACTTATTTAAACAAGCTTATTACGAGAAAATCCGTTTAAACTGATTAAGCTGAAAAACTTTTAAAACTATATCACTCAACCAAACTGTAAACACTGAAAAGCTCCTTAAACTAAAAAAAACTGATCAACCCGTGAGCAATGATTATCCTATATATCTTTTACTAACTTTCTATGTAATCAAATCCTGAATTAACGAAATATCAACAGTTCATGATGTACCTACAATATCCTGAAATCAAGTCTAAAAGCGAGCTGTAAATGAAGAACGATTATAAAAGCTAAACGAAATCAAAAACTCTGATTATTTAGTAACAATATAGAAGAGAAAGGAAGATTGAGAAAGCTTAATATTTCATTAATGGTGGAAAAATGTAACTGGATAACAGAACATGTAACAGAATCAACTGAATTAAAACGACTTTGAAAACAAACTCATTAACTGAGTGTAAAAACTATATTACACTACTCCTACACAAACTAATTAACTATGTGTAAACTACCCTAAGCTAACCCCTTGCAAATGAAGGCTTCGTCTCCTTTATATAGGCGTCGAGATGGTAGAAGTGACGTGGTCTATCCAATGAGTGGATGACACGTGGAAAATACGAGGATACTCGTTCTTCATCTTCAATCTTGAATTTGGGGCTTTCTTTATCTTCGAGTCTTGATCTAATTAAGTAGTGTCTCCTTGTAGAGGAGATCAAAAGGAGTCTTTTTCTAGTTGTAAACTTCGCTTGATTCTTTCTTGATCGTGCTTGAATCGTACTTGCAGGTAATGGAGGTTGAAGGAGAAAACGTCTACTTCTTTCTCTCTCTTGAAACTTGGTGAAGACGCGTCTGTGTGTTTGTGTTGTTTGACCAGTCTTGGTCAACTTGACTGAGTTAAGTAAACTTTTCACTTAGTTTGCTATCTAGTCCTTTTCTTTAAATTTCTTTTCAAATGGTTATAAGACTTTTAAGTAATCACTTTTCCATCCTTTGAATTATAGAAAGTTGCAAGCTTAGTCCTCCATCATTGGAAATTTGGCAAATAAGGTCCTTGATCTTTAACAATATGGCATGATTGGCCCTTGAAAGCATCTTTCGTCTCTTTCTTTGTCTTTTGATCAAATAAGTCGTTGAAAGCTCGTGTTTGTCTCAAATGTACCTATATTACCTGAAAATACACAAACACCAAATACACGCGTAATTCTGATAATTAACAGTTTAATATAATGTATTTGACAGTGTTTTTAATGGTTTTAGGATCATTATTGATGAGTGTTTTCACACTTATCACATGGTCATGTTCTAGTAACAATGCTATGGTTTAATCTTTTCAGTTTTTGATTAAAATAGGACCGTGACAAAACTAACATATTCGTTTATCTTTCGCAGGTTTGGTCAATGACGAGCACAACTAAGATTTTATTCAGAAAAGAAGAGATGATTTAAAAGACTCACAAATGGGATGCTTAAATTTCGGTTTGCAGGTGTGGACGAGATGGATCGGCTTGACTCTTTCGGTTTGCAGGTGTGGACGAGATGGATGGATCGGCTTGACACTTTCTTCACTTTACCCAGGAATTTGTATTTGAAAACTTGTCCAGAAATTGTAATTGTAATATTGGACTGTGAAAACTTTGTGTGTTATGTTTGGACATTGGGTAAACTTTGGACAGTATTTAATCTTGTATTATTAGTCTAGGGTTAGTCTCAAACTGAATTTGGTAAGCTTGTGATATACCCAATTTGGGTAAACTTGGCATGTGTGCTGGCTTGTAGTGCTTAGTGGATAATAAACTATGGAATTTATGTTGTAACTGAAAATACACACTTGTTAAGCAAGCTTTTGAAATAAAGGTGAATAAAGGTTTATAACTTAAATGTTTGTACATGATGCACCAGTTATACTACTCGGCTCAGGTTCGTCGGGTGTTTAAGTTTAGACTCGAAAACTGAATATACACGACTCGATAACAGCTCGACACACGATCCAAATCAAAGACAATTATGCGTGACCTCAAGGGATTAGTAAGTACTTCAAATAGACATACGGCAAAACATAGTACGTTTACCAACTTCGTGTATTGCATTCATAACTTAATAGACGTGAAAACTCGAGATGTTACATATGCTCTCCCTAAAAAGGGCTTTGTCCGCAAAGCAAAGTAAATAACACATTCATGTCGACAACTCATCGGTAAATAATTAAAGTACTCCTACTATATGAATAATTTAAAAATGGAAATTTGACGGATGTCACACATAAACAGCTTGATCTCACACCAACCTTGATTAATACATTGTTGTATAGTATCAAGTCTTTAATATTTACTTCAATGTTGTTAAGTGTTGGTTGTATATTCTTTGATTATTATTTGGTGGTAATTCTAGCACCAGTGTTCGGGCCATCGTACTCAGAAGCCATTCTATAAACGTTTGAGGAGCGAGGGCACTTTAAATCGTAAACCCAACCACTCAGTCAGAATGTAATATCGAGATGGAACATCTTTGTACAAAGCTCCATACTAACATGATACTTTCATTACTTTCTCATATTCATGATTAATCTTCTTTAGTTTCAAAATTGGCAATATTAGTCCTTTTGGTTATACTTTGGTATAATTACACTTTTAACCCTTAAAGTGTATAGTTTTAGTATTTGCATTTTAAACCTTCAATATTTAACCTTAGGACCTCAAACTTTCCAAAATTTATTATTATAGCTTTAAATTTCATAAAATGACACTTTTGGCCCAAAATATTAAATAATTTCAAAAATGACAGTTTTAGTCCATATACTTGTAAAAATTACATAACAACCTCAAAAATGGACCAAATGATCTAGGATTTTAAAACAAAGTTTCAAAACATGTTTATAATCATAATAACATTTCTTTAGAATTATAGCTTTTGAAATGGGTTTTTGCTTATTATTTCATGTAGATTACAAAACTAAGGGTTTTAAGACATCTTTAGCTTATAACTTACATTTAAAATGATGAAATGACTTAGTTTCTTTTAGATTATCTTTCTAACATAATTTTGGCATTATAAAAACTCAAAGAAAGTATTATAACAAGATCAAAGCATATCTAACAAAGTGATTACCTAGGGTGCTCCAAATTGGCTCCTAATGGCTTCTTATGAGCACATCTTGCTATCAAAGCTTCAAGAGCTTCAATGGCTAGCTTCTAGACCTGGTTTCTGGTCTTGGGACACGTCCTAGGATATAGATAGAGGTGGAAACAGAATGGGTAATGGAGGTTAAGAGAAAACAGGGTGCAAGTTGAAATGAAGACTATATACCCTTATTTATAGTATTTCGAACCCTTAGGATCCAAGCAAAGGTTTCAAACGTGTAATTCAGCTAGAGGAGTGACTAATGTATGCTAGGGAAGATCTACTCATGTCTAGGGATGACTATACAAGCTTGATTCATGTCAATCTTCACTTTGTGGTTAAAATGAGTCACGGCTAGAAAATAGATAAGATCTATGATTTGTAGTAGCAACCATGTAGGTGCATCACCTACTTAAAAATACCCCAAAAGATCCTATTGATCTAATCCTAAGTTTAAATTTAGGAGGTAAAGGGTTTGAATGCATTTTTGGAGGAAAAACCAAAACCGGGTACAAAACTAGGGCTTGTAACTTGTAACTTTGTGATTTTGGTGATTAAGGCTTTAAAAATGTGATTAGTGATGTATTTGGCTTTAATTAGGGTATATACATTGTAATTAATAATATTGGATCTTGGGTTTGAAGTTTAACGACGATTTGATGTGAAAATGGGAATAATACTTAGGCGGGTTAGGGTTTTCTAATGATCTGGGGTTTAATCTTAGTAAATGTAATTATCCTTCAACTAACTACTGATGTAAACTCAATTTATACATCCTACATTGTCCTCAGTGTGTTCATGAAGTCCCTACATTGGTTTTATTAAGTTATTCTTAGTAAACATGTCCAAAAGGTGAAAAATACCCATTTTGACCTAATTTACAAGCCATGCATTGAAATCTTGTACCTTGTGCATTAGGGTACTTGTACATTGTCGTAACATAATATTATAACCTTAATGAAGTCCTATTATTATTTATAGACTTGTCCAAAAAGAACTAGGTAGTGATTCCATGTAGTTTTCTTAATATAAGGGTTTTTAGGTCATTAATCCTAATGACTTTTTATCTTGGGTAATTAGTGTTTGTACCTTTATAAACACTTATTCTAGGGCTTATATAGTATTTTTATGACTTCTAAGGATTCTACATTTTTAGTTTAAGGGTTTTTATAGGTTGATCATATTCTAGGACAATTATGGGAGCTTAAGATCCTATGCTTTGATAACTTGTACTTTATGCTTTAACAACTTGTAACTTGACTTGAAATAAATGTATGATCTTAATATGATTCATAGTTGAGTTTTATAATTTATGGCAAAAGAATACACTCTAATTCAATGTGGAATAGATTTTATATGCTAATCTTGGTTACTAGGTCTTAACTTGTAATTAGCCTTAGATTAGTGAATATTAGCATTTTATGATCAATTAACTTTCCTTTATTTGATAGATTATAATTATTATATTGTTTTTGATAATAGTACATGGATTTTATGTAGTTACGTTGCTTAAAATATTGTTTATCAAGGATTTCTAGGTGGTGATCTAGACTATTATGTACAATTACTTGTACTAAGCTTTGTATGATTTGTTCTTGTCATTCTTAGGTTTTATTATATCTTCAAAGTATAGTTTGCAACTTGTTTATATTCCTTAATGACTTATTCATATGTGTTCTCCATTTATAGTTTACCATTCTTGAGTTTACAACTCATTTATAGGGATTCTAGGGTTTCTAAGGGAATTTAGGGCATCATAGTTACATTTGAGATGTTCTTATCATTACTGAACTTATTACATAACTTTTAGTGTAAAATCCGCATGCTTTTACCATGAACAGTACACTTATGATCGTACGTACAGGATTAAAACTTTCCTTATATAGCATGAACACGTATCACGAACAAGAATTACAAGTATTACGTACGTGTTATAACACGATAAGTATTTATTACGTATTAACACACGATAATTATTTCAATTATTATTATAATCACGACCATACGAACATGAAATCATGAACGTAAATTAATCACGAGATAATATTATGTATGCATGTATATTTATTATGATCACGAATAAATATATTAAGTCACGAACGATAACTAATTAAATCACGTAAAATACGAACACGAGAACACACTTATATTTTAGACACGGAAAATGTATGGGTTACCCCATGTGGGGCCCCCTACCCACGGCTAAAACAAGGAACATGGGCCTAGCCCATGCAAATTTTATTAACAAGGAATTATGGGAAAAGATTGTTTTCATTATAACAAGATTTAGAAAATAACTAAAAACCCTAAAAATCTTTTTCCTTCTTTTTGCTCTTTGGTCGCCGGGTTACACACTCACCAAGGGGTGTTTTGGTTGATTTTTAGTGTTAGATTTATTGCAAGGATCATTAGTGTGTTCATCCTCTTGATTTCACGTGATCGGTATAAACCCTAACCTATTCTATTTTTATGTTTTGATTATTAATCACATGAAATCATGAATGTTTTTAAATAACAAATTAAAAACAAGTATAAACATGTTATTGAATCATGGGGTATAATAAAATAATGATTAAGGGGGGTGTTTGTTTGTGGTCGACGCCTATCCGAGCCCCAAGGGGGTCTCGGCTTGGGTTTATTCGCACCACCGAGACCTTATGGTCTCGGTTTGGTGGTGGTTTGTCACGGCAGCAGCAAGGAAGGGAGACCCCGACCTAGGTCGGGTCATGGTGGTGTATTGGGTCCGGTTCATGGGTTAAAACACGGGTCCGGTTCACACATGTTTAGATTTAAAACACGGTCCGGTTCATGAGTTATTTTTACAAGGTTTAATATTTTTACAAGTTATTTTTTTTACAAGACTTAAATTAAATTAATTAAAAACATGAACATGATTAATTTAATTTACATAACTTAGGTTATTAATTTTATTATTAACACATGAATTTTAACCTAAGTATGATTATTTAATTAGACTACATAATTAATTAATTATTAAAACCATGACTTATAATTAATTAATTTACATGACTTAGGTTATATTATTAATAGTTAATAATAATACATGTTTTAACCTAAGTATTTTACCTTTATTTAATTAAACCATGTTATATTTAATTAAATACTTTAACTTATAGTATATTTAATTCACATGAAATAATTAATAAACTATACTATATAATTACATGACTTAGTATATTAATCAGTAAACACTTAAGCTTATATAATTAGCTTACTTATCTAGCTCATATCTAATTATGGAAACTTTCTATTTTTAGAAAATTATTTAATTAAGGCAGCTAATCTATTTATGGAAACTTTCTATTTTTAGAAACTTATCTATTTTAACCACTAAATCTATTTTTGGAAACTTTCTATTTTTGGAAACTTTCTATTTCTGGAAACTTTCTATTTTTGGAAACTTTCTATTTTTAGAAACTTTCTATTTTAGGAAACCTGCTATTTTTAGAAAGTTACTTATTATTACACAACAAGCATAATAATACATGAAATACAAGTAATACTTAAACAGAATAGACAGAATACATGATAAACACAGTATTAAGCTTAAATCAGTAAAACATGACATGAACATATAAAACAAGCTAAGACATGATATAAACTAATTACGTACTCATCAATCAGATACTTATACACGTATGTATTTATGTAGCATTAGTGATACCGAAGTAGGACTCTCTTCCGTTCGTCTTATTCGTTCACGGGACACAAGGTACGGATTCTCCGTCCTTTCAGTATGGACATTCTTCCTTATTAGGATTTCCCCGTACGCAGCCAACTGTTTTTCCCCAGTTTATGTTTTATATGTTTATGAATTGCTTATGTTTAATTAGAATACCTAAAGCCATAAACATGCATGACCAGTTTCACCTAGTTATGGAGGTACCATAATCATAACACTAGAGGCGCTAGTGTAATGACTTCACCACGGCGGAGTGATAACTCGTGGCGTCCCTTTCAGCTTTTGGCCATTTATTTCATCAGGTGGGGCGTATGGGTGCATCCTAGTTACATGTTTTCAGCAGATTATTCAGGTTGAATGTGGAGTGTGTGTTGCATCCTTCACAAGGAGCTGATCCCTCCTACCCAAACCAGTATATTAAATTAGAGGCAGCCCCTTTTAAATGACGAGGTCACCCCTCCAAGTATTCATGCACGTTGATATCTCATGACCTATATTGGCTAATGGTTAAAATGTTAAACAGTTTTCATAAGATAAACATAAGGCTTTTCAAACTATAAAAACAGTTTTATGAACATGTTCCAGGTTTTCCAGGACTTATACATTTCCGCTGCTATTAAGTCTTTATTATGTTTCAGTCATGCATACTATGTCTATATCCGTGCACTGAGCGTTTTGCTCAGTCGTTACTTTCCTTTCCATATCCCAAAACGGCAGGTACCCAAGGACAGACTCGAGCATTTGGAGGACGTGCATAGGATGGAAGCTGCTATAGACTTCTTTTCCTTTTGCCTTCATAGATTTATGCTTGTGTAGTCTTTGTTCATTTCATTTACTTTATTTATGTTTTGGGCTTATGTTTGGGAACCGATGTTTGATTCCGGTTTTCCCTATGGTCATGTATGTCTTACTACATATTACCTTGCATGCTTTGATGACACGCCATAATTACGCGTAACGGTCCACTTATCAAAGTGGGGTGTTACTGTTATGGTATCAGAGCCAAGGCTTCGACCTGTAGGCTCTAAAACTTGACCTGTGACTAGTGGGTAGTCACCAGGAGATTCCTAAGCCAGCGCTTGTTATTCCACGAATTGATGTTTTCAGCACATTATTGTTTTAACCATGATGTTTTGAGCACCTTGATGTTTTAACCTCGATGTTTTCATCGATATTGTTTTACTAATATGGATGGACAACCGTCATTCATATTTAGTTAGGTGTCATTATTTCATGCATGATGTTCCTCGTGAACTGTGACTATGTGGACTGAACCCCAGTAGTTCAAAATTGGTTGCATAAAAAAAATTTCTGATAAGTTTTGAAAGATGATTTTCACTTATTTATGTTTCATGTATCATTGTTGCAGCAATTATGACTAAGTAATGGTTGGTACAGGACTGGCCCTATTTAGTCGCATGTGTTTTTATCGAAACTTTTAAATTTGGGACCGACCCATAGGCGTCCCCTCGCCCTGTCTTTTATTTTGGGACCGACTCATAGGCGTCCCCTCGCGCATATAAAAAGTTTTATAAACTGCATCATGTATTCATGCATAAAATTTTTCTCATGATCTAGTGGCATAAAGTTTTTTTTTCATGTCCCCTCATAAGTTAATATGTTTTTATGTCAAGTATGTTTTCATACTGTCATGGTTAACTTCAGTTTCATGCTGATTATGTTATACAACTTTAGTTTCATCCTTCATGTTAAGTTGTTTTATATTTCTCCATGATAAATCCGTCTTCATGTTGATCACGTCTTACGTCTCTTTTGTTATTTATGCTTTCATGCAAGACATTGTTGGATTTTATTAAATTTTGCTTTCATGATAGTCATGGTTGGTTTTCATTGATCATGCTTTCAGGCAAATCATCTTGAATTTTGTGTAACCACACTTTAACGTTTCTCTATGCAACCAGAATGAGATATATATTGGCGTTGCCAGGTTATCATGATGGTTTTTCTAACCGTTTAACGGATTATATTTCCCTTAAATCATGACAAATGATCGACCCCATACCGATCATTTCATGTGCATTCCATGTGTACTCCATGTACCGTATTCTATGTGTATTACACGTACCTTAATCCATGTGTATTTCACTTGCAATACTTTATGAGTATTCGCTAGTCGAATCTGAATCATCTCAGTCATATGTTCACTTGCTGATATTCTACAAGATTGTTGATGCCGCTCATAACTTGGAGATGTTACTAAAGGTTGATGCTGCTGATGTTTGGACACGCTACAAGATGCGGATGTTGTTCACAACCTGAAGATCCTACAAGACGAATACAAAGGCGTTAGAGCAAAGCAATTGGACGAGAAGATGCTTCACAATCAGACGATTTCCATCAATCATTGTCCCTAATTCTTAGTTACATGTCACATGTTATTCAGTTCTCGTTTCAGTAATATGAGTGCAACCGAAGCTCCGGCCGCGGAAGTGATCAGAAATACAGAGGATCAGTAGTCCAACCGATCCGCCGATTTTGGCATAATAACCTAATATTTGTAGTTCGATTTGTTTCACACCTCAAGACACATGTCGAGACATCAGTCAAGACACATGTCTCACGTATACTTTCTAAAGACACATGTCAAGACGCCAGTCAAGACACATGTCATGCTTATAGTTCCCAAGACACGAGTCAAGACACATGACCCACGTCCAATTCAGGAACATCCCTAAGAATTTCAGGATACCCTCCAAGGGGTATATCAACTTTGTTGTGCCATGTATTAATCAGGCCACAATAATTTCAGTACCATCACCGGCATGTCAGTGAGATCTGTCACATTTGCTCGAGGACACTTTCATATCTTGCACCCATATTTTCATATATTCATGACCATCGCGGACGCCATTCTTATTCCCCATGTATACGAGGGTTTTCTTCAGCCTAATGATGAGATCCAAGTTGCTAACGCATTACCTCGGACAGACACGAGTTGAATTTAATCCTAATTATGGACTACGAACAGCACACCCTGCTACGATTCATGATTTTGTACGGAATGTTCAAGCTCCTGAATACATTCAGCATGGTTTTCTATCGGGAAAATCTGTACAAATTATCTATGCTTTACAAGCACGTGGGTGGTTAGACATGACTGCAAGCATTTTCTAGCTGTCAAGTTAAGACAGACCACTAAAGTTTATTTTACGCATAACCAGCCAATTATACCAAAATCTTCCCATAGATTCTAGCAGAACACTCAAGGAGGAGGACGGTAACATGAGATTATGTGTTGACCACCGTCGATGTAAACAAATCACCATTCATAACCGTTATTCTCCTACACGTATTGAAACATGTCCAATCGACTTTAGGGTGTTAATCACTTTTCCAAGATCGGACTCATGATCATGCTGCCAATAGTGACGAGCGAAAGAGCAGGACATGTCCATGACTGCTATTCGTACACGACTCGGTCATGTTAAATTCTTGATTTTGTTTTGGCCTCATAAATACTCCAGCAGCATTATGGACTTAATAAGTTGAGTTTCCATGAACTCACAAACAAATTCATCAGTACTTTCATCGAGAACAACCTGATTTTTTTTCTCTAGGTCTAGAGAAGAGCAGTAAGACCATATTGGCACTATGTTGCAAATTCAATAACAAGGGAAATTTCACCCGGAAATTTTCCAATCTAAATTTTGGTTGATTACAGTGACATGCTGAATCATAGGGATTCCTACGGTTAATCTTACCATGGCTCAGCTTATGCGTAAAGGTGAGAACCCTACACTAAGTTAGGTGTTCCAAGAAAAATCCTACGCTAAGAAAAGTCTAATCTCGGAGACCCAGAGTTTCGCAAACTTCTATGTATCAAGTTTCTACGAAGTAGGATACAGTTACGTTCATATCTATGTACTTGACATACCAACAGGCTATGATAGAACACCAACAGACTAGGATGTCTTTCCATCATCAGAAATGGTGAACATAAATGGGACAAGATCTCCATGGATTTTGGTTACTATATTAACGCAAACTCAGAAGAAGCAAGATGCTATTTGTGTTATTGCCAACAGTTTGATTAAGTCTGCAAAATCCTTACATCCACAAGGGTTTCGGAACCAACAGATTACTCAGACATGTTCCAGCCAAGGCTCATCAGATCACTTGGTAACCCTCAGTTATCGGGTCAGACAAAGGTCCACATTTGTGCTCCTTATTTACATTCATCCTTGTTCTAATTTCACGACTTGCTGTCATGCTCACGTTCATGACACTATTCACGTTCATGATCGTATCTTGGCTTACAATTTTACGTTCATCTTCGTTCTAGAAGTTTTTGAAGGAACTGGAGAGACCAAACTCAAGTTTAGTATAACTCCCTATCCTCAGATAGACGTTTTACGTCACAATCCATGTCTCACCTAATGGCATTTGGCGATACTGCCGCCGTATTCCATGTTCACGATATGTTTCACATGTCACGTTCTTTCCACGTTCCTCATATCACGTTCACGATATGTTACACGTATCATGGATCACGATATGTTTTCTCATACTACCCTCACCATATCTCCACGTATCACGTTCAAAATTTTTCACGTATCACGTTCAAAATTTTTCACGTACTACGTTCATATGTCTCGCGCATCGTTGCTAATTATCAGCTAAGTCAGATTGTTTTGCATCGTAATGTTTCAGTTACCCTTGCACGTTAATTTTTATTTCCTCAATCAAATTCAGGGGGATCTATCGTACGTTGATAACCATGAACTTTTCGTGTTTTCAAGTCAAGGTCAGGAGGACCAAGATTATCAATTGTGTCAAGATCTTGTGAAGGAACCATTCCAAGAGGGAAGCCACTTGGAAACAAACAAGTTCCTCCGGACTTCTTACCGTTTTTCTTTTATCAATTAGATATGCCATTTCAGTCACGTCACGTTCCATGTCCTTTTCAAGACATGTCACGTTTCACGTTCCTTCTACCATGTCACCTTCATGTCCTTTTTATCTTATATACCCTCTCAGATGGATTCCGGTATGTTACGCTTCCAGTTACGATATCTATAATTCGGGGACGAATTATTCTTTTTAGGGGGGAAGAGTTGTAAAACCCGCATGCTTTTACCATGAACAGTACACTTATGATCGTACGTACATGATTAAAACTTTCCTTATATAACATGAACACGTATCACGAACAAGAATTACAAGTATTACGTACGTGTTATAACACGATAAGTGTAGGATATGTAAATATTGCTTATGTTTTAGAGAGAGAAAGATAGATGATTTCACACTTCTAGAGAGAGAAAGTTTAAGAACTATGTGTTATTTGAAATGAAATCACCACCCTCTCCATCAAAGGAGAGGGTTTATATACCCAAGCCCATGAGATGGGCTTGGGTTTACATTAGGCCGCCGGCCCATACATTTCATGGGCTCAGTTTTGGGCTTTGTTTAATAAATGTAAATAACTAAACTACGAGCTATTACATGGACTATTGTTGGAGTGGCCGATCCTTTCTAATACGTAAAACGTATTTCCAACAACCTCCCCCCAAGGGAGGTCACTCCAAACAAGGGCGTTATCCAAGTTACAATAATAAAATAAACCTAGCATACTATGCTTGTCTTGAGCTCGTAGTCTTCGTCTTTCTTTTCTTTTTCTTTTCTGGTGAACATGCTGATGTGATCTTTGATATCCATCTTTAGCATTAATCTCTTGCCTTGATCTTGTGCATCCTTCACTAGTGATCTTCGCCTCTTCGTGACATCACGTCCCACATACTTATACCTTTGTAATTCTTGAAAGCTTCAGAGTTTGATACAGTGGAAGACTTGACTTTTAGGCTTTCTAGAATTAGATGAAATATTAAGTGCATTAAGTATAAGCATGCGGGGACGACTTCTTCTTGGATTCCGCAACGCCACCGTCTTCAAATTCCGCAACATAAGTAGACACGAACGAAATGGCTTTGAACATTTCATTCTAATTCGGTAGCATTTTATCTCCGGTCAGTGAAGACCGTTGGACGATATAAAATATCGTACTTGTGGCAGGTAGATTTAATTAAAAATCTCCTTGACAAGATTTCGCGGGTAAACCCGTTCTCTTTACTCAACCGTCCAAAGCTGACTGCGAACGTAAAGAGTGAATCATTTGGATAAAATTATCCGCATGATTGAAGCCGTCAATTCTGATTCCTGGAACAAGTTTGATTCAATAAAGAATCGCACCATCGTTGCTTTCTAGTTGTTACGAGGTTGATTCATATTGAATCTTGCAAGTTACCTACCAAGTGCTGTTTAAGGTTAACACTAGAAGGATTTCCACTCATCACTGTGAACACTAAGGTATCACTCTGAGTGTTCTGGCAAGATCACTTAGATATTGCGTAGAGGCCTGGAACGTGTTTAAGTTCAGCTAAGAATTAAACCACTGTTGCTTTCCAGATATCACAAGTTTGATTCATAAAGAATCGCACAAGTCACCTACCATGAGCTTTTTGATATTCTCTCAAGAAGGATTTCCATCTTCATTGTAAATACTTTCGTATTACTCGGATGTTCAGGCAAGATCATGAAGATTTTGCGTAGGACTCTTAATATCTTTCTTACTTTTCACAATGTGTGAAGAAGCAAGAAATTATGAAAGTGTGTCATAATGAGATATTTGATGATCTTAAATGGCTCTAGACTCGATCGTGCATTTTGGATTTTAGTGATCGGAGGCTGGAGATGAGTGCCACCTTTTTAATACCAATTTATTCGGAGTGAATAAATCAATAGATAATGTGTTGTCTCCGTGTGATTAAAACAAATATCTTTTGAGAGATATCTGAGTTAGTTGGGATGGGTTGTGCATTTCATCACTGGGTCCATGATGTCTGTCTTCAATATCAAGCATCATTAAAAATGATCCCAATAGCATATGTATTGACCCGGTTTCTGCCTAAGGTTGTAAGGAGGGCTTCTTTCTTTACACCATTTATCTTTACAATTCTTTTTCATTCTTCAACCCCTTCAATGCTTACCAATACGTCATAACTAGCACCTTGTTGTGGTTGTCCTAGTGCTAACTTAAGTACTTGGTCGGCATTCAGCTACATTCACAATCTTTTCTCCAGCTTTCCTAAGGACTACTATTTCTAGCTATGGAATGTCCTTGGGAAGATTCCTCCGGTTCTGGAAGAATCATAGGACTTAACCTATCCTACCATCCTTATGTCACCACAATCTTCATCGTCGTGAAATAAATGGGTTTTGGGTAAGTATATGTCGCCATGAAAATCCATTTTGATATGCAAATCCGTTTTTCTCCCCCTTAACATATGCCACGATATTCGAAAACATTTCGCATATGTCGGGATGAGCCAACATATTAAGTCAAACTATTTGTGATAATTTCCCATATTAAATCACATTTTCTCCCCCCATATTAAAAATATTAACCCAATCGATGTTTTTAATATCAATTGATTTAATGAAGTTTTAACAACGGTTTTGGGAAGAAAAATGCAAGTCCGTTTTATCTTCATGATACCAAATGTATGAGATATGATACTGATTTGTAACATGATAACATAATCACCATATTAGAAAAAAATTGACAAGGTTGGACCTGATTGATGAGAACATCATATGATAAGATCAAATGGTTCTTGTCAGCATATGTTGGTCGCCTCGTCACGTCTGAAGTCATCTCTTTATACCACGTGTACGATTGGTATTGTTGTCTTGACACCAGTTAGTGAGCTTGGCACGTTCGGCATCGAAGATTCTGAATGCTTGACAATTGATCCCCCTCAATTGTTGACCCATGTTCTATTGAAAGAGCTGTAGTCGTCGGTTGAGTAGTCACATCGTCGAGTATGTAGATACCAATTGTAGATAGCTATGGTTGTAGAGATGATAACTTCATAAAAACAAGACTTCTCTTGTTTTAACAAATAAATGTACTGAAACGTACATAGATTTGTGTTAGACCAAGTTATAAAGTAAACTTGATCCCTTAAAAGGTTTTAAAGCAAACCTTGCCCGAGAAAATTAATTCCCGTTGTGTGCCAAAGCTTTCATAAAAAATACTTGACTTTAATATGAAACCGGGTTACAGT
Organism: Glebionis coronaria; assembly: GCA_025667525.1. Lineage (NCBI taxonomy): Eukaryota > Viridiplantae > Streptophyta > Magnoliopsida > Asterales > Asteraceae > Glebionis > Glebionis coronaria. The sequence goes on along the minus strand of CM046882.1, from coordinate 403,965,690 downwards.
CAGAAATAACTACAAGCCATATGGGCATGTTTTATGAAATATTTACAACTTTTGTACGAACTCTATTTATGGCGCCGTGTCAATATTAATCGATGTTTCAAAGGCCGTAAATATTATCGTACCAAAAGACATGCCTTTGAAAAATAAAGTAAAAAACATATTTTTGGATTTTTATGAATTTTTCAATTTTTATGGTTTTTATATGGTTTTATATTTTTATATTTTGCTTTTGTGGATAAAGATATAAACAATATATACAAATGATCACCAAGGATACAGAGAATAGTTTACCACCACTATTCTTTCGCTTCATCTGCCAGTTCCTTTAGAGTCTCAGACGAAAAAGTTCTCATTCCTAGCTTGTCGGCCAAAAATTCCATTCGAGCGTGATCTAAAGCCTTCGTGAAAATATCCGCCAATTGATACTCAGATCGGACAAAGTAAAGCTCGATCACTCCATTTTCCACTTGCTCCTTGATAAAGTGGTAGCGAATGTCAATATGCTTCGACCGGGAGAATTGAACATTGTTGCAGCATAAGGCAATTGTACTTTTGTTGTCGTAGTACATCGGAATTTTGTTGAAACCTAGACCATAGTCGGTTAATTGCGATCTCATCCAAAGAATTTGCAACCAGACATAGCTATGTATTCTGCTTCCGTACTTGAAATTGCAGCGCTTTTCTGCCTTTTCGATGCCCAACTGATTAGTCGATCTCCTAGTAGTTGCAAAGTTCCACTCGTCCTACGTCTTGTATCTTGACAACCCGCGTGATCTGCATCTGCATATGCCATAAGTGCAATCGAAGAGTCCTTTGAATACCAAAGTCCCCGATTAATGGTTCCTTTAAGATATCGAAAGATCCGTTTCACAGTGGCCAAGTGTAACTCAGTAGGTCGAGTTTGATACCGAGCACACATACATATAGCAAACTGAAGATCAGGTCGACTGGCTGTAATGTACAGAAGGGTACCGAGCATTCCATGATACAGTGTCGGATCAACGGCAACTCCATGTGTATCAGCATCAAGCTTAGTTCGTTCCACCATTGGAGTATCCACGGGGTCGCAAGATTCCATCTTATATTTCTTTAGCGATTCAAGGGCATACTTGGATTGATTGATAAAGATGCCTCTGAGACTCTGAGATATCTGAAGACCTAAGAAGAATGATACCTTGCCCATCATTGACATCTTAAACTTGGAAGACATGAGTTTCCTAAACTCGTCGGATAAGGTTTGGGTCGAGGCTGCAAATATAATATCATCAACATATATTTGTACCATAATCATATCTTTACCTCGTTTCTGAATGAACAGCGTGGGATCCACCTTGCCTTTAGCGAAGCCTTACGTAATGAGGAGTTGTTACAATAGATCATAACATGCGCAAGGAGCTTGCTTCAACCCATAGAGAGCATTCTTAAGCTTGTACACATGATTAGGATAATTAGGATTCACAAAACCATCCGGTTGTTGAACATAGACCTCTTCCTTGATTTCACCATTAAGAAACGCCGTCTTCACATCCATTTGATAGACTATCATATTCATGTGGGCTGCATAAGCGAGGAATAGTTTAATAGCTTCCAAACGGGCAACAGGTGCAAAGGATTCCATAAAGTTGATGCCCAATAATTGCTTGTATCCACGGGCTACTAGTCGAGCTTTGTTCTTCAATATTCCGCCTAACTCGTCGAGTTTCACCTTGTAAACCCATTTCAAAGTGAGCAATTGCACTTGATCCGGGCATGGGACAAGTTCCCATACTTCAATTCGTATAAATTCATTAAGTTCTTCTTGCATAGCTTCTATCCAACAGGATTGAGTAAAAGCTTCTTGCCATGTCTTTGGTTCAACTTTAGTGAGAAAAGCATCAAAATAACAAAACATTGCATTTTCTTGTAACTGACTTCGTGTGGATATCGGACGATTAGGGTCACCAATAATAGAATCTATAGGATAACCTTTATCCACTTGCTGTCATGTTCACGAATCCGTGGATTGGAGTAAATCGTAGTAGGAGTTTCCTCTGAGGTGGACGACCCGGCTTGATTAGACTTGGGAATAGGTACACCAAAGAATGGAAGTTCACGCATTTGAGCGAACTCTAAATCGTGATCATCATCATCCTCTTCATCATCAATAGGCATGACATGGGTAGTTGAAACATGTGTTGGTTGAGAATTACTCGTTGAAGGTATAGCTTGACCAATTGTAGGTGCAGATGTGTCTAATTGTGCTTCGGTTGCTGGAGCGACAACTTCGGTTACCGGAGCTATTACCTCAGGTTCTGGAGCAACAATACTTGGAGGAGTAAAGAATTCATCAAAGAACGGTTGAAACAACGTATCCCATTCAGTTCTAGAAGGTGGTGTAAATGATGATGAAGTAGGGTTGTTTGGGACAAGACCATAACTAATGTTACTGGGTCCCATTTCATGAAGTGTGGGTTCAGAGCTGCTTTGTTCAGAAGCCATCGCTGTCAGCTCATCAAAATCAACATTCATAGTTTCGAGGATCTTATGAGACTTACGATAGTAGATTCAGTATGCCTTCTTTGCGGGTACGTAACCAATGAAAATACCAATATCAGCCTTTGGTTGAAGTTTTCCAAAATTGTCACCATCATTATTTGGATAGCAAAGAGAACCAAATACATGAAGATATGATAAATCTGGTACTTTTCCATGGAGAAGCTCATAAGGTGTTTTACCATGGCGTTTACGAATTAGTGACCAGTTCTGGGTGTACACTGCTGTAGATACTGCTTCTGCCCATAAAAACAATGGAGCCTTTGCGTAAATTAACATCGTTCGAGCAGCTTCCATAAGTGTGTGATTTCGCCTTTCAACGACACCGTTTTGTTGTGGAGTGCGTGTAACGGATGTTTCATGAGATATGTCAACTTCTTCATAATAATCACGCAAGATTTGATTCACAAATTCGGTTCCATTATTTGTACGAATGTGTAGGACAGTAGTGTTGAGACGCACTTGAATCATCTTGAGAAATCCGATGATGAATTTAGGTGCCTCATTTTTTGTTATAAGAAATTTCACCCATGTAAACCGAGAGTAATCATCGACAATTACGAGGATGTACTTTTTGCCACTAAGACTTTCAACACGCATTGGCCCACAAAGATCCATATGCAACAAATAAAGGTTCTCTTGGTTGGTGTCTTCCGTCTTGGGTTTGTATGATTTCTTAGTGCTTTTCCCCATTGTACACGCGGAACACAAATGATCCTTGTGAAATGAAAGTTTAGGAAGACCACGAACAAGTTCGTTTTTCGCCAAATGATTAATAGTGTCAAAGTTAATATGAGATAACCGTCGATGCCATAACCATGACTTAGTCTTTGATGCTTTGGAGAGAAGACATACGGGAGAAGCGCCCATCATGTCTTGTAGAGACAAAGTATACAAATTATTCCCTCGAGTACCTTTCAATAAATCAACCCCTTCCAAATTACGAATGAAGCAGGTATGCCCTCGAAAAGAAACTTCTAGGTTTGCATCACAAAATTGTCCCACAGAAAATAAGTTATGACCGAGACCTTCCACATAATACACTTATGAAATTATAACATTCCCAATATGATATTCACCATAACCCATTATCTTTGCAATATGATCATTTCCAAATTGAACCGTACCAAGAAACTTTCTGACGAAATTTCTGAGCTGAGAGCGATCTCCGGCCATATGCTTGGAGCAACCAGAGTCCAAATACCAGAGAACAATTTGGACCACCTGTTTTCAATAACAGTAGACAATGCATTGGAAACTATTAGTTCCGGAGTGTTAGCAGATAGAGATATAAGATTATCATAATTGCTAGCATTTATGAGACCCTTAGATTTCCTGCGTTTTCTAATGTGAGTTTTAGCACTAACAGGTTTTACTGTTCCAACTTTCTTAGGTTTTGGATTATTCGTGGGCACTACAGTGGGAGTAGACCTATTTAAAGGGCACTTGGTTCCTATAGTAGTGTCAGTGTTCCTAGTTAAAGGACACGCTTGTGTTTGGTAGCCTTGGTACTCCTAGTTAAAGGGCACACTTTCTTCGCTTTAGTGGGAGTGATCCTAGTTAAAGGGCACATATTTCCTACTATAGTGAAAGTTCTACCAATGGGACGCCACATCCAACCAACTTGGGTTAACACTTTCCCAGTCGGTTTCCATTCTAATCTATTTTCCGGGAATTCATCTCATTCACATGGTCAATAAGGCAAGAATCATGAAGACTAGAAAACATACATTCATTGCGATTCAAACATTTCAAATTAGAATTCACAGTAGGCTTAGAACGCTGCACAACCGCATAGCCTTTAGGTTTAGCTACATGATTCTTTTTATTCAAAACAGAAATAGCATTCCTAGGATGGGCTTCTACTTTCTTCTTCACTGGACTACTAGATGGAGGCAAGATCCTATCATTCTTCTTGTTTCTTTTAAGCTTAGATCTTTGAGCCTTAGTAGTGGTGCTTACTCCTGTAGAAGGCAACACGAGAATATTAGAAGCTGGTTTTGATTCCGCCTTATCTTTAGTGACCAAAGTTTGAGATGGTTTAGTCCTAGAGCCCTTATTAAATGGTGTGACGGCTATAAGGTTCCTTTTGATTGCACTAGAGGACGATGCTGAGACAGTGGCTGCGTTATCCACAACATTCTTACCTTTTAGAGTACGAAGTGTTTCCTTTAACTCAACCAAGGCCAGATTCTTATCACAAATTTGTTCCCTCAAATCAGATATTTCCACCGACTTTCGATTCAATTGTTCAATTAATGATTGATTATGTGCAGTGGTATTAACACATGCGGGCTTTACTGAATCGAAGAGTCGTGTATCTTTCTGTTTTAAGTTATCAACTTTGGACAAAATCTTGGAAGCTCGATTATCTAGATCAAGTTTAAAATTTTCAGCGGCCTCAAGTACGTTCACACAGTTAAGCTCCTTAGATTTCTCTATGTCTATCGGCAAAGATTTAGCAACTTTGTCACTTGACTGACGCTGTTTTGATTGTAAATTCAATCGAAAATTCTTTTCAAAGTTTGCATCATCGATATTAACACCTTCGAATGACGTTTCAAAGATTTCTTGAATAAATTGTTGCTTGCATTCAAGCGAAATACAATGTGTTTGAATCTCATCAAAACGTTTTGAAAGCGAAGAATATGAATCTTGAAGCTTTAAAAATTCAGCGTCAGATTCGTGACAAGTACTATCTACCATATTATCCACAGATTCAACATTATGCACAATAGATACATTATCAACACTTTTATTCACACAGACGGAAACTATATCATGAGACATCACTTCTTTCAGAAGCTGATCATTTTGGCGTGAAACCCGTTCTATTTCAAGTAAACTGTTTTCATAAGCATCATCCATTTCATTGAAAACACGTTTAACTTCTTCTATTTCCAAACGCAAATCTTGATCAAGATTACTAAGACAAGCTTTAACATTCTTTACAAACAGAACAATTTCATCTCGGAACGCAGCTCTAGTGTGCTCAAAGTTCCATTCACCTTCCGTTATAGTCGTGGTCGTCGTACGTTCCAAAATGACCTTATCAAAATCGGCTAAGTGTTGGTGTACCGCTTTTAAGTTAACGGATGCCTTACTTACCGGTGGAATTAACTTTGTTAAATCCGCTTTGACAAGTGTAGGAGACGTACTAGGAGGGTTTTCATTTGACAAACTTTGGGGCACAAGAACAGTTAGTTCAGCTAATTCCTTTTGTAAGCGAATACGTGTCTTTTTAGAAAGTTGATCTTTATTATGCTTATCATAATCAATCGTATGTAATTTTGAAAACATTTTAGAATGAGTTTCTTCCATAAGTGACTGTGTCTCCTTAGAACTACGAACATAAGGTGCTTCTTTCGATTTTGCCAATTATGGTCATATCATAAAGACAGGGAATATATTCCTGAGCTTGTTTTGCATAACCGGGATTAGGTGGTAAATTTTGAAGACGCTTAAGTTCGAGTTCTTTAAATGATTTAGTTAAAAGATGAACCTTTTCTGTGGAAGCGTATTGTTTTAAAAGTTGTTGTTCTTTGAATTTAAGAAGTTTGGTAGCATTAATTTCTGATTCAAACTTTTTAGACTCGAGAGTTTCGAAATCCATTTTAAGTTTCTGAAAATCATTGACAACCGACTCTTTTGCCTTTAATTCATTGGAAAGATTAGCTTTTAAAGATTCTATTTCTTTCAAGTGTTCAATCTTTTCAAAACGAAATTGGTCAAATTCAGAACATGTTATTTTCTCTGCTTGAAGGACCATTTCAAAAGTTTTGACCTTTTCTTTATGCAACGCAAGCTCGGCAGTTAGGGTGGAATTTATATCTACGGATTGTCTGAGAGCCATATGCATTTGATCAATAATATGTTTAGGCACCATGACCAAATCATATTGAGCATAAGATTCCATACCCGTCGTAGCATTTGGTTGAGGTTCACTCAAATGTGTAGGATTGGGTACCACATCATTCGAGTTACTAGTTCCCGAATGCTGTTCGAGGTTGTCATTTTCATGCCCAACTTGATGTGGGTTATCATCATTTCCAAGATTGGTTGTGGTGGGTACCTCACTGACGACATCAGAACCGTAGTGAGAGAGATTAGCAACAAGAGCATCTTGGGCAGAGTGAATGTCATCACAATCCGAATCATATGCGTCAAGATCATTGAAACTAGGATTTTTAGTCCTTTTTAATGTTCGTTTTTCTGCTATCGTTCCTCGATTTGACTCGAATTTGATTTCCGGTTTAACGTTTTGACTTAACTTGTTTTTGGTAAACGTATTTTTGTATTTTAAACTAAAAGTCTATTTAAAAACTATTTAATCTAATTTTTAAAAAAACTATTTTAATCTAATTAATTTTAAAATAGTAACCTTAAATAAAATCTACTTAAAAATATTTCAAATAAAACTAAACACTTTTAAATTCTTTTAAGTGAAAATATATTTTAGAATAAAACTTAATTAAAAACTAATTTAAAGACTTTTATGAAATCTATTATGAAATCTAAACTAAAATTTAAACTAAAATCAAAATTATAAAACAATTAAAATAAAAGTAAAGTTAAACTAATTTAAAATTTTAAAGAAAGTAAATAAAATATTTTTTTCTTTTTGTATTTTTTTTTATAAAAACTGAATAGAAGAAATAATAGAAAAAAAAACTTTTAAATAAAAAAAAGTATTTAAACTAAAAACATGTATTTAGCTACTTTAATTAAAACTGCCAGATTTAAGAAACCCATATTAATTAAAAATCGTATAATTAAACACAAGAATGGTACTAGACGAGATGGTTGGAGCGCAGGACTATTAAGCGAGGGGTCTGGGGTTCGAATCTCACCCCAGACCAATTTATGCTATTATTTTGTTTTTACCTTTTCTTTTTATGGACAATAAAACTATCATTCAGATAGATTGCATCTGTATTTTTAGATCAGAAAACAGACCAAAGTATCAAAATTATGCGTAATAACAAAACCAAAATAAACCAAACAAATAAACCAAAATAAGCTAATACCAAAAGCAGTTATAAGAAATGAACTAAATAAACCAAACAGTTAACAAGACAAATAAATCAAAAGCCAATAAGCTAAAAAACTCAATTAAGCTATAACAGTATTAAATCAACAGAAATATCAAATATTAAAAATCAAATAAACAGATTCAATCAAATACTACCCAAACAGACTTAATAATTTTTACCTAAAAATGAAAACAAAACAAATTCAACAACTAAATAGCATAAACAATATAAGCAAATATCAATTAACCTAAATTAATCAAGAAAATTAAAATGAGAATAGAACCTATTGGCGACAACCGTTGGGTAGAAGAAGCGGCGTTGTGCCGTCTTTGAACAATCCGAATCAAACACCTCCTTTTCCACCAAAAATCATCACCATCTCGAACAAGACATCAAACCAAACAAATACCTCTCGAACCAGTTTAAACTTGCAAACAGTATTATTATTATTATTATTATTATTTATTTATTTTTATAATAATAATCATTCGAACAGTAATATTCAGAAAAATAGATTGAAGATGAAATTTATAACTTGACAGTAAATTAAAAAATGAGACTGAAATGAATTAAATCAAACTTTTCATTAATTAATATATAAAAAAAATTACAAAACTGGAAATTAAAATTACAATTTAAATCCTAATCTAATTTTTCAGAAAATTAAAGCTAATTCACCCTACTCCTAATTTAATAAAAAAACTGAAAATAAAGAAAAAGCTTGATATTGAATACAAGTTGTGAGGAGTTTTATAGGCAACCCCAAATGCCTTCTTCTTAGCTTCATCTTTAAGCATTTAATCTTGGCCGCATATTCTTCTCTCTATCAAACGGCTATCATTAATTTTGCCCACGGATTGCCACGTTGGAAGAGGAGAGAGGACCACATGGTGGATGCTTCCGTTTTTCTTAGGGATTTATTTCCCATTTGATGTGAATTAAACGTTTAAGGGAAAAGCCCCATTTTAATAGTGCAATTTTTGGAGTAGGATTTTTAGGGTTTTTGGTAAAACAAACTATGGGGTGACTGCTAAAAAATGGGAGAGAAGAAGTGGGTGGTGTATTTTCTTGTAAATAACGAATGAGTGGGGTAGTGGTAAAAGAATTTATAAATGTGAAGTGAGAAAAATCGTGTGGGGTAAGAAAGAGTTGGGGCGCGTGTGTTGTGTGGGATAGGATAAAACAAAAATTCGTTTTATTTATTTTATTTAATGGGAAGGTGTGTAACTGTGTGAGTTAAAACATGTCTTTTATTAACGTGAGTGGGGAAAAGGGAATACACGTGGGAGGTGGAGGAGTATTTAGTTTATTTGAGGTGTTGACCGAGGTGAGGGGTGAGAGTTGACCAAAAGTAAGGAAACTTGTAAACCGTTGTCTTATGTTGACCATCTTTTGTTTACCACTTTGAAAATAACGTGTAACTAGCCAAATGGGCCTGGCCCAATTCATCGTGTTTCCTTCCGTCTCATTTTTTGTTAAGCAATTTGGGCTTTATGATCCATGTATTTAGGTTACTCATTTCCTTAAATGGGCTTGTGAGTCCATTAAGCGTAAGTGGGACCCACTTGGCTCGAATATCTTTAAAAAGTAAAATCCATTAAAACTCGAACTTGAATTCGGCTTCTTTGATCGTTTCTTTAAACTCGTGTCGGTTTAACCAGTTTTCGTGAACTAGGGCACACTTTTGATCTTTTGACTTTGTCTTCGTCCCTTTTTGGACTTTTCTTCAACATTTGACCGTGAAATCCCGTGTTTTCTCTTCTTTTGATCATTTGTACCTATTTAACACACAAAACACAAAACCACGCGTAATTCCGACTTTTATGACATTAAACACATGATTAGGTCTTGTTTTTCCTTGATTTTAGTGGCAAAAGGATAAGTGTTTACACACTTATTAAATCCCCTACACTTGACCATTGCAATGACCCCATGCAATGCATTATTTTAAAGCATAAGTTACATTTTTCTCATAATTAATCTATCTCGGCCTTTATTATAATTACTATTATTACTACGACGGAAAGATAAAAACTTTAAAGGAAACAAAAGTGATAACAATTTATTAACTTGGAAATTATTTGATGGATGAAACTCGTAAAGAAATCTAAGACTTGAATTAGGACTTTGGTGTCATGAATATAAATCACCCTCAAGTTTCACGTTCCCCATACCAAGCATAAAAACGAGATCATTGTTATTACAAGTTAGCACAACCAACATTTACTCATGTGGTTTAGTTAATCACTTAGACCCCCTTATTCCTACGGTGTATCTCTTGTATTTTATTTTTGTCTTGAATGATCACGAGGATGTATTTTTGACTTATTTCGATAATTTATTAAGGCTGAAAATAAAGTGGGACGATTTAATCAATAGTTAGCTAAAGGACAACATCTTTTAAAACGGCTTCTCGAAACCTCATAAAGTTCATATCTTGGCATAAGTCGTTTCACGATTTGAGACCTTTCTCGGACCAATATTTGGCTTGTACTTCAAACTTCAAATCTTGAGAGACGATCTTGAAATTATGGTCTTCTCTTCATTTTGGTATACATCTTTATAATGAGTGAAAGATGCTTCAAACGTTGACCACGACTTCTTCATTTATCCTCTTCTTTATTTAGGATTTTGATATACAACGATCCGCCTCCTTTTCGGACTTGGATCTATTTATCCTCATACCTTGTTAGGGTCTTTTTGGATAGACTTCTCCATGATCTTTAGGGGAGTAATTGCTTCTCGTCGTGTGTCTTGATCCTTCATATTGATTTGGATTAATGATCTTCACATCATCTTAGGATCTTTAGCAAAAAGTGAATCCTCATGCCTTGTGAGGGCCTTTTTGAAATCGGGTATCCTCATGCCTTGTTAGGGCCTTTTTGGATAAGCCAATCTTCGCGTCCCGTTTTAATAAGTTATGCCTTGGCTATGAACTCTAATTAATACCGAGCAACTTTTAAAAGATCTTGTGCTAGAAGCTAAGTAACTTTTCAAATCGTACAACCTTATTTATTACAAATATATTTATTAACAAGTGATGGGAGAAAAAGCTCATAACTAACTCACATAAGTTAACGAAAGAATACCAAACTTATAATTAACTCTATCATCTCTCGTTCTCCACAATTTAAAATCTCAAGGAATGAGACTCGTGAATGCTTAGCCTAATAAACCAATTAAGGTCCATATGGTTAAGGATACTAGCTAGAGTAAACTTGGATAAGTAAACTCGGGTTGAGTCAAAATATTCACGACGGGCCTAATATATCAAAGACATCTAAACTTGTTAAAACCATTTTATTTATTTTTATTTTTGACTTTATTTTTGAATTGGAAATTATTACGATGCGATAATAAAAGGAAAATAAATAAAAATACTACTAGGCCAAAATAGATCAAAAATTTGAAAAACGTTGAATTTTTTTTTAAATTTTCCGATAAAATGGGGTCAAATTCATGGAAAAGCCCACTAAAATTCGATAGAAGGCCCCCCTACACTTAATATAAACATTGTCCTCAATGTTTAAGCATGTGGGCGAATAAACTCCCCTACACTTAGGACATTGAGTACGTTGTTTAAAATCGAGCTAAGGAAGGGACAACTAAAGTGATTACATTTATTCGTTTTAAGATAGAATCACAATAGCAAAAACTTATCGAAGGAACCGGGTACACGGGTAACACAGGAACACGGGTCACGTCAAAAGCACCAAAAGTGGATCATCAAAGCACATGTACCTACACAATCACAACACACAAAACAAACAACCTACACGGATCCCCCTACACTTATTGCAGAAAATAAATAAATAAAAGATAGATAATCGGGTTGCCTCCCGAGAAGCGCTTGTTTTTGTTAACCGAGTCACGAGCCTGACTCGACCCCGAATTAAATGGTCCATGGGGAAGCCTCGAATATTATACCGGGATCAAAAATCTTATCCTCGGTCCCGGATGAACATAATAAATGAGAGGCAGGAGGATAAGTCATAAATGGTAAAAAGGTCTTCTCAACATACGAAAAGTATGTGAGGTCGTGATCCACGGGAGGTGGGATGGGTAAAGGAGACAAATTGTCATCCCTCAAAGACAATGGATGGTCACTATTCGGCAAAGCCGTAAAGGTATCAATCAAAGAATGGTCAATGTCACCTCCCGGGTCAAAGCACTCATCCTCATGAACGTGAATCTCTTCGATTTCTTCATCATAGATAGGCTCGTCAAACAAAGGTTTGTCGTTCCCCTCATTGAGGATTTTAGAAATTCTCTCGAAGAGATCACGATCAAGTACGAAACCATCATTCATTTGTGGGATTTGTTGATAAGTTAAATCCTCACGAATGTGGTAAACGTAATTCTCATTAGAGGAGTGTTTATTAGGTAACTCCTCGAGAATTGGATGCGTGGTCATGTGAGTTGGTTCGTCATTATTATTAAAAATAAGACGTTCCAACTCATCAAGTTCGGCCTCGATATTGGAAAAATCGACCTCACTTGTAGGTGGAAGTGGAGGTAAAAGAGCTAGCTCTCGGTCGATAATTTCCTTAGTCTCGGGCTCGAAGACGAAATCATCATACTCACCACATATAGAACTCTTATTGGAAGAATTAATTTTCGCATTTGGATTTGTGAGTATGTGATCATGGACTAGTGGAACGACCGTGTTCGTAAGCTCAGCAAAAGTCGGCACATCATAAACTTCATCAAAGAATTTGTCGAGCCCAAAATCACTAATCTCACTCGATGTATCAAAATCCTTAGATGCATTTGGGATATTGAGAGAAGGAATTACAATTGCACTAGGACATTGAGCACAAAGATCACTCCAAGAAATAGTATTCTCATCGTCATCATCATCATAATAGTAAGAACGCACAAGAGGAGGAGTAGAAACACTAAGAGTAGATACTTGCTCTTGTTGTCTTTCGTCATGCAAGCTAATTTTGAGTTGTTTTAAGCTTTCTAGAATTTCATCCAAACTAATGCTTTGTTCCGGAAAAGAAGGTTGATGAATGACAGAGTTTTGTGGGGGTTCAAAATTTTGAAAACCGGAATTATAGCACGGATGTGGCTCATAATTCATCGCCTGACAATAAGAAGTATCGTGAGGGCCCCCACAATAGTTGCAACACGGGTATTGAGAAAAACCCGGTGCATGTTGAGGATAGGGATTGTCATAGACGGGAGGGGGGGAGAAATTTGTGTAAGAGGAGAAGTACGAATTTCTTGAATTGCACAATGGACAAAATCCAAATTGTGTATTGTCGATATCGGAACAACACTTCGCACAAGTACACCATGGACATATTGGAAAACCAAGCCATGGTCTCCCACACCGAACGCAAGACAAATCCATGAAGAATTATAAATAAGAGGGGTTGAGAAAAAGAATTAAACACAATAGAGGATAAAGAAGAATATTTTTGTATTTTTTAGAAAAAATATATATACACAAGAAAAATCGAAAGAAATCGAACTAAAAATTAACACTAATACGTAATATTTTTGGTGTAATACTTTTAGGAAAAAGTATTACTTTTGATTTTTTAATTTTTTTGGTGCAATTCTTAGGAAAGAAATTGCTTTTTTGATTTTTTAATTTTTTTGTATTTTTAAGTTTTTGATTTTTTTGTATTTTTGATTTTGTTGCAAGAAACGTAACGTTCAAAAAGAACGGATCCCAAAATCCAAACGTCTTCACGAAAAAATCGTCAATCGTACGAGCGAAGCGGCAGCGGCGCCATTTTGAAACTAGGATTTTTAGTCCTTTTTAATGTTCGTTTTTCTGCTATCGTTCCTCAATTCGACTCGAATTTGATTTCCGGTTTAACGTTTTGACTTAACTTGTTTTTGGTAAACGTATTTTTGTATTTTAAACTAAAAGTCTATTTAAAAACTATTTAATCTAATTTTTAAAAAAACTATTTTAATCTAATTAATTTTAAAATAGTAACCTTAAATAAAATCTACTTAAAAATATTTCAAATAAAACTAAACACTTTTAAATTCTTTTAAGTGAAAATATATTTTAGAATAAAACTTAATTAGTTTAAAGACTTTTATGAAATCTATTATGAAATCTAAACTAAAATTTAAACTAAAATCAAAATTATAAAACAATTAAAATAAAAGTAAAGTTAAACTAATTTAAAATTTTAAAGAAAGTAAATAAAATATTTTTTTCTTTTTGTATTTTTTTTTATAAAAACTGAATAGAAGAAATAATAGAAAAAAAAACTTTTAAATAAAAAAAAGTATTTAAACTAAAAACATGTATTTAGCTACTTTAATTAAAACTGCCAGATTTAAGAAACCCATATTAATTAAAAATCGTATAATTAAACACAAGAATGGTACTAGACGAGATGGTTGGAGCGCAGGACTATTAAGCGAGGGGTCTGGGGTTCGAATCTCACCCCAGACCAATTTATGCTATTATTTTGTTTTTACCTTTTCTTTTTATGGACAATAAAACTATCATACAGATAGATTGCATCTGTATTTTTAGATCAGACAACAGACCAAAGTATCAAAATTATGCGTAATAACAAAACCAAAATAAACCAAACAAATAAACCAAAATAAGCTAATACCAAAAGCAGTTATAAGAAATGAACTAAATAAACGAAACAGTTAACAAGACAAATAAATCAAAAGCCAATAAGCTAAAAAACTCAATTAAGCTATAACAGTATTAAATCAACAGAAATATCAAATATTAAAAATCAAATAAACAGATTCAATCAAATACTACCCAAACATACTTAATAATTTTTACCTAAAAATGAAAACAAAACAAATTCAACAACTAAATAGCATAAACAATATAAGCAAATATCAATTAACCTAAATTAATCAAGAAAATTAAAATGAGAATAGAACCTATTGGCGACAACCGTTGGGTAGAAGAAGCGGCGCTGTGCCGTCTTTGAACAATCCGAATCAAACACCTCCTTTTCCACCAAAAATCATCACCATCTCGAACAAGACATCAAACCAAACAAATACCTCTCGAACCAGTTTAAACTTGCGAACAGTATTATTATTATTTTTTTTTTTTATAATAATAATCATTCGAATAGTAATATTCAGAAAAATAGATTGAAGATGAAATTTATAACTTGACAGTAAATTAAAAAATGAGACTGAAATGAATTAAATCAAACTTTTCATTAATTAATATATAAAAAAGTTACAAAACTGGAAATTAAAATTACAATTTAAATCCTAATCTAATTTTTCAGAAAATTAAAGCTAATTTACCCTACTCCTAATTTAATAAAAAAAATCTGAAAATAAAGAAAAAGCTTGATATTGAATACAAGTTGTGAGGGGTTTTATAGGCAACCCCAAATGCCTTCTTCTTAGCTTCATCTTTAAGCATTTAATCTTGGCCGCATATTCTTCTCTCTATCAAACGGCTGTCATTAATTTTGCCCACGGATTGCCACATTGGAAGAGGAGAGTGGACCACATGGTGGATGCTTCCGTTTTTCTTGGGGATTTATTTCCCATTTGATGTGAATTAAACGTTTAAGGGAAAAGCCCCATTTTAATAGTGCAATTTTTGGAGTAGGATTTTTAGGGTTTTTGGTAAAACAAACTATGGGGTGACTGCTAAAAAAATGGGAGAGAAGAAGTGGGTGGTGTATTTTCTTGTAAATAACGAATGAGTGGGGTAGTGGTAAAAGAATTTATAAATGTGAAGTGAGAAAAATCATGTGGGGTAAGAAAGAGTTGGGGCGCGTGTGTTGTGTGGGATAGGATAAAAAAATTCGTTTTATTTATTTTATTTAATGGGAAGGTGTGTAACAGTGTGAGTTAAAACATGTCTTTTATTAACGTGAGTGGGGAAAAGGGAATACACGTGGGAGGTGGAGGAGTATTTAGTTTATTTGAGGTGTTGACCGAGGTGAGGGGTGAGAGTTGACCGAAAGTAAGGAAACTTGTAAACCGTTGTCTTATGTTGACCATCTTTTGTTTACCACTTTGAAAATAACGTGTAACTAGCCAAATGGGCCTGGCCCAATTCATCATGTTTCCTTCCGTCTCATTTTTTGTTAAGCAATTTGGGCTTTATGATCCATGTATTTAGGTTACTCATTTCCTTAAATGGGCTTGTGAGTCCATTAAGCGTAAATGGGACCCACTTGGCTCGAATATCTTTAAAAAGTAAAATCCGTTAAAACTCGAACTTGAATTCGGCTTCTTTGATCGTTTCTTCAAACTCGTGTCGGTTTAACCAGTTTTCGTGAACTAGGGCACACTTTTGATCTTTTGACTTTGTCTTCATCCCTTTTTGGACTTTTCTTCAACATTTGACCGTGAAATCCCGTGTTTTCTCTTCTTTTGATCATTTGTACCTATTTAACACACAAAACACAAAACCACGTGTAATTCCGACTTTTATGACATTAAACACATGATTAGGTCTTGTTTTTCCTTGATTTTAGTGACAAAAGGATAAGTGTTTACACACTTATTAATCATCTGCTTGATAAGTTGCATTAGAAGTGGAAATGACTGCAATGCCTTCAGTATCTGCTGACCCTGGGTCTGCAAGAAATGCTAACTCCTCTGAATCCAAAATCTTTCCCTTAGACTGAGCATCAACCAAATACATTTTCTCACGAAACCACGCTTCACCCCTTCTCCTTTTCGGCTGAGTGCATTGCCTAGCCATATGACCTTGTCCTCGGCAATTGTAGCAAGTCACAACCTTTTGAGGACCAATGGGGCTTCCATTTCCATTAGCTTGAGAATTCATAGCTTGAGCATTCACAGTCGTTATAGGAGGTCCATATGAATTTTGCCTTCCCTGAATAGGTTGCACTGTTACATGACCATCTTGAACAGTAGCTTGTTGTCGAGGATTTGAAGAGGTGCGGAGCTGATTGTTTGTTGGTGGAAATCCTCTAGTTGCAACAAGTTTTGACAAGTAGGCAGTGAGATGGTTTAGAACATCAGCTGGCGTATCATTTGGAGTAAAGACCGGTGCTTGGATTAGTGGAAGTTCATTAGAGTAGAAGGCTTGTGCTGGTTGTGCTTCAATTGGAAAGTATCCTTGCTGAGGAGTATAGACAATTGGAGAAGTGTTGGCTTGTGATGGTGATGTCTAATATGGTGGTTGCTGTGGAAAAGATTGTTGATGAACACTTTGTTGAAATGCTTGATGTGGCATCATTGGTGGTTGATAAGATGGTTGATGTGGTTGCTGATAGGTGTGTGGTGGTGGCTGCTGCAAGTATGATGGTTGTTGATAAGTATAAGCCATGTTTTGTTGAGAAGCATACATGGCAAGTGGATCATGAACTTGAGGTGTAGACAACCGAGCCTCGACCACATGGAATTCGTGTTGTTGAAGAAAAGCTTGAAGTTGATCCACATTGGTGTTATGCAAGTCCTTAGCCAATTTAACATCCGTCACGTACTTTTTCCATTCTGAAGGAAGAGTGTTCAAATACATGGTGTTCAATTGACACGTAGGAATTGCCATGCCATAGATATTGAGCTCATTCAATAATAGGGTAAATCTCAGATAATAGTCATTGAGAGTCTCCCCTGGCACATAGGCAAACTTATCAAAAGTATCATAAAGCTTACACTCTCATTCTTGTTTAGTTAACGAGGTGCCTTGCATTAGAACACGAATTCTATCCCATAACTCTTTGGCAACTTTATGTTTGCTGACGAGTTTGTAGACATCTGGAGGAAGGGCTTGGAGAATGATGTTTGTAGCATACTTATCACATTTGTCTTGAATCTTCATATCTCCAGTCAATTCACCCGTTGTGCGAGGACGAGTAGTTGTACCTTCCGTCACTGTACCATAATCTAATGGTCCATTGAGCACCGAAGCCCAAATGAGATGTCCATTCTCTTTGTTCAACATGTAAAGTTCCATTCGGGAAGTCCAATCCTCGTACATAGATGTGTACTCCATTTCGATAAGTTAAGATTTACAAATATTGATCGAACAATGAGAAAAGTAAATGTGTTTGTTGTTGTGAGTTGAAGTTGAGAAACAATGTTAAAATCCCCTAAAATATGTTCTCGATGACCAAAAAATTCCAAGACAAAAAAAAACCCCTGTCGGAATACCCTTGTCGGAATAACCTTTGTCGGAATATACCCTATCGGAATACCCTTGTCGGAATAACCTTTGTCGGAATAACCTTGTCGGAATAAACCCTATAGGAATTCTCCTGATCGGAATGTCCCTAATCGGAATGTCCCTAATCGGAATGTCCTAATAGGAATGTCCCAAATCGGAATGTCCCAAATCGGAATGTCCCAAATCGGAATGTCCCAAATCGGAATGTCCCAAATCGGAATGTCCCAAATCGGAATGTCCCAAATCGAAATGTCCCTAATCGGAATGTCCCAAATCGGAATGTCCCAAATCGGAATGTCCCAAATCGGAATGTCCCAAATCAGAATGTCCCAAATCGGAATGTCGGTCGGAATGATAAACCCTATTCAGATGGAGGCTGTCGGAATATATCCCACTTTTCTCGGACAAAACTCAACCAATTTGAGTTTTTAAGCCAAAAAATGATCAAAACACCCAAAAGTTTTGTGTTTTTAGTCAAAGTAACTATACCAAATCTCTACCACAACTATGTAGAAGATTTGTATCAAGAAAAAACCATAAAAAACACAAAAAAAAAGAAATTGGTTCGTGTAAAATGGATCAAAATAGGCGTATGAATCAAGAACACAAACACATAAACAATACAATCATCCCATGACTCTTGATACCATTTTTAGGATATGTAAATCTTGCTTATGTTTTAGAGAGAGAAAGATAGATGATTTCACACTTCTAGAGAGAGAAAGTTTAAGAACTATGTGTTATTTGAAATGAAATCACCACCCTCTCCATCAAAGGAGAGCGTTTATATACCCAAACCCATGAGATGGGCTTGGGTTTACATTAGGCCGCCGGCCCATACATTTCATGGGCTCGGTTTTGGGCTTTATTTAATAAATGTAAATAACTAAACTACGAGCTATTACATGGACTATTGTTGGAGTGATCGATCCTTTCTAATACGTAAAACGTATTACTAACAATAAGTATTTATTACATATTAACACACGATAATTATTTCAATAATAATTATAATCACGAACATATGAACATGAAATCATGAACGTAAACTAATCACGAGCTAATATTATGTATGTATGTATATTTATTATGATCACGAATAAATATATTAAGTCACGAACGATAACTAATTAAATCACGTAAAATACGAACACGAGAACACACTTATATTTTAGACACGGAAAATGTATGGGTTACCCCATGTGGGCCCCCTACCCACGGCTAAAACAAGGAACATGGGCCTAGCCCATGCAAATTTTACTAACAAGGAATTATGGGAAAAGATTGTTTTCATTATAACACGATTTAGAAAATAACTAAAAACCCTAAAAATCTTTTTCCTTCTTTTTGCTCTTTGGCCGCCGGGTTACACACTCACCAAGGGGTGTTTTGGTTGATTTTTAGTGAATTTATTGCAAGGATCGTTAGTGTGTTCATCCTCTTGATTTCACGTGATCGGTATAAACCCTAACCTCTTTTATTTATATGTTTTGATTATTAATCACATGAAATCATGAATGTTTTTAAATAACAAATTAAAAACAAATATAAACATGTTATTGAATCATGAGGTATAATAAATAATGAATAAGGGGGGTGTTTGTTTGTGGCCGACGCTTAACCGAGCCCCAAGGGGGTCTCAGCTTGGGTTTATTCGCACCACCGAGACCTTATGGTCTCGGTTTGGTGGTGGTTTGTCATGACAGCAGCAAGGAAGGGAGATCCCGACCTAGGTCGGGGCATGGTGGTGTATTGGGTCTGGTTCATGGGTTAAAACACAGGTCCGGTTCACACATGTTTAGATTTAAAACACGGTCCGGTTCATGAGTTATTTTTACAAGGTTTAATATTTTTACAAGTTATATTTTTTTTACAAGACTTAAATTAAATTAATTAAAAACATGAACATGATTAATTTAATTTACATGACTTAGGTTATTAATTTTATTATTAACACATGAATTTTAACCTAAGTATGATTATTTAATTAGACTATATAATTAATTAATTATTAAAACCATGACTTATAAATAATTAATTTACATGACTTAGGTTATATTATTAATAGTTAATAATACATGTTTTAACCTAAGTATTTTACCTTTATTTAATTAAACCATGTTATATTTAATTAAATACTTTAACCTATAGTTTATTTAATTCACATGAAATAATTAATAAACTATACTATATAATTACATGACTTAGTATATTAATCAGTAAACACTTAAGCTTATACAATTAGCTTAATTATCCAGCTCATATCTAATTATGTAAACTTTCTATTTTTAGAAACTTATTTAATTAAGGCAACTAATCTATTTATAGAAACTTTCTATTTTTAGAAACTTATCTATTTTAAGCAGTAAAACTATTTTTGGAAACTTTTTATTTTTGGAAACTTTCTATTTTTAGAAACTTTCTATTTTTGGAAACTTTCTATTTTGGAAACTTTTTATTATTGGTAACTTTCTATTTTTGGGAACTTTCTATTTTAGGAAACCTGCTATTTTTAGAAATTTACTTATTTTTACACAACAAGCATAATAATACATGAAATACAAGTAATACTTAAACATAATAGACAGAATACATGATAAACATAGTATTAAGCTTAAATCAGTAAAACATGACATGAACATATAAAACAAGCTAAGACATGATATAAACCAATTACGTACTCAGCAATCAGATACTTATACACGTATGTATTTATGTAGCATTAGTGATACCGAAGTATGACTCTCTTCCGTTCGTCTTCTTCGTTCACGGGACACAAGGTACGGATTCTCCGTCCTTTCAGTATGGACATTCTTTCTTATTAGGATTTCCCCGTATGCAGCCAACTGTTTTTCCCCAGTTTATGTTTTATATGTTTATGAATTGCTTATGTTTAATTAGAATACCTAAAGCCATATACATGCATGACCAGTTTCACCTAATTATAGAGGTACCATAACCATAACACTAGAGGCACTGGTGTTATGACTTCACCACGGCGGAGTGATAGCTCGTGGCGTCCCTTTCAGCTTTTGGCCATTTATTTTATCAGGTGGGGCGTATGGGTACATCTTAGTTACATGTTTTTAGCAGATTATTCAGGTTGAATGTGGTGTGTGCGTTGCATCCTTTACAAGGAGCTGATCCCTCCTACCCAAACCAGTATATTAAATTAGAGGCAGCCCCTTTAATTTGCATGACGAGGTCACCCCTCCAAGTATTCATGCACGTTGATATCTCATGACCTATATTGGCTGATGGTTAACATGTTAAACAGTTTTCATAAGATAAACATAAGGCTTTTCAAACTATAAAACCAGTTTTATGAACATGTTCCAGGTTTTCTAGGACTTATACATTTCCGCTGCTATTAAGTCTTTATTATGTTTCAGTCATGCATACTATGTCTATATCTGTGCACTAAGCGTTTTGCTCAGCCGTTACTTTCCTTTCCATGTCCCAAAATGGCAGGTACCCAAGGACAAACTCGAGCATTTGGAGGACGTGCATAGGATGGAAGCTGCTATAGACTTCTTTTCTTTTTGCCTTCATAGATTTATGCTTATGTAGTCTTTGTTCATTTCATTTACTTTATTTATGTTTTGGGCTTATGTTTGGGAACCGATGTTTGATTCCGGTTTTCCCTATGGTCATGTATGTTTTACTACATATTACCTTGCATGCTTTGATGACACACCATAATTACGCGTAACGGTCCACTTATCAAAGTGGGGTGTTACATTTAGATTGTAGAATTGATATATACATTGTGTTGAAAACATATAGGAATATGTTGTAATGGTAGTTCAGGTTGTGAGATGCAGTTCATCTTACCAAGTAAGGTACAAAAAGCAAAAATTTCTAGCTAAATTTTCATATTGAGGCAGTTATAGCTTATAACACATAAGTGAATTTTGAGGATCGTCATAACTTCCAAGATATAGCGGCCCCTCCCAGTGTAAACATATATCCACTGGTCGATCTTGAATCTTTTATGTCAGATATACAATTTGCATCACTGTGTCCTTCAATAACCGCTAGATATCTAGCATAATTCAGTCCATAATCACGACTGTATCTCAAATAATGAAGTACCCTAGTCATAGATTTCCAATGTGCTTCACTTGGATTACTAGTATACCTACTGAGCCTACTAACAGCATATGCTAAGTCAGGTCGGGTACATGTCATCAAATACATTAACATGCCAATAATTCTTGAATACTCTAATTGGGCAACACCTGCGTCTCTATTTTTAGATAGATGCAAACTGGTGTCAGTTGGAGTTCTAGCTATCCGGAATCCTCCACATTATGAGTATTAATAATATTGTCCACGTAATGTGCTTGACTTAATGCAAGTCCACTCTGAGTTCGTATGATCTTTATTCCCAAGATCACATCAGCCAAACCCATATCTTTCATGTCAAACTTTGATTTCAACATGTCTTTTGTAGACTTGATCATCTTGTCGTTACTGCCAACGATAAGCATATCATTGACATAAAGACACAAGATTACATATCCATTATTCGTGTCTTTAACATAAACACACTTGTCGCATTAATTAATTTTGAATCCACCCTCTAGCATGGCGTGATCAAACTTTTGATGCCATTGTTTTGGAGCTTGCTTTAAGCCATACAATGACGTAACAATCCTACAAACTTTTCTCTCTTGTCCAGGAACCATGAAACCCTCGGGTTGGTTCATGTATATTTCTTCTTCTAAATCTCCATTTAGAAAAGTCGTTTCACATCCATTTGGTGAACTTCTAAATTTCTTAATGCGGCAATAGCAAGAATCATCCTAATAGAAGTTATTCGCGTAACATGCGAATAAGTATTAAAGTAATCTAGACCTTCGCGTTGTCTAAAACCTTTGATCACCAATCTTGCTTTGTACTTATCAATAGTGCCATCAGCTTTCATCTTCTTCTTGAAGATCCATTTATAGGCTAGTGGTTTACAACCAGGAGGTAAATCCACGAGCTCCCAAGTATGATTTTGTAAAATAAACTTTATTTCACTGTTAATCGCTTCTTTCCATCGAGACCCTTCCGAGGAATTTACAGCTTCTTGATAAGAAGTGGGTTCATTTTCTACCATAAAAGAGACAAAATCGGGTCTAAATGATTTCTCGGTTCTCGCCCGTTTCCTTCTTCTAGGTTCAACCTCTTCTTCCTCGGGTTGATCTTGTCTCTCATCTTGGAGATCATTATCATCTCGTTGTCTCTTATCTTGGACAACTGCATCATCTATTCTAGTTGTGCTTCCATTTTCCTTCTTTAAACAAGAAAATATGTTTTCAAAAAAGGACGCATTCCTTGATTCCATAACTGTGTTCTTGTGTATATCTGGATTTTTCGAATCATGTACAATGAAACGATACACACTGCTATTCTTAGCATATTCAATAAATATACAGTCCACAGATTTAGGTCCAATAGTTTGGGCCTTAGGTGTCGGCACAACTACCTTGGCTAGACACCCCCACACTCGTAAGTACTGGTATGATGGTTTTCTTCCCATCCACAGTTCATATGGGGTTTCCTCTTTATCCTTACGAGGTATCTTGTTTAAAAGATAAGTAGCCATTAGAATGGCTTCCCCCCACATGTCCCGGCTCAAACCAGAACTTAACAACATGGCATTAACCATTTCTTTCAAGGTACGGTTCTTCCTTTCGGCAATACCGTTTTGCTGAGGTGAATAAGGAGCAGTAAACTCGTGTCTAATTCTATGTTTCGCACATAGATCAGCAAAAGGAGACACATACTCAATCACTTCGTACAACCTTGATTTTCCTACCAAGTTGATTCTCAACTTCGGTTTTGTATAGAAAAAACTTGTCTATAGCTTCATCTTTACTTTTCAACAAGTAAACGTAGCAGTACTTTGTGCAATCATCAATAAACGTGATGAAGTACTTATTGCCACCTTTTGTGGGTAGTGATTTCAAATCACATATGTCTATGTGATTCATACCAAGTGGTTTGGTTTTTCGTTCAACCAATTTAAAAAATGATCTTGTAAGTTTGACTTTGACACAAGTTTCACAATTATAATTTGAATCAATATGAAAATTTTTTATGCCATTAAATTTAATCAAACGACGCGTTGAATTAAAATTAACATGTCTAAGACGGCCATGCCACACATTAGAAGACTTAATCAAGTAAGCAGAAGAATTCATTTTATTGATAGCATTCTTAACAACTATTACATTGAGCTTAAACATACCATTCGGGCATACCCCTTACCAACATACATTTGATTCTTAGAAAGTACAACTTTATCAGACTTAAAGCCAAGACATAAACAAAAATTATTCAAAAGCCACTCGGACACAAGATTCTTGCGAATCTCCAGAACATACAAGACTTTAGTCAACTTGAGCTCTTTCTCGGATGTCATCTTCAAAATAACATCTCATTCGCCCTTGATATCAGCAGTTTCAGAGTTGCCCATGTACAGCTTCTCTCCATTGTCAACCACTCTGAAAGAGTGAAACATACTCTTGTCAGCACACACATGACGGGTTGCCCCAATATCAACCCACCAATCATTATTATTAGAACCTACCAGGTTAACTTCAGAGATCATGGTAACGATATCAGACACCATAGAAATCATGTCCACATTATCATTCATCATATTAGCCTCGTGTGGAGTCACCCGCTTTGGCGCTTTGCAATTAGCAGCACGATGACCTGGCTTGTCACATTTGAAGCAATTTCATTGGAACTTCTGCTTCGCAATTCCAGCTTTAGGAGCAAGGTACTCAGACTTCCCTTTTCTCTTCTTTTCATTCTTCCCTTTGCCAAAGCTCTTGCCTTTAGACTTTGAAGAAGACGAACCATGCTCAACCATATTTGCCTTGGCAGAATCAGGTGTATAAGTGTTTTTCTGAGCCAGCTTGTTATCCTCTTCAATACGAAGACGAACAACCAAGTCTTCAACAGTCATCTCCTTTCGCTTATGCTTCAAGTAGTTTTTAAATTCTACCCAGCTTGGAGGTAACATATAATGATAGCAGCAACTTGAAAAGTTTCACTCAATGTCATACCCTCAGCATGAGTGTCGTGTAGCAAAACCTACAGATCTTGAACCTGAGTTATCACACTCTTTGAATCAACCATCTTGTAATCCAAAAAACGAGCTACCACGAACTTCTTTGTACCAGCATCCCCAGTTTTGTACTTGCGTTCCAACGACTCCCATAATTATTTGGCAATCGTAGTCTTGCAGTACACATTGTACAAAGAGTCCACCAAACCATTCAAAATGTAGTTGTGACACAAGAAGTCTGAATGTTTCCATGCTTCAACATCTTGCACGGCTTGTTGATTAGCGGGTCTCCGTTAAGAACTTCGCAAGGTTCAAAGTACTGAGATAGAAGAACATCTTCTGTTGCCACCTCTTAAAATTCTGCCCATTGAATTTTTCTGGTTTTTCAACATGATTAGCAACTGTGTGGGTAACTAGCGCACCAGTTACATTCACAGTAGTAGTTGCAGGAGTTTCAGGAGTGCTGGTAGACATCTGAAAGATCAAACAAGATCAAAACACAAACAGTTAGACAATTGTTATAAATCTGTATATAAGAAATTCAATCGTGATCTCTATATACTTATAGTGGGATCTGCTTCAAAGAAACTCAATCTTGATTTCAATGAATCAAATGCAATTATCAAATGTATCAATTTAACAGAAACACAATCTTGGTTTCAATAAACTGATTAGAATAACTGCTAAAAAAACGTTAACTGTTAATTAAAATCTGTAAGTTTAAAACTGATTTCTAATGAACTCAATCTTGGTTTCGACAGAAAACAGTTTATAAAAATCTATTAAAGATGTTAATCCGATTTAATAAAAGGTTTTAATTATGTTAAACAAAATCTGTTTTAAGATTGTAGGAAACGGTTTATACTTTTATTAAAAATAGATTACAATTAACAAAACTAACAGAATATAAAGACAAAAAATAATAACAGTAATGAAGAAAGCAGTAAAACTAAGACGATGCACGTGTTTAACACGCTTCCCTTAAAACAGATTCGTCGTCTGTTTCCCAGGGTACAACGTCCAAAGCTGTTGTACAACCGGACTAGACAAACTTGCCTGAAAGATCACCCAAGCCTTCGTGTTTCTGATCGACGAACTGCTGGAAAAACTGTCTGGTAATGGAGTTAGAAAAGCTGCGTTTTTTTTCTTCTGATGATAAAACTGAATGAGACATATTTATTATATAGTGAAAATTTTCCTTGGTCACCAAGACAAAATATTATGTTCCGTATAAAATATTCTGACAAATCTATTATTTCTATAACACGATTTGCAAATCAATTATAAACACAAATTTATTATAAATCTATTCCTAAAATAGATTACGGAATTTTTTGAAAAAAAATTTGAATTTGCAGCAAAAAAGATACCGAAATCTGCCCGCACCCAGGCGAATTTCAGAGCTGCATTCGTGTCTGCAGGTCGTGCGCTCATCCACAAGTTCAGTAGCTTCGAACCCGTTTTTGCCAAGAAATCTCACTTTCTGCACCCCCCCCCCCCCTGCGCGCGTAGGCGTGGGAGTAAAAACCCATAAATGAATATTGAAGGGTAGAAACTAAGATTTCTTTATAAATATGATTTCACTTCATGCTTTTGGCGATGTGGGACAAACATTTTTTCAAAAGTTTGTGTTTCATGTGACTCACTTTGAGA
This sequence comes from Glebionis coronaria, assembly GCA_025667525.1. Lineage (NCBI taxonomy): Eukaryota > Viridiplantae > Streptophyta > Magnoliopsida > Asterales > Asteraceae > Glebionis > Glebionis coronaria. The sequence goes on along the minus strand of CM046882.1, from coordinate 403,939,286 downwards.
CACGATATCTCATTCATATTAACTCCATATTGGACATACTTTAGCTCGTTACAAAGCTCTCTTTGAGGAGAACGCAAAGCTACTAAGTACTATGAATATATATAACATATACATATATAAAATTATGTCCAAAGTATTGCAAAAAACATATTTTGCAAATATTTTCCAACATAGAGATGATTCTATTTTCCAAGGCATGGTTTTTAAGCTCTGCGGCCTCTAGTTCAATTTTCACATATTCTACTGATTACTTTCTCTTAAGTCTCATAATCTCTTCCTCTAATGCCTTAATCACCTTGTCACTCGTCTAAACATTATTTTCACATTCATTGGTTATTAAAAGAGTTTCATATTTGGATTGTTGTTCTGTTTCAAGAGACATACAGTGTTGTTGAAGCTCGTCAAAGCGTTTTGAAAGTGAATTATAAGAATCTCGAAGCTTTAAAAAATCAGCATTAGATTCGTGACAAGGTTGATTATCTATTACATCATTTACATTCTCAACAATATTCATAGAGAGATCATGCACATCATCACATTTATTCACAAAGAGATTTACAATATCAAAAGACATTACTTTTTCCAAGAGTCGGTCGTTTTATTTCAAAACTTTTTCTTTCTCAACTAACATAAGCTCATAAACGTCATCCATTTCATAGAAATCTTTTTGAACATCTTTAATTTCCAAAAGTAAGTTTTGATCAATAGATTTAAACACGGCTTTAATATCATTCACAAACAGAACAACTTCTTCTCGAAACGATCTCTAGTGTGTTCGAAGTTCCATTCCCCTTCGGTTTGTGCCATTGGAGTCACACGTTCCTCAATGACCTTGTCAAACCTTGCAAAGTGTCGTTGTAGCTCTTTTAAGCTAGTGAACACTTTACTTACCAGTGGAACCTCTTTTGGAAGTTATTTAGGTAACTCCGGTTCAACAAGTGTGGGACGCATATTAGGAATTTCAGTCGATGACAATTTAGGTGGTGCGAAAAGAACTTCGTGTGATTTAAAGCGAGTTCTAAAATCCAACTGATGTATATTATGCGTTACATAATCAAATGGTTTAGGAAACTTTAAAAGCATTTTCGACTGATTCTCTTCCATAAGTGGTATATATGTTGCATCATCCTGAACATCGGGTGGACCTAACACCTTTCCAAGTTTGGTAGCATAATAAAGTCTTCTGTTGTGGATAAGAGCTTGCTTTGCGTAACCGGGGTTAGGTGGAAGGTCTTGTTGACGAGATAAATGAAATTCCTTAAAAGATGATTCAAACAAATGTATTGTGTGTGTCGCAGAATATTGTTTTAAAAGCACATTATCAATCTTTTTAATCTGGTTAGAAGCATTATTTCTGTTTCAAGCTTTTTAGACTCGAGAATTTTGAAATCCGTTTTAAGTTTTTGAAAATTAGTGACAACTGACTCTTTTTCTTAACTTCTTTAGAAAGATTTGCTCTTAAATTTTCAATCTCTTGTAAATGACCCATTTGAATCTTTCGAAAGTTATCAAATTCGGGATTAGTTAGCCTGATGGTCGAAGGAGTTAACTCCAAGGTTTGAACCTTTTCCTTGTACAAAGCAAGCTCGACATATAGGGTCTTATTAACACCTAGGGTTTCAAGGACCGCAGTATTCATTTGGCCAAGCATAGTTGCCGAAACCATTACCAAATCTTGTTGAGCAGGGGGGTTCATATGCGAAATAGCTTCCGGTTGTATTTCACTCAATGTCTGGGGACTTGCATTGATATTACTATCATTGTTTGCCTCCTCGTTTGAATTACTCACCACCGGAGGCTCTTCCGGATACTACGACTCTTGCCCAACTTGATGTGGTGCAATACTAGTATCAATGGTAACACTTGGTACCTCAGATATTTTATCGGACCCATAAACCGATAGATTTACCATAAGAGTTGCTTTGGCGGTATTGAAGTCATCACAATCTGAGTCGTATGCATCGAGATCATCTGCTTGATACGCTGCATTATGAGTGAAGGCTGCTGTGATTCCATCATTTTCCGCAACTCCTGGATCCGCAAGAAACGCTAATTCCTCCTCATCTAGCTCACGACCATTTGCTTTAGCATTAGCACAAAAAAATTTTGAACCTCGGGTATATGTAGATCAAAACTTCACACGAACCATAACAATAACAAATAACACTTTATTTCACCTCATGGCTCTGATACCAATTGAAGAACAATGATAATCTTGATCCTAAAGTGAGGTTGTTATTTCTAGAGAGAGAAAGTTAGAGAGAGAGAGTAGAGAGAAAATGTGTGTTTTAGATAAAAGTGAAACAACCAACACCCTCTCCATCAAAGGAGAGGGATTATATACCCAAGCCCGTAAATGGAATTGAGCCTCCGTCCCACGAACATGCTCATTGGTCGGGTTTTCTTAAACTATTACAACTATTATACTACGAGCCCGTAACTATATTGTTGGAGTGACCGAAACTTTCTAACCATAAAAACGTAACTCCAACACTATGATAACTTTTTATTATACACCGATTAAACAATTTATCATTTTTATTACGTGACACATAAAAATTAACCATAAAAGAAAAAAAACGATCTTTCATAAACAATCGAAATAATTGTTTGAAGAAAAACGATGCAAATGATAATTCCTCGATTGAAACTAAGTTATATTACATACTAGCTAAAAGACCCGTGAAATTCACGGGTATCTTAAAAAACGTCATAAAAGACAGTAAATTACACTGCGTGTTAGAAAGCTATTAGTTAAAAAGAACCACAATTTAATAAAGAAACAAAAGGTATACTTATTGCAGTAATCACGTTATATGAAACACAATAGTCGCCACAAAGAAAATAAAAAAAATTATCAATCGTTTATTCTACGAACTCCACATACGATGTACCTGTAGATGTGGTCATAATTATGTAGCAGTTCTTTGTCGACCACATTGATGGTGTTAATAGTGACATTTTCGTCTTTATCATGAATAAACATCTTCAGTCTTTTTTTGCTCTTAAGAGGAGAGACAACTATATATATATGTATATATATATATATATATATATATATATATATATATATATATATATATATATATATATATATATATATATATATATATATATATATATATATATATATATATATATATATATATATATATATATATATATATATATATATATATATATATATATATATGTGTGTAAAAACAGGTTGTGATAAATACAAACCAACATGCTCGAGAGATTTTCTTGATCTTTTGTTAACTGTCATCGCGAAAGAGGCTCAATCCTTTTGGAATGACGGGTAAGACATGCCTGAGTGTCTATCGTGTCATGCTCTAACTTATGTAGAATGAGTCGGGCACAGGAAACTACTTCCTTACTATCTTCAGTAGCAAAGTAGGAGTGTTGATATATTGAACCTAATAAGAAGGCCTAAAAATAGACCTAAGCTTACGTGTCGTCTTGTGATAGGTGAATTACAAGAGACTCATTATTTCATATTTTCTCTTTCCTCATCTCAGCCTTTCATTGCGCCACTTGTCTCAGTCTTGTGATTAGGCTTCTTTTTAGGCATACGAATTATGTCTCTCTATCAATTTTCTAAACGTGATTTGTAATTAATGTATCAGCGTGCCTTACACATCTCACCACGTCTAGAAAACTTAGTTGTTATATAACTTTTTCCATAATGGGCTTGCAAATTGTATGCAAATTAAGGTCCAAGCATATATAAATGGCTCATACCAAGAAAGTGTAGATAATTTCATAAATATCAAAAAGAAATGACTGAATCAAAATGGATCATCGTTACGAAACATCTTAAACAAAAGTTACTTAGTGTGTGTCACAGTCCTTCTCTATCTTTGGGACAAACAACTTTTCTTGGTTAGAGATTTCTCATCTATAGGTAGACCGTCAGCCGAACTCTTTTGCACAAGGCTAGTTGGATCGACATGTAATGTTTGTAGAGGGGTTCCGTTGTCTTTGGTGCCAGAAGCAACATCCTACAATGAAAATAAGCTAACGTTATGTAAAACACACATTATATAAATGGTTATAAATATATTTGGATGGTTACAAAGCAAATGTAAATCGATAAGAAATAAGAGTCTAGACATTAATAAATTTTGTATTGTCATCGCCTGCGGTAGTTTGTGCATCACAAAGAATTAGATAAGCATAGTAATATATGTGGAACATTGTATCAAAGTTGTCTAATTATTTGTTCTCAACAACTTGCCCAATAACGTCTAATAAAACCAGTTAGAATTTAAAATGTTGCATATACACAGTCTCTTATAAAATCACATACTTGTAGTTAGATAAAGCATTTAACTCATGGAATTTTCCAAATACTTTTGTTTCATAATCCAATATTTTCAAAAGCGGTTTGAAATCGAAGCATGAATTAAAAACCATATTACGTAGAGTACGACATTAATGAATACTTACTTGTCTAGTGACATCTGAAAAACAAAATACGTCGTAATACATAGTGAATACCTCCTTGTCCATGATTATCATTTCAAGATTGATCATCCTCTCGCAAATGAATCGCCATTGGGTTACTGTGGCAACATGTATTAATTGATAAATGATAGCATAGATTATCAAAAGAATTTGATTATCGAAGGAAAGGTAATTGGTGTAACGATTTGATCGGAAACGTGATTTGTAATTAGATGACTAAAACATAAATATGTCTCGACGTGCCTCCCAAATCTCACCACGTCTAGCAAAAATTATATGTTTTATACTTTTTCCATAATAAGCTTTACAAATTTTATGCAGATTAAGGTCTAAACATATAGAACTGGCTGGTTTGGTTACAAGGACACTTCGTCCAAGTTGGTCATGAATGGTATTTACTTAAAAATCAAGAATAAATTCCTTAATAACACCTATAAATCTGCTATTTAAAACCACATGCCCTCGTTTACAATAAAATATTGGCAAATTAAAATTATCAAATACACTGTCATAAACCCTCTCTCCACACTGACGGTAATATTTATTAGCTAATTATTAATTACTCTTATTATCTAACTTAAAATGTTGATAGGCCACCAAGAGTATAATCTAGCATATCAAATAAACTTATTTTAGATAATCCGTCATGGTATATAAAAATCATAAGCCTTTTGGTCATAATTGCAGTAATAGCTTTGCACCTTACTATAAGATGTCATGTGAGCAAATCAAATGGAACCGGTTCAACAATACATATTATATTTATCATATTATAATATTAGATATACATAGAACAATTTACCAAAATCTGAAATGTTGCAATTGGCGACTCATGAAAACTTTCTAAAAAAAATGAAGTGGGTTGGTTATAGTAGGAAATCGTCATAGAGCCGGAGTCGTAAATATTGAGTTTACAATGAATGCTGCAAAAGTAAATCATGATTAGAATAGTGAGTGGGTTCACATACTGTGACAGGATCTTGATAGCACCCTTGGGTCAAAACGATCAATTTGAAAACCACTTAAACTAATTGTATTAACTTTAAATTTGCATTCTTGTAAAAGTGCTAATGTGTTATACAAATACCAGTTCAAAATTCCCAAAAAATTAAGAACAATGACCTCTTCTCGTGGACACATTTATTGGACATAAAATGGCTTGTATGAATAATGATCAGTAAACCTTAAAAAAGAGAAGAACTTTATTTTTAGTTCTGGAGTGCCTTCTTGGATGATGGGAGATTCATGTTATTTTTCACCACTCGTGATTTTATTAGCTGACAATTAAGAAAAATAGATTATAGAAAACATATAGAAAAGGAAAAAATAAGATCATGTAACATAGAGGTGAGCAAAAAAAACCGAAAAACCGAAACCGAATCGAAAAACCGAAAAAATCGAATCGAAAAAACTGACCGAATATAAAAACCGATGGTTCATTTTTTACGTTTTCAAAACCCGAAAAGTTTCGGTTCGGTTTCGGTTTTCATCCAAAAACCGAACCGTAAAAACCGAACCGAACCGAATCATTTTATTATATAAAAAAATATAAATATAATATAATACAAATAAATAAGTAATATATCAAAATTATAAATTAATATTCGTTTTTTAAGGAAATAGGAGTAATATATTTATCTTATTGTTTATACGCGTGTTTGATATATATCTGTACATACTTGACAATATATCATTACAAATGTGACAATAATCGATAATCGTTTATATGCATGTTCACTTGCATGTGTGTTTATCTTATAATTTATTAATATGTGTGTAATAATAGATTAGAAATTTGAGATAAACATTATTAGGCTTAGACTGAAAATAAAGAAAAAAACTATTTTTTCACGCAAAACAAGTTTTTTAATCTAAATCGAACATACCCAAATATAAACGGTTTTAAAACCGAAAAACCCGAAAAACCGAACCGAAACCAGTTATAAACCGAAAAAACCGAACCGCCCAAAACCGAACGGCTTAGGTTTTTGGTTTTTTTAAAACCGAATATGTCGGTTCGGTTTCGGTTTTAGCCAAAAACCGACCCAAACCGAACCGTGCACACCCCTAAATTGTAACAATACATTTCATTTGGATGAAGGAGATTGATCTTTAATTGATGGAGAAAATATCGATCTAGTCTCATTCGCTCTTTGTCACATGTTTTGATTCTAGCACTGCCACACATTCTGTATAAAAATCGCATTCATATTGTTAATGGTAGCTTATTATGTTACTTTTTTGTGAAGATATTATACATGCATAAGAAGATTTAATTTTTTTTAAACTCCAGTTCAAAAGAGTAACCGATTATTGTAGAACCAATACAGAAATATCGAAACCGAAATAGCATTCTCGGTAACCTGTTAAATGAACACTAAGTTGTCAATCAAGAATAACAACCCATGACAATTAAACAAAAAAATAAATGTTGTCAAATCATATTCATAGAAGCTTTTTGTTAGTGACAACCATTATTTAACTGATTAGGGAGTGTCCATATATAAATCAAAATTAAATGTTATTTGTCACAACTAATCAAGAAAAATTATAATAACTTAACCAAAAAAAATTTAAATCTGATCAAAACAAAATACCTACAAAATCAAATGGTGTTATATCAAGTTTACACCTGCAAAATCAAAAGAAAAGTTACTATGCTAATATCAAGGAGTAACTTTTTAAAATGAATGATACTACGTACATAATTAGATGAAAGATTACCAAAATCGATTTTGGTCCAAAATGGATTTGAATCTATTGTTCTTTGGTTGTTCATATTGTGCTTTGGTTTTGAAATGATTTTGAATTTGTATTTGTGTTTTGTTTCTTTGGATACATATGATTTTTCGTATAAAAGGATCAAAGTTTACGTAAGAAGATTTATTGGGTGGTGCGGTGGATGTGTGTACTTGAGAAAAATATATATTGCCTCATTTTCCATTAAATTAAATAGGGCTTCTTTAAAAGGTTTGAAATTCTATAAGATTGTTAAAACATCCACGTGGCAGTCTAATATTAAAAGCTATATTTAGAAAAAATTAATTAGATTGTTGCTTTAAGAGTTGTACAATGACTGTTTTAAAGAGTTGTACAAAACTGTGTTATATTAGATATAATAGATAATGTTAAAAGTAATAATATCCCTTGATTGAAATTACGTTTTTAAAACATCTTTTTAGATGAAAACAATCAATTATGAAGACTAAAAAAAATTATTACCCCGATACCCGACTAGTATATTATTACCATCCAACCGCGGGATAGAAGTCATGAATAAATGTAGTTTTATAGCATTGCTAATATGACGGTGAGTTGTTCCTTAGACGAAAGATTTATAAAAAAGGAAACAAAATAACATTATTTATTTAGAATCTTTGCTTGAAAGTTACACACCGACTTATTCAAACTCCTATATATTACTCATCATGCTGTAATACACCATTCACATCGAAGTTTTAGTATTTTCAATCTTTTTTTACATATATGGAGAGGGATAGTCACAGTATAGAAATCGGTAGACATCAGGACCATATCTGCGAAAAAAGACAATGTCAGGAAGAAAGCAGATGAACTGGTGAGGCTTATGAATTCAACCACCCTTCGCCAATCTTTCGGTATCGTCATCTTTGCAGATAAACTTGTTGTTGGGGTTTACTTCGTTCCAACAGGGTGAAGATAATCAATAGCCTAACTACGTACCAATGAATGGTTACCGGATATCTCTTGGAGTCGTGTAATCACTTTCCAAAGAAGATTATTCGACCCTATGCCTGGGTTAACACGAATACCTCCTTGGGATAAAACCAAGAGTTAGTTCTTGTTTTAGGCACAAATCAAGAACTCTATGCGTTTCTGTATGTATCTTGTTTCTGTATGTCATCATGCAAAATATGATCACTATTTATAGTGATCCTATTCCTTTAAGGAATGTAACTCCTAGTCAAAGGTATTAAGAGCATTAATCGGCCTATTAATCTCATAATAACCTTCATAAAGCATAGTGGTTACATGACCAGAAATCTGGTCATCAAGTCAATATTCAACCCTCATTAACTGGTCAAAGAGGTTACAAAGACTTTGTGCATCACCAGGAGCAACGTCCTAACCAGGAGCAGCTTCCTGACCAGGAGCAACTTCCTGACCAGAAGCAACTTCCTGACCAGGAGCAGCTTCCTACTGATATCACAACCACTATATTGAGTCCAGGGAGGTAAGGGACTTAATGGGTGTACACTCCGTACCTCCAAACCCATTTACAAGTATTACCCGTTCCCACAATTGCACTAAATTTCCAACAATCCTCCCCAATTTAGTACAATTCCTTTTTGCATGAAAATCAACTTTAACAAAACCAGTGCATAAATGAAAATTTCCTGAGGATTGAATTTCCATCTTAGTACATCACTCCAAATATTCGAGAATCAGGGTGTTCTAAGAATTGAACCCTTCAACTACTTTGAACACCTGAAGATAACATACACCCAAGTTTTCAAACACTTAAAACGCTCCTGACACCATACAAGCCATGTGTCCATATCCAATTCATAAATGTTGTAAGAGCCAAAGTCCATGCTCCTTGAGGCGGCGAAACCTCAACATTTACATAGGTGGTTCCTCTTTAGTTCATGCTCCTGCTTAAGTACTTTTTCAAAGAAATTAACCATTAAGAAGTTTATAACTTCATCCTCCTTTCAGCAGGTACAAGCACATCCTTGGGATGATATGTAAAACATGTGCTTCAGTCCCCTGAATGTTCAGCTTTCCACATTGAACTCAGCTCCCAAGTTTCCTCAGGAGGGAGTTGGGTGTCCTAGCATTCAGTGACTAGAGTGGACTTCTAAACCCATCCCTTTACCAGACTTTATAACCAAGTCTCTAGCCAATCCCTTCGTCAAGTGATCAGCTAAGTTTTGTTGAGACCTCACAAACTCTATTGAAATCACCCCATTCGTGATCAACTCACGAATCATGCTATGTCTAACACCTAGGTGTCTAGACTTGCCATTGTACATCTGGCTATATGCCTTAGCCAATGTAGCTGCACTATCACAACGGATAGAAATGGGTGCCATAGGTTTGACCCACAATGGAATCTCAAGAAGCAAGTTTCTCAACCATTCAGCCTCTTTACCAGCAGCTGCTAGAGCCACAAATTCAGATTCCATTGTTGAACCAGTAATGCAAGTTTGCTTCTTGGAAGCCCAAGAAATTGCACCACCACCAAGAAGGAATACCCAGCCACTTGTGGATGAATTATCCTCAGTATTGCTGATCCAACTTGCATCAGTGTAACCTTCCAACACTGAAGGATATCTAGTATAAGACAAACAATAATCCATTGTTCCTTTCAAATACTTCAGTACCCTCTGAATTGTTTGCCAATGCTGAGTACCAGGATTACTAGTAAACCTACTCAGTTTACCCACAGCAAATGCAATGTTAGGCCTAGTACTAGTCATGGCATACATCAAGCAACCAATAACCCTAGAATACTCAAGCTGGGAGACAGCCTGACCATTGTTAGGCATTAGTTTCTCACTTGTATCCATAGGTGTACTTACTGGAGTACAATCAAAGTGATTGAATTTCTTTAGCACCTTCTCAATGTAATGAGACTGAGAAATTACAATACCATCACTTTCATGTTTAATCCTTATGCCAAGGATAACATCAGCCTCCCCCATGTCTTTCATGGAGAACTTTGATGACAAAAAATCCTTTGTCTGATCAACCTTAGCTTGGTCAGTACCAAAGATTAACATGTCATCAACATATAGGCAAATGATGACTCCTTTACCAGATTCATCAAATTTGCTATATACACATTTGTCAGCTTGGTTAAGTGAATAACCATTAGACAAAACCACTTCATCAAATTTCTGGTGCCATTGCTTAGGTGCCTGCTTTAGTCCATATAAGGACTTAATCAGTTTACACACCTTACCTTCATGGCCAGGCATGATGAAGCCCTGAGGTTGGTTCATATAAACCTCCTCATCCAAGTCACCATTCAAGAATGCTGTCTTCACATCCATCTGATGAATAATCAGATTGTGAATACTTGCTAGAGCAATCAGCATTCTTATGGTACTGATACGTGCTACTGGAGCATAAGTATCAAAATAGTTTATCCCTGACTTTTGTTTAAAGCCCTGAATGACTAACCTTGCCTTGAACTTTTCAACAGTTCCATCTACCTTCATTTTCCTTTTGAAAATCCATTTGTTACCAAGTGGATGGCAACCAGGAGGTAGATCAACCAACACCCAAGTGTTGTTGCCCATGATGGAGTCCATCTCATCATTTATTGCTTCTTTCCAGAAAGCAACATCCTGGGACTTCATTGCTTCATCAAATGTTTTGGGATCATCCTCAACATTAAAGCAATAGTAGAATTGGTCAGAGACCTCATCTCTTGTACCTTCAACTAAGTATAGTTGAAACTCAGGCCCAAAATTCCTTGGAGTCCTATGCCTTGTGCTTCTTCTAAGCTCAGGCTCAGGTTGCTGAACCACAACCTCATCAGTGACCCTTTCAGGTTCCACTGAAACACTAGTGTCCTCAGCTCCTATAGGAGTCCTAAGGCTTGGTCTAGGGACTGATGAGAACCTAGTCTCATCAAAGTTAGCATCCCTTGATTCAATGATTGAGTTTATTGAAACTAAATCATTAGGTTTAATAACATAAAACCTATAAGCCTTGGAATGCTCAGCATATCCAACAAAGATGCATTCAATGCCTCTTTCACCCAAGGTTTTCACCTTTGGATCAGGGAGTCTTACAACAGCCCTACAACCCCAAACTTTGAGGTAGTTCAAGTTTGGTTTCCTTTTAGTCCAGAGTTCATAAGGGGTAATCCTGTTCCTTTTATTAGGAACCCTATTTAATAAATAGCAAGCTGTTAACATAGATTCTCCCCAAAACCCTTGACTCAGTCCTGAGTAGGACAACATGGAGTTAACCATCTCTTTTAGTACTCTATTTTTCCTTTCTGATATACCATTTTGTTGTGGAGTATAGGGGGCAGTTGTTTCATGGATTATTCCAACAGACTGAAAATACTGAGTATTCATGTACTCACCTCCCCTATCAGTCCTAAATCTTTTGATTTGGACTCCTTGTTGTAATTCAACTTCAGTTTTAAATACTTTAAAATGCTTCATCCTTAGTATGCAACAAATAGACATAACAAAACCTTGAAGCATCATCAATAAATGTTACCAAGTATTTCTTATTCCCTAATGAGGGAGTAGCATGCAAATTACATAGGTCACTATGGATTAGCTCCAAAACTGTAGTTACACGTTTTACATCCTGAAATGGTTTCTTAGTAATTTTATTCAGCATACAAGTCTGACACTTATCAGTGTCCATGTCAAAAGCTGGAATTAACCCATCCTTAGACATATCTTGCATCCTCTTATAGTGGACATGGCCTAGTCTAGCATGCCATAGTGATGAATCATTCAGTTTAGTGGTAGTCATCAGGACAGAATCAACATTTATACTAGAATCAATATTAAGCCTGAACATTTGATTACTCAAATAGCCAAAACCAATAAACACACCATGTTTAGATAAAACAAATTTATTAGATTCAATCACTTGTTTATAACCACAATTATTCAACACACTACTAGAAACCAAGTTCTTCCTAATATTAGGAACATGCAAAACATTAAACAAAGAAACAATCTTTCCAGAACTAAATTTAAGATCTACACAACCACGTCCATGCACTAGGGCTGTTGACTCATTCCCATGTGAAGAATAGATCCATCATTCATTGACTCATAAGTCTTGAACCAGCATCTATCTTTACACACATGTACTGTTGCTCCAGAGTCAACCCACCACGCAACATCATCATCCTGCACAAAGTAAGCTTCAGATACATATGTAACATAATAAATCTGGAGAGATTCATTAAACATATTCTGACCTTTTGTGCCTGATCCATTAGCTTGGTTGCCAATGCTAACACCTTTGCAATCCCTTTTGAAGTGTCCAGTTTTCCCACACTTCCAACAAGCCACTGATGACTTCTTGTTAGGATTAGCCTTGGTGTTATCATGATGCTTACGTTTGCCCTTGTTGTCATTGTACCTGGTGGAGTTGTTATGCTCCACCATATTGACAACAGATGAACCAGCAACATTGTTGCTCTTTGGCTTATCACTTTCATGCACCCTGAGGGATTCCTCAATGCGCAAATGACTGCCCAACTCAACAAGAGTTAACTCCTCCTTCTTATGTTTCAAGGTATGCTTGAAATCTTTCCAAGAAGGAGGTAGTTTGTCAATGACACACGAGACCTGAATGGTCTCATCCATGTTCATTTTATGTTGTGTAAATCTGCCAAGTATTCCAAGAAGTTCATTGTATTGTTCCATGACTGGTCTTGAATCAGTCATTTTGTAATTTGTGAAATCACTCACAAGGAACTTCTTACTTGATGCATCCTCAGCCATATATTTGGCTTCCAAGGAATCCCATAGTTCTTTAGCAGATTCAACATTTTGGTAAATATCAAATAAAGAATCAGACATACCATTGAGAATTATGCCGCGACACACATAATCATCATTTTCCTATTTGCTCCTTTTCCGCATCTCCTCCAAAGTAGCATCATCACCACCATCAGGAATAGGAGTGGTCAGCACGTACACCACGTTCATGGTAGAGAGAAGAAAGTGCATCTTCTTCTGCCATCTCTTGAAATCAACCCCTTCAAACTTGTCCAGTTTGGAGAAGTTAGCCACCATATGCTTCATTGCCGCCGCCATTGATTATCACAAAATAATCTTCTTTGAATGTTGGGGTTTACTTCGTTCCAACAGGGTGAAGATAACCAATAGCCTAACTACGTACCAATGAATGGTTACCGGATATCTCTTGGAGACGTGTAATCACTTTCCAAAGAAGATTATTCGACCCTATGCCTGGGTTAACATGAATACCTCCTTGGGATAAAACCAAGAGTTAGTTCTTGTTTTAGGCACAAATCAAGAACTCTATGCGTTTCTGTGTTTCTTGTTTCTGTATGTCATCATGCAAAATATGATCACTATTTATAGTGATCCTATTCCTTTAAGGAATGTAACTCCTAGTCAAAGGTATTAAGAGCATTAATCGGCCTATTAATCTCATAATAACCTTCATAAAGCATAGTGGTTACATGACCAGAAATCTGGTCATCAAGTCAATATTCAACCCTCATTAACTGGTCAAAGAGGTTACAAAGACTTTGTGCATCACCAGGAGCAACGTCCTAACCAGGAGCAGCTTCCTGACCAGGAGCAACTTCCTGACCAGAAGCAACTTCCTGACCAGGAGCAGCTTCCTACTGATATCACAACCACTATATTGAGTCCAGGGAGGTAAGGACTTAATGGGTGTACACTTCGTACCTCCAAACCCATTTACAAGTATTACCCGTTCCCACAATTGCACTAAATTTCCAACACTTGTCTTGCAAAGCACACGTGCATCTAGCAACGGTATTCTATATGCTTATGGCCATGTCATTGTTAGGGTTACTTCCCAGATTCCCATTGCTATGGAAGTTCTTATCGACAGTTTAAACAAAGAATGCATCTTCACAGTGCCAAAAAATATATGTTACTCTGAGTTTGAATCAGAAGAGGCTTACTTGAGAGCCATTGGTTATAAAGAAGACGAAAAAGATGGAAAAAAAGCTTGAAAGTCTAGATACTTATCTAGCGAGGTTAACTCGACATATGAAGCTATACGCTGCGTTAATACAGACGGAAGCTGATCCTGGTTTTACGAATCTGCATGGAATTGAAGAGGGTTGGAAATGGCTTTACAGGTTTTTATATGATCTCCCTGCGAATGTATACGCTGTAGTTGCACTAGAGGCATTTATCGAGATGGCAGGATTTGCTCTATACAACAGATATAAAAATGAGTTTATGCAACAATTGGAAATGATATCGCAAAAGATATACAAAGCATTGAAGGAAAACGAACAAGAGTACAAGACACAAGAATGAGAAATGCTGTTATGTGTTTAGAGAACTACTTTCAATCCAACCAGTTTCTCAAAGAACCCGAAGGATGGCGGCTTCAGGATATTTTGCTATCAAACGAGTTATATCCTAATGAATTCGATCATCAATATCAGCCTCAAAATTGGTCTGTACAAAACCGATTTGATTATCAATATCAGACTCGAAATTTGTCTGTACAAAACCAATTTGATCAATCTCAACCTCATGTACGAAATCAAGAGTATCAGAAGTCAAAGTCCAACCCATTCCAAAAAGAGCCTGAAGGATGGTGGATGCAAGATTCTTCATCATCACTAGGTTGAACACAAACGTATCCAATCATCAACAACGTCAACAACGGAGTACTCGTTGTCATGCTCAAGTGATAGGAAGACTAATCAAAACCATAGCCGGAACAAAAGAGAACACGGGAAAACGAGCTGACGAGATAGTGAAACTAATAATGAGTTCAACATATACAATTCGTATATACCAAGATGTTTGCGGAGAATATCTTCTCCAAAAGCACAAACGCGACCAACAGTGTTCTATATGCTTGTGGGCATGTCATTGTTATGGTTGCTTCAAAGATTCCCCTTGCTATGAAAGATCTTATTTCCAAATTAAACGAAGAATGCATCTTCACTGTTCCCAAGTATTTTGGCTACTCAGAGGTTGTGTTTGGGTCAGAAAATGCTTACTTGAGAGCTATTGGCCGGTTACCAAGAAGAAGACGGGAAGCTTGAAAGTATAGATACTTATCTAGACAGATTAACCCGACGCATGAAACTTTACGGCGCTCTAATTCAGAGTGACGTAGATGGAATCCAAAACTTGCATGGAATTGAAGAGGGATGGAAATGGCTTGCTAGATTCTTAAATAATCTACGTGCAAATATATACACTGTAGTTGCTCTTGCGGCATTCATTGAGATTGCAGGGTTCGCTCTATACAAAAGATACACAAACCAATTCGTAAAGCTACTAAAAATCATTTTGAGTGACTTCCTAGAAGACTTGAAGGACACAGATGATTTAAAAGTGAAAAAAGTTGCGATGGAGTTAGAGAACTACATTCAGTCAAGCCAGTTTCTGAAAGAGCCTGAAGGACGACAACTGTTGGATTCTCTTGTATCACATAAATGCAAGCCAATTGAGTTCCATTATCAACAACATTATAACTCCACAGAAGAACAGAATTATATGTCACCAAACACGCTCGTCTTTGCGTGTTGATCAAATCTAGACTTTGGCTTCTCATGGTCAACTGGATACAATTGGAGTTGCTGGAATTGAAAGGGGTTGAGTTTATAAGAACATGAACATTGTAATAGATATAAATGTTTTATTTTTCCTCCTGTAACTGAATCACAATTGATAAAAAAACATGTATTGTATGTCTGTATATGGTTTCAATTTTCAAGTGATTGTTTTATTCGTGTCTATGACAAATATGTGTTGATACAGTGTACATAAAGTCAGTTCAAAAGTACTTTTTCACAAAACTTATCACACAGGAGATTGTTTTCATTTTCAGTTCATAACAACTTTCTACATATCATTTTTTTTTTGAACGGTAACTTTATTAAAAAAACCAACTAGCAAGAAGCTAGAAGAAAAGATACAAAAAGAAAATTACAAGGAGATTAAATAAGGCCGTTGAAGCCAACAATCCCAGCTAAAAACACGATTACACCTTGAGTGGATCCAAGAAAATGAGCGAGAAACTATGTCATCAAACAAAACGTCTTTACGGGGAGACTGAGACGAAAAAAGAAGCTGATTTCGATGCACCCATATACTCCACCAGACCACGAAAAAAACCCCCTCCAACACTTTTTTCAGTTTGGAATTGAGCCTAAGCGACTCAAACCACCCAAGCCACTCCGCATAAGAAGAAAGCTCTGTGTGAGAAATGTTCCACCACCGACACACCAACTTACAAACATCATTCGCCATACAACAGCTAAAGAACAAATGAGAAACATCTTCCTCCTGGAGTCACAAATAGGACACCTAAGATCCGTTATTTGAACACCACGGGCCACCAAATTCTTCCGGGTGGGTAAACGATCCAAAGAAACCCTCCAAGCGAACACATTGACTTTAATCGGAACAAAGGAAACCCATCTTGTGGCAGTAGATTCTTTAGGCAAAAAATGATCATCAAGAAGCGTGCGGACATCCTTCACTCGGAAAGTGCCTTCCCCGTTTAAATCCCAAACCCAACGATCGTCCAAATGAGATAGCATCAGACCTTCTAAAGCTTGTTCAAGGAGCATTAACTGGGAAGATTCGATGCCTCCTCTTACAGCGCGCCTAAAAGAAGATGTAATTGGAGATTGGATTTTTAAAGCAACCGTACAATCCTTATTAGTTTCCAAGGCAAAGAGACGAGGGTACACGTGACATAAAGGAAACTCACCAGTCCACTTCTCCTTCCAAAACAAAGTGCGCAAACCGTTGCCCACACGAATACGACAGAAAGAGAGCAGATCGATACCTCTATCCTTGAGCGAAATGACTTCCTTCTTAATGACATTCCAAGTAGAACGATGATAGGAGGACGTCTTTAGAATAGAATCACCATGCATCGCTTTAATGAACCGACACCACAACGAATTATCCCCCGAAATAAACCTCCAAATCCATTTAAATAGAAGGGCCCTATTTAAAGCATAAAAACTTGAAACCCCTAAGCCTCCATATTTCTTCGACGCGAGCACCCTTGACCACTTAATCCAGTTAATACATCTCTCGTTAGTTTGTCCACCAATAAAGAATTGTCTACGAAGAGATTCCATATTATGCAACACGGATTTAGGAACCTTATAAATCGACATGGAATAGATGGGGGTAGATCCGAGAACCGCTTTTAGAAGGGTAAGCCTGCCGCCAATAGGTAATGTTTTAAGTTTCCACCTAGAAAGCCGGTTCTTAAGTTTACTAACCACCTCATCCCAAGCCTGAACTTTCAGAGCGTTACCACCTACCATCACTCCTAAATATTTGAAAGGAGTTTTCATAATCGAACAACCTAAGGTAGATGATGCATCCGCTACTTGATGATCAGAAACACCAACCCCAAGAAGATGGCTTTTACTAATATTAATAGAAAGACCAGATAACAAGGAAAAGCATCGAAGGATATTCGTAATACCTGAAATATTAGCCATGGACCACTCACCAATAAACAACGCATCGTCAGCATAAAACAGGTGGGAAATATTAAGAGAAGAGTCTATCTGAATTCCCGAGAAGATCCCCTCAGCTACAGCCTTGTTGAATGAAAGATGAAGAGATTCCATAACTAGAATAAATAAAAACGGAGCCAAAGGATCTCCTTGTTTCAAACCACGATGAAGTTGAAATTCGGAAGTAGGACTACCATTAATGAGAATCGAAGCCATACTAGAGAAAAGACAACTACGAATCCATGAACACCATTTAGAACCAAAACCGAAAGCTAGGAGGACATCATTAAGATAATCCCACCTAATAGAATCGTAAGCTTTGGCAAAATCCACTTTAAACACCATGGCCTGATGTTTCTTACGCTTACACCATGACAACAATTCGTTAAGAATGAAAGGACCGGTCGAGAATTTGACGATTCGAAATGAAAGCAGTTTGAACGTCCGATATTAGATCAGCAATGACAACGGATAATCGATTAGCTAAGATTTTGGTGATGATCTTATATAGAGAACCAATCAAGCTTATAGGCCTGTAATCGTTGACGAACTTGGGATCATGAGATTTGGGGATAAGAGCCACAAAAGACGAATTGCAGCCTCTAGTAAAAGAACCATGGGCAAAAAACCATTCAACGGCCTCAAATATATCAATACCAATAATATCCCAAAATTTACGAAAGAACTCAAACGTGTATCCGTCAGGACCTGGTGACTTATTTTCACCACAACCCCATACTGCAGTACGGACCTCAACATCAGTAACCGGCCTCTCTAGATCCTCCACCTGATAATCAGAAAGACGGGTGGGGAAAGTGAAATTAAGCTTGTAACTGTGACTTTCCGGAGCACAAAATCTGTTAGCAAAATGTGAGCAAAATTCATCTTTAATACGAGCAGGATCATCCACCCACACCCCATCAACCATAATACCTTTGACAGCCAAATTCGCACGCTTGCGATTGATAACTCCGTGAAAGAATTTGGAGTTCTCATCTCCTTCTATTGCCCATTTGATCTTAGCTTTTTGAATGTGATCCCTAGATTCAACAGATTTAATATCATGGATATTTTTGATAATATCTAACCTGGACAATAGAAGCTCATTGTTGACACCATGATGTATCCTTCGACTACTTCGCCGTAACGACAGTCCATCCTCTTCCGCCTTTTCTTCCCTATCTTTATTTTCCTGCACATTTCATACATTACAGCATAACTGCATTACAAATAGAGTGGCAAATGATATAGCAGAACAGATTTTTACCTAGATGATCAGTTCTTCGAAAGTAGAAACATGTAAAGGACAATAAAACTGTGTCAAGAATCACAAAGCAAAAAAATACAGGGGATATGCTAATGCAACTTTTGAAAAAACACTTGCTGCACATACAAATAGTTATCCTTTTTGACCTGTTACCAAACTTAATCAACCCAGTCCACCCACGGAAAGTATCCATTTTCATATTCCATTGATATTTGATCATCAATTCCACCATTAGTATACGTTTCAGCCCCTTTTCAGCACCCAAACACACCCAACGCTCTTCTAGATAATATATTCAGGTCCTTTGTAAGACCTCATTTAATTTGAAATATTCATTTACAGGCATCTGCAAGGCAAAAGCAACTGGATATTTCATCTTAAATGCATTTAACTGTATACATGGATTTGTATTTGCTGTTGTTGCAACCGCGCGAGCCCTTTTTTCAGCCGTAGCCATCTCAAGACAACTTTTCCGATTAGCTATTCAACTCTTTTCCATCACTTGACCGATCATAGTTCTCTGCATGCCTCTTTTTCTCATGTTTAATTAGAGCCCCACTAAACGATTTTTTTCAGAAGAAACGAGCGATTCAGTAAATACAACTAAAATCAACTCCCTAACACCAACATAATCCTCCATTCAATTAACTTTTTAAGTTTCCAAAATAATCTGTCACAGTTTTTCATCTGTTTTGCTCTGCATTAGGCCCTCTCAATGCACAACACATCCATTCTGGCGGTTTTATGAATTTGAAAAGCTTATAAAGCCAAGTTGTCCAGCTTATGAGCTTACCAAGTTGTTAAGCTTAGTACCCCGAAAGGTCAAGAATAAGAGCTTTTCCTTATAATGCAATTTCTAAGGGTTTTTGATTGATCCCCTTCATCTCTGCAATTTTATTCAAGACTGTATTACCTTCTGCGCAGAAACTGAGAATCAGACACAGGAACTTGCATTAATCAGTAAGCACGTGGTCATACACTTTTATACGGATGCTCATGCCTGCGAGCTTAGATAACATATAGATATTGTTTATCTATGCCAAGTTGTCCAGCTTATGAGCTTACCAAGTTGTTAAGCTTAGTACCCCGAAAGGTCAAGAATAAGAGCTTTTCCTTATAATGCAATTTCTAAGGGTTTTTGATTGATCCCCTTCATCTCTGCAATTTTATTCAAGACTGTATTACCTTCTGCGCAGAAACTGAGAATCAGACACAGGAACTTGCATTAATCAGTAAGCACGTGGTCATACACTTTTATACGGATGCTCATGCCTGCGAGCTTAGATAACATATAGATATTGTTTATCTATGCCAAAAATCCAACATCCATTCACTAATTTCGAGATTACATGTTGAGCTTCTGTTAACGTTCGTATGTGTGAATACAAAAAATACAAGTTGTTCTGAGCAACACCCCTTAAAAAGACCCAATTTCCCAGTTAAAACTTAAAATCCTAAAACCAATACTTATTACCTTCACGAAGATGGTAGTTAATGACCCCAAGAACAAAATTAGATGAGATTAAGGGGTAAAAAAATAAGCCAACCTGTTTGTATGCACATTCACCCGATGTGGGTTAGAGAGAGTGATAAACACATATCCGGGTTATTGATCGGGTCAGGTGCATTTAATGCTCGGGGCGGGTAACCTGTCACAGACTGGGTATCCCGCCTATTTTATGGTTTTATATTAAAGGTTTTTACTCAGAGTGCTACAGTAGTGATATTTTGCACCAACTGATAAGAATTCAAGTACTACTATATTAGTTGTTCGTTGTGCAGTTTCAGCGATTACAAACAAGTGATGAGACTGGTCAAGTGGTCTCCGCACTATGAGGGCTGGCGGGAATATGCTTGGCCGACAAGAGCAATGTGTTGTGACCCATAGTCTCACAATATTAGCCTTTGGCTTAAAAGCAAACATGTTTTTCTCGCCAAAAAATGTGAATCCATCAAGTCTCCCCATCGGACTAAATTACTCATCGTACAAGAGGTCTAGGTATAGTCATTTGCACTCCAAAAAACACTTTTACTAGACAACAAAAGGCTTACAAAAACACATTGATGTTCCATCAACGGTTTAACTGATACAAAAACTGATCTTATACTATAATTTTGACTTATTCACTATAAGTCCTAACAAATTTGAATCCTTGCTAATAGTAATCTAATACCCAAACCAAAAAAAATATAAGCTTACAAGAACTGTCAATGGAGTCTAGACTTAAAAGCATTGGAGACATTCTTATCTTCGTTTCCGACTCGCATTCATAGCTCCCAGGGGTGGGAACTCGTCTTCTTTATTAAACAAAGATGCATTGTTTGGTTTTGACACAACACGAGGAGGAGCAGAAGCAGGAGTATGAGAAGATGCTTCTTTATTTTCATTGTGCTTTTGTTGTGATTGTTACTCTAGTGGAGTTATGGGCAATGGCCGTACACCACGCAGCTCTGGGTCAGGTGAATAACCGTAAGGGATCTTAAGCTCATCCATTTTCCTGAATGTGATGGAAATTCTGCAACACAACAATGTAATTAATAGCTAAATCTGATGATAAGCTTAGAGGGTGCGTTTGGCATGCCCCTATGGGAATGAGGGAATGATAGTTTGAATGATAATAAATGTTTGGTATATTAATGTGGTTATCAAAAGTTGGAATCATATCATAGTTTTTAGGCTTTTTCATAGGAGGCACAATAGCCTCCTTTCTAATTTCATTCCCATAGCCATATCATATGATTCCGAAATCCATACCGAATACCAAACACACAAAATAAGGTACAAAGGGGCCCAAAAGTGTATTTTTTTACAAAGTCTTAATTCTCATTTTACAATTGTAATTATCTGTTTTGCTTTTTTGTCTATCCATTTTAGTCATTGTGTACATTTGGGTCAATAACAAGTACCTAGATGCACTTGACCGTTCGTTTTATTCAATAATAAAGTTACTATTTCATAATCATATTTAACGCATGAATTACTGGGGACAAGTTTTCAGGTCTCGACTAGTTCAACCCAAACTAGATTTACCCATTTTCAGCCCAAACCCATTGACCCATTAATTAACCTGCCCATGGTGCCACCTCTAACCGATCCCCTATTTACTGGTTATAGAAGTTCATACCTTTTGGCAGGGACTGCTGGGACGCAATGTTTGGCAACATCAGCACCATTACCCTTTAACACGAGCACTGATCTGCATATTGCAAGTTACAAAAATCAATCATTGAACTCTATTTTTAAGTATTTAAATTCAAGAGAGAAACCGACAGGAAATATGATTTCATACCCGACAGGTAAGGGTATGAAAACTGGGCCTGAGAATTCACCAGGGCCGACAATCTTGAGGTTTGAACCAAATAATATATTGCATTCTGTCAAGAACGATATGGTGCAAAATGGTCTGACAAAGTCATGATGATCAATATGTGGGGGAATGCAATCGCCTTCATCATATATATTCACAATGCAGCTGTTAGGGACACATGTTGGAGGCAGAACGTGCCACCGAACCATTCTCTTGATCATCTGTATAAATACTGGTGGCAGGGGATCAACTTCTTCATCTCTTATTATGCCAGGAGGGTTCCCATTTTTATCCTGGAAAATAAGACAAACTGAATAAAGGCCCCAAGTTGTATAGCATGAAGTAAGAAAGAAAGAGTGAAAAGATGACTACATACCACTGCATAGTTATAGCAACAGCCGAATTGTATAGTAACACGCCCTTTCCCTCGCATCCACTTTGAAGGTTCTGTATACGTCCGCTCTGCGTAAAATCAGTCATTATTAGTACATACTAATGGTTAGGGCTAGGGTTTAATAATTAGAGCTACTAATTTTTGCTTGGGGTAACGTCTCAGCACTAACAGGTCAAACGGATAAACATAAAAAGAAGAGCCAAAGTAAAAAAGATGGCCAAAAACGGATTTTGATGCAGACGACCACCTAAATCCTGTTGCTATGAAATTAGATTATCATTTACCATCCTAAATATATTAATAAAAATGTGATCCATACAACCTAATCAGACCCATTTCAGTCCTTACCAAAAACTACAAACTTCACCCGAACCTGTCTTGGCCCATTATTCAACCAGCCCCCTTATTCCACCTTTATGAATTATTATAAATAAGAGTTAGTAAGGGCAGAATACTAACCTCTAAGCCGCCCCTTTTGACCCATGCGTTGAAACTCATAAACGGCTTCCACTATCTTTTTTTGCTCGTCAGCATCAAAAACTCGAGTGTGCAACTCAAGTCCTTGGACCACATTCACATTTTTCCCGTTAACCTTTTCAAAGTGTGTAAAGTTGGTCTTCCTTACAACATTTGCAAACCCTAACCTTTCCTTCGGATCATCAGACACCAATTCAACTTCCGTCAATCTACCCGTTTTTGATTGAGTTAGAGAGGTTATTGGTTTGCTATCCACAGATGTTGGAGAGAACTTTTCACTATAGTGTGTCCAACCTCGTGAATGAGCCTGCTCTGAATATTTATTTGACTCTCTCTTAACTGAAGATCCTTTATTAGTCACGGTTGAATGTTCTGAATAGCTTTCAGAAATATCATCTGGCTGAGTAGAATCAGGACCTGACATTGACGATTTATTATCGTGTTTTCCTGCAAAATTGACAGAGAAGTAGATAATGAACCCACTCGCATTGAAATATTTTCAAAGCCAAATAAGTGAATAAAAAAAACTTTTAGCATATAGTTACTGCTAGCCTAACATTAAGAAAGTAGAAAATCAACAATTCTACTATTCTAGCACACTACGACCAACTACATTCTGTGAAATTATCTATTTTCTGGATTGAACTCTAAATTGCTTGATAAAAGGTTATAGATTATTCTTGAACGCATCCAATACAGCAAATAAAGAACGCCCAGCTTGCAAAACTAAGCTAAAATTAGAAAAGATAACCACTTTTGTACATGGAGAAAACAACATAAACAAGCACAACAGTCTTAACTTCTAATTTTTAAAAGGTAAAAACAGAATACATTTCAACTTTGCAATGAATAAAGATCATATATAACAAGAACCGACAGCGACAACAACAATGTAGAAAACAATATTATAATATAAACCTCTTGATCACAAAAAGAGAAACGTCATCAATGCTATTCCTAAACCTTCAAACACTACAACTATAAATTCACATACCGCTACACACTAGCATAACTACATATATACAACCAAAGAAGAACATAAAGTTATAGTAACAGTTACTACGAATGTAATTATGAATCTGAAATAAGATCATTCTACTCGAACACTAAGCAATCATAAACTTTTAAATCTAAATATTACTACTATTAAAAAATTTTAAATTAAATTAAAAAAAAAACTTACTATTATGAATCAACTGCACATGATTATGCAAAGCAAGCTCACAATGACCACAAAAATCTTGATTCAATAATAACTCCTGAATTTCATCACGGTTTAATCCCTTTAAAACTGAAACCAAACCCTCTTTCACACTCATCTTTTTACACTAATCAAACCCACAAATTATTCCAATTTTACACAAACTGTAAAAATCTTGATTTAAAAGAAACTAGCAAAATTGGTTCAAGGGTTTTGCAATTGAGTGGATTTATTACAGGAAGAGTGTGTTTTTATGTATGGAAATTGATTGGATTAAGAGAATTTGTTAAGGGAATAATGATTTAGGGTTTCGATTATTTAAATGATGATGGTATGATGAGTCCTTGGAGAACAAGGTAGTTTAGATATATGCAAGTACTACTTGAGTTTACAGCATTCAAGTTTGGTTAGATTTGTTTTCAGCTTTTTTCTTGTAGTAGTACTTTTTTACTAAATATTGCTAGTATTTATTTTTATTTTTGTCTAGTTGTCTATTTCTGAAATCTATTATCTAACTTTGACTTTTACATAATTGTCTCTATGTAAATAGTAATTTTTTTTTTAATTTTTTTACTTTGATAAACTAGATGTTTTTTTATGGCCTTTGAATTAAAGGTGGTAAAATAGATAAATCGACCAATTCTTTCACATGCTCAAACAAGCATAAGTTTGAATGCTTACAAGTTTAAACGGGTACGTACTTAAGTGAGTGCATATTATACGATTAACTTACGAAAGAAAAACTAAATAATAAAAAACTCTTCAAATCTAAAATCTCATTAACATTAAAGAAATTTGCAAATATGCTCCTTAGGGTTTTTTAGAATTGCATGTTTGTTCCTTAACGAAGAGAAAGTGCAGACGGGTTCCCAACGACAAACATAATTAGCAAGCAACCTCCCTAGTCCTTAACTCTGTTAAGTTTTAGTCGTTATCTTCTTTATTGGCGAGGACATGCTCGTCTTTTCCATTATTTTTGTAGCACAGTTATATTTTATTGCATTCATACTCCTTGTTATGGTCCTTTATAACAAACATCTTTGAATGCAATAGAGTCTTGAAATCGAAGGTTCAAGATATGGTTGATTTGTAGTTGGATTTTTTTTCTTGTTTTGCTACTTCATGTAATGGCTTATGTTTGATTTAGCTTATGATCACTAAGATATTGACCAAATAATGTAATGGTCAATAAATTTTGTCTTGATTAATGAAGTTCAAGTTTGATTTAGCTTATTTTGAGTTCTATTCTTGTTACTATTTTGTGTTATGGAATAAGATAAGCAAAGTCACATTCGTTCATAACCAACATTACGTGATTCATTAAAAGCCAACATCATTTGCATACATAACATAAAACAGACATAAACATAAGCATAAAACTAACATAACATATATAAAGTACTAAACAACACCAAAGCAACATATTACATTATCAAACTTTGCATTTACCCTTCAAATTGTCATCCTGGTTGAGAGTCACAAAAGGCCTATTTCTTAGCTTTTCCTCAATGGCAGACCAGGTTTTAAGATTAGAAAGTCCAAACACGACTCTTGATATGGCTTCTAGGCTTTTGATATTTGGCTTTGATCCTGCATTCTTGCCTACAGGAATGTACTTACCAGCTGGGACTTCCATTTTAGGTTGTGCATCCTTGGCTTTGCTTCCATAAATCTTTTTCTTGCCTTTATCACTTTTAAAACTAGAGCCATCCCAGTAATCATCATCAAGATACTCAAATAGATCCTCATAACCATACCAGCCTACCAACTCCTTTGTAACATTTCCTTCCCTAAACCTTTGTGCAATACCTGAACTTACTATTGGCTTAGGTCTTTCAAGTGAACCAAAGGGAGGAAGTTGGGCCATTGATACTAAACGGCTTCTTATTTGACTAGGGTTTGATGAAATTTTGTGAGTTTACAATGAAGTGGTGTGTCTTATTTATAGTTGGTTTAGCGTGTAGATGGTAATAAATTGTGTGACTTTACTCATTCAACGTCTCAACCACCTACTTATTTAAGATTATAAATGGATCAAATTAGGATTAGACAAAGGTGGACACATTTTACAATGGGTCAAAATGGAAGAAACATCCATTACTACTTGCCTTATACCAAAAACAACTAGTATATCAACCAGATAGAAAAATCTATTTTGAACAAACATAGAACAATTTGTCTTAAAACAAGAAATTAAACAAGTCTACTTAAAGTACATATGTCCAGTTTTAAAGATTAAGTCTACACGCACTCCTCTTTGTTCTTTTGCTTGGGGTCCAAATTGGAGCACCCTGCGAAGCTTGAGTGTTAGCCTGTGAAGCCTATGTACCAACTTGTATAACATGTGGATCACACTGTGAAGCTTGAGTGTTAGCCTAAGAAGCATGTGTACCACCCTGATCACCTTTAGTCCTAGCAGCAACAACATTTGAAGTTGATTTTATTTTAGTTCCAACAGCATTGCTTTGTCCAGCTTGTGAAGCTTGTGTTCCAACAACATTGCTTGGTCCAACTTTTGAAGCTTGTGTTCCAGTATCGTTGCTAGTTCCAACATCCTTTCTCCCATCACAACTTCTTTTATTATGTCCTATGATAGGTGTGTAAACACCCATCCTTTTACCACTTAATTCTGGCTAAAACAAGACCAAAACACGTATTTAATATCATTTGTTTGGAATTATGCGTGGTTTTTGTGTTTATTGTGTTTTCAGAGCCAACCGGGTGAATATTGAAGAAAACATGGGATTGCACGGGTTTTACTGAAGAAAAAGACTCGAGATAAAGTCTATTGTCCAAGAGATGCAAAAGATTTGAAGTCACTGGGCCTATTCGAAGATTTATCGAAGAAAAGGACCAAAGATGGAAGATTTATATAAGTCGAAGAAACTCAAGTCTATTAAACGAATAAATTAAAAGACGAGTTGAATTTAATTGACGACAAATCCCGAATCAGAATCGAAAACGGAAACTTTTCTGAAAAGACGAAAAGACAAGAAGAACGGGAGAAAGCCCACTCACCAACCAAAGGACAAGCCTATAAATAGGCCACCCCTCACACTTTTTAAGAGATAGCTTTCATTTTCCTTTTTTCCAGTTCTTTGTTTCGTAGCTTCACGAACACCATTAGGGTGTTTGGTGATTTTTGATTTTTCCTTTCAATCTTGTAAGTGTTAATCATTACTCTTGTTACTTTTCTATTAATCTTTCAATTCCATCTTTTCATTTATCTTGTTCTTCATCATCTTCTTTTGCAAGTTCTTAAGTTTTCCATTTGATTCAAGTTTGATCTTAAAAAGTTGTTGATTTAGTGTTTTTATTGGTGGGATTTGTTGTCTATAGTATTTAAATGATTTGTGTTTAATTTGGTAAAACCTTTTTAAGTATTTGGTTTGATTTTTATTAAAATTCGAGCTCCTTGTTCTTCGTTGTCTGCTACTGTTCTGGGTTTCCAGACTTCCGAACCAGCTAAAACTTCCGAACCAAGCGTTCATTCGGAAAGTTCCGAACCAAGCATTAAGTTCCGAATGAGTTTGAAGTTCCGAACCAATTTTTGAAGTTCCGAATCAATTTTTGAAAAACTTCCGAATCAGTAAGTTCCGGATCAAGACAAGACTTCCGAACCAAGCACCTTCATTCGGAAGTTCTAAACTTTCGAACCAAACCTTCATTCGGAAGGTTCCGAACCAAGCAGAAGTTCCGATCCAAGCCTTCATTCGGAAGTCCTAAACTTCCGAACCAATCCAGAAAGTTCCGAACCAATTGCTTTTCAAAAGTTCCGGATGAATGAACAGTAACTTCCGAATGAGTTGTCTTTGAGTAAGTTCCGAATCAAGGGTAAAAGTTCCGAATCAATTTTCTTGTAGTGTTACTGTTTTTCTGTTTTACTGTTTCTTTACGTTTATCTCACAAATTATATTTTATATTTCATACTTTGATTTCAATTTTAATTTTGATCCTAATTTCACTTTTAATTCACATTTTTATTAATTGTTATTAAAGTAATCGTGTTTGATTTAAATTTCCATTTTAACATTAAGTAGATTAGAAAACCAAACCCTTTATTTAGTAACCAAGAACAATCATTCCACTTAAGACTGAGATCAATTCGAGAGGATATCGAGAGAAATTGAACCATAGTAAAACAGAGTATCAAATGGCGCCGCTGCCGGCTCTTCTCGTTAAGATCAAAAGTTTTTTGTGAGAACTTGGATTTTGGGATCCGTTCCCCGTGAACGTTACTTTTTCATAAAAATTTTCAAAAAATCCTAAAAAATATAAAATTTTCAAAAATACAAAAAAAATTAAAAAAACATAAAAAACCAAAAATATTTGTGCTTTGCTTTTCTTTGTTCGTTCTTTTGCAGGTGTATGCGCACCCGATCCACGTCATATCAAGAGCCCGAGCCTCTCGATCACTTAGACATGGCCGGTGTACCACCTCCGAACAATAATAACAACAACAACATGAATAATAACAATAACAATGAGCCCCTTCCGGATAATCGCCCGATGATTGAATTGCTGCAAGCTCATGTCGATGGCAACACGGATCCAATTGTCATACCACCAATTGCTGCCAACAATTTCGAGCTAAAATCAGGCTTTATCCAGATGGTCTCCGCTCAACCATTCTTGGGACGTACCATTGATGATCCACACGACCACATCAAGAGATTTCTACAACTCACCAACACGGTCAAGTTCAATGGAGTTCCACAAGAGGTTATAAGGTTACAACTTTTTCCCTTTTCTTTAGAGGGACAAGCCCGGCATTGGCTTGCTAAGGAACCGCCACAGAGTATTCTCTCGTGGACGGATTTGGAAACAAAGTTTATCAACTACTTTTTTCCACCCTCTCGTACTACCGCTTTGCGGAATGAGATCATAAATTTTGAACAAAAGTACGATGAGTCATTCAGTGAATCTTGGGATCGCTTTAAAGATCTTTTAAGAAAATGCCCACAACATGGTTTTACCAAAGTACATCAAATCAATACTTTTTACAATGGTTTAAGCATGAGTGACCAAGATTCACTGAACAGTGCCTCGGGGGGTAATCTATTGGCTAAGACTTCCAATGCTGCTTGGGACATCATTGAGAACAAGTCTCGTGTGCAAACCAAGAGTATTCGGACCAATATTGCTAGTGCTAGCACTAGTGACAGCGACAAGCGACTTGACAAAATCACCACGCTTCTTGAATCGCTTGTCACCCACACCGTCAGCAACAACAACAACAACAACGCCAAAAACGCTCAAGTGAACGCTGTCAGCCAACCTTGTGAGATATGCGGTGGTCCTCACTCTTACACAACTTGTACCGCCACCCAAGATTACCCTGCTGAAAATGTGAATGCGGCATATGGCACCTATCCTCAACCTGCTTATCAAGCTAAACCTCAAGGTGACCGTAACTTGCTTAGCTATCGATCAAACAACTATCTTTCACCACCTGGCTTTCCTCCTACCAACCCAAACCAACAACAAAACCTTAACCGCCCTCCTCAACAACAACAACAACCTCGACAACCATACATCCCACCTCACAAGCAGCAACAACCACCTCAACGTAACAATCAAGTCTACCAACAACCTGCTTACCAACCACCTGCATACAATGCTCCTCCCAACCAAGCCACCACTGCATTACACCAAGAGGTTGCAACCTATATGAGGACCAATGACGTGATAGTGGGAAATCTCCAAGAGGAAGTGCGCAATTTGAAAGCAGACTTGGTCAAGCAAGGAAATGATTTGAGAGCCGACATGAGAAACACGTTGGATAGCCAAACTAATGATCTGAGGAACATGATGGCTAGTTTCTTCCAAGGTAATCAACCCTCTTCTTCGGGTACTCTTCCGAGTAACACCGTTGCGAACCCAAGAGGGGAGATGAAAGCAATCACTACTCGAAGTGGTAAAGTTACCAAGGAACCCGAGCTTCCTATACCTCCACCGGTGGTTGTGACTAAGGAGAACGAGTCACCTGCTCCTATTCCTCATCCTTCTCCTTCCCCAATTTCTCATCCTTCTCCTTCCCCAATTTCTCCACCTTTTCTTTCTACCCCTCCTCCACCCGTGGTTGTGAGTGATCCTATTCCTCTAAAGCCTTCCTCTTCTTCCAATATACCTTATCCTTCAAGGTTGAGGAAAGAGAAGCAAAAGAGCAAGGATGATATTCAGGTTTCGAATTTCCTTAAAATGTTCAAACAACTGAATTTCAATATCTCCTTCGCTGAGGCTCTCGCTCACATGCCCAAATACGCCAAAATGTTTAAAGACCTTCTGAGCGACAAGGAAAAGCTCCTCGATATTGCCAACACCCAACTTAATGAGAACTGCTCTGCAGTGCTCTTAAGGAAATTGCCAATCAAGCTTGGTGATCCGGGTCGTTTTCTTATCCCTTGCAATTTCCCGGGAGTAGAGAATTGCATGGCCCTAGCCGATCTAGGTGCCAGTATTAATCTCATGCCTCTAAGTGTTTGGAAGCAATTATCTCTCCCAGAGCTAGTCCCCACCAAAATGACTTTGGAGTTAGCCAACCGTACGGTTGCTTATCCATTGGGGATAGCCGAAGACGTCATTGTAGGAGTCGACCAATTCACCTTCCCTGCTGATTTTGTTGTCGTCGACTACGAGATGGACCCCCGTGTGCCACTCATTGTTGGTCGTCCATTCCTTAGGACCGGTCGCACTCTCATTGATGTTGAAGCCGGTGAGCTTATCATGAGAGTGGGTGACGATAAAGTAGTCTTCAACATGGGAAAGTTGTCTAAACAGCCTTATTCATATGAGAGCGTTAATTGTATTGACGTTCTTGATGAGGCTTGTGAAGAACACTTTAATGATGCTTGCAAAAGTATTCCTACCTCTCTTCCCACTGTTGAGACCGTGTCCTCCATTGATTCATCGTTGTCTCTATTCGGAGATGGTGATTTATTTTGGAACAATCTTGAAGATACCATGGGAGATGCGAATTTAGCTACTAATGATTCTCCTATCGATGGGGATGAAGACATGAATTTCTTTGACAATCTTCTCACCGAAGACAATCCTTCGCCGCCATCTCCAACGGTTATTGCTATCGATGCCACGATTTTGAAAACGCCTCCCGTCGAAAATCCTCCGGATTTAGAACTTAAGGAGTTGCCGCCACATCTCGAGTACGTATTCCTTGACGACAACAAGAAGTCGCCCGTCATTATTGCAACGGATTTGAAAGATGAAGAGAAGACTCGCCTCGTTGCCGTGCTGAAAGCTCATAAGAAGGCTATTACTTGGAAAATTTCGGATATTCGTGGAATTGATCCTCACTTCTGCACGCACAAAATTCTCATGGAGGACGACTATAAGCCCACTATTCAAAGCCAACGAAGGGTGAATCCAAAAATCCATGAAGTCATCAAAACTGAGGTTCTCAAACTTCTTGATGCGGGTATGATTTACCCTATTTCGGATTCCCCATGGGTTAGTCCAATCCATTGTGTGCCCAAGAAGGGCGGAATAACCGTTGTTCCCAATGAACACAACGAGTTGATTCCCACTCGTCTCGTTACTGGGTGGAGAGTTTGTATAGACTACCGCAAACTCAATGATGCCACGAGAAAGGATCATTTCCCTCTACCTTTTATGGACCAAATGCTCGAACGTTTAGCCGGTAATGAATATTACTGCTTTCTCGATGGTTTCTCGGGTTATTTTCAAATACCCATCGATCCCCAAGATCAAGAGAAAACTACATTCACTTGTCCCTATGGCACTTTCGCTTACAAAAGAATGCCTTTTGGCTTATGTAATGCGCCCGGGACTTTCCAAAGGTGCATGTTAGCTATCTTCCATGACATGGTTGAACAAACCATGGAAGTCTTCATGGATGATTTCTCGGTCTTCGGGGATTCCTTCTCTTCTTTCCTTGCCAATTTAGAACGTATGCTTAAGCGGTGCGAAGACACTCGCCTAGTTCTGAATTGGGAAAAATGCCATTTTATGGTAAAAGAAGGCGTCGTGCTTGGACATAAGATCTCGAAAGCCGGTCTTGAAGTAGACCGTGCTAAAGTCGATGTTATCGCAAAGTTGCCTCCACCTTCAACCGTGAAGGGTGTGAGAAGTTTCCTGGGTCATGCGGGCTTCTACCGTCGATTCATCAAAGATTTTTCCCAAATCGCTCGCCCGATGACCCACCTCTTGGAAAAAGATACTCCTTTTATCTTCTCCAAAGAGTGCCTTGAAGCCTTCAACTCGCTTAAGGATAAGCTAACTAAGGCACCCGTCTTGGTTACCCCTAATTGGGAGCTGCCTTTTGAGTTGATGTGCGATGCTAGTGATTTTGCTATTGGCGCGGTTCTTGGACAAAGAGTGAACAAACACTTCCAACCGATCCATTACGCTAGCAAGACAATGACTGGGGCACAATTGCATTACACGACAACAGAAAAAGAGCTTTTAGCTGTTGTCTATGCTTTTGAAAAATTTTGCCCCTATCTTGTCCTTTCCACCACCATCGTGTATACCGATCATTCCGCGCTGAAGTACTTGTTGACAAAGCAAGATTCCAAACCAAGACTTCTTCGCTGGGTTTTGCTGCTCCAGGAATTTAAAATCGAAATTCGCGATAAAAAAGGAGCTGAAAACCTAGCCGCGGACCATCTCAGCAGACTTGAGGATCCTTACAAGGGGATCATCCGACCAAAGAAATCAATGATTCTTTTCCCTTGGAGACCTTATTGTCTATAAACTCGAAGCCGAATGAAACCCCGTGGTTTGCGGACTTTACAAACTACTTGGCGGGTGGAATTCTCAAGGAAGGGTTGACGTCCCAACAAAAGAAGAAGTTCTTCACCGACATCAAGACTTACTTTTGGGACGACCCTTACCTATTCAAACAATGTGCCGACCTGATTATTCGCCGATGTGTTGATGGACCGGCAGCGTCTGAAATCCTTAATGCTTGCCACAAAGGACCCACTGGTGGTCACTTTGGTCCCAACTACACCGCTAAAAAAGTGTTTGATTCGGGATTTTATTGGCCTTCCATATACCGTGACGCTCACGATATGGTTAAACGATGTGATGTTTGCCAAAAGCAAGGCAAAATCACACATAAAGACGAGATGCCTCAGAATTTCATTCAAGAGTGTGAAATTTTTGACGTTTGGGGTATCGACTTTATGGGGCCATTCCCTTCGTCTAAAGGAAACAAATACATCCTTGTAGCCGTTGACTACGTTTCAAAATGGGTTGAAGCCAAAGCTTTGCCTACTAATGACGCAAGGGTGGTTTGTAACTTTTTGAAAGCTCTTTTTGCTAGATTCGGTGTGCCTCGCGCCATTATTAGTGATCGTGGGACTCATTTCTGCAATGACCAATTTGCTCGAGTCATGGCTAAGTACGGTGTAAACCATCGTCTTTCCACAGCCTACTACCCACAAACTAATGGCCAGGCTGAAATATCCAACCGAGGACTTAAGCGAATTCTTGAAAGGACCGTGGGAGAACATCGTGCCTCATGGGCTGATAAACTTGATGATGCTTTGTGGGCTTTCCGTACTGCTTACAAGACCCCAATCGGCTGTACGCCTTATCGTCTTGTGTACGGGAAAGCGTGCCACCTCCCCATTAAGTTGGAGCACAAGGCTTATTGGGCCTTGAAGTGGGCTAATTTTGATATAAACAAAGCCGGTGACCTACGCAAGATCCAACTCAATGAGCTGAATGAACTCCGTAATGAGGCTTATGAAAATTCTTTGATCTATAAGGAAAGGACTAAGCTCATTCACGACTCTAAGATCAAAAACCGAGAGTTCCATGTTGGAGACAAAGTCTTACTTTTTAACTCTCGGTTGAAAATCTTCTCGGGAAAGCTCAAATCTCGTTGGTCCGGCCCATTCACCATTGCCCAAATTTTTCCATATGGTACTCTCGAGCTCGCTCAACCTGATGGACCAAATTTTAAGGTGAATGGCCAACGAGTGAAGTTGTACTTTGGTGAGGACACCTCTCAGGAGGTGATTCCATCCCTCACCACGTTCCCCATGAATTAATTTTGGGTCGAGTCAGGCTCGTGACTCGGTTATAAAAAACAAGCGCTCCTCGAGAGGCAGCCCGAGTATCTATCCTTTTATGTTTTAATCCCCTAAGTGTAGGGGGGACTTCTATATGTGTTTGTCTTTGTGTGGTGTGATTACAGGGATAAGTGCACTCTTGGAATTTTTGAAGAACCGTGCTCCCGTGTTATCCGAAATCCGGTTCTATCTCTCAACTATCGTGATTCAATTTTCTTCATACTCACATTTGAAATTGATCACGTTAGTCGTCTCTTCCTTAGCTTGAGTTAACCAACGTGCACAATGTCATAAGTGTAGGGGAGACTTTTCCCACATGCTTAAACATTGAGGACAATGTTTATCTTAAGTGTAGGGGGGACTTCTATCGAAGTTTTAAGTGGACTTTTCCATGAAAATGCCTTCAATTAACCGGAAAATCATATTTTTCAACATTTTTCAAATTTTTTATTAATTTTGGCCAATTAGTTGTAATTTTTTAAATTTTTATCGTTGCTTTCATATGTATATATCCCGCAATAAAGTCAAAATATTAATAAAGTGGGTAGCTAGTTTAGAAGTCTTTGACATATTAGGCCCGTTGCGTTTATTTTGACTCAACCCGAATAGACTTATCCAAGTTTATTCTAGCTAGTATCCTTAACCATGTAGACCTTAATTGGTTTATTAGGCTAAGTATCCACGAGTCTCATTACTTGAGATTTTAAATTGTGGAGGACGAGAAATGATAGAGTCAATTATAAGTCGGTATTCTTGCACAAGCTCACTTGGTGTAATTATTTGCCTATTCTCCCATCACTTGCTAATAATTTATCTGCAATAAGTAAGGTCGTACGATTTGAAAAGTTACTTAGCTTCTAGCCCAAGATCGTTTAAAAGTTGCTCGGTAATGATAAGAGTTCATAGCCAAAGCATAACTTATGAAGCGGGGCGCGAAGATTGGCGAGTCCGAAAAGGCCCTAACAAGGCATGAGGATTCAATTTTATTGCTGAAGATCCAAGTGATGTGAAAAGCATTATTCCTAAAATCAATATGAAGGATCAAGACTCACGACGAAAAGCAATCAACTCCCATAAAGATCATGGAGAAGTCTATCCGAAAAGACCCTAACAAGGTATGCAGATAAATAGATCCAAGTCCGAAAAGGAGGCGGATCGTTGTATCTCAAAATCCCAATTAGAGATTGAAGAAATAATCATGAAGTCGTGGTCAACAAAGTTGGAGTACCCCTCAAAAGTCTCCAAGTGAAGAAACTCTATTATGATGAGAAGACCATTATCTCAAGAACGTCTCTCGAAGATATGAAGTATGAAGTACATGCCAAATATCGGCCCGAGAAAGGTCTCAAATCGTGAACCAAGTTATGCCAAGATATGAACTTTTTGATATCCCGAGAAACAGTTTTAAGAGATTTTATCCTTTAGCTAACTATTGATCAAATCGTCCTACTTTGCTTTCAGCCTAAATAAACTATCGAAATAAGTCCAAAAATGCATCTTCATGATCATTCTAAGACAAAAATAAAATATAAGAGATACACCTAGGAATAAGGGAGTTTAAGCATTTAATTAAGCCATGTGTGTAAGTGTTTGAATTGCTAACTTATAATAACAATGATCTCGTTTTTAAGCTTAGTTTGGGGAACGTGAAACTTGAGGGTGATAAATCTTCGCAACACCAAAGCCCTAATGTAAGTCATCGATTTCTTTGCAAGTTATTTCCATGTAGCTATTTTCAAGTAAAAATGGGTTTCTATCCCTTTGCTACCTTTGAAGTTTTATTTCTTTAATTTTTGTTTAGTAGAATTTAAATAAGGCCAAGGTTGATTAATTATGAGAAAAATGTAAAATTGCTTTATCACTAAGCATTGCATGAGGGCATGGCAATGGTTAAGTGTAGGGGATTTGATAGGTGTGTAAACACCCATCCTTTTACCACTTAATTCTGGCTAAAACAAGACCAAAACACGTATTTAATATCATTTGTTTGGAATTATGTGTGGTTTTTGTGTTTATTGTGTTTTCAGAGCCAACCGGGTGAATATTGAAGAAAACATTGGATTGCACGGGTTTTACTGAAGAAAAAGACTCGAGATAAAGTCTATTGTCCAAGAGATGCAAAAGATTTGAAGTCACTGGGCCTATTCGAAGATTTATCGAAGAAAAGGACCAAAGATGGAAGATTTATATAAGTCGAAGAAACTCAAGTCTATTAAACGAAGAAATTAAAAGACGAGTTGAATTTAATCGACGACAAATCCCGAATCAGAATCGAAAACGGAAACTTTTCTGAAAAGACGAAAAGACAAGAAGAACGGGAGAAAGCCCACTCACCAACCAAAGGACAAGCCTATAAATAGGCCACCCCTCACACTTTTTAAGAGCTAGCTTTCATTTTCCTTTTTTCCAGTTCTTTGTTTCGTAGCTTCAAGAACACCATTAGGGTGTTTGGTGATTTTTGATTTTTCCTTTCAATCTTGTAAGTGTTAATCATTACTCTTGTTACTTTTCTATTAATCTTTCAATTCCATCTTTTCATTTATCTTGTTCTTCATCATCTTCTTTTGCAAGTTCTTAAGTTTTCCATTTGATTCAAGTTTGATCTTAAAAAGTTGTTGATTTAGTGTTTTTATTGGTGGGATTTGTTGTCTATAGTATTTAAATGATTTGTGTTTAATTTGGTAAAACCTTTTTAAGTATTTGGTTTGATTTTTATTAAAATTCGAGCTCCTTGTTCTTCGTTGTCTGCTACTGTTCTGGGTTTCCAGACTTCCGAACCAGCTAAAACTTCCGAACCAAGCGTTCATTCGGAAAGTTCCGAACCAGGCATTAAGTTCCGAATGAGTTTGAAGTTCCGAACCAATTTTTGAAGTTCCGAATCAATTTTTGAAAAACTTCTGAATCAGTAAGTTCCGGATCAAGACAAGACTTCCGAACCAAGCACCTTCATTCGGAAGTTCTAAACTTCCGAACCAAACCTTCATTCGGAAGGTTCCGAACCAAGCAGAAGTTCCGATCCAAGCCTTCATTCGGAAGTCCTAAACTTCCGAACCAATCCAGAAAGTTCCGAACCAATTGCTTTTCAAAAGTTCCGGATGAATGAACAGTAACTTCCGAATGAGTTGTCTTTGAGTAAGTTCCGAATCAAGGGTAAAAGTTCCGAATCAATTTTCTTGTAGTGTTACTGTTTTTCTGTTTTACTGTTTCTTTACGTTTATCTCACACATTATATTTTATATTTCATACTTTGATTTCAATTTTAATTTTGATCCTAATTTCACTTTTAATTCACATTTTTATTAATTGTTATTAAAGTAATCGTGTTTGATTTAAATTTCCATTTTAACATTAAGTAGATTAGAAAACCAAACCCTTTTATTTAGTAACCAAGAACAATCATTCCACTTAAGACTGAGATCAATTCGAGAGGATATCGAGAGAAATTGAACCATAGTAAAACAGAGTATCATCCTACACCTTTACACAAACCATGTGTAATACCTTTACCTTGCCTAGTTAGTTTATTCCCCTTCACCATCACAATCTCCCCTTTACTCTTCTTTCTTTTCTTAGGTGGTCTCCCAATCTGTGGATGGATTTTAGGTAGAAGCAGAGTAGTTGGAAAATCAAATTTAGCCCACAAGTCCCTACCATTGACTGGGTTAACCTTATGGGAATAAACAACCTTCCATGTGGCCAATTTGTATGAATCATGAACCCAATCCTCATGTATGCCTACGTCATAGCCACTGTTTACCATATCATGCATTGTAGCAATGACATGCTTACATGGTACGCCTGATATCTCCCACTTCCTACATGAACAAGTCTGTAGAAACTAGAAGGGTGGGGGGGGGGGGGGGGGGGGGTTGAATAGTTTCTCTTCGGTTTATCTCCTAATTAAAATTCCTTTCAATTAGGTGAGTGTCAAAACCATCTTTTACTTGAAAGATATTTGCATAATGATTAGGTTCAATTCTAATGAATTAATAATGACAAGTAGTAAGTGTAATGATAATGAAGGTAAGTAAAGAGTAAGGAAAGAAACAACCTAGTAGGAAGACACCAAGATTTATAGTGGTTCGGCAACGAGGCTCTATCCTCGTTCCTACTCCACTCCTCGAGTACACCTACTCGAGATTTCCACTATATCCACAAGATCCCTTCTTGGCGGAGAAAACCTTACAACGTCGCTTATATTATTTTCCGACACTAAGCTAAATGTCGAGACCTAATCTTAGCTAGGACAAATCTACACAATGTCGCCCACTTCACCGTTTTACGACACAAGGCTAGATGTCCAGTTCTAATCCAAAGATAGAACCAATCTTCACAACGTTGCCTACTTCACCATTTTCCGACACAAGGCTAGATGTCGAGTTCTAATCCAAAGCTAGAACCAATCTTCACGACTTTTCACTTTGAAGCTAAGTGAGAACTTCACACAACACAACTACACATCACTTTATGGTTTAGTGAGAACTCACACGACACAACTACATCACTTTATAGTTTAGTGAGAACTTACACAACTTATTACAACTCAACTAAACATATCCAATTACACACATGTAACTTGGATCTACACAACACAAATATAAGCACACACAAATACAATGCATGTACACAACACTAATCCAAGTATTCACAAATAGCTTGGATGAACACAACTAGTCTAAGTATTCACAAATACATTGGATCTACACAAGACATAAATAAACAAATGATGAACATGACTAGATCTTTAAGAGAGGATGATCTTCATCAAGGCTTCATCTTTAATCACATCACAAGTGTGTGAGTGATCTTCTTATTGGACAAGGTAAAGAAGGAGATCAAGAGGATAATCATAAGCAAACATACTTAACACATTAAGTGATCATTTATAAATGATTGGGATTAGAAAGGAGAAAGAAGGCTGAAAGAAATGTCCAAAAAGGGTTGTGGAAAATGCAGATTTGATCCAATATTTATAGGAGACAAAACCCAACGGCTAGCTGAGGGCGGTTCCTTATCTACCTAGGCGGTTCCTTATCATTAGAGAACCGCGTAGGCACTTAAGGAACCACGGAGGTAGACTCCGCTCCTTTTTTCCTTTTAGTAGATTTGAAATATTTGAGGCTGTTTAAACCTTCAAAGGATATTCTTATGGTATTTGGAATATGCCATATTCAAATTTACATTTTCATTCTAATAAAACATTTTATTAAAAATAAAGTTTATTAAAAATCTTTTGTCACATTTGACAAAAGTGAGTTTTAAGGCTAATCACTTTTATGATCACTAAGCATGATTAAGATATGTTAGTGTAATGATTATTACCTTGATGATAGTGTTTGTTAGATAATTCGTTTTACGATTATATTTGACAATAAATGTCTTTGTAATTTTTCCTGATCAAAATTAAGAAAGATTAGTTAGCACTAACAATGTTTTTAGGCATTGCTTTGCATTAACAATCTCCCTCTTTTTGATTACGACAAACTATAAACTCATTTACGTAAAATACAAAATTATTCGAATTATTAATGAGTTTATCACTATCATTTCTCCCTTTTTGTCGAAGCAAAAAGGTTAGCACAAGTCTTTGAAGAGGAAAAGAACCAGATTTTGCTAGTAGCTCCCCCTTGGTGCTTACTCCCCTTTGCTTGGGGCACCAAGTAAGATAGCTAAGCTGACATGCTACACAAAGGTTAGAAGATAGAAAAGAAACACCAATGTATATATGTGCACTACCTACTAACTAACTTGAGAGGAAGGAAGAAAAGAAATCCCAAATTAGAAGTAAGTATTTGCTAAGTATGTCCAAAGAGTGTGTGTTGACAACATCAAAGTTCAATTGGTGGAATAAAGGAAGAAAAGAAACATCCAAACCAATAAAAAATGCTTAAAATGTCAAGGGGTTAAAAAATTTAGAATTTATGGAATCATCCATAATCAATTATAAATTTTAACCATGATCAACTCTTTAACAAATGTGTTAAAAAGAATTAGAGGGGAAAAGATAACACACATAACATTCATATTACACAAATATGAAAGAACATACAAGAGAAATGTTCATACACACAATATGAATATTTAAAGCAAAAAATATGGAAAATAAACCACAAAGCATAAACTACTCTAGTAGTGATAATCTTCCAAGATTGCTTAAGTTTTATTGACTCAAACAACTAAAGTACAAAATGTGCCTTAGTTGGAAAAGAAAGATGACGAAGCATCATTCGAAGTTTTGTTCACGGGAACGAAAACTTTGAGAAGAGGTCGAGTAAGGAGGAATTCAAGGAAAATTAGCTTGTTATAAACATGAGCAAGTTCAATTTGTTGAAATCGACAACAAGCACACGAGGAACCATGATGCAAAACAAAGTCGTTAGATGGGGGAGGTCCATCAAAATGAGAGTTTGGTGGAGAGTGAGATAATGGATAAGAGATGTTTTCACAATGACTAGTGAGATTTGGGAAATAAGATAGGTCATTGAGTTGTGGAGAGTTGAAAGGTTTAGGTGGTGGTGGAAGAATTTCCTTTTCTCCGGTAATTGGATTTATAGAGTAAGTCTCATTCCAATATTTAATCGGAGAGAAAGAGGAATTCTTGGAGGATTTTGGAGAAGAGGAATCATGAGGATTCTTATTATTCTTGATCCAAACGGGTCGAACCAAGATTTTCAGTTTCTTTGAAAGCTTAGAAGAAGAAGCTTTAGGTTGAGAAGATTGTGACAAAGATATGTCAAGGTTAGGAATGGAAGAGTTAGGCATTATGAGGGATGAAGAGAAGAACTCTCAAAAGAGAAGAATTCAAAGAAAATAGACAAGGCAAAGATTTGAAATGAAAACAAAAGGTTTTAGGGAATGTTTAGCCAAATTGGGTAAACAAGGAATCTTAACCAAGACAATGGTCAAAGAAAAAAGATAAAAAATAAGTCAAAAACGGCTTTGCTTTCTGCGGTTCCTTAAAGGAACTCGCAGTTCCATATCGATATGGAGTCGTGCGACTAGCTAAGGAGCCGCGTACAGTGGACGTTAAACCATGATTTTCAAAGGTTTTGAAGAAAAATATGACTCTTTCAAAAAATTTCAAATCTTGGATTTTTACCTCTTTTAGCACTAGAGTATGATAGGGTTGCATAAAAGTAACATACTCACAAAGAGTGTCTTGACAAAGTGTGACAAAATATTTAGATAACATTTTGATCCATTTTTAAGTCAAGTTTTAGAGGTTGTGATAGATTTAGGTTTAATTTTAAATAAATTAAAGTTGATTAATGTGACCACATAGGTTGAAACACATAAAACTAAATCCATAAAACATCTTCATGAAAAAACTCATGAAGGAAAGGAAACACGAGAAAAGAAATAACAACTAACTAATACAAAGTTAGCTTAAACTAGTTCTTGATGGCATAGTCTTCTTTGGCTTGACTTTCTTTAAAGACATTTGATTTTGAAAATCATCATTCATCTCCTAGGAGGAGGAGGCATGGAGAACAAGGTAAGCAAGAAATCATGCAATGATAAGTGTGAAAACACTCATCAATAATGATCCATAAGACACTAAAAACACAGTCAAATACATTATATTTAACTTTTAAATGTCAGAATTACGCGTGTATTTGTATCTTGTGTGTTTTAGGTAAAGAAGATACATTTTGGAGCAAAGACACGTTTTAAGGGATTTATTTGAAGAAAAGACGAAGAAAAGGACGAAAGATGCTCCAAGGACCTTATTTGCCAAATTTCCAAAGATCGAGGACTTAAGTTGCAAGTTTTAACAAGATAAAGGATAA
The DNA here is from genome assembly GCA_025667525.1 of Glebionis coronaria. Lineage (NCBI taxonomy): Eukaryota > Viridiplantae > Streptophyta > Magnoliopsida > Asterales > Asteraceae > Glebionis > Glebionis coronaria. The sequence goes on along the minus strand of CM046882.1, from coordinate 403,897,108 downwards.
AAGAAGATTGGCTTAAAAGCTTTTAACCTAAATTGAAAAGGAAATACAAGATAAGGGACTAAAGGAGAAATTTAATGAAGAAAGTTTACTTAACTTTGGTCATTGACCAAACGGTCAACATACAATAAACATTTACGTGTCTTCTTCAACCTTGAAGAGAGAGAGAAAGGAGATAGACAGTTTCATCTCAACCTCCACCACAAACCTGCAAATCCATATCACGGACGATCCATGAAGAATCAAGTGAAGACATAAACTACAAAAATACTCCTCTCGTTATCCTCTTCATGATGATGCCAACGAATTTGATCAAGAAGGAAGAACGAAGAAAGCCCCAATTTTGGATTGAAGATGAAGAACGAGTTATCCTCGTATTTTCCACGTGTCCACTTTTCATTGGATGAAACACGTCACATCAATCCACTAGCTGGCTATAAAAAGAAGATGAAGCTCTCATTTGCATTCGGTTAGCTAGGAGTAGATTAGCACATAGTTAGTTAGATAGGACTAGTTAGTTAAAGCTTTTGTAACCGTTTTCAGTTTCTTTTCAGTTTGAACTTTTGTAACCGTTTCTAGTTTTCTTCCATTAATGAATCTTTAAAAGCTTCATATATTTTCTTCTTTCTCATCTTTTCCTGTTTATTCCTCTTCTAAGTTTCTGTTTTTCTTTACTGATACTGTTGACGAAGTTAGATAAAATTGGAGATTCATAGCTTTTTGAATAACTGGCATGTTACATCTACTATTCATTTTACTTGGTTTGTTTGACAGTTCTGTTACGGAAGGTTTATGATTTGTTTGATAAACTGGCACGTTATCTTCTAGGGATATTGGTGTTGAGTTTTTAAGAGTATTGATTGTGTAGATTTTCAGTAGGATTTAAGCAGTAAAAAGCTTATCAGCTTTTTGAGCAATATAAGAAGTCTAATAAGATTTTCAGTTAATCAAAAGCTTATCAGTTCTTTTATGATTCTTGCTTCATTACGTTTTCAGAAAATTGAGTGTTATAAGAGAAGTTTTAGTTAAAACTTAAATCAGTTTTTCATTTAGCCATTTATATTAGTTATATTTGTTGGGCTAAGGTGATCATTTGGGCTTAACTAGTCATTATTTTGAATTTCAGAAATTCAGATAGTTCTTAAATTCAATTGTGAAATTTGTTTTTTTTCTAGAGTTGTAAATTTTGTTTTAAAAGTTTACTTTTATATTTTGTATTTGGTACTTTTACTTTGTAGTATAATCTTGTATATTACTTTTTACAATTTGTGCCTTTAAATGTCTTACGTGCAACGTGTTTTAGTGTAGTACATATACGTATATACTATTTTTACAATTTTTAAATGCTTTGTGCCAAGTAGACATAGAATACCATTCAACTTTATCACCAAAAACAATTAAGTCGAGCTTAAAAACGTTATATCAATTCGAATCGAGCTGAGAAGACAACTACACTAAAAATGAAATATTAAATGGCGCCGCTGCCGGTTCTTTTCGTGAAGATTAACGATTTCGAGTGAGACGATTGGATTTTGGGATCCGTTCACCTTGTGAACGTTATTTTTACGTATTATAATCAAAAACATAAAAAAATCAAAAAGATAAAAATACAAAAAAATAAAAAAATCACAAAATCAATTCTTTTCCTAAAGAATTGAACCAAAAAAATAAAAAACCCAAAAAGTAATCTTTTTCCTAAAAGATTACAACAAAAAAATATATATTATTCGATTTCATCGCTTTTTACGTAGATATAGTATTTTTCTTAAAAAAAATCAAATAAATACAAAAATATTTTTTATATATTATTATATGTAAATAAGTATACGTATAAAAACAACCAAGTTACCTATCTCCATAAGTATTGCCGAGGCATTACACCGTGTTGAGGGGCGTTCCGGTCCTTGACACGCGTATCGATCAAATAAAATTAAGCAAGAATAGATAAATACTTCCAATTGGCATTAATTCGAAGAATACAAACTACTAAAGTGAATAGATAGGCGATGTGCTATAAAATGCCATCTAAGGGTCAATAGGTACTTAAGTGCTTTGCGCCACCTAACCCCCCGTTCACTAGTGCGTATTCTAAGAAGGAAGGCTTAATTGGAGGTCTTGCACCCAAGTAGTAATTATATATATACTTTCTTGTGGATATTTCATATCGAAACTCGAAGAGGATAATCTTATTCTTTTCAAAGTCGACCGAGGGCTACTCCCTCATTCCTCGTGTTTACTTACACGTGTACTCGCACACGTGTAAACATACCACCTTTGGTGTATCACTTCCTTCCCCGAGGAAGCTTTTAAAACGTCATTATACTTGTATATACATTCGGCCACCTTGTTAAACATGGATACTCGTTCCATGTTGGAGATTTTGCAACAACGATCCGCCAACGCTAATTATTCGATTTGTTCGACTTGTGGAGGTCCACACGATACTTATTTATGTGATCAAAATAATGGTTATTATGGGGAGGGATATGCTTACAATGGAACCGAGGACCCTAATTTTCAACCTAACACTCAAATGGACTACACTTGTAATGACTATATGGGATATTCCGGTTTTTCATCACAACCTCCACCATCATTTCATGATCAAACCTTTAATGAGTCATACCAAAACCAAGGATTTTCCAATTATGAAGGTTTTCAAAATAATGATACTTTTCAAGGCTATAATCAAGAAACCTTTCATAATCAAGGATTTTCAAACAATGAAGGCTTTCAAAATAATGATGAAAATTTTCCATGCTATAATCAAGATACTTTTCAAAATCAAGGATTTTCACATTATGAGGGTTTTCAAAATGAAGGGAATTTTCAAGGTTACAATCATGAGAATTTTCATAATCAAGACTCTTTTCAAACCTATAATTCACCTAATTTTGGAAATCCACCTCCACCCTATTCTTCGACTTATTCATGTGAGTTTTGTGGAAAAGAACCCCATTATGGTTATGATTGTCGACCAAGGGATCCGCCTTCTTATGCTCTTAGTGATCTCAATGAGTTTTCTTTTCTAATCGAGCAACAAGGAAGAGACTATGGATATAGATTAAAGGCTTTTAAACGTATGAGAGAGATGAGTATCGAGGAGATGAGAGAAGAATCTCGGTGGTTAAGGGAAGAAATTAAGTTTCTTGACGATGATGTAAGGAACAAACGGTTTAATATCGAGAAACTTGGTGACATTTATAGAAAATCGGTGAACAATTCATCTCAGTCCCTCAAGAAAGATTTAGATGATTTACTCGTTAAAATTGATAAAAAGGAACGTGAACGCATAAAAACCATGAGCTTTAAGGAAATAGAAAAGGAGAATCTGCGGATAACAGGAGAGATGGTATCTCTTTGTAATATCGTGAAGATGAAACTACTTAATAAAGAGGATTTTTGTGACGAGTTGAATATTAGATATCGTCAACTTCAGCAAGAGTTACTTACTTTGCTCTTAGCAAAAGACGAAAAAGTAGAAGATGAAGGCATAATAGACTCATATTTTGCTACATGTAGTCCTTATCCATTCTTTTATGATGATGATGATAACGATCCTCCGATTTGTATGGCCATTGATGATGACACATCTTCATCACCTTTACCTCACGTGGAACCCACCGACTCTTTAACCATGGGGGACGAGCCTCTTAGCACTAATACAAACACCGATTTGGATGAATTAACCGTTTCTAGTGTTGAGAACCTTATCCCAATCCAAAGAGAGCTTGAGAGGGTTTCCAATGAACTATGTGATGAGCTTTGTGTTGATACCTCTTCTCCTCATGATCATATTGAGATTTTATCACATATTGACCTTCATGCTACTACTAGTGATTTTGGTGACTTTGATCTTGATGAATTGTTCAAAGAAAGGGATAATGAGATTGAGGAAGAGTTTGTGAAAGACTTGACACAAATAGAGGTTGAAAATTGTGATTCTAGTGACGCGTCTTATGCTATATCATCCGATGATTTGTCTTGTCAAGATAACATTCCTAATTTGGATGAAGAGTTTGCTCCTATAGGAAAAGTGGATCCTTCTCCTCTACCACTTTATGATTCTTGTGATGAAACCTTTGATGATCCTTATGATAGTGATGAGTCTTTTACTTCTGATGATGATGACTCCATTTCTTCTATGACTCCTTCACCTATTCCTCTAAGTGATTTTGTGATACATTCTAATCCTCTTTTTGAGACATGTTTTGATAACCCACTTTTTGAGGAGTGTGAAGAACCTAATCATGAGTCTATAGAAGAAGAACCCTTGATTGATATTCCTTCACTGGTTTTTGAGGATACACCTATTGATTTTCATGATCATATCATCCCTTTGAGTGATTCTCTCATTGATACACCTCCTTTTGAGCCTTATGTTCCCACCCTCCCACCCTTGAAGTTGGTTATTGATGAAGATCCTTTCCTCTTAGAGATTGATACTTTTTCATCTAAGGCACCTTTAGAACTCAAAACCTTTGATATGGACTCTTTTATGGAGATTGATGCCACCATAGAGGATACTCTTGCACATTTTGATATAGAGGTCGACGATAGTGTTTCTAATTTGGATGAGGAGGTTCGTCTTATTACTACATTGCTTTTTGGGAACATAGAGACCACACCTCCTTCACAAGACACTATTGATCTTGATCCTCCTTTCACTATGCCTTCTATGGAAGATTACCCACCTTTTGATGATGATGATGAGCCTAATATGGACATAATTGTTATGAATGTTTTGATACCTACACCTTCATTGTCTCATGATGCTTTGATATCTAAGGGGGAATCTTATATGATTGATACGAGTTCATCTCCTTATTTTCCCATGAAGGGAAAGGTTTTTGATCCTGGGATACATAAATTTGAGACACCTTGGTTTTCATCTACTTCACTTAAGAGTGTGCCTTCGATTGATATGGACTTCTTGTATGAGCTTACTTTGGTGATGTTACCTATTTTGGAGTTGTTCGAATGTCGAGATGGAAATTATGTATTTGATCCTGGAGTGCTTCATATATGAGAGCTTTCGTATGTTGGACAAACTTGAGACACGTTGGACCGTTCCATTTATCGAGGCAGATTTTGTAAATCTTATAGTAAATGGCAACGTGCTAAGTTTGAGTGTATCATGTGAGATGTGCTTCAAAGTGGATATCGTTTATTCTCCATGATGGTTTCCCCAAGGACAACTTAATTCGGGGCCGAGTCGAGCTAGCGACTTAGGGTTAAAAAAAACTCAAGCATTGAATAACTAGGTTAGAAAACGTAGAGTAGATTTTTAATAGGTTAGGTTTAATTAAAAGGATGTTATAGTAGAGTTGAAGTGGAGGGGTGCCTTTCTTCGTCTTTTGGTGTTTGTTTCAAGGGTTGCTCTCTCATATTTCATGCTTGGAGCTTATGGAGGAGGCCCGTGTATCTGGTTCACTTCGATTAGTTTTTGCTATCGTGATATTCAAAACAATTGTGCTTAAAATGAATACCCTTTAGTTGTCTCTTCCTTAACTTGGGTTAAGCAAGGTTATCAATGTAATAAGTGTAGGGGAGTTCACTCCAATGCTCTTAAACATTGAGGACAATGTTTATCTTAAGTGTAGGGGAGACTTCTATCGAAGTGACCTTACCTAGACCATTGCCTTAACTTCATGATAATTTGGAAAATTAATTTTTCAAACATTTTTCAAATTTTTGATCTACTTTGGCCACCAAAAATATGCATTCATAATTTTTGCATCAATCATTTTTCATTTTGCATAACACATTTGCATTGTATATATTTCTTCTTTTGTTTTTCATCAAAAATATATAAAAAGAAAAATATAATAAAACATGGTTTTAACAAATTTAGACTTCTTTGACATATTAGGCCCGCCATGGATATTTTGACTCAACCCGAGTTTGCTTATTTTAGCACTCTCTAGCTAGTATCCTTAACCATGTAGTCCTTCATTGGTCTATTAGGCTAAGCTTCCACCAATCTCATTATTTGAGATTTTAAATTTGTGGAGAATGGGAAATGATAGAGTTGAAGCAAGTGTAAAAGGGCTAGATAGACTTCATGGCAATTACTTGTGGCTAAACCCTTCTCTTCTCTACCTCTATTTTCTTCGCATGTATATAATTGTTAATAAATAATCAAGTACGGTTTTAATTGGTTTGTAATCTCTTATGCATTTTTGGCTAATCATTTATGGTTGATATGAGTACGTCTTAAGATTCTAAGTTAGCACGTTTTATGTGTACTAGACTTATGTCATGCTCCATATTTAGCGGGTGTTTTTCCTTTTCTTCTTTTCAAATTTCTTAGTGAGGAATAAAGAAAAATAAGAGCGGCTTATGAAAAAAATGAGTGGCTAGAAAAAAAAAAAAAAAAGAAAAAGAAAAGAAAAAGAAAAAAAAAATATAATGCAAGACTCCCAAGAGGGGCAGTGTGGTGTTAATTATAGTGACTATTGAGTTCCAATATTACCTTGACGGGTTGTGGGGATTCAATAGATTGCTCCAATCCAATATTACCTTGACGGGTTGCGGGGTTGAAGATCCAAAATCTCAAAAAGATGCGGATGTAAATTATTGCGTGAGTTTTATTTTTCTTTCCTTAGCGAGTGTGTAGCTACTTATGAAAGCATGACATGAGGATTTTACACATAAGGCGAATGACTTATTATTCTTAATACGGACTTATATTAATTGTGAGCGGTTTTTCAAGTAATGGATGAGAAGATTACTTAGGATTAAAACCGTGCTTCCTTATTTTTGGATTTTACACTTCTTATATTTCACACTTGAATAATGACAAATTTGCCCACAAGCAATTTGCTCAAATAATAACCGGTTCCACATTTAATTGTCATGAATAAGTTGATGCACTTTTTACTTGTGAATGCAATGATCCCATTTATAAGTTTGGTATGGGGAAAGTGAAACTTGAGGGTGATAAGTATCCATGGTACCCAAGCCCTAATCAAAGTCATTGATTTCTTTATGAGTTATTTCCATCAAAACCATTTATGAAAAATCAAAAATATATAAATAGAATTGTTTTCTTTGCATTGCATTGTAAATATTCAAAACCATTCATCATGTAGTATAGTTTAGTTTATTAAATCATAAAATGGCCAAGGTTGGTTAATTATGAGGAAAGTGTAACTTGGTGCTTTAAAATGCTGCATTGCATGAGGACATGGCAATGGTCAAGTGGAGGGGAGTTGATAAGTGTGAAAACACTCATCAATAATGATCCATAAGACACTAAAAACACAGTCAAATACATTATATTTAACTTTTAAATGTCAGAATTACGCGTGTATTTGTATCTTGTGTGTTTTAGGTAAAGAAGATACATTTTGGAGCAAAGACACGTTTTAAGGGATTTATTTGAAGAAAAGACGAAGAAAAGGACGAAAGATGCTCCAAGGACCTTATTTGCCAAATTTCCAAAGATGGAGGGTTAAGCTTGCAACTTTCTATAATTCAAAGGATGGAAAAGAGATTATTTAAAAGTCTTATACACTTTTGGAAATGAATTGAAAAAGAAAGGACTAAAAGGAAAACTAGTGAAAAGATTTATTTACTTGGTCCATTGACCAAGTCCTGGTCAAAACACACAACCCAAACAGACGCGTCTTCTTCTCCATTCAAGAGAGAGAAACGGTCATCTCTTTCTCCACCTCTTAACCTGCAAATCAAATTAACAAATAGCTACACGAAGATTCAGCCAAGGCTTTCAATTACAAAAACGTTCATCTCATTCTCCTCTACAAGCTGATACAAGTTAATTAAATCAAGATTGAAGAACAAAGAAACGCCCAATTTGGATTGAAGATGAAGAACGAGTATATCCTCGTATTTTACACGTGGCATCCAATCATTGGTGGAGCCACGTCATCCACCCTCTCTCAGCGCCTATATAAAGAAGACGAGAGCCTCATTTGCAAGCAGTTAGCTTAGGAGTAGATTTCACACAGTTAGTTGTAGGAGTAGAATTAATTAGTTAGAATTTCACACAGTATCATTTCTAGTTAGTTGATTTTGTTAAAACGTTCAGTTTTTCAGTTGTAACCGTCTTCCATTAATGAAAAACCTTTAGTTCTTCATTCTTCTTTCTTTCTAACCAATCTTATGATCTGTTTTCGATTGTCACATAATTCTGAATTAGTTGTTTTTATAATTTCATTTCAGTTACTTTGTTATATCAAACTTAGCCTTTGATGTACTTAAATTCTTTTCTTTCAACTGCTTCAAAAATTTACTATTGATTCTCTTTCTCAGTAGTTTAATGGATTACGTTTTTCTGTTATAGCTGTTAAATTTCGCTTCAAATTCTGTTCACAGTTTGTTTTTGACTTCAAAGTTTCAAAGTTTTTCTTTTTCATTGGTTTTCAATAGAAGTTTGTGCATCATAAGCCCACAAGTTCATAAGAGTTTATGAAACTTTCTTTGCTAGCACTGTTAATAATTCACGTTAGATATGGTAGATACAATAGGACTTCGCGTTTAATCAGTTTAATGGAATTCTGCAAGTAAACAGTTCAGCTAGCGGTTTTTTTTGAGTTGCTATTTAGATAAGCTTTTACAGGTGTTGTTATTGATTTACATTTCAATAGATGTTCAGTTCAGCAAGTAAATTTGGCTTCTAGTTTGGTGACATTGAGTTGCGACTTATTTCAACAGCAAGTAGATAGCGAATCGCCAACAAAGCACTGGCCTTGATGTGAGAACAGAAGGTTCTCAGAAATTCAGTTCAGTATAGGCATGTTTGGATTTGATTATATGGTAGCAGGTTCACTGTTGGTTTCAATTCAGTTAGTAGAGTTCAGATTAGTTTAGTATCATAAGCTGAATCAAGAATTCAGTTTGAAGCTATCCAAGTTGTTCCGATCATAGGGTGTATTCTAGTCCAGTACTAATATCAGCAAGTTTTTGTAGGATCAGATTCAAAAGTCTTGTTTTGTTTCTCCTTGCTCGTTTTGGTTTAAATTTTGCAGGTGTAACTTGAGTTTATGCAGATTTGGAGATTCATATTTCAGAAGATTTAATCCGTCGATATCAGTAGGAGTGTGTTTGACGTTGTAGAAATTAGTTTTTAAGCGAGCTCAGCGCTCCGCTTCTCCGTCAACGGAGGCCTGGATGTTTTGGTTAAGCTCGTTTTAAATTTTCAGCAAATTATAGTTTGTTATGTAGCTATAGTGTAAGAATTAGTTGCTATTGTTTTTTTTTACTGATATGTGTTGTCACTAGTGTAAATGTAATGGAGTTCTTGGTCTTGAATGTTTGTAACACGTTTTTGCTTGATATTTTGATTCACATGCTTTTGCTTTTCGAGGTTCGATCTGTTTGATTTAGTGGTATTCGTTATGTGTGTTGTATGTTCCCATTAGGTCTCAATAACTGTCCAATTGTAGAGTTTCTGATATTTGAGATAACCAGTGTTTGGCAATCAATTTTACATTTTTTTCACAATTTTCATTTCATAAAGATAAAAGTTGTTAAATAGTTTTAAAAGAACTGTTGGATTAATTCATTTTCAGTTAGTTTGTTAAAAGTACAGTTTTAATCCTTTACTTTGATACATGTCATTACATGTACAGTCCACAGTTAGTTACATCTAGGCATTGTTAATCCTTTCCGTTAGATAGTTATTGCACCTAGGGTCCATTTCAGTTACTCATTTAGCCATTTATATTAGTTATATTTGTTGGGCTAAGGTGATCATTTGGGCTTAGTTTAGTAACTAGTCATTATTTTGAATTTCAGAAATTCAGATAGTTCTTAAATTCAATTGTGAAATTTGTTTTTTTTTCTAGAGTTGTAAATTTTGTTTTAAAAGTTTACTTTTATATTTTGTATTTGGTACTTTTACTTTGTAGTATAATCTTGTATATTACTTTTTACAATTTGTGCCTTTAAATGTCTTACGTGCAACGTGTTTTAGTGTAGTACATATACGTATATACTATTTTTACAATTTTTAAATGCTTTGTGCCAAGTAGACATAGAATACCATTCAACTTTATCACCAAAAACAATTAAGTCGAGCTTAAAAACGTTATATCAATTCGAATCGAGCTGAGAAGACAACTACACTAAAAACGAAATATTATGCAACCTCCTATGAAGACCAAGCATCTCCAACCTTACGTTTTGAATGATGTAGTTGTTATAGAGACAACATGGCAATTAGCACCATGAGCTTCTAGAAAACCAAAGAAGTAAGGATCACCCATGAAGTGAGAAATAGGAATGCCCAAAATAGGAGCATTAGTGTTTGAGGGAGGAGGAGGAGGTGGTGGAGGCATAGTGTCCAAGGGTGATATGGGTGAGATGGGTGAATTTGGTGGAGTGAAAGGAGAGGTAACCAAAGGCTCAAGGACAAAGGGAATGCTTTGTAGAGGTTGAGGTTGATTATTCCCATCTAAGGGAGGACTAGGAGTGAAGGGTGAGGACAACTCATTCATTCTTGATTGGAATGAGAAAGAGGTAGAACCATGTGAATGGTTAGTATTATGAGTTGAGTTGGTTTTGCATGGAGCAAGGGATGGTGAAGGTGATGAGGAAATGAGAATAGGAGAAATCTCATTTTTGGGAGTGTGAAAATATGAAGAACCAAGTTTAGGCAACTTAATCTTGATCTTAAGGTTTCTTTTGGAAGAGGAAGTTTTGGAAGAATTGTATGTTCTAGTGGACACCATGGTTATGAGTTTAGGTTTAGAGAGAAGTTGAAGGGATGAAGAACACAATCAACAAGAGAGGGTTTAAGAAGAGGAAGGAATGATCCAAACTAGTAATAGGTTAAAATCATTTTAGGTGAATAATGAAATTAGGTAGCCTAGTTTAGGAAAGTGCAGTTTTTTGCAAATTTTTTATCAAAGTTTACACAGATTAAGGAAAACAGTGTAAAGCAAAAATTATGTCGAAATAGTTGCTGGCGGTTCCTTATATAGGGCCGCGGTTCGATATCGATAAAGAACCGCGGGGAGGATAAAGAACCGCCACCAGGGGGTTCTAAAAAAGTGCACTTCCTGAAACTTTTGCTAGCCTAGACTTTATACCAAGGTTTATCAAGCCAAAGTGAACTATTAATCAAAATCTAGGAAGCTAACTAACACATAATATGCACAAAGCTATGTAAATCGAAAGATCGATCACATAGGAAATTAGGATAAAAATAGTAAGTAATCTAAACACAAAGTATTAGTTAATAAACATAACATCCTAGAAATAAAGAGAGAATAAGGAAATAATGTTCAACAATTCAAACATGTTCACAAACATGTCAACCATGATAAACCAAAGCTTCACTTCTTCTTTTTTCCAAGTCCCTTGATCAATTTGGTTATGCTCTTGAACGATCCTCTTGACTTCACTCGATGATCATACAACTCACCTTGGGTTTTAAGATTAGCACGATAGACATCCTCAAGTCCAAAGTTATTCGGAAGTCCACTGGTGGCATAGTAAAGAGGAGGGATGATTTTGTCTAACCCGTCCATGAAAGTGTCAATGGATGGGTGGGAGTCACTCGAAGAGCCAACATGAGCACTAGTGCCTACGCCACCACCATCACTTGGTGACATATCAAAGTCCTCATCATCAGACTCTTGTGGATCGGACTTTCTCAAACCTTGATCACTTCTAGGCTTTCGTGGTTGTACCCTTTGAATAAGTAGTATAACTCGTTTGACCGAACGAAAGCGAGAAATGTTGATGTAGGGATAGTCTTCACCAACCTTCTTAAGAAGGCGAGTAAGGATCATGGCATAGGGAAGATTTGTTTTGAGTTTGGAAAGAGCATAAGTGATTCGTCGAGCGATATAATATGCGAGATTGTACTTGGCATTGGTAGCGATGCAACATAACATGTGCGTCATACACGCCTGAATATGATCCCGGTTTCCACCAAGACAAAACACATTTTCCCTAAGGATGTCGGCCCATTGGATCATACAATCATTAAGGTCGCTTAAGAGAACCTCATAGCGTTTTACCCGACGCTTGTTAGAGTGGACGCTTCTTACAACATTTCCACTACGCTCTTTACAAATGACATCAAGAATGAAGTCAAGGTCAATCTCTTCATTTTCATCTGGAGCACAGTCGAAGGGTTCAAGGAGATAATCTAGCTTCCATTTATCCGTAAATCGACAAGTGCCTCTAAATAGAACACGAAGAGCTTGACCAAAGTCTTCAAGATAGAGTTTAATGAGTCGACCTTCAAGGATGAACCTAACATATACTCTACCGTCATCATAAACGAGACAATATGTGCTAAAGAACTCCAAGAGAAATTCGGGATATATATCCTCCTTGATGTCTAACAAATAATCAACCCCGATTTGTCCGAACATCGACTGAGTATATATATAGCCCTCAATATCCTCTTGGACAACTCTACCCTCGTGAAAGCAACGGTTTTGGAGTGAGGAGTAGGTGTTTGCAAGTTGAGGGGAAGAACACATTTTGGATAGGTTTGGCATATATTGTTTAGTGTATTGGTGATCTTGTTGATATTCCGAAGGCATGATTAGTACCTAAATAATCACAAAAAATATTTTCCCAATTACTCATTTGTTACATATAAACCAAAAATAAAAAAGATGAGAGAATGTGTTTCATCAATATCTTGACAAACAAAGGATTAATCCTTATCATTCTCATGATCACAATGTACCCAATTCATCATTGACAATAACATATTAACTATGTAAAATCAACAATGAACTTAAACATTGGTTTTTCAAAACAAAGTTTTTAGGAAAGCATTTAACAATGCCATTACCAACTTGTTCATAGGTTCATATCAATTCCATCAATTAACCAAAATTATTTAGTCAAAATTCGGATTGTTCTTCAAGTGAGTTTTAGTGAAATCTCAACGAATATGAACCTAAGGAATCATATCAAGATTACTATGTCAACTCTTATTCCTAGTAAGGTTCTAATTCAATATCAATTTTAAAAATCCCCAATTATGAATGTATGAACCCTAGAACAAATTAGATGAAATTGAAAGAAATAACTTATAGTTAATTGATCTTGAATGAAGGATGAGTGAAAACCGCAAATTGGAATCAATTAATCTTGAGTAATTGTAGGTTTTAGAGGTGCAACAATGGTGGAAAAACTGAAACCCGTCGCTATGTTGGAGAAGAGAGAGAAGGTATGTTTGAAAAATGATTTTTAATAAAAACTTGGCACTTTAGTCGCAATCACTGGCCGCGGTTCCTTATCGATATGGAACCGCGCATTTGAGCCGCGACGATAAAGAACCGCCTACAGTGGCGAGTTTTTATCAAGGAAAATCAAAGATTTTTTCAAAACCAAAATTTTCTAATATCCCTAAAATATGTCTTAAGCCTTTAGGAAATCATTGGACCACCACAACACTAGGTAATAATGCCTTAATGAAGGATTACGAGTTGAATCGAGATAGAAAAACACCGAAACGAACAAATGACTACTCGTAGCAAAGAAGCAAAGAGGAGAGAAGTCAAGAGGAGTGAATCAAGACCAAGAACAATGCTCAAGAGACAAATGACAATCTTCAAATCGAGGAGACGAAGAGCTTGTGTCATATATAATGGTTTAAGACGTGCCTTTCTGGCGAAAGTCTAAACGGCTTTGGTAATGAACTATACCAAGCAATTTTGATACATAGAGTAAGATCATTTTCAAGAGCAGTCTTACTCTACTTCAAAATGTGAGCAAAGTATAGATTCACTTTCTCTCCCACATGATCGGACAATTATTATTGCTAGGATTTACAATAACAATATCCTTGGAATATTTCAATTCCAAATGTGTAAAATCTAACTACAACTTGTGAAGTAGTTTGGTATCTCAAGGGATTCTTCAATCATCCTAGAGATGAGCTTAGTTGCACAAGTTACACATGATATAGGGCCTACTAACCGTAAGGTTGCAAACCATGGAAATCATGCTTGATACTTTAAGCTTCTACTAACTCGCCCTAAATATTCATAGTGAGTCAAGCATCTAAGCAATGAAGGTTTGAGAGGGAAAAAGGAAAGAATCACAAACCACAAACAAATGTCAAGGAAAGGATGCCAAGAACAAGCATATAGTCAAGTAATGATCAAAAGAATGATCAATAGGATGTGTGAAAGAACGAAAACTTACCTTAGCCACAAAATGCATTCCAAGCTTTCAAGGAACCAATGCAAAGCCCAACCATGACTAAAGTGACTACTAACATTGTGTTCCTGAGTTTAGTGAGGAAAGAAGACAAAGTATTTGGGAAGATGGAAAGTGAAATAAAGAGGAAAGGATTGAAATTTTAGTGTTCCCGAGCTGAGGATGAAGATAAAGAGTATATAAAGTTTTTGTGTTCCTGAGTTGGAAAAAAGAGTGAAAAAATAAAGAATTTCGTATAAACTAGAGAAGTCAACCACACTCTTCTTTGCTTTCTTTCTAAATCATCTCAAATTGGAAAGAAGATTAGGAATGAAATTCTGGGTTAATTTACTCTCATTTACTTCCCTCTACTCTCTTAAAAAAATCTCAGGAACACAATTTATTTTTATTATCATCCCAAAACTTTCTCTTTCACTCCAAAATTAAACTCAGGAACAGAGTGTAAGTCTTCAAAGACTAGTATCACTCCCATCCATCTTGATATCATCATTCAATGATGTTGGAAATCAAAGAAGATGATTCTTCTACAAGTGTAAGCAGCTCAATCCACAATCAATTGAGTTATTGATCTTCATGAGTACCTACACATAACAAGATGCAAACTAGTAGATACATTTGAAGAGTAAATCTAAAATGCATAAATACTACTAATCTAAATTAGATGCTATATTACCAATTAAAAGGCCTATTTTCAATGAAAAATAGTTTTGACCAAAGAAAACTTTAGTACAACTTAACCTTCTAATTTGAGGAGACAATGGATCGATCCAAGTTTTAATGTACAATATACTTCAAAGATCTTGTGTCACCATCGCTCTGATACCAATTGTAGAAACTAGAGGGGGGTTGAATAGTTTCTTTTCGGTTTATCTCCTAATTAAAATTGCTTTCAATTAGGTGAGTGTCAAAACCATCTTTTACTTGAAAGCTAGTTGCATAATGATTAGGTTCAATTCTAATGCATTAACAATGACAAGTAGTAAGTGTAATGATAATGAAGGTAAGTAAAGAGTAAGGAAAGAAACAACCTAGTAGGAAGACACCAAGATTTATAGTGGTTCGGCAATGAGGCTCTATCCTCGTTCCTACTCCACTCCTCGAGTACACCTACTCGTGATTTCCACTATATCCACAAGCTCCCTTCTTGGCGGAGAAAACCTTACAACGTCACTTACATTATTTTCCGACACTAAGCTAAATGTCGAGACCTAATCTTAGCTAGGACCAATCTACACAACGTCGCCCACTTCACCATTTTATGATACAAGGCTAGATGTCGAGTTCTAATCCAAAGATAGAACCAATCTTCACAACCTTGCCTACTTCATAATTTTTCGACAAAAGGCTAGATGTCGAGTTCTAATCCAAAGCTAGAACCAATCTTCACGACTTTTCACTTTGAAGCTCAGTGAGAACTTCACACAACACACAACTACACATCACTTTATGGCTTAGTGAGAACTCACAAGACACAACTACATCACTTTATAGTTTAGTGAGAACTTACACAACTTATTACAACTCAACTAAACATATCCAATTACACACATGTAACTTGGATCTACACAACACAAATCTAAGCACACACATATGCAATGGATGTACACAACACTAATCCAAGTATTCACAAATAGCTTGTATGAACACAACTAGTCCAAGTATTCACAAGTACGTTGGATCTGCACAAGACACAAATAAACAAATGATGAACATGACTAGATCTTTAAGAGAGGATGATCTTCATCAAGGCTTCATCTTTAATCACATCACAAAGTGTGTGAGTGATCTTCTCTTTGGACAAGGTAAAGAAGAAGATCAAGAGGATAATCATAAGCAAACATACTTAACACATTAAGTGATCATTTACAAATGATTAGGATTAGAAAGGAGAAAGAAGGCTGAAAGAAATGTCCAAAAAGGATTGTGGAAAATGTAGATTTGATCCACTATTTATAGGAGACAAAACCCAATGGCTAGCTGAGGGCGGTTCCTTATCTACCTAGGCAGTTCCTTATCAATATAGAACCGCGTAGGCACTTAAGGAGCCGCGGAGGTAGACTCCGCTCCTTTTTGTCTTTTAGTGGATTTGAAATATCTGAGGCTGTTTAAACCTTCAAAGTATATTCTTATGGCATTTGGAATATGCCATATTCAAATTTACATTTTCATTTTAATAAAACATTTTCTTAAAAATAAAGTTTATTAAAAATATTTTGTCACATTTGACAAAACTGAGTTTTAAGGCTAATCACTTTTATGATCACTAAGCATGATTAAGATATGTTAGTGTAATGATTATTACCTTGATGATAGTGTTTGTTAGATAATTCGTTTTACGATTTTATTTGACAATAAATGTATTTGTAATTTGTCGTGATCAAAACTAAGAAAGATTAGTTAGCACTAACAATGTTTTAGGCATTGCTTTTCATTAACAAAGTCTTTTAAGGCAAGTTAACAAGATACTATTCTTGGAGATAACCTTTAACCTGGTGTAGATCAGAACCATTATAATCCACAATACACTCACTAGTAGCAACCTTAATCTTATCAAACACTTTAGAAACAGCTGGAGTAAATGGACCATCACATTTTTCAATAAACTTTTGGATAATAACAATTGTTTTTGTTGGGAATCTAAGTTTATTAGATTCCCTATATCATAGATTTAAACACAAATCAAGTCGTTTGATATTAACTTGCCTGTGCCTAGGAGGCAAGCAAGTATCGCAAGACTCATAGAGATCTAAGTCTCTGTGAGCAACCTCAGAGGAGTCCATGTCAGATACATTGTCAAGGAAGTCGAAGATTACTTGAAGACATACTCATTGGCTGTGATGGATAACAGCCAAGATGTATCAGGGACTCTGAGGGGTTGAGGGTTAACAGGGGTGGCAATACCCTGTTAACACTCAGTACACTTTGGACATACCTTAGTGTGTACGAGACTATGAAGAAAAGGGAAACTGTGTCAGCTCTGTTTCCCTAAAGTATTATGGTAGACTACCAAGAATAGAAGAGCATCTTGTGACAGATGTCTGACAAATGTCTGTTTAGTGTAGTCACCATTAACTAGTACTTGGAGTCAACCTCGTACCACTATAAATAGGTTATGTAGCCTAGAGTTAATGTTCAACACTTTGACATATTTCACACATTAACTCTTAGAACTTGTTGAACCAAACAGCTGCGACTGTGTTCATAAGTTAGGTTTTAGTTTGTCCAAAGTGTCTACAACACATTGTCATCAAACGGTGTTATCCATAACACGTGTAATTCTTTATTATACAATAATAAGTATTACGTTTGAAAAGTAATTACGTGTGTTGATTGTTTAGTTTATTGTTTCAAGCTTGGATTAGGGATTTTCAATTGGTATCAGAGCGGCGTTTGATATTAAAACCTTCATAAACATCGTTCTAAGTTTTATAATCAAGATCCACCATGCCTGAAACGAGCAATACACCACCACCACCACCACCGTCTTCTGGGAACAACACTACTCCACCACCATCCTCACCAAGACTTACTCCTCCACCTCAAAATGAAGATGATCTACCTCAACTTCTTGACTCAAGAGGCGGATCTCATGTCACTAACGTACCAGTCTTTGATGAAGATGATTTTGCATGTTGGAAGAGTCAATTCCTCGTATATCTCGACGGACTTGAACCATTTCTTCTAGAAATTCTAGAAAATGGACCTTATGTTCCCATGGCACTCACCTCTACTGATTAGAATCCTCTTCCCAAACCTCTCAAGCAGTGGACTACAGCTGATAGGAAATTGGCAAACCAAGATAAACGTCTCAAGAGCATCATTATATCCTGTCTTCCAAAACACATCATGAAGTCTGTGATTCAATGTCCTATAGCCAAACAAATGTGGACAGATCTTATCCTAGGTCATGAAGGACCCTCTGAAACTAGAGAAACCAAGATTTAGGCACTTAGGCTTCAGTTCAATGCTTTCAAGGCACTTGAAGGTGAAAAGGTTCAACCAACATATATAAGGCTGAAAATTCTTCTCAATGACATCACCATTGCTCAAGCTGAAGTAAATACCACATTTTTCAACAGCCTTCCTAGAAAATGGCTGAGTATGAATCAAACTCAGAGAGCTAATAACTCCATCAAAAATGACACCTTGGCTAAGCTATATGGAAAGTACAATTGTGAAGAAGGGCTGATTGATACCATATATAAATCAGAGACTGAAAGATTTGTAGTTCAGGGAGAAACACCCAAAGCCTTGATTTCCACCTCACACCCTCATGACAACGACTCTGATGTTGAAGAAGACACACACAGCAGCCAAGAGTTCATGTCAGACCTTAATGCTGAGTTTCATAAAAGAGCCTTTCTAGCTAATCAAAGGAGATTCTAAAAAAGATCAGGGAGAGCAGGATCAGATAGCAAACAAACCGAAAAATCAAAAGAAACTTTCTTTGCCTGTGGAAAACTTGGACACTTTCAAAAAGACTATCCTTCTACAAAGACATCCGCACCTTCTTATCCATCATCTTCCACTAAACCATACAAGTTCAAATTGTTGGGAATAAATTTAGGCCAGAACACTTGAACGCTGACAGGAACAACTCAAGCGTTGACAAGAGCAAAGTGAGCGCTGACAGCATAAGCGTTGACAAGATAAAGTCAAGCGTTGATAGATTGAAGACAAGCACTGATGGAAGTTGTGAGCTACACGTATAGTATATTCTAGATTACTTCTAGTAAGGATAGAAACGACAATGTATTTTCTATGTTTATCTTTACCTAGAATAGTTGATTCGTAGCTTATTGTACAAGACTTCTTGTTCTATAAAAGAAGATCTTTTAGGTTAATGTTTAATATCAGTTTTCATAGTATTCACAAGTTAAACCTTTCATTGTAATCAACACGATTATTCTAATACAAGTGAAAGTTTGTTTAACATCATTGTGTTTTAGATCAAGTGTTAATTCCGCATAACACTTTGTTACTTTATTCATAAGCAAAGGTTTCTCTACGTGTAGTACTTGATCTAATCTCGTATACACAAAGCTAATCGATCTAAGTTTGGGATCAACAAGTGGTATCAGAGCTTGTTGAGAAACTTTTGATCTTTAAGTAACGCAGAACCCTAAAACACCAAACCCTAAAAACCCTAAAATCTCAAAACCCTAAAAACACCATGTCTGGCACAAATCAACCTCCTGCTTTGCTGCAAAACAACTTCTCAAATCCTAGTATCAAAATTCCCATGTTTGATGCCAGGAACTTTGAACTTTGGAAGTCCAATTTTGAGCAATACATAGCTATTCATGACTATACTCTTTGGGAAATTATCGAATATGGGAACACATTCGATAAAGCAGCAAAGATTACTGCTGCTATTGAGGCAAGGTCAGCTATTCCTAATTGTCCAGAAGCTGATAAAGTGGAAAAGCCTGATGATGGGAGAGCGGTAGCTGTTGAAGACATAGCCAATAAGAGGGTGGACATGAAAATTTTGAACATCTTGAAACATGCCCTAGGTCATGAGAATCAGCATAAGTACAAACGTTTTGATTCTGCAAAAGAGCTTTGGGAAGCTCTTGAAGTAGCACATGGTGGCAATGCTGACACAAAAGAAGAAAAGAAGAAGCAACTCTTGCATGAGTATGCTGTCTTTAAAGCTCAACCTAATGAGAATCTCAGCAGTGTGAGAAGTAGACTTCTTGACATCACAAGTCAACTTTCCTTCATGGGAAAACAGATTGATGACCCTGAATTGAATGCTACTTTTCTCAAAAGCCTTGGTGATGTATGGAAGATTGAGACAAGATCTATTCTTGTCAATAACACCCACAAGACTTCCAGGTTTGATGACATCTTCAACAAGTTAAGGCTGTTGGAGAATGAATGGCAATTGGAGAGTGATAACAAATCTTCCAGCAGCAACATGGCCTTCTTTTCACAAAGTGAAGGCCAATTTGATTCCATGAACTTCTATGGACATTCAGCAACTGGATCTCAAGGTGTCAGCGCTGGATGTCAATCTGTCAGCGCTGGATCATATCCTGTCAACGCTTTGTACTCAAGCGCTGACACACACAATCATGGCGCTGATAGAATTAAACCTGCTGGTTTTGATCTTGATACTGTGTGTGCCTTCATTGCTTCTTTGCCTAGTGATTCAAGGATCACTTATGAAGATCTTGAGCAGATAAGTGATGAACAATTGGAAGAGATGGATATAAAGTGGACTATGGCTCTTGTAAGTTTAAGAGCAAACAGGTTCAATAAAAGGTTCAAGAAGAAGATGACCTTTAATGCTAAGGATGTTGCTGGCTTTGACAAGTCCAAAGTAGAGTGCTACAACTGTCATAGGATGGGGCACTTTATGAGGGAATGTAGATCTCCAAGGAGATCTGATGCTGGGAAGCCTTCTAGCCAAATGATTAAGAACCCAGATCCCAAGGCCATGGTTGCTGTTCAACAAATTGATGGCGTTGGAGAATGGGATTGGAGCTGGATGGCTAAGAATGAGGAAGAGGACAGAGCTTTGGTTGCTGAAGTCAAAGAAGAGCATGCTGAATATGCTCTCATGGCACACTCCTCCTCTTCATCAGATAATGAGGTATATGACGATGCTTTCTGTTCTAAGGGTTGTCGTTTAAATACTGAAAAATCAAAACAAGAGATAGTTAAGTTATTAGATGAAGCAAGTACTCTAAGGTGCAAATTATCTAACTATCAAATTGCTCTTACCCAAACAGAAAAGACAGTATCTGAGTATAAGAAAATGGAGTTTGATTTAAAGGATCAAATAAATATCTTAAAACATGAGTTACATCAGAGTAAGGATGTTCAAGATATAGTAAATAGGGTTAATCTTGATTTGATAGCTCAGTTAGAGGAGGCTAACAAAAACAAAGATAATGTGAGTCTTAAAATCCAGAGATTTGATAAGGCCACACAATCCCTAGGAGAGTGTGTTAGTAAACAAAGAGACTCTAAGGATATGAGTGGGATTGGGATGAATAATTATACTGTTGTTCCACCACCAGCTGGGGATTTCTATGGTGTCCAATCAAAGGACTTATCTTGGACTGGCTTGCCAGAATTCCAAGAGGAGGAGTTTATTCCTCCACCTAGAGTGACTTCCCCAGTTGAGGAATATCAGCAAAAGCTGACTGACCTAGAAGAGTGGAAGAAAGCTAACCACACCTTGTTTGTTAAGGGAGGGTTGTTGTGTGAAAGTCCAAATGAGCCCACACCAAACATGATACCAATTGTGGAGTCCTATGATCCTAAACCTATTAAGATCACACACCCTACCACTGGCAAACCTGTTGACCTTGGCCCACAAAATGTTAGAAAACCTAGTGTTAAATATGCAGAGATGTATAGAAATTCTAGGTCACCAAAAAGCCAAGTAAGTAATCATGGAACAGGCTTCTTTGCTTCTAGACCTAAGACTATGTCTAGAAAAGCTTGTTATACATGTGGTAGCTTCTCACATTTGGCCTACAAATGTATCAATGCTTCCAATGTCAACGCTGACAGGAACCATTTCAGCGCTGACAAAAGTCAACATAGGTCAAACACTGTCAGACCCAATACCTTTGTGAACAAAAGTTCACAAGTTGTTAGACCAGCCCCATTCTTTTCTAGAGGGTCTAACACACAAGGCCTAAGACCTTTTCAAAAGTCAAATACTTGGTCAAATAGGCAATGGGTTCCTGTAGCAAACCCTAGGTTCAACGCTGATAAGAGCAATCGGGGCGTTGACAGGAGTAATTTCAGCGCTGATAGAAACACTGCTAAACCTAGGTATTTGCAGCCACAGGGAAATAGGTCTAAAGCTTCTACTAGCTTAACATGGAGACCAAAACAAGACCAGAACCCTAATAATACTGGTATTTCTATGACATGCAACAGGTTTCATTATATTTCTAAGGCATTGTCAACACCAATTGGGGTTAACTGGGAATTTCATTCAAACAGGGATGAAAATGGGGTTGTTATGAGAACCAAGTCTGTTCTTGTTGAACAACCAAATGAATCCAAGTCTCCCAAGGCTTGGGTTCCCAAAGAAAACTAATGTGTTTTCTTTATGTGCAGGGCATTCAGAAGAAGATCAATGACTATGGATACTGGGATAGTGGATGCTCAAGGCACATGACTGGAAAGGAAGACTATCTGACCAATTTCTCTCCTATTCAAGATGGTGATAAGGTATACTTTGGGGGTGGATATGGCACAATCACAGGAAAAGGAACCCTTGTCACCAACAATCTTAGGTTTGATAATGTCTTCTTGGTGAAAGACCTGGATTATAATTTGTTTAGTGTATCACAAGTGTGTGATAACAAAAATAAGGTTCTTTTCACAGATACTGAGTGCTTGGTGTTAAGCAAAGATTATAAGCTCCCTGATGAGAAATACATAGACTTTAGAACACCAAGGCATAAAGACATATATAATGTGAATCTTAATGGAATTAAGGTAAATAATAAAATGTCATGTCTGTATGCTAAAGCCTCAGTAGATGAAAGTAATCTTTGGCACAGGAGACTAGGGCACATAAACTTTAAGAATATTAATAGGCTTGTGAGGCTTGGTTTAGTTGATGGTTTGCCTGAAAAGGCTTTCCACAATGACCACTCTTGTGTTGCATGTCTTAAGGGCAAGCAGCACAAGGTCTCATTCAGGTCTAAACAGGTGCACTCTAGTTCTAAACCCCTTCACTTATTGCATATGGACCTCTTTGGTCCTACTAATATAGAGAGTTTGAAGGGTAAATCATATTGTTTTGTCATTACTGATGATTACTCAAGGTTCACATGGACTTTCTTTTTAGCCAAGAAAAGTGAAACTGCCCTAAGTCTGATTAATTTTATTACCCAGATTGAAAAGAAAAATGGTAATGAGGTGAAAATTATTAGAAGTGACAATGGGGGTGAGTTTAGAAATCAGTTATTAGATGATTTTTGTGCCAAGAAAGGGATTACTAGGCAGTTCAGCATAGCTAGAACTCCTCAGCAAAATGGAGTTGCTGAAAGGAAGAATAGGACCCTTATTGAAGCAGCCAGAACCATGTTGGCTGATGCCCACTTTCCTATAGCCTTTTGGGCTGAAGCTGTTAACACAGCTTGTTATGTTCAGAATAGGGCATTAGTCAACAAGATACATAATAAGACACCTTATGAATTACTTTGGGGAAGGAAGCCAAATATTGGTTTTCTGAAGCCTTTTGGGTGTCATGTAGTTGTTTTAGAAACTAGTGAGGCCCTAGGTAAATTTGATTCAAAAGGTGATGAAGGCTACTTCATGGGTTATTCAGTGCAGAGTAAAGGATATAGGGTTTACATTAAAAAGGAAAAACGTATACTTGAAAAGGTACATGTTAGGTTTTTAGAAAGTAAACCTAGTGATCCTGAGAGTGGTCCAAATTGGTTGTTTGACTTAGAACCTTTGTCTAGAGCTTTAAATTATATGCCTGTTACTGATCCAGACATTGTGAAGGTAACTTCAAGTGTTTTGGAAAAGAGAATTGGTAATGTTTCAGGTATCCAGGTTGCTAAGGAGGATGGACCACCAGCAGTCATATCATCTCCCACACAAGAATTTGTTACACTTCCTATATGGACAGATGAGTATTATGCTGCTGCTACTGCTGCTACTGCTGCAAGGAAAGATAATGGTGGTGTTCAGATACCACCAACTACAAACATGCATGATTCTTCAAGCGCTGACAAAGGGAAATCCAGCGTTGACACGACCAATTCAGACGCTGATGGCTCCAACGCTGACAACACCAGTTCAGGTGTTGTTAGCCCAAACGCTGACACACAAGGATCAGACTTTGGAGACACCTTTACACAGCTTTTCTCTTCTCATTTTGAACAGGGTGGACCTTCCAATATCCATGAAGAGATTCCTGTTGATGAAGAAGAAACTGAAGAAGATATTGGCAACATGGAGCGTGAAATTGAGGACACCAGACTTTTTGAAGGAGGAGTTCTCACTTCCACAGCTAAAGATCACCCCACATCTCAAATCATTGGTGATGTTATGGCTCCAGTACAGACATGAAGATCCCATCAAGGTCTTGGTGGATTTATTGCCAATATCCACAAGAAGGTTGATACCCCTCTTGTACAAGCATGTTTGTTTGCCTGTTTTCTGTCACAGGAAGAACCCAAGAAGATTTTTGATGCTCTCAAAGAACCAAGTTGGGTGGAAGCAATGCAGGATGAGCTTCACCAATTTGCTATACAGGATGTTTGGGAGCTGGTTGATTGTCCTAGATATGTGAGACCAATTGGGACAAGATGGGTTCTAAGGAACAAGAAAGATGAAAGAGGCATTGTGGTCAGAAACAAGGCACGTTTGGTAGCTCAGGGTTATACACAAGAGGAAGGCATAGATTATGAAGAAGTCTTTGCTCCAGTTGCAAGAATTGAAGCTATCAGAATTTTCTTAGCTTATGCTTCTTGCATGAATTTTACTGTTTATCAGATGGATGTGAAGAGTGCTTTCCTCTATGGCACAATTGTTGAGGAGGTTTATGTAATGCAGCCTCCTGGTTTTGAAGATCCTGAGAATCCAGACAAGGTTTATAGAGTAAAGAAGGCAATGTATGGCCTTCATCAAGCCCCAAGAGCATGGTATGGTACATTGTCCACCTACTTGGTGGAAAATGGTTTCAAGAGGGGCACCATAGACCAGACACTGTTTACAAAGAAGAAAGGAAAACATGTGTTACTTGTGCAGGTCTATGTTGATGACATCATTTTTGGCTCTACTGATCCAAAAATGAGTGAGGAATTTTCCAAGCTCATGACAGATAAATTCAAGATGAGTGCAATGGGTGAGATGAACTTCTTTCTAGGTTTACAAGTTCAGCAGAAAGAAGATGGTATCTTCATCTCCCAGGACAAGTATGTAGCTGAAATCTTGAAGAAATATGGTTTTTCTCCACATGAGAAGGAGGCTTCTACTCCTATGGACAGACAACACCCCTGGGGAAAACTTGGAGCTGGAAAGGATGTGGATGTTAGGCACTATAGATCAATGATTGGTTCATTGATGTATCTTACAGCCTCAAGACCTGACATCATGTTTGCTGTGTGTGCATGTGCACGCCATCAAGTGACTCCTAAAGAATGTCACCTTTTTGCTGTGAAGAGGATTTTTAGGTACCTAAGATGCTATCCAGATCTTGGATTATGGTACCCAAAAGATTCTCCATTGGACCTTATTGCATATTCAGACAGTGACTATGGTGGTGACAAGTTTGATAGGAAATCCACAACTGGTGGATGCCAATTTCTTGGGAGCAGATTAATATCTTGGCAATGCAAGAAACAAACAGTGGTGGCCAACTCTACAACTGAAGCAGAATATGTTGCTGCAGCTGCTTGTTGTGGACAAGTCTTATGGATTCAGAACCAGCTGTTGGATTATGGGTATAATTTTATGCATACCAAGATTTTTGTAGACAATAACAGTACTTTATGCATTATTAAAAATCCTGTACATCATTCTAAAACCAAACACATAGAAATTAGACATCATTTTATAAGAGATTGCTTTGAGAAAGGTTTAATACAACCAGATAGGGTAGATACTGAAGATAATGTAGCAGATTTATTAACTAAACCTTTTGATGCTGGAAGATTTCAATATTTGGTAACAAATATTGGAATGGTTAATCTCACTTAATATGTGTTTTGGAACATTTTTTGTAAAAGTATGTACAGGATAATGCATTGTTATTGGTCTTTGTGATGATTTAGATTTTCCACATTCTTTTTCTAACACTGACAAAGGTAAATACAACGCTGTCAAGTGTTATTTTGCCGTTGTTGGAGATATTATGGTCTAACGCTGACAAGAGTTCCTTCAACGCTGATAAGTGTTGTCGGGACGCTGTTAGCAACAAGTGTTAGTTTTGTGGTTTTCATCTAAATGTGCAGGTAATGGTAGCTTTATGCCATTGGATACAGAGTTGCTTATGGATCTTTGAAGAGTTATTTGGACATGTTTTGTTTATGGATGATGGTTGGAATATTTATATTCCTATCTTGACATAAATTTTTAATGTTCATATATATATTTTGAGAACTCATGTATCATAGTTTAAGGGGAGGTTTAAGGAACCTTTAGGACTCTTGGGTATTCTTAGAATACTCTCATCACAATTCTAGATTGTGTCCACAGGTGAGTATGGGTTAGTTTTACTAAACCATGAGGCACTGTAGCATGCATAGTATATCAACTTTGCATGCTGCCAAGACATTTTTGACTTAGAATTGGTTATGGTCTGATGGGAGGCTTGGGAATCCTTTTGATATGGGTTTTACCTGGGAGTAACAAGGATTTTATGAGGTAACTTGGTTGTTAAGAATTTTGGTTAGCAAGGGACACTAGAGGACTGTTATGTCTATCTTGCTTATGCAAGTGTGCATAACTGGACAGTGCTTGCCGCCCTATGATAATTATCAGCTTTTGGTTATCTTCTCTAGGATAAATTACTTGTTAAGGTCATTTTTCATTTTTTAAAACAATTTTATTTTTGGACGCTGACAAGATTTTTCCAAGCGTTGTTGTGACCAAAATGGACGCTGACATGGCTTTAGGCGAACGTTGACAGGATTATAGCCGTTGGGCGTTGATGGGTTATATTTGACCGTTGACAAACAATGGGACCTACCCAGTTGTAACTTTTTGACATATTTTCAAGCCGTAATTTTAGGAGTTGTTACTTTCATTTAATGCATGAGATAACTTATAAACTTTTTCAATATTTTCATGATTGATTTTTGAAAATCTTTGCCTATTTTTGGGCCAATCACGTGCATTCATCTACTCCTATAAATTTGGCTCCTATTTTAAACAGGGTATCTATAATTCTTGTCTAACAATTTTCTCTTATCAACCTTCATCTTTTGTACATCAAATTAACAGCTTTCATCAATGGCACCAAGATTTAACTCTGCAGAATTGGATTTGGGGTTCAAGTCTCAACACAACATGATTGCTTATCTTGTTGCTGATAATACTTTGTTCCCTCAATACACTCATATGGTGGAGTATTTGAATGCATCCCCCTTAAGGTATGCTCTTTCTCATGCCCCACTCATTCCAGTCACACACATTAAACAGTTTTGGAACACTGTCAGTTCCACAACAGTTAATGGAGTGACAACATTGACTTCTATTGTACATGGGAGACCTTGGGTGGTTACTGAGGCCTTGGTACGCCAGGCCTTGCATCTTAATGAGGCTGATGGTATAACCATGCTTCCCATATCTGAAATAGAACAAGGGCTAAGGGCTTTGGGATACCCTATTCCTGATGAAGGTACTCTTAATAAGTACCATAAGCAGGAATTTCCCCCAGTCTGGAAGTACCTAATTCACATTCTCCTTCAATGTTTGAGTCCCAAATGTACTGCACATAATGAGATCAATAGATCTATTGCATCTGCTATTGTGTGTATTGCAACAGGGCAAAATTATAATTGGTCTAAAATGATTTTTGAAGGAATGTGTAAAAACAAGGGGACAAAAATGACTTTAGCTTATCCCCGTTTTCTGCAAATGGTTTTTGATGCTCAGAGATATTGTTCAAGGGATCACAATGACTTTTATAAGATCCCTGAACAAAAGAAGGCTATTTTCACCAAGATGAATTCACCACCTCTTAGAGACCTACCATTAACCCCAGCCATGCTTGCTGTTATTGCAGCAGCACAACCCCAACCAGACCCCCAACCTCATATTGACCCTCAACCACAACTTGAGCCTATCCCTGAACCTTTACCCTCACCTGACCAAATGCAAATAGACCAAAATCCCTTTGACGCTGACACATCTACTGTGGGCGTTGATATGCCTATTTCCAACGTTGACACCCAACCATCACAATCCCAAACACCCCTTAACCAACCCACATCTACACCATCTTCTACACCATCTTCCACACCACCAGAATATAGGTTGATTAAACGCCAAAGGACTGCTGGAGTGTTCTCCTCTGGTGGTCCTAGCCATGAAGCAGAGAGAACCACCACCACAAGTGTGGTTGGTGACCTGGATGAGGCTGGGGCTATTGATACAGGCTTAGATGCTGGTCAAGACAGTCCCAACATCATTAAGACCTCATCCATGCCCAATGAACCTAACTTGGGAGGTCAAATTCCCATTTTGGAAGAGGGCAGACTGGAACCAATGACGCTTTTAGAATTGACGGCTGTCTGCATTAGCTTGCAAAAGCAAAATGCAGACTTAGTACAAATTGTCAGTCACCAAGGCCTTGAACTCAAAGAATTGAGGGAGAGGATTGTTGTTTTGGAGAGTGCTCATTCAAGGGGAGGTATGGAGGAGTCTTCCAAAGGGGAGGAAGCAAGAAATCTGAGTGATAAGAGCAGTCAAGATGGTCAATCATTGGATATTGCTGAAGCTCTTACTAGTTTGAAGGAACAAAAAGGTTTTGATACGTCCTTAATCTCTCCAACAAATTTAAATTTATCATTTACAGATATGCTGAGAGAGGTTACACAAGGCGCTGAGGGAAAATATTTGAGCGTTGATAAGACAAGTTTGGACGCTGACAGAAGTATTTTGGGCGCTGATAGAGGAAATTTGGGCGTTGACAGATCTGCATATGGAGGTGATGTATTCCAGTCATCATCTATCATCAAAGATGTTCCTACTCAGGTATTATCATCTACCTTACCAACAATTGAACCAACAGATAAAGGTAAGGGTAAGTTGGTAGAAGAAAATGTTCCAAAGAATGCAGCTCAGGTTGAATTTGATAGAAGATTGGCTGAGCAAATGATGGAACAAGGTGAGAAGGAAAAGTCACCATTTGTTGTGACTTCTGAGGAAGAAAGTGATGGAGGCAGCTCAGATTCAAGTGTGATGATTGTTGAACCAGAAAGACTTGAGTATGGTGATGAGCTTGCTAGGGAAAGGCTGAGAGATTTGAAGTTGCAAATTGATTTTGATATGCCAGAGGTAGTTCAGATGTACAATTCTTGGGAAGAAAGCTGCATGGATAATCCAGACTTGACCATTTCTGATCAGATATGGGGTTTGGAAATTCTTCTTAGAGTTCAGCAGGATTGTAAGGTAATGTTGAAGTACAGGGCAAGCAACATTCTCTCTGAATTGAAAAGGGATAGAAGAAAGCTCTATTTTATGTTGCTCAAATGTCATGGAGTTGGATGGACACATCAAAAGCTGAAGGCTTTGACATTTGATGAGTTGGAACATAGGGCTTATCCTATTTGGGTGAAAGTGCAGGAAGAGAACACTTTCAGACTTCTTTCAGATGAAAGAAAGGAGCAACTTGCAGAAGAGATGGCAATCAAGAAAGCTATGATAGTCCCTAGACCAGTGAAGAAGGGATTTGTTCTTGAGTTTCCAAAAGATATGTCTCAACTGTATCCAAGTGAAGCAATCATTAGAAAGAGCCTCAAGCTCTCCCCATTAGAAGCTTCAGATATGGTTCATGTGTTACCATTAGATTCCAGGAATCCAATTATAAGTTATGAGGAAGATGAATGTGGATTCTGGAAAATTGGAAGATTTGGCAAGGAGGTACACACTTTTACCACTCTCATATCTTTATTTGCAAGTTGTGACAGAGAAGACTTGGTAGACCTTTGGAGGTTACTAGAGACCAAGTATGAGGCTGAAGCACCAACTTCAGCCAATGGAATAAAACTTTGGACCACATTCAAAAGAATGTGTGGGACAAATGAAGAAGATCCTGAAATATGGAAGGATCTTGAAGATGACCTCAGTGGTCTTCAATGGAGATTATATTCAGCTGCTGGTGTATACCATTTGAGTTCTACAAAGTTTGCTGAGTATTTACTTGTAGATGCTCAGTATTTCATATCCAAGTCTGTTTTGGAGAAGATGAAGGACACCCAGTTGGAGATAGACTATACAAGTGACGTGGCAAAGAATTTGATCAGATTTATTTATTACCAATATGATAAGGTTTGTCAGACTCCTCCAAGTACTTAATGTTTATTC
This sequence comes from Glebionis coronaria, assembly GCA_025667525.1. Taxonomy (NCBI): domain Eukaryota; kingdom Viridiplantae; phylum Streptophyta; class Magnoliopsida; order Asterales; family Asteraceae; genus Glebionis; species Glebionis coronaria. The sequence continues at coordinate 403,866,925 of CM046882.1, read as the reverse complement.
AGAAACTTGATCATAAGAGTGGATATCAAGTTTAGGGGAGGATTGTTGGGAATAAATTTAGGCCAGAACACTTGAACGCTGACAGGAACAACTCAAGCGTTGACAAGAGCAAAGTGAGCGCTGACAGCATAAGCGTTGACAAGATAAAGTCAAGCGTTGATAGATTGAAGACAAGCACTGATGGAAGTTGTGAGCTACACGTATAGTATATTCTAGATTACTTCTAGTAAGGATAGAAACGACAATGTATTTTCTATGTTTATCTTTACCTAGAATAGTTGATTCGTAGCTTATTGTACAAGACTTCTTGTTCTATAAAAGAAGATCTTTTAGGTTAATGTTTAATATCAGTTTTCATAGTATTCGCAAGTTAAACCTTTCATTGTAATCAACACGATTATTCTAATACAAGTGAAAGTTTGTTTAACATCATTGTGTTTTAGATCAAGTGTTAATTCCGCATAACACTTTGTTACTTTATTCATAAGCAAAGGTTTCTCTACGTGTAGTACTTGATCTAATCTCGTATACACAAAGCTAATCGATCTAAGTTTGGGATCAACACAAATCACAACATAACAACTCATCCCACCAATTCAACTCCTCTGACAATGAGAAGAAGGATTACAAGAACAAGTACAAGGCACTTAAAGCTGAGTTGGAACAGATGAATTTGAAACTTGAAGCTCTGTCTAAGAAGAAAGAGTGTAACATCCCACTTGGATAAGTGGACCGTTACATGTATTTATGGCGTGTCATCAAAGCATAAGGTAAATGTCCTAAAACATTAACTGACCATAAAGAAAATACCAGAATCAAACATCGGTAATCCAAACATAAGCTCAAAACATGAAAAGTAAAATACTGAAGGAAAGGACTAAACAATGTCCAAATAAGCAGAATAATGTAAGAAGTGCATAAAGTAAGAAGTCCGGATAGCTTCCATTCAATGCACATGCTCTTAGAATCCTAAGAGCGTCCTGGTGTACCTGCCGTTTGGAAACATGAACGGAAACTACGGCTGAGCCTAACGCTCAGTGAATGGATATAAAGCATGATAAGGAATTACTGAAATGAAGCAGATGATAAAATACAGAAGCTGTAAGACTGATAAGTAAAGTTGTAGCGAAAATCTGTGTATAATCTGTAAAGTCTGATTTATAAATAATAAAGCTGAACTGTTATCTGTTAAATTTGAAAAACGTACATTTACTATATTTTAATTGCCAGAGCTTATATAGGTCATGTGCTGTAACAACGGTGCATGAATAACTGGAGGGGTGACCTCGTCATGCTGTAGAGGGGTGACCTCTAAATGCTGTAAAGGGGTGACCTCTAAGTACTGTGCTGGATGGAGGGATCAACTCCAATGTGAAGGATGTAGAGCACACACCACATTCACACTGATAACTGTAAACTGATAAGCCTTGGATGCATCCGTACGCCCCACTAAAAATACTGATAAAATGGCCAAACTGAGCTGAGTGGGACGATGCAGGATATCACTCTCCTGCATGTGAGTCACGACACCGGTGCCTCTAGTGCCATGGTTACGGTACCTCCGTAACTAGTACATAAACTGGTCATGCTTGCATATAATGCTCAGGCAATTTATTTAGTTATTAACATGATTACTGATAAGATTAAACACATACTAGGGAAAACATTTGGCTGCAGACGGGGAATCCTAATCATGCATAGGAAAGGAAGTCCTTACTGAAAGGACGGAAAATCCGTATGACAAATAAACAAAAGAACCAACGAGTCACATTAGTAGATAGATAAGGATATCCGTACCTTAGAAAATCTCGATTATAGACAAAACGTAAGTTAATTCCTCGCCAATAAATCTATATAAATTGTCGAACTAGTAATTATATAACCATTGAACTAATTTTTTTCTATACTACTCATTTATCCTTTATATGCATGGTTAAGAGTAAGCTTAGTACTCTATCTACTTTTCTCAAATAATCATATCACCACCACAATCATATATGCCGTATGGTTTATTACACATTCAATCTATTACAACTAGACATCTTTTTCATTTTATTTATCTTCAAATGTAAGTCGATTACTTTCGAAACCGTTTGTATATACGTAAAGTACAATCACATATTATTGCATGTATAATCATTACCAATTTGTCAAACGTGTACCAAAGTACACACTTTATATAGTTAAATACAATTTAACTCATGTTAAAACAAAAGCTTTTTCATAACAAATTCAATAAAGACAAGACCATTTAATTATTGATGTCATTTTATGAACTTATATCTGATTCTTCTAATTCTACTAAATGTTATATGACTTATATAGATTAGCAAAATGACCTTGGTTATAACTTATAAAACATATTTAGTGCCCGTTTTATGTTACCAGGTTTAGTTTCAAATGGTTGGCCAATCATGTTTATAACATTCAAAAGTGACTCAAGCAACTTATTAGTTCGTATTATAAGAACCAAAACATGGAATACGTGTTCGCTAGCCAATGATGACTTATATCTATAACTTATATTGTAACGTTATCTTGGCATGATGAAAGAATATGCACATAAAACTCATGCGTAACATCATATCATACTGCAAATACATCATATGAATTACCTTAGAGCCGAATGAGAACAAGAACGAGACACAATTCAAGAGCGAACACGAAGACGAGCTATAGCACTGAATCAAACTCGAACACACATGGACACAAACGTCGTCATCATCATTGGACCCCGAACCTGTGTGTACAAACAGATGAACCCAAGACTTCTTCCTTGAACAAAGACGAATCGTCTTCACAAACATGACACGGTCGAACTTATCCCTACTCCGAGCAGACCTCATAAGCGAATATACAACATCATTGGGCTGGTCACGAAAGAGGCTATCATGAGTAATGCGTGTCGCAGGTGAGCGGAACTCACATTATACATTACTATTTGTCATTTTTTATACGGTAATCATGGTGAGATTTGTGATCATGGTTAATAGTATTGGTGGATAAGAATTTATAGGTATAAAAACAAGCATCATTGGTCGATGAATTCGGCTAAAATAATAACAGATTTGATGAATCATTTAGTAAAATAATAACGTGCGAATGATTAGCCAATTATTCTATCATTTCGGGATATGATATGACCAAATCAATGTACACAGTTTTCTTTAATAGCTAACATAAACTTTAATGTCTATCTTTTATCATTTTAATAGCACATAGAAAATATGTATTAATATTTTATTTGTATGCTCATAGAAAATAATTTAAACCATTTCAAAAATACCAGGTATTATAATTCTATCACCTTTAAATAATTTTATCATTAAAATTTCTTTATTGATTCAAAACAATATTCCAAATAATATGAATTAATACAGAAAATCCATATTCTCAAAATTTGGGGTTTTACAACTCTTCCCCTCTAAAAAAAATAATTCATCCCCGGATTAAGGATACGACTGTACTGGATTTTACAATTCTCCCTCTCTAAAAAGAAAAATTTGTCCTCGAATTAAGGGTAATTTAAACTGGTGGTATTATAAAAGCTGAAAGGACATATATGCTGAAAGAACATAAAGGCTGAAAAGACATATAAGCTGAAGGATCATTCGTCCTTGATTTAAAACATGATGCTGCTGAAAGGGTATAAACATGGCATGACTGAATTGAATATGCAACGTGACATGACTGAAAGAACTTAACTGGATTTATTTGAACGAAAAAGGCTGAGAGGTCCGGATGGACTCCTCCGTTTCGAGTGGACTCCCGCTCGAAACGATTACTTCAAAGGTCTAAACATAATAATAAAAATCTTGGTCCTGATGACCCTGTCCTGACGATGCTGAATAGTTTCTGGTTCCATATTTAAGATGGATTTTCTGAATCTGATAGAATGAATAAGCTATAGCATGTAGGATACATGAAACGGTACGAGTAAATATCCTGAAAGATAACATTTATATATCTGAGCAAGTTGCTGAAAATATATAGGGACGAACTACGTGAACAATTGTGAACGTGCTACGTGAGCAATTGTGAACATGGTTCACGACTATATGAGAAATTTCGGGCATGGAATATATTATACACGATAATACATGAAACATTCTGTGAACTTGATGCTAGGAAATATCATGAACATATGCTGACTGAGGAGAGAATGCCAAACGATACAAGCCTGAGACGTGAAACGTCTGCCTGGGTATGGAGAAGCTCTGCTAACTTGAGTCTGGTTTCTTAAGCTTTCTTTAACTGAATTCGGTAATAACTGTGAAACGTGTGTCGCGAAATGACACACGAGCTTGAACGTGAAAAATGTTATGAATGCTGACGTGAGCTTAAATCATGAGATAACTCGAAACATGAACTGAAAAGACATCATACTGTGAATGAGACGTAAACGTGAAAGTGAAAACGTGAGCGTGAATGTGAACGTACACGTGATCGTGAACATGAATGTGAGCACGATTCACGAACACTAATTTCTATCTGACAAGATTGTTGATGGAATACCTTGGAATCATACGATCTATTGCTGAATTTCATGTGAATTTGTTACTGGGTAATCCTCGGATAAAAGAAGACGTGTAGGCTGGGTTAACTGGTTAACAACGACTTAGATAGCATCATGCTTCGTCTGAGTCTGTGGTAACTGGAAATAACCTCCATGGAATCTTATCTCATTTTTGTTCAGAAATTTCTAGTGGTTATAATAACTCATTAGCATGTCAGTGTCCTATCTTGAACCTGCGATATATCAGGCATCGAGATATGAACATAGTTGCATCAATGTGTGATACTGCTTCTATCAAAATTCTGCCTGGGATTATGGGACATTCTGGTGGAAATCTGTTTGAATAGCTATGGAAGAATTTTTAGTGAGAACTGTCATCAATTTCTGCTGTAGCAGTCAATTGAGTTCTAGAAAAGTTTGTACTTCGTTCACATGCGCTGGTCGGGACCATCAGGTGATGGCCTTCACCATCGTAGGATTGTATAAAATTTCTTTCTGCTGAAATAGGGTGGCTCAAAAATGCCACTTTGTTCAAGTGAAATTTATATCTGGAATGTTGTGTATAAAATTACTCCTATTAAAGATTCTGTACAACTATGAGAAGACGAGTCTCGTGTTCTTCTCTAGTATTAGGCAGATCAGAATGTGATCAATGAATATACTGACGATTTTGTCTAAGAGTCATGGAAAAATTTTATTCATAATTTCATAATATAGCTGGAGCATTAGGGAGCTCAGAAGTATAAAATCAAAATTTTCAAAGAAACTGTAATATGTGCAACAGCAGTCTGGAAACGTCATGTTCTTTCTCTCACCACTAATGGAAGCATGATCGGAAATTTGTTCTGGAAAATGTTTAAGATATCGTAGCAGATCAGATAGACCTGCTATTTATGGAATGAACATTGAATAAGAATGGTGATCTTGTAAAAATTTCAGTGGTCGATACATGATCTTATGATACCGGCCTTCTTCCCGATAGACAGAAACGGTGCACTTCCTGGAGGTGCACTAGGGCGAATAAAGCCTGATTCTGTAATTCTTGTAGCAAATGTTGCAACTCTTTTAAACTCAGCTGAAGCCCTGCGATAAAGAGTTTTGAAAACAGGTTCCGTTCTTGAGACAAGCTCGATGTTAAACTCTGTCTCGTGGTTAGGAAGGGATTTCTGGAAATCCTTCTGGAATGACATCTGGAAGCTTTGGGATAATCTGTTTATTAAGAGTTTAATAAATTTCAGAAGTCGTATCATAAATGATGACTAGAAGTCTTCGCAACTATAAGATAATAATTCACGTGCTGGTAAAGCTGGAACAATTTGTACTGATTTTTCTGGCAGGAGTAAAATGAATATGTTCAGGGTTGGTAAGACGGATCTTGTCTTCAATTGGAAGGAAGATTTTAAAATATGGTGATACTTCGGAGTCTTTTTTAGCTGGGAGGTTGGTAAATACCTGTTTTAAGATAAAGTTGTCATAATAATACGTGAAGTAAGCGTGGCGACTTTCGCTGAATGTGTTTGTCTGTAACCTCGCAGAATGAACACTGCGTGTCTAACCTGAATAATACTCTAGTGGTGGTAACTGAATTTTAATGGTCTGATTTACGCGTGACATAACAAAACGGGTATACCCCTTTCTGAAGGGTACCCTGAATTACTGAGGGCATGGTTTAGAAACATACTAGAGTTATGAGTTCTGACTCGTATTTTGAGAAAAGATTCGTATGACGTGTACCATGACTGGTGCCCTGATATGTGTCTTCTGAAATGATACCTGAGACCTATGTCTTGACTGATGTCTTGACTGATGTCTTGACACGTGTTTTAGTAGATGAATCTGCACAAGGCTGAAATTTTTTGGTAAATGCTAGGATTGGGGAACCGGTTAGACTACTGACCTCTTGTATTTCTAGTCACGTCCGTTTCGGAGTCCCGATGGTTACTGATGATCAATTATAAGCACGGTGGTTGTCACTACTGCTTTGTCTGTCACTTTATGACAATCATTATCATAACCGTGATTCATGTAACTATTTTGCTGAGTGGCCGGCTGGGTTCCGGTTCCCACTCTTCTACATGGATAGTCAGCTGAGTGAAGTGTGACATCTAGCTAAGAAGTTAAAAGCATGAAATGGAGTGGTAGTGTCCGATGGTTGAATATTATTCTTGTCAGAAATTTCAAATTATAGTTTTCGTCCTTGTTCTACAGAGTCCTCATAGTATAAGCAGCATAAACATCTTGAGAAATCTCCAAAGTATCAGCAACATCAGCATTTGTGAGGTCTTCCAAGTGTTAGCGGCATCAGCATCTGGCAAAATCTTCAACTCACGAGCAGCATCAACATCTGGTAGAATATCAACAAGCGGAAATGCCTGAGGTGATTAAGGATCGATTAACGGTACACATGGTGTAAGGTGCATGGGGTACACCTGTGTTGGGAATTATTTGTTAAGTGTCAAGTACCACTAGTATAAATTGAAGTACTGTTAGTGTTATGTAAGTACCGTTAGTATTAACGCGGTACATAGTAAGTACTGCTACTTATAAAGTAAGTACTGCTATGATGATTAGGACGAATATATATTTGTATAAGATATGGCATAGTTATAGTTAGAGTATATCTTATGTGATATACCTAAATAGTTAGAATATTGATAATATATCGTCTGTGATATAGTTATCTTTATAGAATATTATAAGGTTTCTAGGGTTCCTTACTCTATAAAAGGAACATAGGTACAATGTCTTTCATGTACGTCATTCAAGTCGATTAATAAAAGAATCGAATAGTTAAAAGTAATTATGTTCTTCTGTGCTTTATAAGTTAGATTCCGCATAACTTATTTAGTGTTAGTAAGAGTGCTCAAAGTGTTTTAGTTTGATTACAAACTACTATACTAATTCTTAATAGAATATAGATCCAACCAAAGGGATCAACAAGTGGTATCAGAGCTTGTTGAGAAACTCTGAAAAAGAAGAACACAACCCCAAACACTCCACACATACCAAAACTCAATGTCTCAACCAGATGGTGATAATGCTCACTTGGATGATGTTCAGAACCCTGATCCTATACCACAGGGACAACCAAAAGTTGTGCATTGATATTCTTATTTTGCTATGGTTCAGATTAAAGTTCTCTCGATATCCTCTCGAATTGATCTCGGTCTTAAGTGGAATGATTTGTTCTTGGTTAATAAAAAGTGGTTGGTTTGTTTATCTATTTTGAACTAATGAGAAGAAATTAAGTGTCGAAGAGTAAAATTAAAGACTTGAAAGATTAAAGTAAGAAACGAGTTTAAAAATAAATGTTGAAAACTTAAACATTTTAATATAAAATAAATGAACACTCAATAAAAACTAACTCTTGGAAAACTTGGTGAAAATATGGACTTAATTGAAAAGTACTAAAAGAAAGTAGAATCGTAACAAAACACCTCCAATCGGAATAGTGTAAAAATCTACCCAATCGGAATGTTATTCCGATCGTATGATCGGAATGTGGCGAGCTGTGGTCGGAACGTGGGAAAGGGCCCCAATCGGAATATTCGAAACTTGCTACCATCGGAATCCAGGAAAGTGAAACAATCGGAATAATGGGGAAATCATGCCAATCGGAATAATTGAAATGAGTGTTAATCGGAATAAGGCTAAACAACTCCAATCGGAATGTGCTGGAATTACTCCCCGTCGGAATATTTAAATGCTCAATCGGAAAAACGAAAACCCCTTTCCGATCGTACGATCGGAAAGAAGGGGTGTTGCTGATCGGAAAAACAGGTCGGAAAAGGGTTTGTCCCTTTCCGAAATTGGTGCAAACCGAGTGAAAAGCAAGGGAAATGAGCTTATTGAATAAGCTAAGTCCCTAACTAGCTCGAATCCAATGAAATTGATGCGAAAAATCTAGTTTTCCCAAAATTAACCTTTACTAGATTATGACACGGGCAGTGTACCCTTGTCAGTTGTAAAATAGTATTAGCAAATATCGGGTTCGAACACAGGGACTATTTATAGTTGGAAGTATTAGTTTATAAAAACGCGTAACGAGTAACAAGTTGGTTTTAGTCTTAGTGAAGACTTGCTTATAATAACAGTAAAAATATTTAAGATTTCAAATATGGATAAAAGAAACGCTTGCTTGGACTGTTAATGAATATGTGTTATTTCTTAGGTATGAAAATATCGATAAACTTCTAATGTAAAATCCTAAGTTCCTTTCGAATACCGGATTTCTCCAATTACCTAACCATGCAACGATTCCTTTCGAATACCGTTAACACCTCAAGTAATTGTGCATAAAGTTTCAATCTGATATGTGAGAGTTAATTTATAAGCTTCCTTTCGAATAGCTTACTAACTCCTAAACCGATTTCTCTTAATTTAGTAGCTAGCGTTTGTGTGAATATCTACTTGTAAAAATTGTTGTTAATGACTCCTTTCGAATATCATTCACTTATAATCAACTAAAGACAGGCCGATTAATTCGTTCCTATTTTAGTAAAAATTACGGACTCCTTTCGAATACCCGTTTTTAGATTACCAAACAAGAGTATAAACAATTTTAACAAGATAATTAAGTTATTAACCCAAACGGATCCCCAATTAATCTCAACACATCAATCGAATTTCAAACCCAAAACCTAACACATAAACATCACATACTCCAAGAAAACGTATTAAGAAATTAGCTACTCATGATCGTAACAAACACAATTAAATATGTAAAAGACATACTTCAAATTGCAATTAAAATGATAGAAGATTCAATACCAAACTGGGAAATAGGTTCCAATGATCTCCAAATTAACAAAGTAGAAATTGAAAACAACGATTGTTCAACGGAAAATTATGATGATGATGTGTAATGATAGGTAATGCTCTGTGTATGATCCCCCTTGGTTATATATTCCTCCTGGTTGATAAAAAAAAACGTTCAGCAATAATGTCCCCCACTAACTCTTTGGGCTCCCCCTTAATTAGGAATAAAGACACAATTTCGTAACTACCAGCAGCATATGTTGCGCCGCAACTCATGTGTCTTGCGCCGCAACTCGTGATCCGCAAGCACCATGATCTGTAGCCCCTTTAATTGCGCCGCAATAGGTAGGAGTTGCGCCGCAACTCGGCTTCCGAGGCTGGTACTGATTTGGGTGTCAATCATTTGCGCCGCAGGTGTGTTACTTGCGCCGCAAGATTAGACCAATTGATCCCTGACTTGTTTTGCTTAGCTCCCTTTGGTCCCAAATCGCCTCCAATAACTCCAAACATAACTAAAACCTATAAAACACACTTTACACAAAATATAAGCAATACGGGGTCTATCCATTACGTTTAGGACACAAAACATAACAAATATCGCTGTGAAAAACTCGTATAAATGAGCGATATCAAACCCCCCATACTTAAGCATTTGCTTGTCCCTAAGCAAATCCGACTCAAACCTACTAACAATTTTACAAAACATACAACTTAAGAAAAGCTAAGGAAATACGGGCTCAAACATTTAATTAAATTCCGGTGTTAGAACGTGAAACCGACTACAAACATCTAAAGCTACTAAATTACTTAAGCAAATAAGAACCGCAATTTACCAATTTTAACTCCTAATTCTTCCCCTAGTTTAGATATGTCAAGATAGTCACCCCTTTTCCCTCACTCTCTAACCGAAGTTAGAGCGATCAGCCATTACAGCCGACCCCTATACCGCCTTACTTTCGGGGGAACCCTTAAAATATTACTAAGCATTTTTGATGAAATACTTCTTTCTTGAGAACTGATTGGTTAGTCTTCAACTTTTTCTTTTCTTCGAGCTTTTGTTCACTTCAAACGGTATAACGGGAAAGACCTATGGCCTTTTTCTTCGTTATAGATCAATTTCGATTTTGTCGGCGGGAAAGACCTATGGCCTTTTTCTTCGCCTCTTATTCTTCAAGACTGATGAGGATCAATTTCTATTTCGTCGGCGGGAAAGACCTATGGCCTTTTTCTTCGCCTCTAATCCTCCAAGGGCTTAAGTAATACTAGGATTCCCCAACTACCCCCGAAAGGGTGCAGGGACTACAAGGGCTCGGTACTAAGGATATCTAGTGATTATCTATCTTCTTGATTTTTCAGGGAAACTTAAGGAACTAAAATTAGAAAACCTAAACTCTTATTTACAAGTATTTTACTAACTAAAGATGTTCCTAAGCAATTTCACGTTAAAGTACCGGAATAAAGTTAAATATACAAGCCCCTATTATTTTCCCTAACTACATTTAAGCGTTTTTTTTTTTTTTTTTTTTTTTTTTTTTGTTTTTTTTTTAAAAGACTCTAAATGACTCAAATGGGACTAAAATAAACGTAATGGATATAGGGGACAAAACTAACTAATTTCCCGACTCACCCCCCCATACTTGACTAACACATTGTCCCTAATGTGTTCCATCAAAAGAAAATCTAACTAAAAGGGAAATTAAAATAAAATTACTTAAACACTTATACTAAACCATACTTTTAAAACTCCTAAGTTACTAAAATAACTAAAATCAGCAAAAATAATTAAAATAAAGGAAATTAAAAGAGAAATGATACAACAAACCGGGGTTTAATCCGGAAGTGCTCGTTTTTTCCTCGAGTCATGAGCTTGACTCCTCGTTGTGCCGAGAATCTAGAACGGGTAAAACCCATCCTCCATCGTCATACCGTTCTCCTCATCTTCCTCATGATAAAGTTTGACTCTTTGACCATTAACGATAAATGATCCGCCCTCATCCGTTTCTAGCTCCACATATCCACCCGAAAAGACCCGTCTCACCAAGTAAGGACCCGTCCACTTTGATCTCAACTTAGGTGCTTTAAATTTGTACTTCGATTGAAACAAAAGCACCTTGTCCCCTTCCTTAAACTCTTTCCGCCTAATTTTCAAATCATGGACCATCTTAGTTCTCGCCTTATAAAGAGCGGAATTCTCGTATGCGTTCCATCTTAACTCGTCTAACTCATGGAGTTGTAGAAATCTGGTTTCGCCACTAGCGAGTAAATCCATGCTACACTCTTTAAGCGCCCAATACGCCTTATGCTCTATCTCCATGGGTAAATGACATGTTTTCCCATATAGCATCTTGAACGGGGTGGTCCCAATCGGAGTCTTGTAAGCTGTCCTAAATGCCCATAATGCTTCATCCAATTTCTTTGACCATAAAGACGGGTTATTGTTGACCGTCTTCTCCAAAATCCGTTTAATCGCCCGATTGGTGTTTTCGACTTGCCCACTTGTTTGAGGGTGGTAGGAAGTCGAAAACCGGTGTTGTACCCCATATTTCTTCAAAACTTTCTCCATTTGGGCGTTTGCAAAATGGGTTCCCCGATCACTTATCAAAGCTTTTGGCATGCCAAACCTACAAAACAAACTTCGTAAAAAATCAATAACAACGTTAGCATTATTAGTAGGTAGTGCCTTTGCCTCGACCCATTTAGATACATAATCCACCGCCACCAAGATGTAGACATTTTTGTTCGACGGTTTAAACGGCCCCATGAAATCAATTCCCCAAATATCAAAAACTTCGCACACTTGTATACTTTGTTGCGGCATCTCGTCTCGTTTTGTAACCGTACCTTGCCTTTGACACGAATCACATGTCCTCACTAAGGTGTGTGCTTCCTTAAAAATAGTAGGCCAATAGAAACCCGCATCAAACACCTTCTTTCCCGTCACGGTTGGACCATAATGCCCTCCCGTTGGACCATGGTGACATTCATCGAGAATTCGCCTTGTATCGGCTCCATAAACACACCTTCTCACCATTCCATCGGCACACATTCTAAATAGAAACGGCTCCTCCCAAAAGTAATACTTGGCATCCGAGTATAGCTTTTTCCGTTGTTGATAAGTAAGCAATCTACTAACGACTCCACCCGCTAAATAATTGGCTATGTCGGCGTACCAAGGACCCCGTTCACCAAATGCTTTTCCAACAAAAGCCAATCTTTCATCCGGAAAGGTGTCTCGAATATTCTCCTCATTCAAAGCTCCAAGACTCGGATTCTCCAAACGGCTCAAATGATCCGCCGCCACATTTTCTCTACCCCGCTTATCTTGGATCTCCACATCAAATTCTTGCAAAAGTAAGATCCACCTAATCAATCTCGGCTTCGCATCTAACTTTGAAAACAGAAACTTCAAGGCCGAGTGATCCGTGAACACTACCGTTTTACTCAATACCAAATAAGACCGAAATTTATCGAATGCGAACACAACAGCTAGTAATTCCTTCTCGGTAGTGGTATAATTTTGCTGAGCTTCATTTAATGTCTTGCTTGCAAAATAAATCGGCCTAAAATGTTTCTCAATCCTTTGACCCAATACCGCCCCTACCGCAAAATTGCTCGCGTCACACATCAACTCAAAGGGTAGATCCCAATTTGGCGAGATTAGAATGGGTGTGGTCGTTAATCTTTCCTTCAACAATTCAAATGCCTTCATACAATCCTCCGAAAATTCGAACTTTGTATCCTTCTCTAACAAACGAGTCATCGGCCTAGTTATCTTTGAAAAATCCTTAATAAACCGCCTATAAAACCCCGCGTGTCCTAGAAAGCTTCTAACTGATTTCTCGTTCGTTGGAGGTGGTAACTTTGCTATAACTTCAATCTTTGCTCTATCAACCTCAATTCCCGCCTTAGAAATTTTGTGCCCCAATACTATTCCTTCCTTCACCATGAAATGGCATTTTTCCCAATTAAGCACCAAATTTGTTTCTTCACACCGTGCTAGCATCTTATCTAAACTTTCTAAACAACCATCAAATGAACTCCCATAAACCGAAAAATCGTCCATAAAAACCTCCATGGAATTCTCAACCATATTCTGAAAAATCGCCATCATACACCTCTGAAATGTTCCCGGTGCATTACATAACCCGAATGGCATCCGTCTATAAGCAAAGGTACCGAAAGGACAAGTAAATGTTGTTTTCTCTTGGTCCTCGGGGTCAATTGGAATTTGAAAATAACCCGAGAAACCATCAAGAAAACAATAAAACTCGTTTTCCGCCAACCTTTCTATCATTTGATCCATAAATGGCAATGGAAAATGATCCTTTCGAGTCGCCTCATTTAACCTCCTATAATCGATACAAACCCTCCAGCCCGTCACTGTTCTTGTCGGTACCAATTCGTTCTTTTCATTCAACACCACAGTCATTCCACCTTTCTTGGGCACACAATGGACCGGACTAACCCAGGGGCTATCCGCTATCGGGTAAATTATACCTGCATCCAAGAGTTTAACAATTTCCTTTTTGACCACATCTTGCATATTCGGGTTAAGTCTCCGTTGTCTTTGGACAACGGGTTTTACATCATCTAAAAAGTTGATTTTATGTTTACAAAAATCAGAACTTATACCCGGAATATCAGAAATACGCCAAGCGAAAGCCTTTTTATGGCTTTTAAGGACCGTTAGTAATTTAACCTTCTCGTCTTCCAAAAGTGAGGACGAAATAATAATTGGGAGACTAGAATTACCATCTAAGAATGCATACTCTAGATGTGCCGGTAATTGCTTAAGTTCCAAATCCTTCGGGGGATCCTCAATAGAAGTTTTGATCCTCTCCCCGTCGTTAACTACCAACTCCTTCACTTCATTCGAGCTTTCCTCTTCATTCGCCTCTTCTTTAACAATGGAATTCAGCATTTCCATTTCCGCCTCTGCTTCCAAAATGCCTTCCCAATCGAGGTCATAATCTGCTTCATCTATAACATCAATTCTAAAACAAGATTCATCAGTAGAATATGAATGTTTCATTGCTTGATTCAAAGAAAATGTTGCCCTTTCATCACCCAAACCCAAAGAAATTTCGGTATCCCGAACCCGGATGATAGCATCCGCGGTGTTCAAAAATGGTCTACCCAAAATGAGAGGAACTTTTTCATCCTCCTCCATTTCAAGAATAACAAAATCCACGGGATATAAAAATTCTCCAACCCGTATGAGCATATTTTCGGCAATACCCAATGGATATTGATAAGATCGATCGGCCAATCTTATGCTCATACGTGTTGGGGTTAAAACATTTGAAGACAATTTAGTGTAAATAGAGTGGGGCATTAAGTTAATGCTTGCCCCTAAATCCGCTAATGCACTAAAAGTAAATGTATCGTTAAAAGTGCAAGTTAAAAGAAAACTTCCGGGGTCTTCAAGTTTCGGTGGAATAGACTTCTTCACAATTGCTGAACATTCGGCATTTAAGAACGCGGTGATTTTCTCCATGTAATCACCTTTCCCGCTCACGAGTTCCTTCATGAATTTTGCATAATTTGGCATACCCGCAATAAGATCAACTAAAGGAACATTAATCTTGACAGTTTTCATTAACTCGATGAATTTCCCGTATTGTTCCTTTTTCTTTTCTTTTCGAAGTCTATGCGGATATGGGATATGTGGCTTGTATAGCCCTTTTGGTTCGATTTCCGGCTCTTTTTCTTTATTATCACCCTTTGGTTCCTTCCCAGGTCTCGACTCCATTTCTATCTCTTCCTCGTCGTCCGAATCACTATCGATGGGTTCATGGTTCTTTTCGAAGTCTCGGATCTCGAGTTGCGGCGCAACTACAGTATCTTGCGGCGCAATTGGTTGGTCAATGACAATTGGGTTCCCCACGGAGTACGAGTTGCGGCGCAAGTCCCTGTTGTTGCGGCGCAAGACGTCTGTTTCAGCTGAAATTTCCGTTTTGTCTTTGTTCAGCACCATTTTTCGGTTCCCCCCATACTTAGGTCCAGACCTAGTCTCCACAACGTTCACTTGCTCATCACGATTATTTGGTGGTACATACTTCGACCCTTGGTTCGATGATCCTCCGGTGTTGTTTTGATTTTGCCTCGGATTTGGTTGGGTTGAACTTGGCATTTGACCCGTTGGTCGGTTCGAGAACTTTTCACTTAATCTTTCAAATTTTCGCTCCAAGTCTTGCATGTTAGCTTGGGTGTTCCGTTGGTTTTGCTCCCATTTTGCGGTGAATCCTTTCATGGAGTTAGCCATCATATCATTTGCCGCCTTTTGGGAGTAGACAAAATCTTTCATCATTTCCTCAAAATTCTGTTCGGTATGCTCCTCCTTTTGTTTCGATTGGTTGGGTTGAAATCTCGCCTCATTTCTGTTTCCCTGATTCTGATTTCCATACCCACTATTTCCCCGGTTTTGATACCCATAGTTGGCATAGTTAGCCTCCTCAGATTTCGGCTCACAATCATCCGTGTAGTGAGGTCCCCCGCATTTCCCGCAACCGTTCTTCACTAAGTGTACATCTTTTTCCAAACGACCCATTCGGCTTTTCATTTCATTACCCAAGGCTTTAATCTCGTTCACCACTTCTTTGTTGCTACCACTACTACCTCCTTCTTCAACTTGGTTCACCGTTCCTCTAACTCTCCTATTCCTATTAACCCGATCCCTAGCAATATGAGCTTGAACTTGGTCTTCCATCATTCGGTGAGCCTCGTTTGGTGACTTGTATAGGAAACTGCCACCACCCGCCAAATCCAAGTCGTGTTGAGAACGACTATCCAAACTGTAGTAGAAGATATCAATAACTTCATCTTTATCTAACTCGTGCCCATGGCAGTTCCTTAATAATTCCTTAAGCCTAATCCAAGCACTTGTTATGGTCTCGTTGTCCCATTGTTGAAAAGAACGGATTTGGTTCAATAGCTTCCTGCGCAAGATGGGTGGAAAAAATCTTGTTACAAAAAGCTCCCTCATTTCTTCCCAAGTTGCAATCGTACCCGGCTCTAATTCATTAAACCACGTTTTCGCCTCTCCCGTGAGAGACGATGGAAACAAACTTAGCATAACGCTTTCCTCTTGACCCGCTCCATATCGAAACATTCTACATGTCTCTATGAAACTCGCCACATGCTTGTGCGGGTCGGACTTGAAATGTCCGTCAAAAGTACTATCTTGAATCATCTTTAAGTGGTGACCTTTAACGGAAAAGTCATCCCCCAAATCCGGTGCCACAATGGCCGACCCATTCGTCTGTGGTACTATCCTATTCCTATCGATCATCGGTATGTCAAAAGGATTGGGTGGGTTGTTTTCTAGTCTATCATCATCTCCGTTTTCTGACATTTCTTCTTCAAAAACTAGTTCAACTTCCTCCTCGGAGGATATGCTTTCACTATAAACTACCGAAGCGGCTGCTCCTAAACCCCGTTTCCTCAAAAGTTTTTCCGGATCCGAAAGAGGACTTTGCACTTGTTTCCCTTGGGATCTCGTGTACATACACAATCAATAATCCTGAAAATCACAACACAAACAAAAAAAAACACCCGTGAAAAATATTCAAACAAGTAATCAAACAATACACTAAAAACTTCAACTAAATCAAGTCCCCGGCAGCGGCGCCAAAAACTTGATGTGAAAAATCTAGTTTTCCCAAAATTAACCTTTACTAGATTATGACACGGGCAGTGTACCCTTGTCAGTTGTAAAATAGTATTAGCAAATATCGGGTTCGAACACAGGGACTATTTATAGTTGGAAGTATTAGTTTATAAAACGCGTAACGAGTAACAAGTTGGTTTTAGTCTTAGTGAAGACTTGCTTATAATAACAGTAAAAATATTTAAGATTTCAAATATGGATAAAAGAAACGCTTGCTTGGACTGTTAATGAATATGTGTTATTTCTTAGGTATGAAAATATCGATAAACTTCTAATGTAAAATCCTAAGTTCCTTTCGAATACCGGATTTCTCCAATTACCTAACCATGCAACGATTCCTTTCGAATACCGTTAACACCTCAAGTAATTGTGCATAAAGTTTCAAGCTGATATGTGAGAGTTAATTTATAAGCTTCCTTTCGAATAGCTTACTAACTCCTAAACCGATTTCTCTTAATTTAGTAGCTAGCGTTTGTGTGAATATCTACTTGTAAAAATTGTTGTTAATGACTCCTTTCGAATATCATTCACTTATAATCAACTAAAGACAGGCCGATTAATTCGTTCCTATTTTAGTAAAAATTATGGACTCCTTTCGAATACCCGTTTTTAGATTACCAAACAAGAGTATAAACAATTTTAACAAGATAATTAAGTTATTAACCCAAACGGATCCCCAATTAATCTCAACACATCAATCGAATTTCAAACCCAAAACCTAACACATAAACATCACATACTCCAAGAAAACGTATTAAGAAATTAGCTACTCATGATCGTAACAAACACAATTAAATATGTAAAAGACATACTTCAAATTGCAATTAAAATGATAGAAGATTCAATACCAAACTGGGAAATAGGTTCCAATGATCTCCAAATTAACAAAGTAGAAATTGAAAACAACGATTGTTCAACGGAAAATTATGATGATGATGTGTAATGATAGGTAATGCTCTGTGTATGATCCCCCTTGGTTATATATTCCTCCTGGTTGATAAAAAAAAAACGTTCAGCAATAATGTCCCCCACTAACTCTTTGGGCTCC
This sequence comes from Glebionis coronaria, assembly GCA_025667525.1. Lineage (NCBI taxonomy): Eukaryota > Viridiplantae > Streptophyta > Magnoliopsida > Asterales > Asteraceae > Glebionis > Glebionis coronaria. Next base: position 403,848,934 of record CM046882.1, on the reverse strand, counting down.
CCCTTAATTAGGAATAAAGACACAATTTCGTAACTGCCAGCAGCATATGTTGCGCCGCAACTCATGTGTCTTGCGCCGCAACTCGTGATCCGCAAGCACCATGATCTGTAGCCCCTTTAATTGCGCCGCAATAGGTAGGAGTTGCGCCGCAACTCGGCTTCCGAGGCTGGTACTGATTTGGGTGTCAATCATTTGCGCCGCAGGTGTGTTACTTGCGCCGCAAGATTAGACCAATTGATCCCTGACTTGTTTTGCTTAGCTCCCTTTGGTCCCAAATCGCCTCCAATAACTCCAAACATAACTAAAACCTATAAAACACACTTTACACAAAATATAAGCAATACGGGGTCTATCCATTACGTTTAGGACACAAAACATAACAAATATCGCTATAAAAAACTCGTATAAATGAGCGATATCAGAAATACAAATCAAATAAGCACTAAAAACAACTTTTCTAACTCAAAGTAAACAACTTTTAAATCAAATCAATAAAAAGATGAACTTTTCATAAAAACTTCAAAAAGTAAATAAGCTAAATCATCAAATAAGCCAATAAGAACAATGATCTCAAAGCTTATTTATGTAAAAACTTAAAGAAACATAAAAAGTTAACAACCTTTTAAGCACAAATCATAGATGAACAACACGGATCATACGAGATTTATACCAAAATCAATAAAAGTAAAAGAAAGGAAGGATGAGATTAAAGATTAAAACTTAAAAACTTGAACTTGATTAATGAAAAAGTAATACAAAGTTTGAATTTGAAAGAGAAAAAGATGAAATCTAGTGAGAGAAAGTTCTAAACTTTCTCTCTCTAAAATTAGAGAGAAAAACTAAAAACTAAAACTAAGTGTATGAAAAATTGTGAGGTAAGGCCTTTATATAGGCGTGTACATGGTGGTGGTGGGCTTTTGATTGGGCTTCGTTTTGGGCTTCTTTTTCTTCTTTCTTCTTAAGTCTTCATGCGTCTTTTTATAACGTTTCCACTTTGGATTTGAGAAGTGTCGGTGAATTATTCCAACTCGTCTTATAATCTATTGTTTTATAGACTCGAGTTCTTCGACATATATAAATCTTCCATCTTTGGCTCTATTCTTCGATAAATCTTCAAATAGGCACAATGACTTCAAATCTTCTGCATCTCTTGGACAATAGACTTCGTCTTGAGTCTTTTTCCTCGATAAAACCCGTGCAATCCCATGTTTTCTTCATTAATCATCCGGTTGACTCTGAAAACATAATAAACACAAAAACCACGCATAATTCCAAACAAATGATATTAAATACGTGTTTTGGTCTTGTTTTAGCCAGAATTAAGTGGTAAAAGGATGGGTGTTTTCACACCTATCAAATCCCCTACACTTAACCATTGCCATGCCCTCATGCAATGCTTAGTGACAAAGCACATTTACACTTTTCTAATGATTAATCAACCTTGGCCTTATTTGAAATACTACTAAACAAAAATTAAAGTACTAAGAGAAATTGAAACTTTAAAGTAAACAAAAAGATAGAAATTAGCTATGTGGAAATATCTTGCAAAGAGATCGAGGACTTACATTAGGGCTTCGGTGCTGCGAAGATTTATCACCCTCAAGTTTCACGTTCCCCAAACTAAGCTTAAAAACGAGATCATTGTTATTATAAGTTAGCAATTCAGACACTTGCGCACATGGCTTAATTAAATGCTTAGACTCCCTTATTCCTAGGTGTATCTCTTATATTTTATTTTTGTCTTAGAATGATCATGAAGATGCATTTTTGGACTTATTTCGATAGTTATTTAGGGCTGAAAGCAAAGTAGGAAGATTTGATCAATAGTTAGCTAAAGGACAAAATCTCTTAAAACTGCTTCTCGGGATATCAAAAAGTTCATATCTTGGCATAACTTGGTTCGCGATTTGAGACCTTTCTCGGGCCGATATTTGGCATGTACTTCATACTTCATATCTTGAGAGACGTTCTTGAGATAATGGTCTTCTCATCGTAATAGAGTTTCTTCACTTGGAGACTTTTGAGGGGTACTCCAACTTTGTTGACCACGACTTCATGATTATTCTTCAATCTCTAATTGGGATTTTGAGATACAACGATCCGCCTCCTTTTCGGACTTGGATCTATTTATCCTCATACCTTGTTAGGGTCTTTTCGGATAGACTTCTCCATGATCTTTATGGGAGTTGATTGCTTTTCGTCGTGAGTCTTGATCCTTCATATTGATTTAGGGAATAATGCTTTTCACATCACTTTGGATCTTCAGCAATAAAATTGAATCCTCATGCCTTGTTAGGGCCTTTTTGGACTCGCCAATCTTCGCGCCCCGCTTCATAAGTTATGCCTTGGCTATGAACTCCCGTCATTACCGAGCAACTTTTAAACGATCTTGGGCTAGAAGCTAAGTAACTTTTCAAATCGTACGACCTTACTTATTGCAGATAAATTTTTAGCAAGTGATGGGAGAATAGGCAAATAATTACACCAAGTGAGCTTGCGCAAGAACACCGACTTATAATTGACTCTATCATTTCTCGTCCTCCACAATTTAAAATCTCAAGTAATGAGACTCGTGGACACTTAGCCTAATAAACCAATTAAGGTCTACATGGTTAAGGATACTAGCTAGAATAAACTTGGATAAGACTATTCGGGTTGAGTCAAAATAAACGCAACGGGCCTAATATGTCAAAGATTTCTAAACTAGCTACACCACTTTATTAATATTTTTGACTTTTATTGCGGGATATATACATACGAGAGCAACGATAAAAATTTAAAGATTACGACTAAGTGGCCAAAGTTAATAAAAAATTTGAAAAATGTTGAAAAATAGGATTTTCCGGTTAATTGAAGGCATTTTCATGGAAAAGTCCACTTAAAACTTCGATAGAAGTCCCCCCTACACTTAAGATAAACATTGTCCTTAATGTTTAAGCATGTGGGAAAAGTTTCCCCTACACTTATGACATGGTGCACGTTGGTTAACTCGAGTTAGGGAAGAGACGACTAAAGTGATCAATTTCAAATGTGAGTATGAAGAAAATTGAATCACGATAGTTGAGAGATAGAACCGGATTTCGGATAACACGGGAGCAAGGTTCTTCAAAGGTTCCAAGAGTGCACTTATCCCTGTAATCACATCACCACACAAATACAAACACCTATGCAGGCCCCCCTACACTTAGGAGGATAAAACATTAAAGGATAGATACTCGGGCTGCCTCCCGAGGAGCGCTTGTTTTTGATAATCGAGTCACGAGCCTGACTCGACCCAAATTTAGTTCATGGGGAACGTGGTGAGGGATGGAATCATCTCCTGAGAGATGTCCTCACCAAAGTACAGCTTCAGACGCTGGCCATTCACCTTGAAATTGGTCCCATTTGGCTGAGAAAGCTCAATGGTCCCATACGGAAAGACGTTGGCGACGGTGAATGGACCAGACCAGAGGCTCTTCAACTTGCCAGAGAAGATCTTCAACCGAGAGTTGAAAAGTAAGACTTGATCACCAACATGGAACTCTCGGTTCTTGATTTTTGCGTCATGGAGGATCTTCGTCTTCTCTTTGTAGATCAGCGAGTTCTCATAAGCTTCATTCCTCAGTTCATTGAGCTTGTTGAGTTGAATCTTACGATGATCACCGGCTTTGTTGATGTCGAAGTTAGCCCACTTTAAGGCCCAGTGCGCCTTATGCTCCAGCTCGATGGGAAGGTGGCATGCTTTCCCGTACACAAGACGATAAGGTGTACAACCGATCGGGGTCTTGTAAGCAGTACGGAAAGCCCACGAGCATCATCTAACTTATCGGCCCACGCGGCGCGATGCTCTCCCACAGTACGCTCCAAAATTCGCTTCAATCCACGATTGGATATCTCGGCTTGCCCATTGGGTTGGGGATGATAAGCGGTGGAAAGACGGTGATTGACACCATACTTTGCCATGACTCTTGCAAATTGATCGTTGCAAAAATGAGTCCCGCGGTCACTGATAATAGCACGAGGAACGCCGAATCGAGCGAACAGCGATTTCAAAAAGTTACAAACCACCCTTGCATCATTAGTAGGTAAAGCTTTGGCTTCAACCCACTTGGAGACGTAGTCAACGGCAACAAGGATGTATTTGTTTCCTTTAGATGAAGGGAATGGCCCCATAAAGTCGATACCCCAAACATCAAAGATTTCACACTCTTGAATGAAATTCTGAGGCATCTCGTCTTTATGTGTGATCGTGCCTTGTTTCTGGCAAGCATCACATTTTTTAACCATATCGTGAGCGTTACGATAAATGGAGGGCCAATAAAATCCTGAATCAAACACTTTTTTGGCGGTGTAGTTGGGACCAAAGTGACCACCAGTGGGTCCTTTGTGGCAAGCATCAAGGATTTCGAAAGCTGCCGGTCCATCAACACATCGGCGAATAATCAAGTCGGCACATTGTTTGAAAAGATACGGGTCATCCCAAAAGTAAGTCTTGATGTCTTTGAAGAACTTTTTCTTTTGCTGGGATGTTAACCCGTCAACGAGGATTCCACCCGCCAAGTAGTTTGCAATGTCTGCAAACCACGGGGTTTCATCAGCAGTCGAGTTTATAGACATTAAGGTCTCCAGGGGAAAAGAATCATTGATTTCTTTGTTCGGATGATCCCCCTGGTAAGGATCCTCAAGTCTACTGAGATGATCCGCGGCTAGGTTTTCTGCTCCTTTTTTATCGCGAATTTCGATTTTAAATTCCTGGAGCAGTAAAACCCAGCGAAGAAGTCTTGGTTTGGAATCTTGCTTTGTCAACAAGTACTTCAGCGCGGAATGATCGGTATACACAATGGTGGTGGAAAGGACAAGATAGGGGCGGAATTTTTCAAAAGCATAGACAACAGCTAAAAGCTCTTTTTCGGTTGTCGTATAATGCAATTGTTCCCCTGTCATTGTCTTGCTAGCGTAATGGATCGGTTGGAAGTGGTTGTTCACTCTTTGTCCAAGAACCGCTCCAATAGCAAAATCACTAGCATCGCACATCAACTCAAAAGGCAGCTCCCAATTGGGGGTGACCAAGACGGGTGCCTTAGTTAGCTTATCCTTAAGCGAGTTGAAGGCTTCAAGACACTCTTTGGAAAAGATAAAAGGAGTATCTTTTTCCAAGTGGTGGGTCATCAGGCGAGAGATTTGAGAAAAATCTTTGATGAATCGACGGTAGAAACCCGCATGACCCAGAAAACTTCTCACACCCTTCACAGTTGAAGGTGGGGGAAACTTGGCGATAACATCAAATTTAGCACGATCTACTTCAAGACCGGCTTTGGAAATTTTATGTCCTAGCACGATGCCCTCTTTTACCATGAAATGGCATTTTTCCCAATTTAGAACAAGGCGAGTGTCTTCGCACCGCTTAAGCATACGTTCCAAATTGGCAAGGCACGCAGAGAATGAATCGCCATAGACCGAGAAATCATCCATGAATACTTCCATAGTGTCTTCCACCATGTCATGGAAGATAGCCATCATGCACCTTTGGAATGTCCTAGGAGCATTACATAAACCAAAAGGCATGCGTTTGTAAGCAAATGTTCCATAGGGACAAGTGAATGTGGTCTTTTCTTGGTCCTTGGGATCGATGGGAATTTGAAAATACCCGGAGAAGCCATCTAAGAAGCAGTAATAATCATTACCAGCTAGACGCTCGAGCATTTGATCCATGAAGGGAAGAGGAAAGTGATCTTTTCTCGTGGCATCATTGAGCTTGCGATAATCAATACAAACTCTCCACCCAGTAACGAGACGAGTGGGAATCAACTCGTTGTGTTCATTGGGAACAACGGTTATTCCGCCCTTCTTGGGCACACAATGGACGGGACTTACCCACGGCGAATCCGAAATAGGGTAGATCAAGCCGGCATCTAGAAGTTTGATAACCTCTTGTTTGATGACGTCATGAATTTTAGGATTAACCCTTCTTTGGTTCTGGATTGTGGGTTTGAAGTCATCTTCCATGAGAATCTTGTGAGTACAAAAGTTCGGATCAATTCCGCGGATATCGGAAATTTTCCAAGCAATTGCCTTCTTATGAGCTTTAAGCACAGCGATGAGACGAGTTTTCTCTTCTTCTTGCAAGTCCTTAGCGATGATGACGGGTGACTTCTTCTCTGCTTCAAGGAACGCATACTCGAGATGGGGCGGCAACTCCTTAAGTTCTAAATCCGGAGGATTTTCGACGGGAGGCGTTTTCAAAGTCGTGGCATCGATAGCAATAACCGTGGGAGATGGAGGAGAAGGATTGTCTTCAGTGAGAAGATTGTCAAAGAAATTCATGTCTTCATCCCCCTCGGTGGGAGAATCATTAGTAGCTAAATTCACATCTCCCATGGTATCTTCAAGATTGTTCCAAAATAAATCACTATCTCCAAATAAAGACAACGATGAATCAATGGAGGACACGGTCTCAACATTGGGAAGAGAGGTAGGAATACTTTTGCAAGCATCATTAAAGTGTTCTTCACAAGCCTCATCAAGAACGTCAATACAATTAACACTCTCATATGAATAAGGCTGTTTAGACAACTTTCCCATGTTGAAGACTACTTTATCGTCACCCACTCTCATGATAAGCTCACCGGCTTCAACATCAATGAGAGTGCGACCGGTCCTTAAGAATGGACGACCAACAATAAGTGGCACACGGGGGTCCATCTCGTAGTCGACGACAACAAAATCAGCAGGAAAGGTGAATTTGTCGACTCCTACAATGACATCTTCGGCTATCCCCACTGGATAAGCAACCGTACGGTTGGCCAATTCCAAAGTCATTTTACTGGGGACTAGCTCTGGGAGAGATAATTGCTTCCAAACACTTAGAGGCATGAGATTAATACTGGCACCTAGATCGGCTAGGGCCATGTAATTCTCTACTCCCGGGAAATTGCAAGGGATAAGAAAATGACCCGGATCACCAAGCTTGATTGGCAATTTCCTCAAGAGCACTGCAGAGCAGTTCTCATTAAGTTGGGTGTTGGCGAGATCGAGGAGCTTTTCTTTGTCGCTCAGAAGATCTTTAAACATTTTAGCATATTTAGGCATGTGAGCGAGAGCCTCAGCGAAGGAGATATTGAAATTCAGTTGTTTGAACATTTTAAGGAAATTCGAAACCTGAATATCATCCTTGCTTTTGAGCTTCTCTTTCCTCAACCTAGATGGATAAGGTATATTGGAAGAAGAGGAAGGCTTTGGAAGAATAGGATCACTCACATCCTTGGGTGGAGGAGGGGTAGAAGGAAGAGGTGGAGGAGTTGGGGAAGGAGAAGGATGAGGAATAGGAGCAGGTGACTCGTTTTCCTTAGTCACAACCACCGGTGGAGGTATAGGAAGCTCGGGTTCCTTGGTACCTTTACCACTTCGAGTGGTGATTACTTTCATCTCCCCTCTTGGGTTCGCAACGGTATTACTCGGAAGAGTACCTGAAGAAGAGGGTTGATTACCTTGGAAAAAGCTAGCCATCATGTTCCTTAAGTCATTCGTTTGACTATCCATAGTGTGTTTCATATCAGCTCTCAGATCATTCCCTTGTTTCATCAGGTCTGCTTTCAAGTTGCGCACTTCCTGTTGGAGATTATCCACGATCACATCGTTAGTCCTCATGTAGGTTCCAATGTCTTGATGTGATGCGGGGGTTTGGTTTGAAGGAGCAGTGTATGCGCGTGGTTGATAAGCAGGTTGCTGGTAAACTTGGGTGTTTCGTTGAGGTGGTTGTTGCTGCTTGTGAGGAGGGATGTATGATGTACGAGTTTGTTGTTGTTGAGGAGGGCGGTTGAGGTTTTGTTGTTGGTTTTGGTTGTTAGGATTAAAACCAGGTGGTGAGAGATAGTTGTTGGAACGGTAGCTAAGCAAGTTGCGGTCACCTTGAGGTTTTGCTTGATAAGCAGGTTGAGTATAGGTGCCATATGCTGCGTTCACATTCTCAGCAGGGTAGTCTTGGGTGGCGGTACAAGTTGTGTAAGAGTGAGGACCACCGCATATCTCACAAGGTTGGCTGACAGCGTTTACTTGTGCGTTTTTGGCGTTGTTGCTGTTGTTGTTGCTGACGGTGTGGGTGACAAGCGATTCAAGAAGCGTAGTGATTTTGTCTAATCGCTTGTCGCTGTCATTAGTGCTAGCACTAGCAACATTGGTCCTAACACTCTTGGTTTGCACACGAGATTTATTCTCAATGATGTCCCAAGCAGCATTGGAAGTCTTAGCCAATAGATTACCCCCCGAGGCACTGTTCAGTGAATCTTGGTCACTCATGCTTAAACCATTGTAAAAAGTATTGATTTTATGTACTTTGGTAAAGCCATGTTGTGGGCATTTTCTTAAAAGATCTTTAAAGCGATCCCAAGATTCACTGAATGACTCATCGTACTTTTGTTCAAAATTTATGATCTCATTCCGCAAAGCGGTAGTACGAGAGGGTGGAAAAAAGTAGTTGATAAACTTTGTTTCCAAATCCGTCCACGAGAGAATACTCTGTGGTGGTTCCTTAGCAAGCCAATGCCGGGCTTGTCCCTCTAAAGAAAAGGGAAAAAGTTGTAACCTTATAACTTCTTGTGGAACTCCATTGAACTTGACCGTGTTGGTGAGTTGTAGAAATCTCTTGATATGGTCATGTGGATCATCAATGGTTCGTCCCAAGAATGGTTGAGCGGAGACCATCTGGATAAAACCTGATTTTAGCTCGAAATTGTTGGCGGCAATTGGTGGTATAACAATTGGATCCGTATTGCCATCGACATGAGCTTGCAGCAATTCAATCATTGGGCGATTATCCGGAAGGTGCTCATTGTTGTTGTTATTGTTCATGTTGTTGAAAGGCGGATTGTTGTTGTTATTATTGTTGTTCGGAGGTGGTATGTTATTGTTGTTTTGTACACCAGCCATGTCTAAGTTATCGAGAGGCTCGGGCTCTTGATAAGACGTGGATCGAGTGCGCATACACCTGCAAAAGAACGAACAAAGAAAAACAAATCAAAAATATTTTTGGTTTTTATTATTATTTTTTTATTTTTAGGATTTTTGAAAATTTTATATTTTTTAGTGTTTTTGAAAATTTCTATGAAAAAGTAACGTTCACGGGGAACGGATCCCAAAATCCAAGTTCTCACAAAAAACTTTTGATCTTAACGAGAAGAGCCGGCAGCGGCGCCATTTGATATTCTTATTTTGCTATGGTTCAGATTAAAGTTCTCTCGATATCCTCTCGAATTGATCTCGGTCTTAAGTGGAATGATTTGTTCTTGGTTAATAAAAAGTGGTTGGTTTGTTTATCTATTTTGAACTAATGAGAAGAAATTAAGTGTCGAAGAGTAAAATTAAAGACTTGAAAGATTAAAGTAAGAAACGAGTTTAAAAATAAATGTTGAAAACTTAAACATTTTAATATAAAATAAATGAACACTCAATAAAAACTAACTCTTGGAAAACTTGGTGAAAATATGGACTTAATTGAAAAGTACTAAAAGAAAGTAGAATCGTAACAAAACACCTCCAATCGGAATAGTGTAAAAATCCACCCAATCGGAATGTTATTCCGATCGTATGATCGGAATGTGGCGAGCTGTGGTCGGAACGTGGGAAAGGGCCCCAATCGGAATATTCGAAACTTGCTACAATCGGAATCCAGGAAAGTGAAACAATCGGAATAATGGGGAAATCATGCCAATCGGAATAATTGAAATGAGTGTTAATCGGAATAAGGCTAAACAACTCCAATCGGAATGTGCTGGAATTACTCCCCGTCGGAATATTTAAATGCTCAATCGGAAAAACGAAAACCCCTTTCCGATCGTACGATCGGAAAGAAGGGGTGTTGCTGATCGGAAAAACAGGTCGGAAGAGGGTTTGTCCCTTTCCGAAATTGGTGCAAACCGAGTGAAAAGCAAGGGAAATGAGCTTATTGAATAAGCTAAGTCCCTAACTAGCTCGAATCCAATGAAATACAAATCAAATAAGCACTAAAAACAACTTTTCTAACTCAAAGTAAACAACTTTTAAATCAAATCAATAAAAAGATGAACTTTTCATAAAAACTTCAAAAAGTAAATAAGCTAAATCATCAAATAAGCCAATAAGAACAAGGATCTCAAAGCTTATTTATGTAAAAACTTAAAGAAACATAAAAAGTTAACAACCTTTTAAGCACAAATCATAAATGAACAACACGGATCATACGAGATTTATACCAAAATCAATAAAAGTAAAAGAAAGGAAGGATGAGATTAAAGATTAAAACTTAAAAACTTGAACTTGATTAATGAAAAAGTAATACAAAGTTTGAATTTGAAAGAGAAAAAGATGAAATCTAGTGAGAGAAAGTTCTAAACTTTCTCTCTCTAAAATTAGAGAGAAAAACTAAAAACTAAAACTAAGTGTATGAAAAATTGTGAGGTAAGGCCTTTATATAGGCGTGTACATGGTGGTGGTGGGCTTTTGATTGGGCTTCGTTTTGGGCTTCTTTTTCTTCTTTCTTCTTAAGTCTTCATGCGTCTTTTTATAACGTTTCCACTTTGGATTTGAGAAGTGTCGGTGAATTATTCCAACTCGTCTTATAATCTATTTTTTTATAGACTCGAGTTCTTCGACATATATAAATCTTCCATCTTTGGCTCTATTCTTCGATAAATCTTCAAATAGGCACAATGACTTCAAATCTTCTGCATCTCTTGGACAATAGACTTCGTCTTGAGTCTTTTTCCTTGATAAAACCCGTGCAATCCCATGTTTTCTTCATTAATCATCCGGTTGACTCTGAAAACATAATAAACACAAAAACCACGCATAATTCCAAACAAATGATATTAAATACGTGTTTTGGTCTTGTTTTAGCCAGAATTAAGTGGTAAAAGGATGGGTGTTTTCACACCTATCATGCATTCTACACCAACACAAGGTGTTCAAGCTGTGAATGTTGTAGCTACCTCTACAACACCTTCTCATACTCTGTGTGCTGTTAAACTACCAGTTCTCAAAGGTGACAATTATGAGACATGGGCTATGCAGATGGAACATTACTTGAATCACACAGATCACACTGTGTGGCAAGTTATCAAGAATGGGAATACACCAAAGAAGCTACACTGGTTGCGAGACAATACATGCTATGTTCTACCTGTTGCAACTGCTGAGGAGGTACAAGCAGAGATCAGATAGAGAAAAGCCAGAACTGCTTTAGCTATGGCTCTTTCTGAAGACATTCTACCAAGCTTTCATCATTATAAGGATGCTAAAGCTATGTGGGATGCTATAAAACTTAGATTTAGGGGCAATGACAAATCTAAGAAGATTAAGAAGATTGTTCTTAAGCAAGAATTTGATAACTTCTCAATTACCAGTATAGAGGGGATACATGGTGGATATGGAAGGTTCAACAAGTTGCTTATTCAGTTAGCAGTTTATGGACAAGTAATTCCTAATGAAGAAGCTAATTTGAAATTCTTAAGAAGTGTTCCACCAGAGTGGAGAGCAATGGCTATGCACTTCATCACTAGAGATGATTTGGAAACAATTCCTTTTGATCATCTCTACAACAATCTTAGAGCATATGAGATGGATGTGAAAGGTACTGAAGTAAAGACAACAACTACTTCAAAGTCTAACTTGGCTTTTGTATCAGATGGGAACAGCGGTACTTACTTTCATAATACCGCTAGTGGATCTAGCAGCGGTACATACTTCACAAATACCACTGGAGGACTTACAAGCAGTACTTACCCACAAAGTATTGAAAGTAGTCCAATAGTCTCTCAAAATCCACATGGAAGGTCTTCACCATTGTTTGGTAACAATGATGCCTTCTCTTTCTTCGATGGACAAGACAACAGGCCAAGATTAACACTCAATGACTTGTTCCAAACGGATGATGCTGATGTTGAAGAGATGGATCTTAAATGGCAAGCTGCTATGGTGTCAGTAAGATCTAATAGGTTCTTCAAGAAGACTGGAAGAAAAATGACTGTTGATCCTAATGAGCCATTAGGATATGACAAGTCCAAAGTTGAATGATATAACTGTGGGAGGAATGGATACTTTGCAAGAGAATGCTCTAGAGATAAAGCTGAGAATAGCAATCAGAAGTCCAAGCACAGCTATATAACCAGTCTAAGAATAACTGAAAGCTCTCCAAAAGGAAACAGCAGGAGTCCTAAAGGAACCAAAGCATTGGTTACTGTAGATGGAGTGGTGAACTGGGCAGAAGAAGAAGAAGAAGAAGAGCTTGGTTTAATGGCTCTCTCACATGGAGATACTAAGGTACATCCTTGTTCTAAAGACCGTGTTCTTAAATTTAATAGCCTAAAAGTAGAACTAGAGGAACAATATCAAAAGGTTAACACATGCACTGTAGAATTAACAGCTTTTAAATAGGGTGTTGTTAAACTAGAAGAAAATATAGTTTTATACAAAAAGGCTCAAAAAAACTATTAAGAGAAAATAAGGATTTTGACTCTTCAAATGAGGGAAAAAGATGTGGAAATAAAAGCTTTAAGAGACAACTGTTAAAAATATCAACAGAAAATGAAGCTTTAAAAGCCAGTCTTTGTAATGAAAGGGAAGTGATTAATGTCACACACGTGAATTTTGAATCTATTTAATTTATGTGAAGCGCGATGGTTCGGGTTAGACTTGTGTGTCTATTGATGTTCCCGATTGTTTACGCGTATTTCGTGTAATAATTTAATTTTTTTTTATGAATGATGCTCATATAAATGACTTATTATTTTGTTTACGTTACGTGATAAGAACTACTATTTTAGGAGTCGACAACTACTTATGTCGACGCGATTTAGAATAATTAGGTTCAATACGAAATTAGGTATTTCACCCAATATACTTACGACGCACTTAAAAGTTTTCCATTTTCGCTTCAAACCAATTCGTTTTACATAAACCTTATATAAACTCAACTTAATTAAATTTCCATTCCACTTACACAACTTAAATAATTTCAAAGTATTCAAAATAAAAAGAAAGACAAATGTTATGTCTTTGTCAAGTCAAAACCGGTTCCCCCTACTATTGTAAACCCACATTTCTTTTTATTGAAGACTCCATTATTCCCAATTTGAATTTATGGTACTACACAAAGCCATGTTCTTGTCCCCTCTTTCACTTCTACCCGTTGGAAACCCTTATCCCACACCATACTTTGCTTAAACATTTAGCTTACAACAACCATGGATGATACAAGTCAAACAAAGTACCATGTCCTTTCTGCCCTAGACGCATCAAAGAGGACTTCCTTCTTCCCCATGCATGATACAATTTCCCATGGTGTACTAAACTAGTTGGTAACTAGTTGAAAACAAACTAAGGACCCTAACTAGATCATTCTAACCCTAAACTCAATGGTGACCCTATAAATAGCAACACATTTGCAAAGGAAACACACACATACTCACTCAAAGAAAAACAAATATCACTATGAAAATTTCTCTTAGCCGCTGCCTAGAAATAAAGTAAGAAATATTTTGGTTGGTTCTAGTTAACTTGGGATCGGGTTAAGCATTAGAAGTAAGGTTCGCGTGGACCGGACGATTCGTGGTTCAACTTTTCATCTTCGTTTTTCACTAGGACCCTTGTAAGCGAATCTTTCCTAAACTTGTTAAAACAACACTTGGATTGTAACGTATACTTGCTAAACTAAATTTTGTAAACAAACTAAAGTGGGATTCGTGGGTTTGGGTTATGTGGTCATGTTGCCGTCCAAAAAAAGTGCGTCCAATATATATGAGGGTTACAGGACACTCGAATGACCTAACTCTATGCTTCTTGTATACACTTTTGTATGAACATGGCTTGTGAAAACTTGATATTACCACCTTACGTAGAGAAGAAACGAAGGTAGAGGTAAAATGAAAACGCATGCCTTATCTAAGGTTTCGAACAAGTATTAGCTATGAATTTTTGTTGTGTTTGTGTCTATTTGATTGTATATGCGAAAGCCAAATCACCAGGAACTAGGGTATGATTTTATGTATATGCATGAAAGCTCCAAATGAACCACTTCCATAGTAATTACATGAAATATTGATGGCATGTGTGTGTGTGTTCCGTGGGTAAGCTCAAGAAAACAAGAAACATAAACCAACGAATGGAATATGTATATGTGTGTATGCATGTTTGAGTATGTGAATGAAACCAGTATCGGTGTATGTTCCTACGTAAAACAATGACTCATAACAGTAAGCCATAAGAAAACACTTGTTCTTTCCTTTTTCTACTACCTGCGTGAACAAGTAAAACCAAAAACAGCAACCCTCCCATTCTTTTTCCTTGAACTTACTGTATGTATGATTTTATGTACTTAATTATATGTTTCCCCTCACAAATAATATGTGCGTATGGTATGTAAGGTTTCTGTGTGTGTCCAGTCGTAGGTCATACAAATAGCAAACAGAAACCATAAAACCAATGGGAAATGTAAAATATTTAGTGGTTGTGCTGCGTGTTTGTATGCAAAGAAACTAAGACCCCAAAACAAATACAAGTGAACTTTGTATATATGTCAAGGATATATTATGTGTGTTGCTGCGTGAACATGAAACAAACAAACATAGGGCATCATTTAACCAAGTAAGTACATATGTGCGTTGTGTGATACATCATTTGAAGTTTACTTTCATTACTTGTTTAAGAGTAACATGAAACGTGGGACTGAGAAAGAACAATGATAGCTAAACTTCACCATTTAGATAAGAAAAGTACTACTCACTGTTGGAGTGTAAAGGTCTAGGAAATTCTTTTTGCATAAACAAGTAAAACCATGTGTGTATGTATACGAATGCTATGTATGTATGTGTTGATAATTGCCATGAGGTATATACAATGTAAAATAAAACAAGTAGAAACCCCCTCTTGTGATAGACCTTATAATAAATAAAAAAACCATTTGTCCTTTCTTTTGTGCTCCTGCGTGAACAACAAACATCAAACAACAGTAGACAATGTTTCCTTTCTTTTGACTTTGTGGAGAATAGATGGATG
Organism: Glebionis coronaria; assembly: GCA_025667525.1. Taxonomy (NCBI): domain Eukaryota; kingdom Viridiplantae; phylum Streptophyta; class Magnoliopsida; order Asterales; family Asteraceae; genus Glebionis; species Glebionis coronaria. The sequence goes on along the minus strand of CM046882.1, from coordinate 403,833,931 downwards.
CTATTGTGAATGTGTTTGCTACGATGTATATGTATATGTATGTTATAATATAAACAAATAGGATCCCCTTTTGCTCTTTACTAAAGCTACGAACAGTGGGTGTAGATACAAAAGGATTTTTCACTTTTTCTAGTAATGGTAAGCATGTATGTGTATATGTTGTCATGTATGTAAAAGCAAATGTAGACCCTATTTCCTTTTCCCTATTTTGTGTAACTGTGCAAGCGATGTAAAATTTGTACTAGACCCACTATGTTAAAATAGGAGGTACATAGTAGGCATGTATGTGCAAATGTGAACACAAAGCTAGCATTTTTCTTTTATTTCCAAGATGTCTAGATAACATCATGAGTTTCAACCCATGGACCCAACTTCACGACTAATTTCAACTAACCTAACGACCATGCCCTCTAAAACTAAAAATATCTTGATAATCTTGATACGACCTAGTTTCCAAAACAGTTTTCCATTTGTCTTGAAGTTAAGCAACAAACTCGTAATAAATTCCCAAAGATGGCCGATTTACACTTATCAGTAATTGGACTTTACTTGTTTATTTTTGTTGCGAGTGAACCACTTTGTCTAATTATTTTCAATACTTAGAGGCTTCGTTAAAATGTGATATTTATCATATCCAAGATCTCGCGGCCTATTTATTATAACAAGAACCCGTTTATTTTTCGGACTAATATTTAACGGGTAACCGTGACCCAAAGTCGACCCCGTGACTAAATTGGTTGGACATGAAAAATGTATGAAAACATTTTATAAATTAATAGCAAGTATAAATTATCAACCAAGTGCATTGTACGTTATTATTTATTGTGTTTAGCCTAAGTACAGATATTTTACTTAGGTTACGAGTAGATCGTTAGCGCATTGTTTTGCGTGCCTTGATATTCTGTGCTATCCTTATTGATCATATTTACCTACTTCATCGAGGTGAGTTTCATAGCCCCACTTTTAATTGTTTTAACTATTTTGGGTGAGAACATTGCTTGTTTTTAACAGATGAACATAAGTGCCTTAAACTGATACGTTTGCCTACATGATGTCTAAGTAGCGATATCCCTAGATGCTTTCGCCCACTATCGTGAACCGTTAATTACTTTGTGTAACCGCGAATGTTATGGATAGATCTATCGAGACTAACCTCCCTATCTAATTTGGTTGTGTGGCCAAAGTTAGATACACTTACATTTGAAGATTTACAAATGCTTCGGGATAGGCATTTGCTCGGGCTCTTATTATATCTTGTTGGTTGAGGTTAACGCTTCGGTGTCACGAGCTTAGACGTAGGTGATTAAAACGTATACTTTTGATTATAATTTTGTATTTGTTACAAGATTATATGCTGGTTGCCTTGAAAATCTTATGGTTTATCACACTATTTAAACCTAAACCTATGAACTCACCAACCTTTGTGTTGACGCTTTAGCAATGTTTTTTCTTAGGTATCAAGACGGAGGAGTGACGTGGTTATGCGTGGGAGATTTTTAATAAAAATGGTCGTGACTAGTGGATGGATATTTTGATCAATGTTAAAGTCTTTTGAAACAATGTTTTATTATGATCTTGTGTAATTCGTTTCCGAAACAAGTTTTATGCTTTTAATTAAATTAAAACGTCTTTTTAATAGTCATTCTTTGTATCTATGTCTTGTGATAGTCATGACCGTCGCACCCCATTGTGTTGTATTACTCTGATAAATTGGGGGTGTGACAGATTGGTATCAGAGCTGTAGTTATAGAGAACTAGGTTATTTTATAAAATGATTTTTATAAACATGAGTCAAAAATTTTATTGTTGGAAAAATAATTCTAGACTATAACTGTCTCTCAAAAATCTCCAAGAACCACTTCACTCCACGTCTTCGATACAAGTAAGTTGTGACTTGAGATAGTTCATGATATTTGCAATGCTAAGTTTTGAATTTGATTGCTATGTGTTATTAGCATTAGGTATTCCCTTCCCATGTTTGAATGATACCTATTGGGACATGTAATAATACGATTTTTAAGTTGAAATAAAATGCCTAACATCCGTGTATGGATTGTTAGGATACGCAAATTGTTTGTGCCATATTCATTTGAATGGTTTGTGCCATATATATATTTTCCTTTGAGATTAAATGCACGTGTACTTATGCTCAACATATTTTAGATATTCCGTGGGACTATTATCGACTATCGAAACGTTTTGTGTTTCATATCACTGTACGCCGAATTAAAAATATCGCCATGATTCCTAGAACGAAAACTATATGAATATATTTATTTACCATGTGTTTGGTAGTATGTTAATTTGTAGTAAGACTTGAATCAAGCGATACTATTATAAATGTCGAGAGGAACAACTATTTATTGGGTTCGATAAATCGTTACTCCACTGAACATTTAGAATAGACTCGGTTGAGAAAAGGTGACCTACATTAATTAACGGTTTCGAAATTGAAATTAAACGCGACCGAGGACCGACGATGACATCACTATTTAAAATGACATATGACGATAAAACACTTAGTACAAGTATTACTCTTGTAATGCTCCAAAGAATACTACAATTCAAAGAACGAATAAATTTCGCGATATATGAAATATCCATAAATACGCTGACACGTAAGTCAAATAGTTATCGAAGAAAATTTTTATTGGAAATAAATTACGCAAAGACAAATCCAAGTTTTATTAGTCCATTGGTTGCGACTAAGTTAACATGACTTTATTATAAATCCCAAAGTTACGACATGGATATAAATTAAAGGGTTTACCTTTGGTTAAACAATTATGCCAATTTTCTACGTCAAAGAGATTATCACGTTGCGCGATATTTGAGAACCCCAGACGCGAAATGTGGGCGTATATTAAGATCTTAAATACAAGGTATAAATATACAACGATGACTGTAAAGTTTATCTAAGATTGCGAGCAAAACGCTAGACGAGAGCAAGATAAACAAAACATATAAGATATAACGGAACATATTCCAAAATTAGAGAAATTCTTGTGATAAAATTTAGTAATTGCTTGAATTGAACATTTTGAACGATTACGGATTAAAAAGATATGGAACAATTCTTGTGATGAAATTTTTGTGATAAAATTTTAGTACCTCGTTTAAATCAAATCAACCATTTTTCAAGGTGTAAAAATTGTCGAAAGTGTACGAACTAGCAATACTAAGTTAAGCAAAGACTTATGAATGAACAAGAACTAGTACGGGCTACGTAATAGCCATAAGCCGACTAAACCTCAAAACATACTTACTCATCCGAGTTGCAAGTAATAGACGTTTAACAAGAGGAAATTGCACAAAAATAAACGTCGGAATAGACCTAAATTAATGAAAGAATTAATTAAGGATAATTGTATTTATCCATTCATGCATAATCACTACTAAGAGAAAGTACAAATAATAAGTATGTGGAAGAGCATGTTAGAGGACTTTAACATTCCACGATTCACTTATTGTTTTCCATATAAGGACTACTTGGACATTTAAGTAGACTTATGGATCGATGTACGAGAACTTATTTAAAATAAAAGAAAAACTACAAGACATCATACTACTCAAATTTTTAGAACTTTAGAAAAATACTCCACTTTTACCTATCTAATAACCGCCGTTTTACATTTGGTGACAGACGAAAAAGGAAAAATGCCTCTCATTCCGTTTGTCATTTTGCAATCTGAATCCGACAAGGAAATTACCCCCATCCGGAGCGTAATCACGATAAATTTGGATGATGAGCAAGATTCGCCTGTCATGATGCCAAATGTCACTACGGGACTTCCCTCCACCGTCCCAAATATTCCTACTACTACTATACCAATCCCTACTCCTATGCCTTCACCATTACCTGAAACTTCTAGAAAAAGAAACCGTACATCTTCACCACCACATAATGTTGCTCATTCCCTAGAAGACGATCCTACTTTAGAAGCACTCGGATTCGATGTTGAACATATGATAGGCCGTCTAGAGGATGTGGAGCGTGATGTGGATACCCTTACTGCACAAGATGAGGATAAGGACTTAGTGATATCCAAATTGCGAGAGTCTATTGAAGTCGCGGAGACCGAGATCGTAATTTTACAAATAAGGAACGATGATACCCGAGGCTAGGCAAGCCGCGGATCATGCCCAAATCCAAGAGATCCTACGCCACCTAGGCCTTTAGGATTTACTCGCCTTTGTAATAAAAGTATGATGTTTTGTAATAAATGTATGACGTTTTGTCAAGACTAAAAGAAATCATTCTTTGGTTGAATGACAATTTTGTAAGCTCCAAAACTATGTATGGAACGAAATTCAAGAATGAAATGTACGAATTTTTATGATATGATCCCTCAAAAATTGTATTACAATAATTGTGAGAAAAGCTCGATCAAATTTGAACAATCGTAAGAATTGATAACAATGAATGAACTAACAATAATATTCATCGTTTGTTCGTTAATAGTACACAAAAAATTGAAATGACAGAACAATGTTGCAAGGACCTCAAAGAGGTCACCACTCGTCAATACCAAAATGCCATTAGGGCCCTTGATTCGTTTGAAGCTAGTATCCGCATGATCGACCGAACCATGGATCCCAGTGCTTACGAAAAAGCTAAGGAAAAAAAAGTATTACACCAGTTAGCACTTTTGGACCTCGAAAGACCCTTTCGAAAACTAAAGTGAACCACTCCATTAGTGGAAGAAAAGGGCCTTATGAGAGGAGGTGCTCTATGGTGAAAAACCACCCAAGGTTTAACACCATGAAGCAAGGTGCCGGAAGGTTTAACCCTCACCCTATGACTAAACCAAAGAATCGCTCGTGGAAAACGCCACGTGTCCACCAAGGAAAAACCTTACCACGCTGATATGAGCTTAAACTCATATCCTTTTATCAACAAATAACCCTAAAACATGAAGCAAAATACCAATTTATTTGGCAAAAACAGTGTTATGTGGTATGTTTGTGTTTGTTTACACTTGTGTAGGTAAAAGGATACATTTTCAAGCAAACAAAGAAAAATCAAGCTCAAATGGATGAAAAAGACAAAGAAGGATCAAAAGTGACAAGACTTTGAAGTACAAGGACCTATCTTGACAAGTTATCAAAGTTGAAGGACTAAAAGTGCAAATATTGTAAAAATTCAAGATTCAAGTCAAACTTGGTCAACTCTCAAGTCAACTCAGTCAAAGGACCATTTTGTTCAAAGAATGAAAGTTGAAGGACCAAATATGTCAAAAGAATGAAGATTCTAGCTTAAAACAATAATCTGCCAAGTTGAAGGACCAATTCTGCCAATATTGGAAAGATATTCAAGTTTGATCCAGGTGACAAGTATTTCAACCAATGAGAAGAGAGGAAATAAGTCACACGGATTGAGCATTAAATACCCACTCAGCCGCATGCATTTATTATCCAATCCTAACAGTTCAATCCGTGTGACCGATTTTTAACCAATCAAACGCTGACACGTGGCATCTTCTTCAAGGAAAAAATTTGCCAGGATCGCGTTTTAGCTACAAGCAATTTCATGGAAAGTTTTCAACACCAAACTTGATCGTTTTGAAGAGATAAACACAATGGTGCCAATCAATTAACATGAAATCAATCAATGAAGAAAAGCCCAATTCCTTGTTCATACCTTCAAATGCAATATGCAGAATTTTACACGTGGCAAGCTGGGATTGGTTCTGACACGTCACCAACCCCAACAAACTCTTCCTTCATGTCTATAAATAGCTGGATTAGACTTCATTTGTACTGGTAGCCTAGTTTTGTAAAAACACATAGTTCTCTAAATTTCTTTCCCTTTTCCTTCATTTCTACCCTAGCTACTCAAGAGTCTGACAATCTCTTGAGTTAGTTAGTTAGTTACTAGCTTACAACAACTTTGTAACCGTTTTTCCATGAATAAAATTTGAATTCAAGCTTTCCCGCCAAAACTGTTCTTCATACTTCTGTTCATTTCCTGCTACTTGAGTTGCTGTTTTGTGTTTGTTATGATCATAGACTGATCATAACTGACATTGGAGAAGTTTGCTAGCTGTTTGATCACAATTCAGTTCATTCCATTGATATTTGAAGATTCCAAGCAGAATGATGATTCTAGTTGATTTGTTAGCTGAATTTGTTGATTGATAGTTTCCTAGTGATAAGGTGGTGGTTATCACTAGGGTAAGAGAGCTCAGCGCTCCTCGTCTTCTCAAAGGATAACTCCAATAGGTTCTAAAAGTCCTTGTTTTAATTCCTCTCAATAAGTCATATGCATGCTATTTTCCTAGAGTAATCTTGATGGCTGCCTGATAAAAGTTGTTTGTAGTTGCTAACTGATTGATCTTTGAGTGTTATTAGCTTAATCCTGTTTACTTGTTCTTTGATTTGGATTATATTCTAGCTTTCTGCATTAATTCAGTCACTATTGGCCTTGCATTTGATTTGTAGTTCTAGTAGTGTTAATTGATTGTATTTAGCTCTTATACCTTTCAATTTGATCATTGAGTTTAGACTGCTAAAGCATTTGAGTCAGCTTAATTCAGAACTTAAAAAGTCTTTGTAAAAAGTTTGTAAAACCAGTAAAGGAGTGTTTGGGATTAGCATAAAAAGATTTTTCAAGTATTAAGATTTGGAGTTTTAGAGTTCATTTGTAGTCCATTGGTGGTAATAAGGTGTTTGAAGTCATTTGCAAGTCAAAAACACAGTCAAAAAGGCAAATGGCACTTAAAATGTTTGGGTCAGTTTTATGCATTTTGAACATTTAGAACTTGTGATTTTGATTTGATCAGTACTCATTCATTTCTAGATGAAATTTCACCAAATTTGTTTTCATTCATAGCTTATATCATATAGTTTCATAATCCAAGAGCATTTTCTACAGTATTCAATAAGCAGATAGTAATGAGCAATATTCAGATAAGTAGACTTAAAGCAAGTTTCTGTAACTTGTAAACTGAAATTTTGTATCTCCTTATTCTCTTCATAAACTTAGCAATTTTTCTTCACAAATCCTCTTAAGTAGTTGAGTTACATGATTTTTGAGATTTTTAGCTTTTTGAAAAAAGCTGGTCAACGCTTGGTCAACATAAGCCCATTTTTAGCTTAATTCAGATTCTGAGCTTATTTCTGGATGAAAAAGTTTCTAGTTTGATTTCCCGTTCCTTAAATCAGTTGCTTAATCAGTTTTAATAAAAAAATCAAGTTGTGACTGATTGGATTTTGCTATAGCTTATTTTGTGCTTATTGATAAGCACTCATTTGCTTATTTCTCATCTTTAGCCAATTTCCTTTGACAAGTGTAGCTTATTTTGGAATTGAAACATTTTGCAATTTGTCTCATCAAATTTGGTTGAGTATTAAGCTCAAACGAGCTTATTTTCTTGCTTATCCCGTTTTTGGTTAAAAAGTTTTTGAAATTGCCATTTAGTCCCTATAGTTTTAATCAGTTTGTATACTTGGCTAAACTACCATGTTTTTAGGGTTTGCACTTTGTTAGTCCCTATAGTTTTAAAAGTTGTTAAATTCAGTTAGAAAGTTGTTAGTTTGTTACACTTTTGGTTAGTTAGTTATAAAATTTGCATTTTTGATCCTTGTAGTTAACAGTTTTACACTTTAAGTCCCTAGAATTGTTAGAATTTACATTTCAAGCATTATTCTTTCATAGAATTTACAATTTCAGTCCTTTTAGTTTCATATTTTACATTTTGAGATTTACTTGAATAAAAACTTGGTATTTGCAATTTGTTTTACATATAAGTAGGTAATATTTTTCCGTTTTGCAAGGCTTTGATTGAATTAGCAAATAGAATATCCAAGCAAGTTTAACAACCAAGAACAATTAAAAACCCGATATTGGTTGGACTTTCCATTAGCAAGAACTGAGAAAAAACGAACTGCATTATACACAATACCAAATGGCGCCGCTGCCGGTTCTTTGACTACACGAGAGACTATCGATTGACGGTTTTCATTGGCTTTTGGGATCCGTTCACTTTGTGAACGTTATTTTTACGTATCATAAATAAAAAACAAATAAAAAAAATCAAAAATATAAAAATATATAAAAACTAAAAAATTAACAAAACAATTCTTTTCCTAAATAATTGACCAAAAAAATTAAGAAATCCAAAAAAATAATAGTGACTCCCAAGAAAAATAAAAAAAAAAGAAAAAGAAAAAGAAAAAAAAAATAATGCAAGACTCCCAAGAGGGGCAGTGTGGTGTTAATTATAGTGACTATTGAGTTCCAATATTACCTTGACGGGTTGCGGGGATTCAATAGATTGCTCCAATCCAATATTACCTTGACGGGTTGCGGGGTTGAAGATCCAAAGTCTCAAAAAGATGGCGGATGTAAATTATTGCGTGAGTTTTATTTTTCTTTCCTTAGCGAGTGTGTAGTTACTTATGAAAGCATGACATGAGGATTTTACACATAAGGCGAATGACTTATTACTCTTAATACGGACTTATATTAATTGTGAGCGATTTTTCAAGTAATGGATGAGAGGATTACTTAGGATTAAAACCGTGCTTCCTTATTTTTGGATTTTACATTTCTTATACTTCACGCTTTAAATAATGACAAATTTGCCCACAAGCAATTTGCTCAAATAATAACCGGTTCCACATTTAATTGTCATGAATAAGTTGATGCACTTTTTACTTGTGAATACAATGATCCCATTTTTAAGCTTGGTATGGGGAAAGTGAAACTTGAGGGTGATAAATGTCCATGGTACCCAAGCCCTAATCTAAGCCATTGAATTCTTTATGAGTTATTTCCATCAAAACCATTTCAAGAAAAATCAAAAAGATATAGATAGAATTGTATTTAGTTCATTGCATTATTAAAAGTCAAAATCATGCATCATTTAGTTTAGAGTAGTGTAGATGCATCTCATATGGTCAAGGTGGATTAATTATGAGGAAAATGTAAATTTGAGCTTAAATATATGATATTGCATGAGGACATGACAATGTTCAAGTGTAGGGGAATTTGATATGAGCTTAAACTCATATCCTTTTATCAACAAATAACCCTAAAACATGAAGCAAAATACCAATTTATTTGGCAAAAACAGTGTTATGTGGTATGTTTGTGTTTGTTTACACTTGTGTAGGTAAAAGGATACATTTTCAAGCAAACAAAGAAAAATCAAGCTCAAATGGATGAAAAAGACAAAGAAGGATCAAAAGTGACAAGACTTTGAAGTACAAGGACCTATCTTGACAAGTTATCAAAGTTGAAGGACTAAAAGTGCAAATATTGTAAAAAGTCAAGATTCAAGTCAAACTTGGTCAACTCTCAAGTCAACTCAGTCAAAGGACCATTTTGTTCAAAGAATGAAAGTTGAAGGACCAAATATGTCAAAAGAATGAAGATTCTAGCTTAAAACAATAATCTGCCAAGTTGAAGGACCAATTCTGCCAATATTGGAAAGATATTCAAGTTTGATCCATGTGACAAGTATTTCAACCAATGAGAAGAGAGGAAATAAGTCACACGGATTGAGCATTAAATACCCACTCAGCCGCATGCATTTATTATCCAATCCTAACAGTTCAATCCGTGTGACCGATTTTTAACCAATCAAACGCTGACACGTGGCATCTTCTTCAAGGAAAAAATTTGCCAGGATCGCGTTTTAGCTACAAGCAATTTCATGGAAAGTTTTCAACACCAAACTTGATCGTTTTGAAGAGATAAACACAATGGTGCCAATCAATTAACATGAAATCAATCAATGAAGAAAAGCCCAATTCCTTGTTCATACCTTCAAATGCAATATGCAGAATTTTACACGTGGCAAGCTGGGATTGGTTCTGACACGTCACCAACCCCAACAAACTCTTCCTTCATGTCTATAAATAGCTGGATTAGACTTCATTTGTACTGGTAGCCTAGTTTTGTAAAAACACATAGTTCTCTAAATTTCTTTCCCTTTTCCTTCATTTCTACCCTAGCTACTCAAGAGTCTGACAATCTCTTGAGTTAGTTAGTTAGTTACTAGCTTACAACAACTTTGTAACCGTTTTTCCATGAATAAAATTTGAATTCAAGCTTTCCCGCCAAAACTGTTCTTCATACTTCTGTTCATTTCATGCTACTTGAGTTGCTGTTTTGTGTTTGTTATGATCATAGACTGATCATAACTGACATTGGAGAAGTTTGCTAGCTGTTTGATCACAATTCAGTTCATTCCATTGATATTTGAAGATTCCAAGCAGAATGATGATTCTAGTTGATTTGTTAGCTGAATTTGTTGATTGATAGTTTCCTAGTGATAAGGTGGTGGTTATCACTAGGGTAAGAGAGCTCAGCGCTCCTCGTCTTCTCAAAGGATAACTCCAATAGGTTCTAAAAGTCCTTGTTTTAATTCCTCTCAATAAGTCATATGCATGCTATTTTCCTAGAGTAATCTTGATGGCTGCCTGATAAAAGTTGTTTGTAGTTGCTAATTGATTGATCTTTGAGTGTTAGTAGCTTAATCCTGTTTACTTGTTCTTTGATTTGGATTATATTCTAACTTTCTGCATTAATTCAGTCACTATTGGCCTTGCATTTGATTTGTAGTTCTAGTAGTGTTAATTGATTGTATTTAGCTCTTATACCTTTCAATTTGATCATTGAGTTTAGACTGCTAAAGCATTTGAGTCAACTTAATTCAGAACTTAAAAAGTCTTTGTAAAAAGTTTGTAAAACCAGTAAAGGAGTGTTTGGGATTAGCATAAAAAGATTTTTCAAGTATTAAGATTTGGAGTTTTAGAGTTCATTTGTAGTCCATTGGTGGTAATAAGGTGTTTGAAGTCATTTGCAAGTCAAAAACACAGTCAAAAAGGCAAATGGCACTTAAAATGTTTGGGTCAGTTTTATGCATTTTGAACATTTAGAACTTGTGATTTTGATTTGATCAGTACTCATTCATTTCTAGATGAAATTTCACCAAATTTGTTTTCATTCATAGCTTATATCATATAGTTTCATAATCCAAGAGCATTTTCTACAGTATTCAATAAGCAGATAGTAATGAGCAATATTCATATAAGTAGACTTAAAGCAAGTTTCTGTAACTTGTAAACTGAAATTTTGTATCTCCTTATTCTCTTCATAAACTTAGCAATTTTTCTTCACAAATCCTCTTAAGTAGTTGAGTTACATGATTTTTGAGATTTTTAGCTTTTTGAAAAAAGCTGGTCAACGCTTGGTCAACATAAGCCCATTTTTAGCTTAATTCAGATTCTGAGCTTATTTCTGGATGAAAAAGTTTCTAGTTTGATTTCCCGTTCCTTAAATCAGTTGCTTAATCAGTTTTAATAAAAAAATCAAGTTGTGACTGATTGGATTTTGCTATAGCTTAATTTGTGCTTATTGATAAGCACTCATTTGCTTATTTCTCATCTTTAGCCAATTTCCTTTGACAAGTGTAGCTTATTTTGGAATTGAAACATTTTGCAATTTGTCTCATCAAATTTGGTTGAGTATTAAGCTCAAACGAGCTTATTTTCTTGCTTATCCCGTTTTTGGTTAAAAAGTTTTTGAAATTGCCATTTAGTCCCTATAGTTTTAATCAGTTTGTATACTTGGCTAAACTACCATGTTTTTAGGGTTTGCACTTTGTTAGTCCCTATAGTTTTAAAAGTTGTTAAATTCAGTTAGAAAGTTGTTAGTTTGTTACACTTTTGGTTAGTTAGTTATAAAATTTGCATTTTTGATCCTTGTAGTTAACAGTTTTACACTTTAAGTCCCTAGAATTGTTAGAATTTACATTTCAAGCATTATTCTTTCATAGAATTTACAATTTCAGTCCTTTTAGTTTCATATTTTATATTTTGAGATTTACTTGAATAAAAACTTGGTATTTGCAATTTGTTTTACATATAAGTAGGTAATATTTTTCCGTTTTGCAAGGCTTTGATTGAATTAGCAAATAGAATATCCAAGCAAGTTTAACAACCAAGAACAATTAAAAACCCGATATTGGTTGGAATATCCAAGCAAGTTTATAAATTTATGTATTACTTGTTGTGCAAGGACAAATTTCCTGGAGGATGTGCCAAACCAACTCCGATCTTGAACAAGAAGTATCTCGGAAACCTTCCATATCGCCACAAGTGTGACTAGCACCACAAAGGTAGTTGCGCGAACCATTGCATGCTTTGTGATGACATTGGGCACTTGGAAGGTGATTGCCGAGTGGTAAAGTCCCATTATTAGAATATGAAGGAATGCTACATGGAGAAATTCCATTTAAGACAAGGAATACATCGAAAAGAGAAAGAAATTGCCCAAGAAGGAAGCTCGGGGGAAAAGAGCGTCCAATACCCCTCCAACGTTTTACACCAGTTTTCCTTCAAGAAAGAGGCGCCGACAATCTTCAAGTACCAACCCAAGGGTTTCTACCCTCGCCATGGATAAAGCGTATAAATTTATGTATTATGAACTATCTTACTTTCATGCAAATCAAGTGACTCGACGTCCGTCGATGTTACCTCCAACAAAACTTAATTATGTAACCGTACTCCAAGTCTTCGATAAAATTGTGTTGTTTTATTTTTAAAGCCTCTTTTGTTTAACCAACGAGAAAATTTTATTTTTATGTGTCGGAGAAAATTCATCCACCAAAATTTTTACTTAAGAGAGAGTTTTCTTCTACAATATTTTATTTACCTATCGAATAGAAATAAATAAAGTAAATTTTCACTAAAAGATTTTTGTAAAATATTCTTTAGAAAATATCAAATTTTTTTTTATAAAAGAGATCACCACCGGAAACACTTATTAGTGGGAATAATAACGATCGTGATAAAGGAAGTTGAAAAAAATTAGTAAAGGTATTATTAACCAAACACCGCAACTAATAGCGAAATATTTTTGGTAAGAACTACCATGTAAAGTTTTGGAACTTGGTTTGACAACCAACTCAATGTGGAGAACAAAAACAATTGATAAACTTGACGAGAACTAGTATGAATAATTATGGGAATTATTTTGTCGATTGTGAAAAGTGAGCATTGGTAACAAATAAAATGAACTATGGACTAACTTGTTGGTTATGAAAGTGAATAACGGTAACGGACAAAATGCACTAACTACCAATATATAATTACAACCTCAAAGAGTCAAATTATGATGAAAAGGAGGATGCAACCGTTGATCCCGAGACGTATGTAGCCTGATCAACTACGTATGATCGTGGTCGAACGCGAGTATGCTCATAATAGTCATCTTAAAAATGAAATATATTTGTACTAGTAAAATATATTCAAGTTGCCCTATTCGCCAAAGAAAAATTTATTATGTGCTATGAACGTCGAACATTTTTATACCGTCTTAAGTAAAACCGTCGAACACGCAAATCGAGTAAACTTAGTACAATTATTTTCTTCGCCACTATTACATACAAAAGCATATATGACACACAAATACTAAGATGCACAACTTGTTTTCGGACGAAAATTAAACTCAAATAGATTAGAGTTGGAAAATCGAAAACAAATTTTAAATAATAATGAGAAGAACGAAACATCATTTGAGTAAAATCCAAATTTAACGGATATCCAGAACTCGCCGTAACATAACCCATGTTAAAGAACAATTGGGTCAACATAAGCGTGCTTTTGTATATAATTGGAATACCGAAACCACTCAGACAAAAATCTATTTTTCCTAACGATGTTTGAGCATCACACCATACTCATAGGCTTAAGAAATATTATATACTTTCATCATAGAACGAATCCGAATGAACTATGATTTAAATATATTATAAATTGTGCACCCGTTTTTCTCACCATGAAAAAAGGAGACAAACGAGGAGGAACGCAAACTAAGTTGATTAATTAACGAAATTATCTAATATTGAATGTCACATAAAAGGAAGAAACGTCTTGACCCCCATGTGTTAGGACGGTCAATTGTCCTAGATTTTTGGGAAACCAATTCAAGAAACCTCGACGCATACGCTACTTATCACTACCAAGTAGACGGTTAATGTGAACGGGATCAATGAAACTATGTGGAACGATTTTTCTAATGTGCGATATATAGTCATATAGGCGAAAAATGACAATACGCGACACTTTAAAGTGGAAGTAATACGCGGGACGACGCGAAAGTCAATAATGAGAAAACTAATCAAACAAAACCAACGTCGTCGAGAAAAAAAAATTAAAAATACAAGAAAAGACTTGGGGAACGCTATAGAACCATGTACAAGTCGGAAGAAATTTTCATTCGTTTTAATCCTAACAAGATTTATAGTAATTTTAATCTTAGCAACAAACTAAAGAAAAACAAACGCATTGAACACCGGGAAAGGAAGATAAAAATTTAATTGACCTCTTGTTTTGATAACGACATCGACGTGCTAGTTTTGAGGACAAAACTCAATTTAAGGGATTACGAATGTCACACACGTGAATTTTGAATCTATTTAATTTATGTGAAGCGCGATGGTTCGGGTTAGACTTGTGTGTCTATTGATGTTCCCGATTGTTTACGCGTATTTCGTGTAATAATTTTTTTTTTATGAATGATGCTCATATAAATGACTTATTGTTTTGTTTACGTTACGTGATAAGAACTACTACTTTAGGAGTCGACAGTTACTTATGTCGACGCGATTTAGAATAATTAGGTTCAATACGAAATTAGGTATTTCACCCAATATACTTACGACGCACTTAAAAGTTTTCCATTTTCGCTTCAAACCAATTCGTTTTACATAAACCTTATATAAACTCAACTTAATTAAATTTCCATTCCACTTACACAACTTAAATAATTTCAAAGTATTCAAAATAAAAAGAAAGACAAATGTTATGTCTTTGTCAAGTCAAAATCGGTTCCCCCTACTATTGTAAACCCACATTTCTTTTTATTGAAGACTCCATTATTCCCAATTTGAATTTATGGTTCTACACAAAGCCATGTTCTTGTCCCCTCTTTCACTTCTACCCGTTGGAAACCCTTATCCCACACCATACTTTGCTTAAACATTTAGCTTACAACAACCATGGATGATATAAGTCAAACAAAGTACCATGTCCTTTCTGCCCTAGACGCATCAAAGAGGACTTCCTTCTTCCCCATGCATGATACAATTTCCCATGGTGTACTAAACTAGTTGGTAACTAGTTGAAAACAAACTAAGGACCCTAACTAGATCATTCTAACCCTAAACTCAATGGTGACCCTATAAATAGCAACACATTTGCAAAGGAAACACACACATACTCACTCAAAGAAAAACAAATATCACTGTGAAAACTCCTCTTAGCCGCTGCCTAGAAATAAAGTAAGAAATATTTTGGTTGGTTCTAGTTAACTTGGGATCGGGTTAAGCATTGGAAGTAAGGTTCGCGTGGACCGGACGATTCGTGGTTCAACTTTTCATCTTCGTTTTTCACTAGGACCCTTGTAAGCGAATCTTTCCTAAACTTGTTAAAACAACACTTGGATTGTAACGTATACTTGCTAAACTAAATTTTGTAAACAAACTAAAGTGGGATTCGTGGGTTTGGGTTATGTGGTCATGTTGCCGTCCAAAAAAAAAGTGCGTCCAATATATATGAGGGTTACAGGACACTCGAATGACCTAACTCTATGCTTCTTGTATACACTTTTGTATGAACATGGCTTGTGAAAACTTGATATTACCACCTTACGTAGAGAAGAAACGAAGGTAGAGGTAAAATGAAAACTGTAATACTCCAAGTTTTTGAGATTGACATTTTATTCATGTTTCGTTCTTCATTCTACTTTTGAGTGAAATGTTATGTTTACGGTTTACTCGATTTGCGTTTTTTCGCGTTTCTACTTATTTCAAACCATGGTTAGGGATTTTAACCATATTTTAGTCTCACATACCCTATACTATTTTTAAAATAGTCCAAAGAATTATAGAAGTTAACTTTAACATTTTACTTCACTTTTTGCATTTTTATCGCGTTTTGTCGAAAACTGCGCATTGTAACTTAAAACCGTCAAACTTTTTGTTAAACATTTACCTTTTAACATTCAAATACATAAATTACTAATTCAGAAGTTAAGTTATTATAATTTTACAAACTTGGGTCACTTCACTTTTCAAGAGTTCTATGTTACCCGGTAAGCCCGATTTTACGTTAAAACTCGTGTTTGTGCACTAATTCATTTAAATTATGCACCATAAACTATATTTAAACCAAATACATAATAAGAATCAGATTTTTACTCCCCTTGGGACCTTAAAAACGTGCATGCCTCCCCCTAGGTCCAATCAAAGTCATTTACTTCTCTTTTATCATTTACAACACCCAACACACATTTACTCCTAAATATTTCTCTCTCTAAAGTTCAGAATCAACCATCTCATCTTCCTCCCCACTTCAGCCACGAAATTATATCAAATCACCATCATAAAAATCATATTTTTAACATGCAATCATAATCCACCCTTTATAATCACTAGAAATTAACCTATGCGAAGTTTGAAGCCTTGAATCAAAGAAATAAAGAAGTTGTGTAAAAATCTTTTGAAAAGGGTTCAAGGGCTGGAGTCATAGAATTAATAGAAGTGTTTTCTTATGATTAAAATCACAAAGGAGTTGTGAATTTGGTCTCTTGGGTCGTTCGAGTCAAAACAACCCCAATGGAGTGGGTGATTAAATTGTGTTTTTCTTCAATTAACCTCATTGTAAGCCCTAATCCATGTTTAATTACTTTTTATTTTTAATTGATGATTTATTATTTTGATTTCTGAGATTTATTGATGAATGCATGCATTTAGATGATCATGAAAGTGATATGGCATTAGGTCTTAGTTTGAAATTGATATTGGGATATGATAGATTGGATTTAAAGTGATGTTTGGATTAATAAAATTGGGACAGCAGGTGATCTGTTGTATTCCGAATTATTTCTGACTTGGGGTCTGTGATTTTATGACTTGGTTGGATAGAGATTAAACTAAGGTATAAGTGGTGAGTTGGATGGTTCCGTAACTCATCCGGAAGACCAAGTTATGATCAAAACGATTTTACTAGTTTTATTGAGTGTTTTTATAGTGTTGTGCAGATAGTTCAGCACTTTGGTTAATATTTTTGTATTGAAGCCTACTGTATTTTTATATAAATGTATAGGTTATAATCTCAGGTCCATTTGGTGAATTGGATGGAGCCGTATCTCTTCCGGACGAGTGAGATACGTCTAAATTAGCAAGCTAGTCTTAAAAACGAACTCGGAATTTACTAAGCAGATTGTTTGTCCTAAAACGAATTATTTTTACATTGGGTGCTACTGGGTATTTACATTTTTGAATAGTAAAATATATTAGGAGCATGTGGTTCCTTGGGTAGAGCCGTAATCCTTCCGGATGATGGAGTTATGACTAAAATGGCTTAAAGAACTAAAAATGGTGTCCATATTTTCAAATGAAATTATGTCCAGGTCTTTTCAAAGTGAGAAACCTATTTTATTATTCAAAACAGTAGTAATTAGATAAAATTTGACTTGAGCTTTTGTTTCATGTTAAAAGGAGTTATGGTTTTGGAATTACACTAAAAATGGTTAGACGTAAAAACATTCTAAATAATCAGATTTGACACTTGAGAGTAAAATGGTAATTTTACCTAGGATCTGAACACTTTAGGTTATTTTCCTTGTAACATCAGTAAGCTAAATACTTATATCTAATTTGAGGCGAAAACCTCATGTCCATACCTATTACAGATGTTGAGTTATAGTTTCATTAAGTTGGGGTATGGGCAGAATTTTTATAAAGGCATGTTGTTTCAAAAGGAGTTAAATAATGTAAATGATTTGTAAGTGAATTGGTTAAGACCTATAGATAGATGATAATGTAACTGGTTTATATCAAGTCCTAAAAGAGTGTTTGGGTAAATTTAACTTGGTTTAGAAAGTACTTAGAAACGCCATATCACGATCATTGATTCTTCTTGCATCTTTTGTTTGTTTCTGTCATGTGTGTTTATTTATTGATGCTAAGTCACCGTTTCTTCTAGGATATACTTAGGCGACCGTTGTTTCGCATATTCATTGATCTAACTTCAGTAATTCTACTTCATCATTCTCGTTGACTTAAGGTAAGTTCATAGCCTCGCATTAAACTTATTTAGAAATATTTTATAAACCCGCGAGGGGAAATACATGCTGTTTTATAAATTGAACACAAGTTTTTTTCGGTATGCTAGACCCGAATGTGATGATAAATGCATAAGTACCATTGCCTTATGAAATCCCTGAATTTCATGCACTGTTAATTACCTTGCGAGGTAAACGCTAATACATATGGTAGATCTATTTGGTTTGACAAACCTTACCCTAGGGTATGTATCCTTGTGAGCACCTGAAAGGGGTATTATGTATAAGAAGTCATTGGTATATGGCAATATTACCTGTTAGTAGGGGCGCCGTAAGTGATTCGGTTGGACGTGTTGGTTAAGGTTCAGTGGCATGAGCTTAATGCATTTATAAAAATATAACTTGTCTATGTGATAAGTTTGAGATGATTAAAAATTCTTGTGTTCACCTAAGTTTTATTTAAACTCTATGAATTTACTCGACCATTGTGTTGCCAGTTTAGCATGTATTTTCAGGTTTAAGAGTAGCTGGAGCATGAAGTCGCACGGGATATCTTAAAGGCAATATAATTACAATTCGATAAACCTTTTGGAACTATTAATTATTACGTTATTGTTGGGACCTGTTGTAAACTCTGATTTTAATATATCGAATGGATTAAACTCTTCTTTTTAAACGTCTCTTTTTGAGTCGTTCTCTATGTGCAAGTTCTTGTTATTATAAAGTAGCACCCCAAAGTGGTATTCCGCTGCGTTATGAAATTGGGGGTGTTACAGAGTGGTATCAGAGCCCTTGTTATAGAGAACTAGGTCGTTTTTCACAGCCTAGACTATAACAGCTCTTTTGTAAAATGATTTATATTGCCTTGCATCCTCAACCGTGCGCTCGTGCCTCCTGAAAGCTGGTAACTATTTTACTTAGCGCTATGTTTATATAAAGGATTGTTATATAAATAGTAATCTTTTCAAGACATTGCGAGTGAAGCAATGGTCTTTATAATGGTTTAATGACTGTTGTAGAATGATTTTCATAAGTCGACTATGAACTTACCGATGTTCGATATCCCCGCGCATAATATTTTTCGATTCTTTATGTGTTTTATGTTAGATCTTTAATTGTATATGTTATACCAAATGCGTGGTACAAATGGTAATAATATATGTACCGTACCTGTTATTCGACGAATCACTATATCTCTGTATATTCTTTTCGATCATCGCTATGCGCGTACTTTCTTGTTGTACTATATGCAATATATAGGTTACGATATTATATAGATTGAAGCATGGTTAGAGTTTTGGTTTGTGTTTTGGTTTGTTTGTTATATACTGAGCCGCGACTAAGGAGCAAAGGAACAAGGCGATATTATTCCTTCTTCGATATTTCTTGGTAAATTATTAAAAGTAATTTCTATTACTATTATAATATATTTGTTCTTGCGAATTAATTTGCTATTGATAAATTCTTGTGATGACATCCGCCGAAAACTTGCTTAGAATAATTTGAAAAGAATTGTTGGGAAAATTTAATGATTTTAAAACCATGTATATGTGGGTTTAAATTTGATACAAATTGATTTTTTTTTGTATAATTGTTTTTTATATTTTGCCCGATTTGTAATACACGGTCTTGAGTGGAAAATTAATCACGTATTTCGGGTTCGAAATTCTTAAAAACTTATTTTTAATTATAAGATAAGCTCAAATTATTTTTACACATTTCTTTATAAGATGGAGTTCGTAACTCGTTATAATATAGAAACTGGAGTAAAACGAATATATAAACATTAAACGAAAATTTTATATGCTTGTAATAATTAAATAAAAGTTGATAAAATTTTAAAAGAGCGATTCGAGCACTTTTGAGTCAGTTTTAGCCATCCGCCAAAATACGAAAGTTGTTTGAGGTGTCGTTTTACCTTTGGGACTTGTAATAATTTTCTTTTTAGAAAAAGTATGAAATATATGTTTTAATAAAATATCTTTAGGATCCAAGTCACGAAAATGTAATATAACATGTTAGTATTGAAAAACAAAATACATATATGTTTATTCGAAAGTCAAATTTTAATTTTTAAAGTTAATTGGGCTATGTTAAGTCTTGTTGGGTAATTAATTATAAACATAACCAATTTTCATTATTTTTATCATATACGTTAGGGAATAAAAATAGGATGTCAATTAAATGTGCCACAAGCATCAAGATTTTAATTCTAAAAATTTTATCGATTATGATAATCGGGTAACCGAGTCTATTAAATGTAGTAACTTTCTCGAAATGGTAACTTTACAAAAATAAAAACGTTATAAAAATTAGGAACATGACAAAGATAGGAAGCTTTCAATCATGTAACGTAATTTAAATACGTAAAAAAAGTTCCCTTTCCAATATGCTAAATGACATTAATTATAATGCGCAAGTGGATTTCTCATCGAGTGCAAAACTTGTATTATTTAATTATATGTAATATATATATTTAATGTTTTTAGGAACGCATGGGTCGAACATACGTTATCATTCTCTCTGATTTCGCGAATCCGTTATCGAAACCTGAGTAGTCCTCCCAATGTTCGCTTTTGATCTTTTCCTCGTTACCCTAAAAGTCTTGACATATATTAGGAGTATCTTGACTCCTAGTGTAAGTAATTTGAGTTAACCAATATACCATCCGTATACCTCATTCGATATCATTGATTCTTGATTTTTTTTTCTATTCGTTGTACTTGCAATGCCTTGATTTCAAAACACCTTAGCGTCATTTTATGAATAATTTAGTCCAAGAATATATATTATTATATGAAATGTCTTATCAAACAAAATAAAATTGCCTCAATTTTACACAAGACAAACAAAAATATGTTTCCCGAAAATGAGTAAACAATAGTTGATGTGTTTATCGGAACGACGGTAAAGATAAATTTCAATTTCTATTTCTATGTCAAGTGATTTACTTATTTTCAAGAAGATGTCAAAGACTCCCATAATCATATTTGATGTGTAACACTAATATTTGTGTCGTCGCATGGTCCTCAATTATGCACAGCTTAGCTAACTATGCATAATTTGGGAGGAGCCACGTTATGTCAGATGTGTCGTTGCTTGGTCCTCAATTATGCACAGCCTAGCTAAGTATGCATAATTTAGGAAGAGCCACACCATGTCAATTTGATGGTCATTTTTAAACGAGTTGTTTTGGATAAATATATGAGTTACAACACTTTAAAATGGTGGATCCTTATGCAAGTAATCCTATTCGATTCGATTATTTTGTTCCTTGGAATCTTTTATTTCGATTGGTGTTGACTTAGAAAGTCACTTGGAGCGAGTAATTTTGAAAAATACTTTTATGTGTTATGTGTAACGTGTGAATTCCATCAAAATCACTACATTACTGATGAAATAGCAAGGGACCTCATAACGATTGTGAGAAGAAATTTTACCAAAAATAGGAGACTGCCAATGTGGTGGAAATCCGAGTTCGAGTAACTCTGAGGGAAATGAAGAAGACCTCTCCTACATCTAATGTATAGTACACTAGTTATTTATTTTTCTTGTTCTTTTGTTATGTCGAGCGACATCCGTAGCCATAAGTTCCTTTTTCGTTAAACCGTGGATTGTTTGAGTTTAAGGTATTTGATTTGTTTCTATTATGCCTTGTGAACTCGAATACCAACGTAGAGTCACACAAGGATGGCTCAAATAGGAGAGCTTTCGGCTCAAGAGCTAAGCACAGTGGTCGGATCCTATTAGATAAAAATGGTGTCATCTGTCATCCTAATCTATAGGAACAAAAAAAATGGTACGCGATGGACAATTGATTTTGTCGACTGCACATCGGTAGATGAAAGACAATCCTGTTTTTCGTCTCCGTTTATTCAATTTACGAATCCTTTTTGCTTGACTCGATACCATTTGATCATTGATGGTTAACGACGGATAACCATAGTTGAATAGTTTTGTGTAAAACCTTGTTTGTTATGTGTTTAGGTTATATGTGATTTAGTCGAGTGGTCGTACGTTGTGCGAGCTCGAGGTGACATCGTGAAATGATGTCCAATGGTGGGTATGTGTACCCTCTATTCTTTTGGGTTTGGATCCGTTTGTGAGCACCCTAAGATGATAAAAATATATTTGGATAAGCATCTATGGCTATTAGGCCCGTGACATTACAAATTTCTTTTCACTAGACTTATATGAAGTTATGCTGATTTTTTTTATTATTATTATCATGTCTTGGTTATTTAGCAAGCATGAATTAACTTAAATGAACTAATTGATTTGTCATGGCTAGGCTATTTTGCGAGCATGTCGTAATGTGGTAATATATGCTTAATTATAACTTTCATGTTTTGGATTTATGCCGTAGTGCTTTCGATGGAGTAAAGTATACACCAAATGATTTCCACGTCGATGTATTCTCTTTCGGCGAAATATGCTTGCTTGTTAACAATCACGTGATTAGATGATTTGGTTCGACTAATAATAGTTTCCTTGTTTTGAGTAATTTTGTAACGCTTTCGATGGAGTTATGAACTCTCTAGCGTTTTTTTTTCTTATGACGCGATCTCTTATAACAAGTTGTATTGGGTGATATGTGTTTCGATTTGATCGGTGTGATAATATATGGTTTTGAATTAATTTTCGCTTTGAAAATTTTCTAAATGCGCCTACTTCTTTCGACTCGTGAATTTTTATATGGATTTATTTTCGAATGTGCATCGACAGTCACAAATCATATGGAGATAAGTCGAATTGAGCACCGGGACGGCGCTCCCTTAAGGTGGGTAGAATGTAATACTCTAAGTTTTTTAGATTGACATTTTATTCATGTTTCGTTCTTCATTCTACTTTTGAGTGAAATGTTATGTTTACGGTTTACTCGATTTGCGTTTTTTCGTGTTTCTACTTATTTCAAACCATGGTTAGGGATTTTAACCATTTTTTAGTCTCACATACCCTATACTATTTTTAAAATAGTCCAAAGAATTATAGAAGTTAACTTTAACATTTTACTTCACTTTTTGCATTTTTATCGCGTTTTGTAGAAAACTGCGCATTGTAACTTAAACCGTCAACTTTTTGTTAAACATTTACCTTTTAACATTCAAATACATAAATTAATAATTCATATGAAGTTAAGTTATTATAATTTTACAAACTTGGGTCACTTCACTTTTCAAGAGTTCTATGTTACCCGGTAAGCCCGATTTTACGTTAAAACTCGTGTTTGTGCACTAATTCATTTAAATTATGCACCATAAACTATATTTACACCAAATACATAATAAGAATCAGATTTTACTCCCCTTGGGACCTTAAAAACGTGCATGCCTCCCCCTAGGTCCAATCAAAGTCATTTACTTCTCTTTTATCATTTACAACACCCAACACACATTTACTCCTAAATATTTCTCTCTCTAAAGTTCAGAATCAACCATCTCATCTTCCTCCACACTTCAGCCACGAAATTATATCAAATCACCATTATAAAAATCTTATTTTTAACATGCAATCATAATCCACCCTTTATAATCACTAGAAATTAACCTATGCGAAGTTTGAAGCCTTGAATCGAAGAAATAAAGAAGTTGTGTAAAAATCTTTTGAAAAGGGTTCAAGGGCTGGAGTCATAGAATTAATAGAAGTGTTTTCTTATGATTAAAATCACAAAGGAGTTGTTAATTTGGTCTCCTGGGTCGTTCGAGTCAAAACAGCCCCAATGGAGTGGGTGATTAAATTGTGTTTTTCTTCAATTAACCTCATTGTAAGCCCTAATCCATGTTTAATTACTTTTTATTTTTTAATGATGATTTATTATTTTGATTTCTGAGATTTATTGATGAATTCATGCATTTAGATGATCATGAAAGTGATATGGCATTAGGTCTTAGTTTGAAATTGATATTGGGATACGATAGATTGGATTTAAAGTGATGTTTGGATTAATAAAATTGGGACAGCAGGTGATCTGTTGTATTCCGAATTATTTCTGACTTGGGGTCTGTGGTTTTATGACTTGGTTGGATAGAGAGTAAACTAAGGTATAAGTGGTGAGTTGGATGGTTCCGTAACTCATCCGGAAGACCAAGTTATGATCAAAACGATTTTACTAGTTTTATTGAGTGTTTTTATAGTGTTGTGCAGATAGTTCAGCACTTTGGTTAATATTTTTGTATTGAAGCCTACTGTATTTTTATATAAATGTATAGGTTATAATCTCAGGTCCATTTGGTGAATTGGATGGAGCCGTATCTCTTCCGGACGAGTGAGATACGTCTAAATTAGCAAGCTAGTCTTAAAAACGAACTCAGAATTTACTAAGCAGATTGTTTGTCCTAATACAAATTATTTTTACATTGGGTGCTACTGGGTATTTACATTTTTGAATAGTACAATATATCAGGAGCATGTGGTTCCTTGGGTAGAGCCGTAATCCTTCCGGATGATGGAGTTATGACTAAAATGGCTTAAAGAACTAAAAATGGTGTCCAGATTTTCAAATGGAATTATGTCCAGGTCTTTTCAAAGTGAGTAACCTATTTTATTATTCAAAACAGTAGTAATTAGATAAAATTTGACTTGAGCTTTTGTTTCATGTTAAAATGAGTTCTGGTTTTGGAATTACACTAAAAATGGTTAGACGTAAAAACATTCTAAATAATCAGATTTGACACTTGAGAGTAAAATGGTAATTTTACCTAGGATCTGAACACTTTAGGTTATTTTTCTTGTAACATCAGTAAGCTAAATACTTATATCTAATTTGAGGCGAAAACCTCATGTCCATACCTATTACGGATGTTGAGTTATAGTTTCATTAAGTTGGGGTATGGGCAGAATTTTTATAAAGGCATGTTGTTTCAAAAGGAGTTAAATAATGTAAATGATTTATAAGTGAATTGGTTAAGACCTATAGATAGATGATAATGTAATTGGTTTATATCAAGTCCTAAAAGAGTGTTTGGGTAAATTTAACTTGGTTTAGAAAGTACTTAGAAACGCCATATCACGATCATTGATTCTTCTTGCATCTTTTGTTTGTTTCTGTCATGTGTGTTTATTTATTGATGCTAAGTCACCGTTTCTTCTAGGATATACTTAGGCGACCGTTGTTTCGCATATTCATTGATCTAACTTCAGTACTTCTACTTCATCATTCTCGTTGACTTAAGGTAAGTTCATAGCCTCGCATTAAACTTATTTAGAAATATTTTATAAACCCGCGAGGGGGAATACATGCTGTTTTATAAATTGAACACAAGTTGTTTTCGGTATGCTAGACCCGAATGTGATGATAAATGCATAAGTACCATTACCTTATGAAGTCCCTGAATTTCATGCACTGTTAATTACCTTGCGAGGTAAACGCTAATACATATGGTAGATCTATTTGGTTTGACAAACCTTACCCTAGGGTATGTATCCTTGTGAGCACCTGAAAGGGGTATTATGTATAAGAAGTCATTGGTATATGGCAATATTACCTGTTAGTAGGGGCGCCGTAAGTTATTCGGTTGGACGTGTTGGTTAAGGTTCAGTGGCATGAGCTTAATGCATTTATAAAAATATAACTTGTCTATGTGATAAGTTTGAGATGATTAAAAATTCTTGTGTTCACCTAAGTTTTATTTAAACTCTATGAATTTAATCGACCATTGTGTTGACAGTTTAGCATGTATTTTCAGGTTTAAGAGTAGCTGGAGCATGGAGTCGCACGGGATATCTTGAAGGCAATATAATTACCATTCGATAAACGTTTTGGAACTATTAATTATTACGTTATTATTGGGACCTGTTGTAAACTCTGATTTTAATATATCGAATGGATTAAACTCTTCTTTTTAAACGTCTCTTTTTGAGTCGTTCTCTATATGCAAGTGCTTGTTATTATGAAGTAGCACCCCAAAGTGGTATTCCGCTGCGTTATGAAATTTGTGGTGTTACAAAAACGCATGCCTTATCTAAGGTTTCGATCAAGTATTAGCTATGACGTTTTGTGGTGTTTGTGTCTTTGATTGTATATGCGAAAGCCAAATCACCAGGAACTAGGGTATGATTTTATGTATATGCATGAAAGCTCCAAATGAACCACTTCCATAGTAATTGCATGAAATATTGATGGCATGTGTGTGTGTGTTCCGTGGGTAAGCTCAAGAAAACAGGAAACATAAACCAACGAATGGAATATGTATATGTGTGTATGCATGTTTGAGTATGTGAATGAAACCAGTATCGGTGTATGTTCCTGCATAAAACAATGACTCATAACAGTAAGCCATAAGAAAACACTTGTTCTTTCCTTTTTCTACTACCTGCGTGAACAAGTAAAACCAAAAACAGCAACCCTCCCATTCTTTTTCCTTGAACTTACTGTATGTATGATTTTATGTACTTAATTATATGTTTCCCCTCACAAATAATATGTACGTATGGTATGTAAGGTTTCTGTGTGTGTCCAGTCGTAGGTCATACAAATAGCAAACAAAAACCATAAAACCAATGGGAAATGTAAAATATTTAGTGGTTGTGCTGCGTGTTTGTGTGCAAAGAAACTAAGACCCCAAAACAAATACAAGTGAACTTTGTATATATGTCAAGGATATATTATGTGTGTTGCTGCGTGAACATGAAACAAACAAACATAGGGCATCAGTTAACCAAGTAAGTACATATGTGCGTTGTGTGATACATCATTTGAAGTTTACTTTCATTACTTGTTTAAGCGTAACATGAAACGTGTGACTGAGAAAGAACAATGATAGCTAAACTTCACCATTTAGATAAGAAAAGTACTACTCACTGTTGGAGTGTAAAGGTATAGGAAATTCTTTTTGCATAAACAAGTAAAACCATGTGTGTATGTATACGAATGCTATGTATGTATGTGTTGATAATTTCCATGAGGTATATACAATGTAAAATAAAATAAGTAGAAACCCCCTCTTGTGATAGACCTTAGAATAAATAAAAAAACCATTTGTCCTTTCTTTTGTGCTCCTGCGTGAACAACAAACATCAAACAACAGTAGACAATGTTTCCTTTCTTTTGACTTTGTGGAGAATAGATGGATGCTATTGTGAATGTGTTTGCTACGATGTATATGTATATGTATGTTATAATATAAACAAATAGGATCCCCTTTTGCTCTTGACTAAAGTTGCGAACAGTGGGTGTAGATACAAAAGGATTTTTCACTTTTTCTAGTAATGGTAAGCATGTATGTGTATATGTTGTCATGTATGTAAAAGCAAATGTAGACCCTATTTCCTTTTCCCTATTTTATGTAACTGTGCAAGCGATGTAAAATTTGTACTAGACCCACTATGTTAAAATAGGAGGTACATAGTAGGCATGTATGTGCAAATGTGAACACAAAGCTAGCAATTTTCTTTTATTTCCAAGATGTCTAGATAACATCATGAGTTTCAACCCATGGACCCAACTTCACGACTAATTTCAACTAACATAACGACCATGCCCTCTAAAACTAAAAATATCTTGATAATCTTGATACGGCCTAGTTTCCAAAACAGTTTTCCATTTGTCTTGAAGTTAAGCAACAATCTCGTAATAAATTCCCAAAGATGGCCGATTTACACTTATCAGTAATTGGACTTTACTTGTTTATTTTTGTTGCGAGTGAACCACTTTGTCTAATTATTTTCTATACTTAGAGGCTTCGTTAAAATGTGATATTTATCATATCCAAGATCTCGCGGCCTAGTTATTATAACAAGAACCCATTTATTTTTCGGACTAATATTTAACGGGTAACCGTGACCCAAAGTCGACCCCGTGACTAAATTGGTTGGACATGAAAAATGTATGAAAACATTTTATAAATTAATAGCAAGTATAAATTATCAACCAAGTGCATTGTACGTTATTATTTATTGTGTTTAGCCTAAGTACGGATATTTTACTTAGGTTACGAGTAGATCGTTTGCGCATTGTTTTGCGTGCCTTGATATTCTGTGCTATCCTTGTTGATCATATTTACCTACTTCATCGAGGTGAGTTTCATAGCCCCACTTTTAATTGTTTTAACTATTTTGGGTGAGAACATTGCTTGTTTTTAACGGATGAACATAAGTGCCTTAAACTGATACGTTTGCCTACATGATGTCTAAGTAGCGATATCCCTAGATGCTTTAGCCCACTATCGTGAACCGTTAATTACTTTGTGTAAGCGCGAATGTTATGGATAGATCTATCGGGACTAACCTCCCTATCTAATTTGGTTGTGTGGCCAAAGTTAGATACACTTACATTTGAGGATTTACAAATGCTTCGGGATAGGCATTTGCTCGGGCTCTTATTATATCTTATTGGTTGAGGTTAACGCTTCGGTGTCACGAGCTTAGATGTAGGTGATTAAAACGTATACTTTTGATTATAATTTTGTATTTGTTACAAGATTATATGCTGGTTGCCTTGAAAATCTTATGGTTCATCACACTATTTAAACCTAAACCTATGAACTCACCAACCTTTGTGTTGACGCTTTAGCAATGTTTTTTCTCATGTATCAAGACGAAGGAGTGACGTGGTTATGCGTGGGAGATTTTTAATAAAAATGGTCGTGACTAGTGGATGGATATTTTGATCAATGTTAAAGTCTTTTGAAATAATGTTTTATTATGATCTTGTGTAATTCGCTTCCGAAACAAGTTTTATGCTTTTAATTAAATTAAAACGGCTTTTTAATAGTCATTCTTTGTATCTATGTCTTGTGATAGTCATGACCGTCGCACCCCATTGTGTTGTATTACTCTGATAAATTGGGGGTGTGACAATTAATCATTGGCAAAAATCTTCTAAAGGATTGGGAAAATTGATTAATTCAATGGGGTATTATGATAAAACAGGCCTAGGATATATTGAGGACCAACATGAGATAACCTTAACTGACAAGGACTTATCAAAAGGGATTTTTGATAGTTCTAGTGAGGTAGATGATACACCTGAAAATGATAGATATGTTGAAGGAATGAAGGCAGTTCCTCCACCACTATCAGGAATTTTCATGCCCCCTTGTAATGATACAAGTATAGAGTTAGAAGAACCAAAGGTTAATAATGTCTTAAACTATAGTACTTTGTCCCAAGAAAAGACTATTGTGACCAAAAATAATGTTTATCCACCTTTCATGAACAACTTTGTTTCTGAGGAATCTAAGACTAGTTCTGCTCCCGAGCAGGTAAAAACTCCTAGCAAGATATTGGAAAACAATGTAAAACATAATAAAGCCAAAAGGGGTGGGCTAGGTTTTGAAAAAGTAAAGTCAAAACAACCTTCTGGGTCTTCTTTAAGAAGAAAAGGATGTTATGTTTGTGGTAGTCTAAATCATTTTATCAAAGATTTTACATTACATGAAGATAAAATTGTGAAACAAAAGGCTACACAAAGGGTCATGAAAAACAGTAATGGGAAAAATGCACAGGTTTATAGGAATCAGAAACTTAAAAAATGACAAACCTAAGTTTGATCACACAAGGGTAGTTAAACAGGTTAAAAATAACTCTACCAAAAGTTTTGTTCCTAGGGCAGTACTTATGAAACAAGGTCTAGTACCTTTAAAGTCTGGTAAAGCAAGTACCGGCAAGTCTAGACCTGCATGTACTACTAGACCAAATTTAAGTACTGTTGGTTTAAAGTCTGTAAAACCAAAGTTCTCCAAGACTTATAAGAAAGTTTTTGAAAAAGTTAAAACACCGATAAAAACAAACCAGTGCAAATGTGAGTTCCTAAAAGAGATAAATCATGTGTTAAAGCAAGTACCGCTAAAGCAGTACTTAAGTCAAAGAAGTCTGAGCACATAGAGTCACCCTATGACTTTGACTACATAAATGAAACCATGAAGTATAAGAGTAAAAGTAGCATTACTGGGAATGCTTCAGTACAAACTCTTAAATGTGTAGGTCCCACAAGATCTGAGCCAAATGTGGCTTGGGTCCCTGTTAAAAACTAATGAGTTTTATTTGTGTGCAGGGGCATCTAATTGATGAATTGAAAGATAAAGGTATAGTAGATAGTGGATGCTCAAGACACATGACAGGAAACAAAGATTTTCTTGCTGAATTTGAAGAATTCAGAGGAGGTCCAGTAGCCTTTGGATGTAGCAAAGGTAGAATCACTGGCAAAGGGAAAATCAACACAAGAAAGTTGGAATTTGAAGATGTGTTCTTTGTAAAATAATTGAATGAGTTCAATCTCTTTTCCGTATCATAAATGTGTGATAAGAAGAACAAGGTGCTATTCACAGACAAAGACTGCTTGGTGTTGTCTAAAGACTTTGAGATGCCTAAAGAATCTCAAATACTGCTTAAAGTACCCAGGCAAGAAAATATGTACACCTTTAATCTTCATACTATTACTCCAACATGTGGTATTACATGTTTGCTAGCTAAGGCTTCTTTAGATGAGTCAAATTTGTGGCATAGAAGGTTAGGTCATGTGAATTTCAAGAATCTTAATAGATTGGTGAAAAGGAATTTGGTTAGAGGTCTACCTAACAAATCTTTTCAAAATGATTTCACATGTACTGCCTGTCAAAAAGGTAAACAACATAGAGCCTCTTGTAAGACCAAGACTGTTAACACTGTGACAAAACCTTTGCAGCTTTTGCATATGGATTTTTTGGTCCAGTTTCTATCAGAAGCATTAGTCATAAGACCTTTTGTCTAGTCATAACTGATGATTATAGTAGATTTAGTTGGGTTTTCTTTTTAGCTCTTAAAAGTGAAACAAGTGAATTACTTAAGGATTTTATCATTTTAGTTGAAAAGCAGTTCACTAAACAGGTTTTAATCATTAGGACTGATAATGGGACAGCATTTAAGAATGCTGAATTTGATGAATTATGTAGGTCTAAAGGAATTAAGAGACAATTTAGTAATCCTAGAACTCCACAACAAAATGGAGTAGCTGAAAGGAAGAATATGACATTGATTGAGGCTGCTAGAACTATGCTGGCTGATTTACTTTTGCCAAATACCTTTTGGGCAGAAGCAATCAATACTGCATGTTATGTGTTAAATAGAGTCCTAGTAACCAAGCCTTAAAACAAAACACCTTATGAACTCTTGACTGATGTAAAGCCTAACATAAGTCATTTAAGACCTTTTGGGTGTCATGTGTCTATACTAAATACTCTTGATTATTTGGGAAAGTTTGATGGAAAGTCTGATCCAGGATATCTTGTAGGATATTCAGTGCAAAGTAAAGCATATAGGGTTTATAATTTGGCAACTAAGAAGGTTGAAGAAAATGCTCATGTCAATTTCTTAGAGAATAAACCCAATGTCCTAGGAATAGGTTATGCTTGGATGTTTGATTTAGATTATCTAACTAACTCCATGGATTACTATTCTTTGCAAAAGGATTGACAAACTAACAATGCAGGTAAGGAGTCAAGTGCAACTAATGCAGGTACTCAAGAAGATGTTTGTTCATCAGATGATGATGTTCATATCTATGTGCCCAACATGCCTACTGTTACTCCCATGTCTGCAACTCCCAAGAAGCAAACCATGCTATCAAATGATGATCAAGCCTCCCAGGAGCTTCAGAGGCTTCAAGATCAAGAAAAGAATGCTACATCTGCTAATAAGCATTCAGGAGAAGAATCTTTTGAGTCACAACACTCATCAGTACATACTACACCTAGCGGTACTTCATCTGCAAGTACTGCTAAGTCAAAATCTGCCAAATCTATTGACTCACTAGAAGAGATTTTACAAGCCATGGACGATGAAGACTTATATGCTAGTCCAGCTGAAGGAATCTTCTCCAAAGATTCCTATGATGAGTAGGGTGCAGTAACTGATTTCAACAATTTGGAAACAGAAATTCCAGTCAGTTCTATTCCCACTCATAAAGTCAACAACAACCATCCTACTACACAGATTATTAGAGATCCCAAATCTGCTGTACAAACCAGAAGACAACTTCAAACCAATATTGAAACTCATGAACTTGTGAGTTATGTCAAACAACAGCAGAGAACAAATCATAAAGATACTCAGCATTGTTTGTTTGCCTGTTTCTTATCTCAAGTAGAGCCCAAAAACATCTCTCAGGCTCTTGATGAAGAAAGTTGGGCAGATGCCATGCAAGAAGAATTAACACAATTTGAGCTACAAAAAGTTTGGATTCTTGTGGATCTTCCCTCAGGTAAAAGAGTAATTGGAACTAGATAGGTCTTCAGGAACAAGAAGGATGAAAGAGGGGTTGTTGTGAGAAACAAGGCAAGACTTGTTGCTCAAGGCTATAGACAGGAAGAAGGGATAGACTATGATGAGGTTTTTGCACCAGTGGCAAGGATAGAATCCATTAGGTTATTTTTGGCCTTTGCATCATATATGGGATTTATAGTCTATCAAATGGATGTGAAAAGTGCCTTTTTATATGGTACTATTTCAGAGGAGGTATATGTCTCACAACCTCAAGGTTTTGTAGATCCTAAATTCCCCAATAGAGTCTACAAGGTTATCAAAGCACTTTATGGTCTGCATCAAGCTCCAAGAGCCTGGTATGAAACCTTATCCAATTTTCTGCTAGAACATGGATATAGGAGAGGAACCATTGACAAAACTCTGTTCATTAAGAAGAATGCTAAGGACATTATTCTAGTTAAAGTTTATGTTGATGACATCATTTTTGGTTTTACCAAGAAGACATGGTGTGAAGAGTTTGAAGCTTTGATGAAAGGAAGATTTCAAATGAGTTCTATGGGAGAACTAACTTTATTTTTGGGACTGCAAGTCAAACAAAGGAAAGATGGAATATTTAATAGCCAAGATAAATATGTTGCTGAAATCTTGAAGAAATTTTCATGTATGGATACAAGGAGTACAAGCACACCTTTTGAAGCCAAGAAGTCTTTATCAAAAGATGAACATGGAGAAGATGTTGACATTCATTTATACAGGTCAATGATTGGTTCATTGATGTATCTTACTGCTTCAAGGCCAGATTTAATGTTTGCTGTGTGTGCTTGTTCAAGGTTCCAAGTTCATCCAAAGGTGTCACATCTACATGTTGTGAAGAAGATTTTTAAATATCTTAAAAGTCAACCCAATTTAGGATTATGGTATTCTAGAGATTCCACCTTTGAATTAGAAGCTTACTCAGATAGTGATTATGCTAGAGCTAATCATGATAGGAAATCCACAACAGGAGGTTGTCAATTCCTAGGCAGAAGACTCATATCATGGCAGTGTAAGAAGCAAACGATTGTTGCTACTTCTACAACTGAAGCTGAATATGTAGCTGCTGCTCATTGCTATGGACAAGTACTTTGGATTCAAAATTAATTGTTGGAATATGGGTTTAACTTCATGAACACCAAGATTTACATTGATAATGAAAGTACTATACGCATTGTCAAGAATCCAGTATTTCACTCCAAGACCAAGCATATTGAAATAAGATATCACTTTATAAGAGATGCTTATGACAAAAAGCTTATTCAAGTCTTGAAGATTCATACAGACAACAATGTAGCTGATTTGTTGACCAAGGCATTTGATGCAAAGAGATTCTAATTCTTGGTGACACACATTGGTATGCTCAACCAATAACTGCTGCATATGTTCCTGGGAGGTAATAGCTGTACAAATTTTTATAATTTTTATTGTATAGTCTATGTTTTGTGTTTTTGATGTAATTGCAGGTTAATAGAAAAAGATAAAAGAGGTTACATTGTTAGTGGAAAGCATGAACTGGTCAATATTGTGAGGTACCGTTGTCACTCCAAGTACCGCTAGCACAAATTTAAGTACCGCTTATGTTCCATGTACCGCTACATGTCCGTTGTACCGTTAAGGGTCTCTTTTGTAAATTTGGCGGTTTCTTCGCGCTTGGGTTTGTTATTTACTTAAATACTTACTCCAATTACACAATTGATTCACCTAATCTTTTATTTTTATCTCTTGATTCTATAACCTTCTCTCTAATATTTCGATCATAAAAAATACTAATGGCTGCTTTACAAGTAATCTCTAAGCATAATGTAGTTGCGAATCTTGCTACGAATGATGACTCTCTTGGTTTCCATGAGATGCTTGGTTTCCTATCTTGAAGTCATGTTCGCTTTGCACTCACTGTAAGTCCAGTTGTCTCTATTTCCATTGTTGAACAATTTTGGAATACTGCTGTATTAGGTACTCGGTTTGATCAACCTTGCATTAAGGCTAGGGTGAATCATAGAAACATATATGTAACTAAGGTACTGCTACGAGCAAGTTTGAGATTAAATGATGAAAATGGACTTAGTATGCTTAATAATACAGAGATTCATGATGGCCTTGCAGCCATGGGCTATGGAGGTGGTAGGGAAAGTCCTACTTTCTTTAAAGCTTTATTTTCACCTCAATGGAAATTGCTTTTTCATGCTATTATTCACTGTTTAAGTTCTAAAAGTACATCTTTTGATCAAATTCCTGCTGCATTGGCATCAACTGGTGTTTATCTAGCAAACAAGAGGGTTTTTTAATTTTTCAAAATTATTTTTTGAAGGCATGACTAGGAATTTAGAAGGGACTAAGAAGTTTTTAATGTATCCTAGATTCATTCAGACTTTAGTTAGTGACCAAATACCTAACCTACCAAAGTTAACTGATACATGGGATGTTCCTACATTCACAACGAGAACTTTCTCTTTCTTGACCAAACAAGGCAATGCCTTTACAGGAACAGTAACACCATTGTTTGCTCATATGTTAGCCCAACCTGCCAATCAAGAAGGTGAGGAACCTAGCAATGCTAGTGCTTCTCAACAAACTCCTTCTCACCAGAGTTCCCATTCCCTAGAAGATTCACAATCTTCTTCTCACAATGTTGGTGTTCCACCAAACACTGATGAGATGATTCACACACCTGTTGCTTCTATTGCTGCTAGTGGTTCACCACAAGCACAAGCACCAGAGGTGGTGGATGTTTCAAATTTAACTGCTTTGTGTACAAGTTTGTCCCAACAGGTACATGTGTTGCAGAAAGAAAAGCTTGTTCAAGACAAGAAAATTGCTGAATTGGAAGTTAGCCTAATCAAGTTAAGGAACAAAGTGTCACCTTGGATGAGGCAACATAGATCTATTCAGAAGTCTGCAATCAAGAAGTAAAGATTTGGGAACCACTAGAAAAGGCAACTGAATGCAACCAAACAGGGGAGGAATTATGAAGGAAAACCACCTTCTTCTGATAATCAGACAAGGATCTCTCGAAATGACATCAATTTTGAATTGGATAAAGATGTCATGGGGACTTATGTAGATGGAACTAGTTTAGAGACTGGTGTGGATGGACCTTCAGATATGGAGATTCAGCAGCAAGAACCACAACCTACTCCAGAGGAGCCACAAGTTGAAGTAACATTGGTAACTCAGCCGGAACCATCACCTCAATCACCACTTCAAACAAATTGGAGTGCTTTCTATGAGAAGTTGGAGGAAATTAACATGTAGTTTCCTGCTCCATCACCACAAAGCAATAAATCAGATAATGTAGAATATTGATAATCAATGAATCTATGAAGGGGTTTGTTAATTTCTAGAGAGAGAAAGTTAGAGAGAGAAAGTGAGAGAAACTATGTGAATTTTATTAAGTGGAAATTAAGAAATGATAACAACCAACCCCTTTCCTTAGTGGAAAGGGGTATTTATAGTTCCAAGTCATAAGTGGACTTGGGCCGGTCCATGACAAGCCCATGGACCGGTTCTTACTTAAGTTAATAAGCAAATAATAACTAAATACTAACTACGAGCTATTACAACATAAATCATATTGTGGAGTGACCGATACTTCTAATATACGTTAAAACGTATTTCTAACAATCTCCCCCTAAGGGAGGTCACTCCACGTTACAAAGTTCTAAACCTAGCATACTATACTAAGTCTTCGTTCTTTAGCTCGTAGTCTTTTCTTCTTTTCTTTCTTTTGTTGTGAATATGTTGATTTGATCTTTTTGGCTTTGACTTGAGAGCATTGTTCTTTGGCCTTTCACGTGCGATCTTTGCCTTTCTTGTGAACTTTGCCTCCTCGTGACTTCATGTTCCACACACTTATGTCTTTTTGTTGAATTCTCGAAAGCTTCAGAGTTTGGTACAGCGGAAGACTTCATCTTGTACTTTCTTGAATTTTTGTTGCAAAAGACATAAGCATGTGGGAACGACTTTTTCAGGTACACCGCAACACCACCGTCTTTACTGGTACTCAGCAACGCCACCGTCTTCAACAGGTACACAGCAACGCCACCGTCTTTAGCAGGTACACAGCAACGACACGAATAAAATGGCTTTGAACATTTTATTCTAATTCGGTAGCATTTTACCTCCGGTCGGTGAAGACCGTTGGACGATATTAGATATCGTACCCGTGACGGATAGTTTCAATTAAGTAACTTCCTGACAGGATTTCGCGGGTAAACCCGTTCTCTTTACTCGACCGTCCAAAGCTGACTGCGAACATAAAGAGTGAATCACTTGGATAAATTATCCTTGTGATTAAAAGCCGTCAATTCATGAAACCTGGAACAAGTGAATTTCAATTAAGATTTTCACCATCGTTGCTTTCCAGTTGTCACGAGCTCGATTCATAAAGAATCTTGCACGTTACCTACCAAGTGCTGTTTGATGTTGACACTAGAAGGATTTCCACTCGTCACTGTGGTCAATAAAGAGTCACTCTGAGTGTTCTGGCAAGATCATATGATAATGCGAAGAGGCCTGGAACGAGTTTAAGTTCAATTAAGAATTAAACCACTGTTACCTTCCAGTTTTTCACAAGATTGGTTCTAAAAGAACCGCACGTGTAACCTACCATGAGCTTGTTTGATGTTGGCTCAAGCAGGATTTCCATCTTCATTGTAATACTTGCGTATTACTCGGATGTTCTGGCAATATTACAGGAATATTGCGTAGGACTCATGAAAATCTCTTACTTTTCACAGTGTGTGAGAAAGCAAGGAATAGATGGAAAGTGTCCTAATGAGACTTTTGATGATCTCTTGGCTCTAGACTCGATTGTGCGTTTTGATTTAGTGAGCGATGGCTGGAGAGGAGTGCCACCTTTTCAATACCAGTTTATTCGGAGTGAATAAACCAATAGATAACGTGTTGATCTCCGTGTGATTAAAACAAATACCTTTTGAGAGATATTTGAGTTAGCTGGGGAAGGGTTGTGCATTGCATCACTGGGTCCATGATGTCTTTCTTCAATACCGAGAATCATTAACAAAAATGACCTCAATAGCATATGTATTGACCCGGTTTCTGCCTAAAGTTGTAAGGAGGGCTTCTTTCTTTACACCCTTTATCTTTACATTTCTTTTTCATTCTTCAACCCCTTCAATGCTTACCAATACGTCATCACTAGCACCTTGTTGTGATTGTTCCAGTGCTAGCTTAAGTACTTGGTCGGCATTCAGCTACGTTCACATTCTTTCTCCATCTTTCCTAGGACTTCTAATTCTAACTAGGGAATTGTCCTTGGGAAGATTCCATCGGCTCTGATGAATCATTGGACTTAACCTATTCCTACCACCCTTTTGTCACCACATCCGTCGTGAATTAAGCGTGTTTTGGAAAGGAATTGCCACCATGAAAACATCATTGAAAATCACCTAAGGTACTTGTGATATTGAAATCAAAAGTTTTGTACCTTAGGTGTTTTGATCATCAAAAACGCTCCCCCTTAACACGTGCTTAACATATATTAAGTTGGATTATCATTAAGTCTTTTTCATCTTTTAGCCAAGTAACACTTACGTCTCCTTAATCCCATTTTCTCCCCTTATCCAAAATGTTAACCATTAATATTTGGGATATTGAATGGATTAACCGGTCTTTGGGTAAAAATGAAATCAATGTTTGGCCATAGAACAAGTTATTGCTCCCCCTTAAGTTAATAAGGGATAGTTGTAGTGCTTTGGTATGACATATTTTGAAAGATTTAGAATCTCGTGAGAAATTCTTGAAAAATTATCATACCTTAACACTACACCAAGCCATTCAAGCACATTATTCACAAATTTACATATTCACAATTGAAAACCAATATAAAGTGACCTGAGATGTACGACCCATCAGATGGATCGTTGCAGTAGCTTGTGGTGCACTAAATACGGTCTTCCACCCACGAATCTTTCCAAGCTCCTCATCAATCTACGTTCACGGAGCTTTTGATCGATCTTTTTGATCACATACTTTGCCATCTGCCGGTAACCCGGATGCCAATCCTCCGTCATCTCTGGCAAAGTCCCTCCCGAGTTCAGATGCTCCAACTTATCTCTGACTTGTATAAGAGTGCCATCGCTATACTTGTGGAGCTCCCCCACCCTCATAAACTTCATCAAACCTCGACTGTTCAAGTAGAAAATTCCAGAATTCGGGACAGAAATGCCGGTGTAGGGACATCTTTCTACATGTTGAGGTAGCACTTGATTCACAGGGCGAGTTAAATTGAGCCTCCTCTGATAGCTTTCGACTCCCAACTGAAGATCTTCCACTCGTGACTTGATGACAACGCTTCGTGTAAACATACGAAGTGCTGTATTTAGAGCAATCAGGTCTTCACGAGGAATGTGAGTAAGTTGATCTCGGGTCATTAGAAGCAGCATATCTTCGATATCCTCCAGGCGAATGATGGAAAAATCTCCTTGCTGGATTTTGTATTCCCGGTCATCCTCCCTTTTCAACCGAATCTCCGTCACATGATAATAGCCGTTCTTGGCTTCTGTTTTCAACCCTAAAATGCTGGAGATACGGATATCGGATCTAACATTGCTTCCAGATTTGACCAAGCAGCAACCCCTGTACGCCCTTCGGACTCTTTCGTCCCAATGAGATGCACCTATGACAGCATACATATCATAATTACGATTCATTTTAGGGACCCAGAGTCGATTTACCTTTTCCTCGATGAAGGGTATTGTCCCCCAGTTGGCAGCTTTCAGCAAAGTCAGGGATGTTGCATACTTTGATGATCCCTTCAGTAGATATTCAAGATCGTTGGTAACGAAGAAGTCAAGAGCAATCTGATTATCTTGAGCAGGATCCATTGGAGGTGGAGCTCTGTCTGATTCATGAAGTCCTGGCCTTTGAACGGTTTTCAAAGCCTTTATGATCTCATCGGCATAATACTCGAACTCCATTCGGGGTAATCGGGTTTTGGCACGCATTCTTTTATCTTTCATCGCTTTCTTGACCAAGGATGGAGTAACCGAAGTCTTATACTCATGAGCAAGAAATGCACATAAGTCAATCGGACTTCGGATACGCAGATACAGCACATCTTTGTCAGCATCTATGATCGGATCATATTGAGCTGCTGCCGTGATCCAAGCTTGTGGTGGTGCAGACTCGTCTATCTCCAACGTGTCTTCCCAGGCACGAATGCTTGGTTCAGGAACCGTAGATTGTTGAACCTGTTGTTGAGAAGTGGAAGTGCGAACATCTACTGGTTCAGTTTCAGGCATTTCAGCAGTGTCTTGAACTGGAGAGTGTTGTGCAGCTTCGGGTTCTGTCACTGATTCTGCAATCACAGGAGGAACAACAGCAGAACTAATGGGGTTAGTTGTAATAGGTACAGACACAGCGATAGAGATACCAGGAGCCGAAGACGCTGTAGTGGCATTCACATCGTGGCGCCACTTAGTTCGTCTTGATTCCGAGGATGTCGATTTGTCCTTCGGTGCTGCATCTTTTGTGGACTTGGTTCCAGTCTTTGTAGCAGTCTTCTTGGAGCTGGTAACCTTGTCCCCCTGTGGTTGTTCACCCCCATCATCATCCTGATTGTCGTCCCCGTTACTACCCCTTGCACTCTCCTGATTCTCATCATCACCATCATCGCCATCATCATCCTCATCATCCTCATCATCGTCATCATCCTCATCATCATCACCACCTTCGTCATCGTCTTTCTCCTTTTCACCTTCCTCTTCTTCTTCTTCCTCTTCTTCACCCGTACCCTCTTCTTCACTCTCTTCCCTTTCTTCCTCAGGTAAGATGTGATATGGTACCACACTTCCAAAC
Source organism: Glebionis coronaria (assembly GCA_025667525.1). Classification (NCBI taxonomy): domain Eukaryota; kingdom Viridiplantae; phylum Streptophyta; class Magnoliopsida; order Asterales; family Asteraceae; genus Glebionis; species Glebionis coronaria. Next base: position 403,793,820 of record CM046882.1, on the reverse strand, counting down.
ATTTTGAATAATCTATCATCCTCCATGATAGCATCATTCAGGGATTTAAATAGAGCCCGTTGAATCCTCTTCAATTCCACCATTCGAGCCTTAAGGATCTTCTTCAATTCAAAATCCGTCAGGTCATAAGCAATCTTATAGGCGGCTTCGGAAGGGTTGGATGATTTGACCATCAAGTTGTCAGCAGCAAGTGTCTTCAACTCGTCACGAAGCTTTGGCATTAAGGATTCAACGGATTCTTGCACTCTTTCTTTCACAGATACTTCGAGTGCTTCTTTTTGTTCCTTATATTTATCCCTCATTGCTTGAAGTCTGGTAATGCGTGCAGCATGTTTATTAGCCTCAGCCTGCTTAACCTGAGCAATTTCCTCTGCATGAGCCTTTCGTGTAGCTTCCAAGTCTGCAGCGAACTTGGCAATCAACTCTTCTTGAGCTTTCCTTGATGCTTCTTCACTTTGAGCTCTTCTATTTAACTCTTGGCGAAGTTCATTCATTTCTCTCTTGTGAGCATCCGTATGTTTATCCAACATCTCGCCCAACACTATTGCTGCCATTGCAGAAGTTGCAGATGTTGCAGATGTTGATGGAATAGGCTCGGTTGTAACTGCTGTACTAAGGGTAGGGATTATGGGTGGTGGAAGAACTGGTGTGGAAGCCGGTCGGGTTGGTCGGGTTGTTAAGGGTTGGATTGGTGGTGGTAGAGTTGCCAAAGGTTGAGTTGTCACCATGATCGTAGAAGCAACAGGTTCCTTTTCCACACTTGTTGAAATAGGGATTGATGGCTCCTTCGAAGTGGAATAGTTTTCAGGTGACCCAAACTCATCAACATCATGCGGTTCCTCGTACTCATCCTCGATATCTACCCTCGCACCTGAACCACTACCGCCTGTATCTTTCCTACTCCTTTGAATAGCAATCTTCATCAGTTGTTGCTCGGTTTTACCAAGAGTAGGATCAACAGTATCTGCTTCATCACGTAGACGCATCAAATCCTTACCCTTTCCCTTCTTACCCTCTGACTTCTTCTTCTTTGGTTCGGGTTCAGGTAACGCAGCTGGTTGTTTGCGTTTACCTTTACTCTTAACAGTTGTGGATGAGTCTTCTCCAGTTTGAAGGTTTGCTTTCAGCCTTTCGATTTCAAGCTGCAGTAGCTTGTAATCAGCAGAACCTTTGATTTTGTCTGACAGAAGGTAATCAGGAACAGGACCCGGAATCACACCAGTAGACGGTCCTTCATGCCTCAGATCTACAGTATCATCAGCTTCTTCAGTGTGATAGCGACCTCCTGCACGCCTATCAATAGTAGCATCAAGCTTCATAAAATAATTTATGATGAGCTTAATAAACCGAGGATAAGGAAAGAAGTTTGTCTTCAGCTTCTTGTTGTGGAAGAGTTGAAAGGTGAATTCTTCCCATATCAACAAAGCATAATCTGAATTCGCAGCTTTGTACATGCCATAGAAGAGGTTCATTATCGGACTTCGCAAAGCATCATGTCCACTCGTTTTTGGTGTAAGGCATTTACTGAGAATACCCATCAAAGCTCTCCAGGGTTGTCCCACCTTAGCAGTTGTAAACTCAGATGCAACTCGTATTTCCGGACATCCAAGTGCATCAAATAACTCCGCGAGTTCATCTTTAGTAGGATCCCTTGAGAAAGACATGCCCTTGGGTGTATCCCGTATACCAAGCATCTTACGGAAGTCTGAAACGGTGAGTGTCTGCTGCTTGTTGTCTATGGTGAAGGTGATTTTGTTCGAAGTGAAATCCTTGGTTGCCCAAAATTCAAACATATACTCATAAGGCACCGAGGCTGTACTCCTAAGGGCGTTCTTGAAATGGGAGTTATCAAGAATGGCTATGGCGACCTTAAAACCATGGTGAGTGGATTTAGAAACTTGCTTCAGCCTATAGTTGTTGGGTATAAACTTAAGGGTTCGGGCTTTAGCAATATCGGCTTCCCTAGATTCTTGGATAGCTTGTACTGTTGGATTAGTCATTTTATCTGCTTAAGATAAGACATGAAAGGTTGATGCACAAAAACAGATAGCTATCTATCATTCTTACTTCTAAGCATAACACATTTCATAAGATAAAACAACAAGTACATAGATAGCATGCAAACAAGAATAATCAAAACATCTCATCCGGAACATTTCTTCATTCGGAACATTTTCATCCGGAACTTTTCCTCATTTGGAACTTCTCCTCATTCGGAACTTCTTCATCCGGAAGTTCTTCATTCGGAACTTCCTTCATCCGGAAGTTCTTCATTCGGAACTTCCTTCATCCGGAAGTTCTTCATTCGGAACTTCCTTCATCCGGAAGTTCTTCATTCGGAACTTCCTTCATCCGGAACATTCCTTCATTCGGAACTTCCTTCATTCGGAAGTTCTTCATTCGGAACTTCCTTCATTCGGAACATTCCTTCATTCGGAACTTCCTTCATTCGGAAGTTCTTCATTCGGAACTTCCTTCATTCGGAAGTTCTTCATTCGGAACTTCCTTCATTCGGAAGTTCTTCATTCGGAACTTCCTCATTCGGAAGTCCTTCATTCGGAACTTCCTCATTCGGAAGTCCTTCATTCGGAACTTCCTCATTCGGAAGTTTTTCAGAAGAAATCCTTCATTCGGAAGTTTGTATCCAGTGTTCATTCGGAACTTTTCAAACGAATCTCAGATGTTTTAGTCTAACGCGTTTGTGAATTTCTAAGGCAAACTAAGGCAATATAAACATCATTTAACCTATTCCAAGCAAATCCCACCATAAATCCTTAATCAATTTAGCCTAATTTAATCAAATAACCCTAAGTGGATTAGACTGAGTAATTGAGCATTGTTTTAACAGAATTATATGAAAAGTGATATGAATTAGAAGTTTAGTAATTGATGTTATTTACCTTGTTTGTTGAACGAACACGAGCTAGACGGATTAAATGAGAGTTTTGATTTCTTGTGAGTGTGTGTAATTTCTTTTAACAATGGCGGCAAATGAGAGTTTAACAGTGATTTAGAAAATAGGGGGGCGGGTGGTATTTAGTTGACTAGGTCAAAACTTTTGACAAGTTACAATAAATCACACTTTTAGTCCCTCCATTATCTATACTCTTTCCTTTTTGTTTCTAATTTTTCCATTTCTCCTAACTCGTGTTAAACGTACACACAACTTTAGCAATCGCAGCTATTAGCATATCTCCAATTATCTAAAAGCAATGCCTATCACTTAGAACGAACACTAGGCGTTTTCTAAAGCAAAACCACTCAATTACCATGTAGCTCTTAATTTTCACAATCACTTTTGAAAATCAATTTTAATGACAAAGATGATTTTACTATTTTCTCCCCCTTAAACGATGACCCGTTTTCTATTTAAAGAGCTGTAGTCATTGTTTAAAGAGTCAAATAGTGATGAAAGCATTTCCAATTTATTTCTTGAAAAATTTTGATTCGTGGTTTTAATAAGATTTCTCTTATTTTAACAAATTAATGCACTGAGACGTACACAAATTCGTGTCAGACCAAGGTATAAAGTAACCTTGATCCCTTTGCATGATTTGGCTTGTAAATCACGCCCGAGAAAATTAATTCCCGTTCTGAGCCAACGTTTTCCAAGGAAATACGTGACTTTAATATGAAAACCGGGTTGCAGTCAGAAATAACTACAAGCCAATATGGGCATGTTTTGAAAATGTACAACTTTTATACGGACTCTATTTATGGCACCGTGTCAATATTGATCGACATTTCTAAGGCCGTAAATATTACCGTACTAAAAGACATGCCCGTTTTAAAACAAAAAATATTTTTGGTTTTTCTGGATTTTATATTTTTTATGGTTTTTGTTGGTTTTATATTTTTTATGGTTTTTGTTGGTTTTATATTTTTTATGGTTTTTTTTGGTTTTATATTTTTTATGGTTTTTCTTGGTTTTATATTTTTGTATTTTCTTTTTGTGGTTTATATATTTACGATAATATACATAATCACAACCAAAGGATACTCTGAATAGTTTACCACGACTATTCAGCTGATTCTTCTGCCAACTCTTTGAGTGTCGCTGGAGTGAATGATTTCATGCCAAGCTTGTCGATCAAAAACTCGATTCGTCCTCGATCTAAGGCTTTGGTGAATATATCCGCCAGCTGGTACTCAGTAGTGACAAAATACAGCTCGATCACTCCATTCTCCACCTGCTCCTTGATGAAATGGTAGCGAATGTCTATGTGCTTGGCCCGGGAGTGTTGAACATAGTTGCAGCAAAGGGCAATGGCGCTCTTGTTGTCACAATACATCGGGATTTTGTTAAATCCAAGACCGTAGTCAGTTAATTGTGATCTCATCCAAAGGACTTGAGCACAACAACCAGACATGGCGATGTATTCAGCCTCCGTGCTTGATATTGCAGCGCTTTTCTGCCTTTTTGAAGACCAACTGATCAATCTATCTCCAAGGAGTTGCACAGATCCAGAAGTGCTACGCCTCGTATCTTGACATCCAGCATGATCGGCATCTGCGTATGATATTAAAGCAATCGAGGAATCTTTCGGATACCATAGACCACGATGAAGTGTTCCTTTTAGATACCGAAAGATCCTTTTAACTACATGTAAGTGCTTTTCGGTAGGCCGAGCCTGATACCGGGCACACATGCATACAGCAAATTGCAAATCAGGCCTGCTAGCAGTCAGATAGAGAAGGGTACCGATCATTCCACGGTAAAGTTTCGGATCGACAATAATCCCATCCCTATCTTCATCTAACTTGGTTTTCTCAACCATTGGAGTGTCTACGGGGTCACAATTCTCAAAATTATATTTCTTAAGTGATTCTAGAGCATATTTGGATTGATTTATAAAGATGCCTCTGGGATTCTGAGAAATCTGTAATCCTAAGAAAAATGATATTTTTCCCATCATCGACATCTGAAAGCGTGTGGACATTATCTTCTCAAATTGTTTAGACAATTCTATGTTAGTGGCAGCAAAAATTATATCATCAACATAAATTTGTACCAGAAGCATGTCGTTGCCGTCCTTGAGAGTGAATAGAGTGGGGTCCACTTTGCCTTTGGAGAAGCCTTCCGACATGAGATATGTTGATAGGAGATCATACCACGCGCGTGGAGCTTGTTTCAACCCATAGAGAGCCTTCTTAAGCTTGTACACATGGTTAGGAGACTCCGTACTCACGAACCCATCCGGTTGGCTAACATAAACCTCTTCCCTTAGTTCACCGTTCAAAAATGCCGTCTTCACATCCATTTGATAGACGATCATGTTCATATGAGCAGCAAATGCAAGGAATAGTCTAATCGCCTCCAATCTAGCCACAGGAGCAAAAGATTCCTCAAAGTCTATACCCAAGGCTTGTTTATATCCTCTAGCGACCAATCTTGCTTTATTCTTTAATACCGAACCCATCTCATCAAGTTTAACCTTATAGACCCATAACAAAGTAAGGATGTTAACCTTGTCAGGGCGAGGAACCAATTTCCATACTTCAAGTCGTTTGAATTCATTGAGTTCCTCCTGCATAGCTTCAATCCAAGATGATTGGGTCATTGCCTGCTGCCAATTTTTGGGTTCAACTTCAGAGAGAAATGCATCAAAGTAACAATATAGTGCACTCTCTTGTAGTTGATGGCGTGTAGAGACTGGTCGGTCTAGATCTCCAATAACATTCCTAATTGGGTGATCTTTTGTCCATTTAGTGCTATGGTTTTCAATCCTAGGTGGTCTGGAGTGAACAATAGATGGAGCTTCTTCTGAGGTAGAGGCGGCTGAAGGGTTTTCAGGGATCGCAACACCAAAGAAAGGAAGCTCTTGCAAGTGAGCATATTCCAAGTCGTGATCAGTAGTATCCTCTTCTACATCATTAGGCACAAGTAGGGGTGATGATTCAGGTGTAGTTTGTGAATCACTTGGTGAAGGTGCATCAGGTTCAACTTGAATTGTAGATGCATTAGATAAAGGTTCATTAACTTGAGCAACCACTTCAGGTATTGGAGCAATTACTACAGGTACTGGAACTTCATCAGTCGGGGGATCGAAGAATTCATCAAACAACGGTTGAAACAGTTTATCCCACTCGGGCCTTGATGGTGGTAAAAATGATGTAGAAGTAGGATTGTTGGGAACTAATCCGGAACTTATAGCACCGGGTCCCATCTCATGAAGCGCGGGTTCAGAGCTGTGTTGCTCAGAAGCCATCACTGTCAGCTCGTCGAAATCAGCGTCCATAGTTTCTACAATCTTGCCAAGACAACGGTTATAGATTCGGTATGCTCTTTTGGACGGTGAGTAACCAATGAAAATACCTATGTCGGCTTTTGGTTGAAGCTTACCCAAGTTCTCACTATTGATGTTTGGATAACACAAAGCACCAAACACATGGAAAAATGAAACATCGGGTTTGCGGTCATGTAGAAGCTCATAAGGTGTTTTTCCATGGCGTTTCCGAATGATAGACCGGTTTTGGGTAAAACATGCAGTAGAAATAGCCTCTGCCCACAAGAACAATGGAGCGTTCGCATAAATAAGCATGGTCCTAGCAGCTTCCATAAGTGTGCGATTTCGTCTTTCAACGACACCGTTTTGTTGTGGAGTGCGTGCAGCGGATGTTTCATGTGATATACCAACTCCTTCATAATAATCACGAAGAGTCTGGTTGACGAACTCTGTACCATTGTCTGTACGAATACGGCGGACAGTGGTATTCAAACGTACCTGAATGAACTTCAGAAAAGTGATGATAGCCTTCGGAGCTTCATCCTTTGTACGTAGAAATCTAACCCATGTAAACCTTGAGAAATCATCCACAATGACGAGAATGAATTTCTTACCGCTCACACTTTCAGTTCTCATCGGTCCACAAAGATCCATATGCAAAAGATGAAGTTTTTCTTGATTAGTGTCTTCAGCTTTGGGTTTGTAAGATTTCTTGGTGCTTTTCCCCCTTGAACACGCGGAACATAAATGATCCTTGTGAAATTTAAGCTTGGGAAGACCACGAACTAACTCGTTTTTAGCCAGATGATTAATAGCATCAAAATTAAGATGAGATAATCTGCGATGCCATAACCATGACTTGGTCTTAGAAGCTTTAGAGAGAAGACATACTGGAGAAGCGGCCATCATGTCTTGTAAGGACAAAGTGTAAAGATTTGCACCACGAGATCCCTTCAACAAATCTTTTCCTTCCAAGTTGCGGATGAAACAAGTATGTTGTCGAAAAGCAACCTCAAGGTTGGAATCACAAAACTGTCCTACTGAGAATAAGTTATGACCAAGACCTTCAACATAGTATACCCTAGAAATCGTCACGTTTCCAATCTGATATTCACCATATCCCATAATCTTTGCTATATGATCATTCCCAAATTTAACCGTACCAAGAAACTTGCTGACGAAATTTCGGAGCATCGAGCGATTTCCGGTCATATGTTTTGAACAACCGGAGTCCAAATACCACAGGATGATTTGGACCACCTGAAAATATCACCACACAAAGACAATGTAGAGGTATCGGAATCTGAGTGTTCCTTGTTATTAGCAGGTACAGATTTAATAATCTTAGATTTGCTAACTCTAGGTTTCTTAGATTTCCTAGCCTTTTTCTTCTTAATTAGTGGTGTAGATTCTAATTGGCTCAAATCCTGAGGTATTTCTACACTGATAGGCACTACAGTGGGGGCTGACCTAATTAAAGGGCGCTGTTTCCTTACTTGAGTGCGAGTGTTCCTAACTAAAGGACGCTCAGACCTAACCTCAATGGATGCATTCCTAGTTAAAGGGCACATTTTACCATCGAGAGTAAAGGTCCTACCAGTGGGACGCCATTGCCAGCCAACTTGGGCACGAGTTCTACCCGTTGGCTTCCATTCAAGACCATTCTTAATAGCATTCATTTCATTAACGTGATCAATCAGACACAAATCATGACGCTGTGAAAACATACATTCATTACAATTCCAGCAATTTAAATCAGAATTCACGAATGGTTTAGGCTGCTGCACAGGCGCAGAGCTTTTAGTCTTAACATGATTCGTTTTATTTAAAACTGAACTAGCATTCCTAGTGTGGACTTCTACTTTCTTCTTTGTGGCACTACTAGTGGCGGGCTTGATCTTATCTTTCTTGAGTGGCGATCCTTTAGCCTTAGTAGTTGCTTTTAATCCTGTAGAAGGCAAATTGGGAACATTAGCAGCAGATTTTAAAGATGTCGTACTTGATTGTGCCAATGATGGTTTCGCTCCTGGAGTCTTATTAAATGGAGTGACAGCAATGGGCCTATTATTAAGTAGTGCAGAACCTGGTGTACCTATGTATTGCAAATAAGCCAAACAATATTGAACTCGCTTAACATATTCATTAGCCGAATAATAGTCGCTACTTGAGGGATCTAAGGCATAAAGATCGTCTAAAATATCCCTAAGAAGATCGACATGCTTAATGGCATTCCTCATATAATCATCGTATACAACCGGGTTTTTCTTATGAAGCGGATTCTTATAAAGCACTACTTTCTTGGTTGTTGGAGCACTAGTGGACGGTGCAGAGTCGGTAGCTAAGTTATCAACAACTTCTTGTCGGGTGAGAAGAAGTGTCTCCTTTAACTCAGCCAAAACCATATTTTTGTCTATGAGCAGGATGTTCAAGTCAGAGATTTCTTCGCACTTTTGGTCCAGTTGTTCAACATAATATTGTTGCTGTGTCGCATTAAAAGCGAATCGATCTTCTAGTGAACCATAAAGAGCGGATAGTCCCTGCCTTGTCCGATCCATCTCCCCTAGAACAGTTGATAGTCTAATTTCTAAGACTTGGTTTTTAGACTCTGCGGCCTCTAGTTCCATTCTTAATGTTTCCTTTGATGATATCTCTCTCTTCAATCTCATGATTTCTTCCTCTAATGTCTTAACAATTGCAATCATCTTGTCACTTGTCTCAACACCGTTTTCACAAACATTTGATATCAAAAGATTTTCATTTTGAGCTTGTTGTTTTAATTCTAAAGATATACAATGTTGTTCTAGTTGATTAAAGCGTTGAGAAAGTAAATTATAAGAATCTTGTAGCTTTAAAAACTCAGCGTTAGATTCGTGACAAGAATGATTATCTACCTCATTTACAGTTTCAGCAACATTTACAGAAATATCACAAACATCATCACAAATATCCTCACAAATATTCACAGCATCACAATTCATCATAGCGGATGTAAGCTCATTCGAATATTTAACATTTACAATAGTAAGTACATCACACGAGATTACTTCGGACAAGAATCGGTCATATTCGGTTGAAATCTTTTCCTTTTCAATTAGTTGCAGTTCGTAAGCGGTGTCCATTTCACAAAACACTTTTTGAACTTCCCCAATTTCAAACTGAAGATTTTCCTTAAGAGATGCAAAACTTCCTTTTAGACTTTCGACAAACGGATTGATCTTAGTTTTAAACACCTCGTTCATGTGTTCGAAAGCCCATTCTCCGGCATTTAAGCCATTTGAAGTCGTACATTCCAAAATGACCTTGTCAAAGTTAGTAAAGTATCGGTTAATCTCTTTCAAGTTTAACCATACAGTACTAACAGGTGGAAGATTCTTTGGAATTTCCTTAGGACCTTCCATGTTGACAAGTGTAGGAAATGTACTAGGGCGTTCTTCCTCTAACATGTAGGTTGGTGCTGTAATGAGATCTTTATCCATATGGAAGCGAACTCTAAAATCAGTTTTAGCAAGCTCCTTATTCATTTTAAAATAATCACACTCGGGATATTTTTCTGAATTGTATGACCGATCCTCATCAACTAGAACCTTACTTGTTCGATCATTGGGAAAAACAATCGGGTCTAAAGCCAATCCTAATTGAGTTGCATTATAAAGTCTAGGACTATGTCTTAAAGCTTGTTTTGCATATCGTGGATTAGGGGGAAGGCCTTTTAGACGTGATAAGTTAAACTCTTTAAATGAAGCATCAAATAAGTGAACTAGTTGTGAAGCAGCGTATTGTCTTAACAGCAAGTAGTCTAGACTTCTAATCTTATTAGTGGCATTAATCTCCATTTCAGTCTTCTTAGATTCGAGTAATTCAAAATCAGTTTGAAGTTTTTGAAAATTAGTGACCACTAACTCCTTTTCTCTAAGTTCACTAGACAAATTTGCTCTTAAGTTTTCGATTTCTTGCAAGTGACCCATTTGTTTGTTTCTAAAGTGATCATATTCGAGATTTGTGAGAACACTAGACGAAGGCACTAGTTCCAAGGTTTGTACTTTCTCATTGCTTAAAGCAAGCTCTTCAGACAAATTCTTATTCTTAGCTAAGGTTTCTAAGAGTGCAGCATTCATTTGGCTAAGTAGTGTAGCAGGAACCATGACCAAATCTTGTTGAGCAGGAATAGGCATATGCGAACTGGTTCCCGGTTGTGATTCACTCAAAGTCTGGGGACTCACATTGATATTGCTATCATTGTTTGTCTCCTCGTTTGAAAGACTCACCACCGAAGATTCATTCGAATTAGCACTCTCTTGCCCAACTTGATGTGGTTGAATACTAGCATCAGTGGCATTATCAGTGTTATTAATAAGTACCTCAGATTTCTTATCTGGCCCTAAGCTGGAGAAAGTTGCCATGAAAGCAGCCTTTGCAGTCTGAAAGTCATCACAATCGGAATCATACGCATCAAGATCATCGGCTTGGTAAGCTGCATTCTGCGTAGTGACAACGTCTTGTTCAGCAATCCCTGGGTCAGCAAGAAATGCAAGCTCCTCTTCATCAAGTTCCCTTCCTTGCGCCTGAGCATTTACCAGATAGATCTTTTCTGCAAACCACTGTCCATCCCTTCTCCTCTTGGGTTTCTTACAATCCCTGGACATATGACCCTCTTCCTTGCAGTTGTAGCATGTAATCATTCTCAACTTGCCTGTATTAGCCCGTGGAGGGTTGTTGACCATTGGAGCAGGAGCAGGATTGGCGGTGCGAACATTGGTTGATGTGGAAGTTCTCCCCTGATATGGCTGAATTGGCTGAACCATTACTCTGCCATTCTCAATTGTAGCTTGTTGGCGAGAATTGGATGAATTCCTCAACTGATTGTTGGTAGGAGCTGATCCTCTGAATCCTCGTTTGCTTAAAGTTCTTGTGAGGTAAGCAGACATAGTAGTTAGCACTTCAACTGGGTCAGCTCCTTGTTGGAATACAGGAACTGGGACTTCCTCATCATCACAATATAGTGCTTGATCTGGATGAGCTGCATAATCAGTATAAGGAAGACTCATTTGATCAGGGTAGCTTGTTGGATATGCTGCATTCTCTTGATAAGAAGAATATGATGGCTGAGCATAATGTGCAACATTTGCTGGATGAGGTTGTGAAGCATACTGTGGTGAGGGTGCATTGAACCGATATTGTTGCTGATGTGAGGTGGGTGGTTGTGGTAGAATCGAGTATTGGGGAAAGGCTGGTGTCATGTAAGGTGATTGATGATAAGCTTGATGTCCCAAGATATAGGGTGTGTTGTTGTGAGACAAGCTTGGTTGATTCGCCATCAATGCTAAAGAATCTGGGTGCATACCACGAGGAGAACGGTGCATAATCACATGCTTCTCATGCTGCTGAAGGAAGGCATAGATTTGATCTAAGTTGCACTTATGCAAATCCCGGGTTAACTTCACATCAGTAATGTACTCACCCCATTCAGCTTGAGGTAGAGTATTCAAGAATTTGGTGTTAACCTGGAATGGTGCGATCACAAGATTGTATACATTCAGATCATTCATAAGTGTGGTGAATCTGAAGTAATAATCGTGGAGCGTTTCCCCTGGGTTGTAGGTGAATCTATCAAACAAATCATACAGCTGACACTCCCTTTCTTGTTTGGTGAGAGACGTGCCTTGTAGCAACACCTTAAGACGTTCCCATAGATCCTTTGCCACCGTATACTGACTCACCATCCTATAGATGTCATGGGGAAGTGCTTGGAGAATTGTTTGAAGAGCTTTTTCATCTGCATCTGCAACGAGTTGTTGGGCTGGAGTGAGTTCTTCAAATTCTCGTGGTCTAGTCACGTTGTCAACCGTAATGGTACCATAGTCGAGTGGACCATTCAAAATCGATTTGACCATAAGCCTTCCGTATGTCGGTTTCCCCTTTAGATATTGCATCATTCGACCTTGCCATGCCTCAAACACCTCTTTAATGAGCATCGGTGGACGGCTATCAGTTCCCGTTATGATTGATATATCCGTAAGAGATGTCATCTGAGGCATTACTGAATTTGGATTCATTTTGTTTTTCTTCAAAGAAACAGAGATTATCGGTTGATCGAGCAGTGAAGTAAAGCTTGTGAATTGTGTTGTGTTTTTGTTGTATGAAACCAAGATTAAATCCTCTAAAAAATTGTCGAAAAAACAAGCAAAATTACCCTTGATTCGGAACTTTTTGTTGATTCGGAAGTTTGATTCGGAAGATTACCTTGATTCGGAACTTTGTGTTGATTCGGAAGATTACCTTGATTCGGAACTTTTGGGTTGATCCGGAACTTCTTGACTCGGAAGTTCTTGGTTCGGAACTTTGGCTTGATCCGGAACTTCTTGACTCGGAAGTTCTTGGTTCGGAACTTTGGCTTGATCCAGAACTTCTTGACTCGGAAGTTCTTGGTTCGGAACTTTGGCTTGATCCGGAACTTCTTGGTTCGGAAGTTTCTTGATTCGGAACTCCTTGACTCGGAACTTCTTGGTTCGGAAGTTTCTTGATTCGGAACTCCTTGACTCGGAACTTCTTGATCCGGAAGTTTCTTGATCCGGAACTTCTTGGTTCGGAAGTTTCTTGATTCGGAACTTCTTGACTCGGAACTCCTTGATTCGGAACTCCTTGATCCGGAACTCCTTGATCCGGAACTTCTGCTGAATGAACAGAAACCTCCTCCAATGAACAGTCGAACAGTAAAAAGTAAGATTAAGCCCAGATTTAGACCAAATAACCCAAAAAGTTTTGTGCTTTCGACTAAAATAAGTAACAACTAATACTTATCCACTAATCCCAATCACAAAAGCATCAAAAACACCAAGAATCAAGATGATTTTTCTAAAAGAACACTAATACAATCAAAAACTAAAAAACCACACAAATCACCACCTTAAATCACCCCATAGCTCTTGATACCAAATGTAGAATATTGATAATCAATGAATCTATGAAGGGGTTTGTTAATTTCTAGAGAGAGAAAGTTAGAGAGAGAAAGTGAGAGAAACTATGTGAATTTTATTAAGTGGAAATTAAGAAATGATAACAACCAACCCCTTTCCTTAGTGGAAAGGGGTATTTATAGTTCCAAGTCATAAGTGGACTTGGGCCGGTCCATGACAAGCCCATGGACCGGTTCTTACTTAAGTTAATAAGCAAATAATAACTAAATACTAACTACGAGCTATTACAACATAAATCATATTGTGGAGTGACCGATACTTCTAATATACGTTAAAACGTATTTCTAACAGATAAGACTAAAGAGGTGCAAGTTGATATAATGGCTTCTATGGAAGAAAGAGTATCTGGGGATACACAAGTGATTGAAGAAACAAATGTGTCTAATACTGGTGAAATCAACACTGTTGAAGATCCAAGTACTGCTAAGCCAACTAAGCCGACTGCAAGTACTGCTGACATTGTTGAAGACCCAAGTACTGCTAAGCCAACTAAGCGGATTGCAAGTACCGCTGGTGATCATCCTTCACTAGAAAGTCAAACTCCTTTTGGAGAAGATGAGACTTTAGCCCAATTGCTGCTTGACTTAAGAAAGAAGAATTTAGTTGAGAAAACTAAACAAGCAGAGGCAGAGAAAAAGACACAACAAGAAGTTCTTGCCAAAAAGAATAAAATTCAAGGTAAGAAAGTTCAAGCTTCACACCCTACTAAAGGTATAGTTATTCAACAGCAAGCTAATGAAGAAAGAGCTACCAGGCTGAAGAAGAAGCTACCTAAGATTGATCCAAAGGATAAGGGGAAGAAGCAAATATTATCAGAGTCTGAAGATGAAAGTGATTCAGATGATGATATAAACAAAGTCATGTACAAATTTAATCAAATAGACCATGATGAGGAATTTGCTTCTAGAACGCAAGCACAAATTCATGAAAATGAATTACAGGAAGAACTTGCAGCAAAGCAGGATTTGCTAGAAGCTAAAAGAATACAGCAAGAATGGAACATACAAGAGTATGCCAGGATTCAAGCTGAATTACATGCAAGTGAGCTTCTTGCAGACTTATTGATAGCTTAAGAGAGAGATGCATATGATGAAGAAGAGAAATCAAAGTTGATTGATGATCTGGTAAGGGAGCAACAAAGATTCTTTGCTGAAAAGAGAAGAAAAGAAAAGATTAAGCCTCCAACTACTATGCAGATTAGAAATCAGATGATGAATTTTCTTAAGAAAGTTAAGGGTTTTACTCATATTCAGCTGGTCAAGAAGAATTTTGAAGAAATCAAGACTTTGTATGAGCAAAATAAGAGAACTGAATTGAATTTTGTTGAGATTGGATCTGAAGCAGACAGAAAAGCTGTTGAAGAGTTTAAGAGACATCTGCAACAACAAAGGCAATTTGGTAGTACTCCTAGAATTGAGCGAAGTACTGCTGAACCTACAAATACATCTCCACCTATCAAGACCACTTATGTGAGGAAGAATAGAAAGGAGAAGGTAAGTTCAAGGGAGGAAGAGACTGCTCAAAGAATGAATACAGGAGTTGAAACTCAAGATATTGCTCAGACTGAAAATGTATAAGCAGTACATACACAGTCAACAATACATACAACAGTACATACTGAGGAGACGGTACATACAAACTTGGAAGAAGGTTCAACAGAACTTGAGGGAATTTCCAAGGGTGTTAAAAGGAAAAGGTCAACAAAGACAAAGAAGAAAGCCAAGAGAGCTAAATCAACAGCAGAGGATAGTGATGATGATGAGAGCTTAAAGAAGTACTTGAAGATTATAAAATTTGAAGATCAATGTATTGATACAGAGATTTTTGGAAAGAGAGCATCCATTGCTAAATGGATTTACTTTACGGATCAAGGACTTGAAGCTCATGGAATTCAGAGAACTGATGGCACAACAAGGGTATTCAGACTTTTGGAGGATATTCTTCACATTCTTGACAGACAAGATATTCAAGATCTTTCCAGGTTAGTTCAAGAAGCCAGTGCAGGTAAAACTGAAGTATCACTATTATACTGGGAATTTCTCTTTATGTATGAGCCACACAATTATGATCAAGAAATGTTGAAAGAATTAGAGAATCAGGTTCTTAGTTACTGGAGATATTATAGGTCATGTGAATTGCATATTTTAGATGTAGATGATGTTACATACTATATGCTGCAAGTGAAAACTTACCCTTTCAAAAGAAAATTGTTGGAGAGGATGTTAGAACAACAATTGGAAGTTAGAGAAGAATCTGCTGATGCTTTGGAGTTGATCAGAATGGTTAAACAACAAATCAAGGATTCGAAAGACGAGGAAGAAGCTGAGAAAGAGCCTTAAGTGTTTGACTTTCAGTCACACTTCACAAATGGTTCTCAGTTCACCATGTCTAACACACATAAGAACTGGCTAGTCCATAAGCAAACGGTTAATGGTAAAGACTTATCAAATCCGTTGAAAGCTGATAGTTTGCTAAAAACTATATGGCTCTAACTCACCTTGTTTCGAGACAAAGAGTTGGCTAGTCCTAGACAAATGGTACTAGGTAAAGACTTCATCAAATCCATTGATGGTTGATAATTTACCAAAAATTGTAAGGTTTTCATTACACCTTATTCTTTATGAATAAAGTATTGGCTATTCCAGAGTGTACGGCTAACTAGTAAAGAATTTATCAAATCCGTTGATAGCTGGTGATTTGCTAAAAATCATGAAGCCAATACAGATTGGTGTTTGTTGTTAACTGTTTTATTTCAGGTATGAAGATTGCAAGCAAATAAGTATTCAAAGAAACATAATTAGAAGGTTTTGTCTCATCAAATCAAGACAAAGGTTCATGATTCAGAGTTCAAAGACTAAACTCAAGAAGACAATAACTAATGCTGCAAAAGATAAGTGAATGTTTAGAAGACACAAGAAGATCATAGTTTGAAGACAAAGATGATACTCATGATGTTTGAAGATTATCTTATCAGAAAAGATCTACATTTGAAGTGTTTGGATACATTCAGTTGGATACAAATACAAATTACCAAGTTTAATCCAAGGATAGAGGAAAGACTGAAGACATGTATTTTAATACATCCAGTATAAGAGAAACAAGAAGATAACAAGTTATCATTTCTTGTTTAGGGGAGGATTGTTGGGAATTATTTGTTAAGTGTCAAGTACCGTTAGTATAAATTGAAGTACTGTTAGTGTTATGTAAGTACCGTTAGTATTAACGCGGTACATAGTAAGTACTGCTACTTATAAAGTAAGTACTGCTATGATGATTAGGACGAATATATCTTTGTATAAGATATGTCATAGTTATAGTTAGAGTATATCTTATGTGATATACCTAAATAGTTAGAATATTGATAATATATCGTCTGTGATATAGTTATCTTTATAGAATATTCTAAGGTTTCTAGGGTTCCTTACTCTATAAAAGGAACATAGGTACAATGTCTTTCATGTACCTCATTCAAGTCGATTAATAAGAGAATCGAATAGTTAAAAGTAATTTTGTTCTTCTGTGCTTTATAAGTTAGATTCCGCATAACTTATTTAGTGTTAGTAAGAGTGCTCAAAGTGTTTTAGTTTGATTACAAACTACTATACTAATTCTTAACAGAATATAGATCCAACCAAAGGGATCAACAACCTGAAATACTGTATGTGAAGTACACGATGAATACTATTCATGTGGTACCGCTGAAGGTTTGTTGATATGATCGATACTGGTGTAAACCATCTGACACGGTCAATGGAAAATAATTTGATTTAACTGGTTAGCAACTGGACTGAAACAGTTAACATGATAGGCTGAAAATTTCTGCGTAGACTTAATGCTGGTTGTATAGAAGCTGAAAAGTATGATTAAACGGAATTTCATCAATGTTTAGTATAAGGACATAATTGATAAAGACCGGAACATGATTTATCATGAAACAGGATTTTACTGTAGTTCTTCTGTATCTTAGCATGAAAACATCATCACCTTACTGAAAACGTAATCCTCATAAAGAGACATGAACTTAATCAGCATGAAAACGACATCCACTTGAGAGTACAAACTTGACTGATACAAAGAACATAGAAGAATAATCAACTAAGGTTTAACATCAACTGATGTGGATAGTTATGGTTTAGTTCACCGTATTCATAGTAGGAGGCATGTGACTAAGTATGGGTGATTCTGGTTCGATCCATACTTGTCAAAATTTCATGAGAACTGTCATGTATAGAATTTACAATATGGGACTAAATATGGATGGCGGTAGTCCAATCCATATTTGTCAAAACTTTATAAAATGTCACGATATGAGCAAAGGTGAACAACTATGGTTCAGTTCACAAAACAATATTCGACTGAAAGCATGAAAATTTGACCTGAATAATGGTGAACGTTTATGGCTGGTTCACTAAGTAATACTTGACTGAAAACATGAACCTGACATGAGTAAGGGTAAACGCCTATGGGTCGGTTTACCAATACAAAATCTGAATGGGCAAGGGTGAACGCCTATGGGTCGGTTCACCAAAACAAAATTCACAAAAAAAGCACATGCGACTAAATATGGCCAGTCCTGTACCAACCTTTTACTTAGTCAAAAACCTTAAGAAAACTGACTGATAATTGAAGAAAACTGACCAATAAATGCATGAGGAATATGAAAGATAACAACGCCAGAATTTGGGAAGTTCCTGGTGACTACCCACTAGTCACAAGTCAAGTTTTAGAGCCTACAGGTCGAACCTTGAGCTCGGATACCATAATTGTAACATCCCACTTGGATAAGTGGACCGTTACGTGTATTTATGGCGTGTCATCAAAGCATAAGGTAAATGTCCTAAAACATTAACTGACCATAAAGGAAATACCGGAATCAAACATCGGTAATCCAAACATAAGCTCAAAACATGAAAAGTAAAATACTGAAGGAAAGGACTAAACAATGTCCAAATAAGCAGAATAATGTAAGAAGTGAATAAAGTAAGAAGTCCGGATAGCTTCCATTCAATGCACATACTCTTAGAATCCTAAGAGCGTCCTGGTGTACCTGCCATTTGGAAACATGAAGGGAAACTACGGCTGAGCATAACGCTCAGTGAACAGATATAAAGCATGATAAGGAATTACTGAAATGAAGCAGATGATAATATACTGAAGCTGTAAGACTGATAAGTAAAGTTGCAGCAAAAATCTGTGTATAATCTGTAAAGTCTAATTTATAAATAATAAAGCTGAACTGTTATTTGTTAAATATGAAAACGTGCATTTACTATATTTTAATTGCCAGAGCTTATATAGGTCATGTGCTGTACCAACGGTGCATGAATATCTGGAGGGGTGACCTCGTCATGCTGTAGAGGGGTGAACTCTAAATGCTGTAGAGGGGTGACCTCTAAATACTGTGCTGGGTGGAGGGATCAGCTCCAATGTGAAGGATGTAGAGCACACACCACATTGACTCTGATAACTGTAAACTGATAAGCCTAGGATGCATCCATACGCCCCACTAAAAATACTGATAAAATGGCCAAACTGAGCTGAGTGGGACGATGTAGGATATCACTCTCCTGCATGTGAGTCACGACACCGGTGCCTCTAGTGCCATGGTTACGGTACCTCCGTAACTAGTACATAAACTGGTCATGCTTGTATATAATGCTTAGGTAATTTATTTAGTTATTAACATGATTAATGATAAGCTTAAACACATACTAGGGAAAACATTTGTCTACAGACGGGAAATCCTAATCATGCATAGGAAAGGAAGTCCTTACTGAAAGGACGGAAAATCCGTACGACTAATAAACAAAAGAACCAACGAGTCATATTAGTTGAGAGATAAGGATATCCGTACCTTAGAAAATCTCGATTATAGACAAAAAGTAAGTTAATTCCTCGCCAGTAAATCTATATAAATTGCCGAACTAGTAAATATATAACCATTGAACTAATTCTTTTTTTCTATACTACTCATTTATCCTTTATATGCATGGTTAAGAGTAAGCTTAGTACTCTATCTACTTTTTCTCAAATAATCATATCACCACCACAATCGTATATGCCGTATGGTTTATTACACATCCAATCTATTACAACTAGACATATTTTTCATTTTATTTATCTTCAAATGTAAGTCGATTACTTTCGAAACCGTTTGTATATACGTAAAGTACAATCACATATTATTGCATGTATAATCATTACCAATTTGTCAAACGTGTACCAAAGTACACACTTTATATAGTTAAATACAATTTTACTTATCTTAAAACAAAAGTTTTTTCATAACAAATTCAATAAAGACAAGACCATTTAATTATTGATGTCATTTTATGAACTTATATCTGATTCTTCTAATTCTACTGAATGTTATATGACTTATATGGATTAGCAAAATGACCTTGGTTATAACTTATAAAACATATTTAAAGCCCGTTTTATGTTACCAGGTTTAGTTTCAAATGGTTGGCCAATCATGTTTTTAACATTCAAAAGTGACTCAAGCAGCTTATTAGTTCGTATTATAAGAACCAAAACATGGAATACGTGTTCGCTAGCCAATGATGACTTATATCTATAACTTATATTGTAACGTTATCTTGGTATGATGAAAGAATACGCACATAAAACTCATGCGTAACATCATATCATACTGCAAATACATCATATGAATTACCTTAGAGCCGAACGAGAACAAGAACGAGACACAATTCAAGAGCGAACACGAAGACGAGCTATAGCACTGAATCAAACTCGAACACACATGGACACAAACGTCATCATCATCATTGGACCCCGAACCTGTGTGTACGAACAGATGAACCCAAGACTTCTTCCTTGAACAAAGACGAATCGTCTTCACAAACATGACACGGTCGAACTTATCCCTACTCCGAGCAGACCTCATAAGCGAATATACAACATCATTGGGCTGGTCACGAAAGAGGCTATCATGAGTAATACGTGTCGCAGGTGAGCGGAACTCGCATTATACATTACTATTTGTCATTTTTTTATATGTTACTCATGGTGAGATTTGTGATCATGGTTAATAGTATTGGTGGATAAGAATTTATAGGTATAAAACAAGCATCATTGGTCGATGAATCCGGCTAAAATAATAACAGATTTGATGAATCATTTAGTAAAATAATAACGTGCAAATGATTAGCCAATTATTCTATCATTTCGGGATATGATATGACCAAGTCAATGTACATAGTTTTCTTTAATAGCTAACATAAACTTTAATGTCTATCTTTTATCATTTTAATAGCACATAGAAAATATGTATTCATATTTTATTTGTATGCTCACAGAAAATAATTTAAACCATTTCAAAAATACCAGGTATTATAATTCTTTCACCTTTAAATAATTTTATCATTAAAATTTATTTATTGATTCAAAACAATATTTCAAATAATATGAATTAATATAAAAAATCCATATTCTCAAAATTCGGGGTTTTACAAAGGGGGTGATAAGAAGACAGAGAAAGGGTTGGTAGCTGAAGCATATGACTGGAATGATGAGCCGCTGACTTCGGATGAAAAAGATACTACTAGAGTCAGGGCATTTATGGCAATAGCTGAGGATGAACCAGCTGTTGGGAAAGGAGATGCAAGATCAGGACAATGGGTTGACATCATAATGAAAAAGGTACACAGGCTTCTATCTATGTTAGAAAGTGATGAACGCAAACATGTCCTTGATTACACCATTTTTGATTTACACTTTGACGAGGAACAAAGAAATAACTTGCTTGATAAGTTTCACTCTGTTAAACATGAACTGTTAACTGCTAGGGCTGAATGTGAAACTCTTAAACAGGTTAATTCTGAAAAGATATCTCTTCAAAACGAACTTAATAGGTTTAATTTAATGAACAGCGCCTTATATGATCAAGTATCAGAATTAAATAAGGTTATAGAAAAATGGTTGTGCAGTAGGTTCGCTATAGATGAATTGCTTAATGATGAACTACCTGCTGACATAAAAAGGGATATCTCTGCTAAGAAAAACAAATTGAAAATTCTCACCAAACCCAAAGAGATTGTTTTCAAATCAACAGAGACTATACATATGTCAAATCCTCTCTTGACAGATGTACCTATCTCTGAAGATGTGGTTGATTTACCACCTTTACCTAAACTCTCAGGAGTTGAACCCATCAGCTCTTCTAGAGGAGCTAAGGCTGAACCCAAAACATATGTTGAGAAACCACCAGCTAAGGTATTTGTTGTACCAGCCAAACAATCTGTTAAGCAAGTTGCCTTTAAGCCTGTCTCAACCAAATCTGTGAACATAGTTGATTCCTTAACTGAAGAACGTCTGTTGTCATTAATGAAAGAAGTAAAACTCTTGAAACTTCATATTAAGCCTTCCGCTGAATGCTCTACTTCCTATGAACCTAAGTCTATTCTAGGAGAACCCAAAGGTGAAAAGATAGTCAAACCTTACTGTAATGTTTGTAAAAACTCTCATCACATGACCATAGATCATGATAGACCAATGGCTATTAAGAGATCTCAGATACCTTCTAGGGATAGACAACAGGCTTCTAGGAGACCATTAGATAACTACAGACCTTATCCTCCTTGTAAATTTTGTGGATTCACAGACCATCACTCAGATGAGTGCAGTGACTTTCCAGGATGTGATATCTGTGGAAGATTCACACATGAGACAGCTAACCGTACTTCATATCGTCAAAGGTTCTATAGGAACTCAAGAGTTGCTATACAGTAATTCAGGGAACCCACTGGAAAGTAGGTTCACCATAGGAACTAACTTGTTTCTATGTATCTGTGCAGAAACATCTTAAGGAATCGGTATGGTATCTAGACAGTGGTTGTTCTAGACACATGATAAGGATTCGACAATACCTACGCAGATACTCAAAGGAGCCTGGTCCTAAAGTGGTGTTTGGGGATAATTCTTCAGGCGACACAGAGGGATACGACTCAGTAAACAGCAATGGGATAACGTTTACAAGGGTTGATCATGTGAATGGTCTTAAGCACAATCTTATTAGCATCAGCCAATTATGTGATGCTGACTACAAGGTTTTGTTTACTAAGACTCAAGGAACCATATTCAACAAGAACAATGATGTGGTGCTTATTGCACCAAGAAGAAGAGATGTGTATGTCATCAACATGGCTACTTGCTCTGAAGACAGCTCCAAATTTTTTCTAGCCAAAGCCTCTGAAAGTGTCAATTGGTTGTGGCACAAAAGACTGTCTCATCTCAACTTTAAAAACATCAACAAGATAGCCACACAAAACCTGGTTGCTGATCTACCTTCAGTGACTTTTTCTAAAGACAAGACTTGTTCAGCTTGTGTGAAGGGAAAGCATCACAGGTCTTCTTTTAAGACCAGGCAATCATTCTCTATTGACAAGTGCTTACATCTCCTTCACATGGATTTGTTTGGGCCTGTCAAACCTCAGACCATTAATCACAACAAATATACCTTGGTCATAGTTGATGAATTTCCAAGGTATACATGGATTTTCTTCCTTAGAAGGTGTGACAATCCGTCAATTTATGGTCGATATTTTATTCTCAATATTTGCTTGAAAACATTATTTTAATGTTACAATATGAACTCACTTATTTTTGGGAAGAAATTTGGATTTACGTCTTGAAGTAGCATCGACTACGTCTAAACCGGAGGATTCAACGTTACGTGCTTACGTTTACATACACCGTCTTTGGTGACAGTCCGACATTTCAAAAAATAAATTTATCCGTGAATGTTATTTTGAAGTTTTAAATTTGTGTTGGTTCATAAACTCACAAATTTACGAGAAGAGATTAGGACTTACGATTTTATTTTAACATCCTTTACGACTAAACCGGAAACCTTAGGATTACGTATTTATGTTTTCGAACTCCGTTTTTGATGAGACAATTTTTATTATATTCGTTTTGTGCCGTTGATTCATAATTTATAAAAACGTTTTACGTAAAACGAACCGAGGGCACGCAAATCGAGGAAACTAGAATCGAGGAGTACCCGTAATTAAATGGGGATGAGACAAGTGGGACACTTGCCCCACCCCCACAAACCCATGGCTAAAACAAGGACACACACATTTGTGATGTGTCATGCTTGCAACAAACTTGCTACACATGTAACTTGAGCTTACATTGTAAGCTAACTAACTAACAAAACCATCCAACACTAAACCATTATCTCACAAAACACACATGCAATACCACTCTCATTTCTCTCCTACCTCTCTCTAAAATTCGTCCCAAAACCATCATCAAACACCCCTATTTGATCTATTTTAGCCATAAAATCATGTGTTATTCATACACATGATGATGCTCCTTTGAAGCCTTGAAGATTGGAGGTGATTCTAACATCCAAGGAGGTGATTTGGTGATGTCCAAGGGCTGATTTCTCAAGGAGTTTTCATGAAGATCAAGGGCTGATTTCACAAGGAATCTACAAATACTTGGTGATCCTAGAATTGGTGTTGATATCTCATAAGATTGGTTACCCAAAACTAAGTCTTGTTCATCATCAATCCCATCTTTTCATCACTAATGGTGGTATAGAGATTGTTCTTCCTATCCTCTTATTATTTTGATTATGTAATCTTGTATTTTCTTTATTTATGTATATGTATATGATGATGAATGATGATCAAAGATATTATGTGGGGATTTGGTGTTGATAGATTTGATAAACATGGTTAAAAAGATGGAAAACCATAGGTAAAAAGGTTAAATTCTTGCTTATAAAGTTGGCTGTATAAAAACAGTAACTAACCAAATGATAAACTGATAAAATGGCATGGTGGAATAAATTTACAGTAAGTATTATATGTCATACACATGTGAGAGTTGGCCATGCAATGGAATCAAAGTAATGAGTGAGATATGATCAAAACAAGTTTAAGGTATAAATCTGAGTTCACTGTTTTGGACGATTTTTAGAAAATACTTAGAAGATGATTCAACAGTAGCTATAGAAGAGTTAAATGGAGCACATATCATGTAGTTTATGTGATAAAAATTTGAGCTTCTATCTCCATATAGAACTCAAGATATGGCAGTTTTGGTGAAAGTAAAGATAAAAATCAGATTTTTGGAAATTAAAGAATAATACTATTATATAAGCACTCAAAATTTAAATAGTATAAAATATAAATTAAAACCCACTAACTTATAAAACTTATTTATATAAATATGTAAAAAGGTTAATTAAATGGATAAATTATATAAATGGTGGTGAAATAATATTTATAAGTAATAAAAACTATAAACTTGATTTTTACGACTTTTTCGGCTATTGCCGTAAAATTAACGTATTTCGCCAAATAAAACTTAGACGACCAAACCCGTCTAATGTAAAGTTTATAAAAGTCATATACTGATATATAAGTATCTAATACAAGTAAAAACCGATAAAACCCGAACTATAAGAAATACGGACATTTACGAGCTAATTAAGCATATTGGACTAATAATTGGACTAAATAAGATAAAAACTTGTAAAAAGAACTTATTGGGCTTAACCCATTTGGGCCCAACATAGAAATTATACATACTGATAATATAGGTATAAAAGGTATTAAAACAAGTTAAAGAACTTATAATAAGTTTATCGGACTTAAAACACGCAAATAGGCAAAACTAGTAAACTAGTATGAACGTTATCGACACATAACACAAAAATGAATAAATGAGAATATGTAAACCCACTTGATCATCATATATATATATATAAATAATCATCATATGTATACATAATTGTTATTTTTATAAATTCATTGGACAAACGTCTAAGACCGAGTATTATTTGTCTAGGTTTCCGTGATTGAAGCACGTACTGTACGTCCAAATTGCCGATAACCCGCCTTCCCACATCAACGTGAGTTCATAGCCTCGCACTCTTTTAAATGTTTTATAAATGCTTTATAAACCCGCGAGGGAGATAACATGTTAGTTTTTATAAAAGTTTGGACACCATTTGTCCCGATTGTTTGTTTATTGATTTTGGACCCGAATGATTGAATGACCCGATTGTATGACCCGATAAATGATTAATGGACCCGATAGATGAAATCAAATGGATTATTAAAGTTAGGTTATGTCACTAAAAGTCCCATTAGCATGAATTGTGAACTACCGGGAGTTGGTAGACGCTTATACATTTAATAGTACTATTTGGGGACGATCACCCCAGTTCGCGCCTTGACGGTTGATCCCCGTCGTGCCACATTGATTGGTAAGCGAATTAATGTATGAGAAGATTTCCATAGCGTGACCTTTGTGACGACACGCTACTTTAGATGGGCAAAATTGGTATCGGGTTAGCTACCCGTTGTTGGTTTAGTAAGGTAACAATGTCATGCGGCTTATAATAATCCAAAATCTAACGAAATACTATTAGACGCTTCGAATTACGATGTATTGCCTGACTAGCAATACTGGGTCATACTATTGATATTATGTTTGTATTTTGGTTTTCGTAACCATATTCATATAACGGTTTTTATTTTCATGCAACGTCATAAGACGTATTGTATGATGTTTTTACGACATTGGCTCGTATAATAATTTTTAAGGCAAATGCCTATATTATGATTTTCGATAAGGATTTATATAAAATGAATTTGGCTATTTTATGGCCTATTACAAAGATTTGTATAAACTGATTTTGGCTATTTTACGGCCTATTACAACGATTTGTACGAATTGATTTTTGGTACTAATTTTATACCAAAATTATATTGATGGAATTTATTAAACTCTATGAATTCACTCGGCGTTATCGCTGACCTTTTCTTTTAACATGTTTTATCTCAGGTACTTGAAGGTAATTCTCGGGAAGAAGACAAGATGTAACTTTGATATTTATGAATGGAAATGATTTATTATTAAACAACGCGATTTTTATGCGTTGTCTATGATGTGAGTAATGTGTTATCCCGTAACACCAACGAGTCTTCCGCTGTATTGAGTTGTATAAATTTGGGGGTGTTACAGTTTGGTACCAGAGCTCTCGTTATAGAGAACGAAAGATTTTTAAAACCAAGGTTTTGAATAAAACATTTCAAAATCTTTTAACTATAAACATTTTTCTAAAAATGTCTAAAAATCTTTTGACTATAACGGTGCCGAAGAATTCCCGAGTTACCGACAAGGCCAGACTGAGAAGTGTTATTATATATATATATATATATATATATATATATATATATATATATATATATATATATATATATATATATATATATATATATATATAACTTGGATTATATATATATATATATGATGTAATTTGATTACATGATTGTTTGATGATTATTTTGATATTTATACGAGGTATT
Source organism: Glebionis coronaria (assembly GCA_025667525.1). Classification (NCBI taxonomy): domain Eukaryota; kingdom Viridiplantae; phylum Streptophyta; class Magnoliopsida; order Asterales; family Asteraceae; genus Glebionis; species Glebionis coronaria. The sequence continues at coordinate 403,767,264 of CM046882.1, read as the reverse complement.
TATACGACGTTGATTGTCACAAGAAACCCTAAATCCCCTAGTAAATTAATCGAAGCTATTCTCGTAGGAATTCTAGCTATCCTAGATCTAAACCAAGTTGCGGATATTTATGATCCCAACAAATGGTTGATATTCGTAGAAATGTAGGTATTAGTTGATCGTGATATTGAAAAAGAATTGGCGAGATTAAATCTGATGTCGATGACACGATCTTTCTCTTATAGAGTGGAGTTTGACAAAACGTTACCACCTAGAAAGATGTCATCTGATTCGTTGTCATCCAATTCTTAAATTGAAATCGAAAGGGTGATTGTTGCACTTGAGGCTGTCATTGGAATCATTACCCAAAAGCCTCATGCCAATAATACCTTTCCGAGAAGTCTAATTGAATGATCAAGTCATTTTATATTAATGACTCATTTGATAATTGTTGTTGTAAGAGATATAGGTTGGAAATTAAGTGTTGTTCACATCGAGATTTTATTGCCTATTAAGGCATAATAATAAGACTGAAAGTATTGGAATATAAGGTAGGATATCGAATTGAGTATAAATTTTGTTAAAACTTGAATAAAGAAAAGTTTAACACATATGGAATATGAGATTGATAAGAGGAAATTATTAAGTTCTGTGATTGAATTAATAGGTTTTAAATGATTGTTGATTCGTGTTAAGTGTTGTTCCTAGGCCATTGTCCACTATGAGGATGCCCAGTGTCCAACAAATAAATCGAAGAAATCTTCTTCTGAATTGGGACCAATGGATCTTTCGGGACATGTGGAACACCTAATGACTCTTGTAGATTAGTGTTCATTTCAGTATCTTTTAAAAATAATCCCTAACTTAACTGAGACATCAGTTGGTAGGATGAGATATTGGAATTGTATGACATAGTGACACATAATGTGTTACGGTACAATTCGACTTGTTTGTGATTAATGAAAAGACTACCTTTGATTGCTAAATTCTACATGTATCGATGTTATCTATCTTTTATTGCTTCATCCTAATGTTCGCATTAGTGATGCAACCATTGAACAAGTACTCATCTCGATTTGAGTTGCGTTGTGGATTATTCTTTATGAGTGCCATCGAGATCATGAACCTCATGATTAATTGGCTAAGCTCATTTCCTATCATATCGTAGTTAATTCTTGGTGAACAAGCTTTCATCACTCTTTTGCAGATCACTCATTGTTTTTATAAAAGTTAAAACGGTATCCTTTGAGAAAATTTAATTTTCATCACTATAAGGATTATTCATAGTGAGATTTATAAATGATTGTTATTAAAATGAAGTTGTTTATAAAACACCTTGGAAAACTTAATGGTTTTCATAACAAAGAAAATCTTTGTAAATAATTTATTCTTGATTCTTATTTAAGATTTAAGCATGAAAATGTTTTTATTATGAACATGATGATAAAATTTTTGACGAATTGAGTATTGCATCGTTAATCTTGAAATTGTATATAGTTGCGCGCCTACATACAATTTGGAATGGACTATGCAAGACTGATTAGTAGTCAACATAAAACAAACGAATAAACACTACACTTTCTTTGAAGATTGTGAAATATTAAATTTTATGAGATCTGCAAGAAGTGAAAAATAGGGACATAGTGTTAGGGACACCTACATATTTGCCTGCAGCATCTATTCTTCTGAGTTGAATTTACTCATCTATGGAAATTGTCTTATTTGACAATTGACAATTCTTTCTTGTCCAATTCTCCCGTAGTGAGATTCTTAGGAAAAGTATCTGATTACCGAGTGTTGATACCCGACTGGATGTATCGACGTTCCTATCATTTCTTTTGATTTGGTTTCATTTGAATGACCTGGGTAACAATCCGAGGAGCTTTCGAATGCGTACTTAAATTATGAAAACATGGGATATATTCATATTCGTTAAATGTTTTCGTCTGTATCTGATTTGAAATTCTCTCGCATAGACTATGCGTCAACCTTACTCTTTTAATTGTGGTTGTGACTCCATATATCCTTGAATCTATGAAGGATTATGTGTTATTATTGGTCTTTTGAGAAGCTCACATCTTATCGACGGCAATGAAACTGAAAAGTTGGTAATGCCAGTAGAATGGATTGATTGATTGTGACATGATGACATTGTCTTAATTGATGGGAACTCGAGTAGAAAACCCCTAAAAGATAAGATGTTGATTATCAAAAGTGATATAAATAATTATTGGTAGATGACGATATCCTATATTTGGAATTAAAATTATACCGTGAATGGTTATGAACTAGTCATAGATATTATAATCTAGAAAGAACCTAATATGAAATTATTAAAAGATGTTTTCGTTATCTGAAACTTTAGAAAGTATTTCTTGATGAATTACCTAGACTTTCGCCATTAAGGCAAGTTGAATTTGGTATTTGGTTACATTCTCGGTGCTGCACCTATGGCTTGTGCACTGTACGTCAGCACCATCTGAATTTAAGGAATTACCGTACAACTGAGAGAGTTGTCGGAGAAAGATTTTATTATACCAAGCCTGTCATCCTGAAGAGCTATGGTTTTATCTTTCCTTATATTTGTAAGATTACTGTGAACTGAGTAAATTGACAATCGAAAACGATATCCATAACTCGAAATGGAAGAATTGTTCGATCATTTACAAGGTTCTAGCAAATTTGATCCATAGCATGGTTATCATCAACTTCGCATCTGCGAAAGAGATTATTTATTCCAATCACTACATCCGGTACTTGTAATGAACATTATGAGTTCCACGTGATGTCGTTTGGATTGACAATGCACATGTAGTATTCATAATTATGATGAATCACGTGTGTAGGCTGTAATTTGATAAATTCATGCTCGTGATCATTAAGGACTACATGTTTGTTTATCAGAATAAGAATGAGTTAATAATTATTTATAGACTGCCCTGAATTGGCCGAACAGTGTAAACCTGAACCTTGAATAATTAACACGTGATTAAAGACCGGAACCTTTACATGATTTGACTATGTGATTAAAAGGATAATGGAATATAAATTGACTCTTCAAAAATTAAGAGCCCTTTTAAGACTTTGGATTTTACCAAAAAGAAATGGAATTATGTTTTGACAAATGTTTTAACAAAGGATTTTAAGGGATTATTCCCTTATACACAAACCATTTAAACTAAACTTCTGTTTAGGGGTAAATGTTTGTGTATATCTCCAGATAACTTAAAAAGGATTGAGGAAAACCATTTAAACCATAACTTGAAATTTGAAACGATACATTTTGCTTTTCAAACTAAGAAAACTTTGACCAAAGTATAACCAAAGATTTTTCAAACATTTACGAATCTTATTAAATATTTTCGATAAATCAACAAAAATCTTGTTAATTAAATTCAAATTATTTTTGAACATTTTATATAATTGGTCGAACTAAGAAATTTAAAACTTTTACGTTTACGCTTCACAAAAATTAACTAATAATTATTTAATTAATTATAATAATTATCGACGCTTTAGACGACGGATTGAGCAAAACTAAGAAAAATGATAGTCGAGACGAAACTAAAACTTAGAAAATACGAAGAAAGAATATCTGAGTGAATTATGGACATGATAATTACATCATCATGAGAAGTGAATATAGGTACCGACGCATTATGTAGAAAAGATAAAGAATCAATTACGATGTATTTCTTAATAATGAAGGCGCAAAATAAATTGCCGAACAATATAAAAATAAACAATGCTTGTAAGAAAGGATAATATAGATAATAAAAGGGCTTCGCGTCTAATATGAACCATCAAAATTGAGAAGCCGATGGCGTTAGATGTATAAAAGTCCATTTGTGATTGTCTAAATATGGAGATTGTGAGTTATAGTTATGTTGGAATTTGTAAGTATAAGTATTCTATTTATGTCATTTATGACTAAAAATATCTTTGTCAGAAGAAGTTGTACTAATGGCAAATTATGAAGGCAGACATCGCCTCATACATTAGTAAACGTCTAGCTATTGCAAAGGTCATCATCTGAATTTAATTCGATTTGGGTCATCGTCGACAGACTGACCAAATCTGCTAATATCCTTCTCGTTAATGATAAATACAAAAGAGTTATGTAAACATAGCATGCCTGTATCGATCATCTATATCAAGATCCTCGCTTCGCGTCGAATTTCTAGAGATTTGCTCAGAAATCATTGAGAACGAACCTTGATGAGAGTACTATGTACCACCCCAAATCGAAGGGACGAGGTAAAGTAACGATACAAGGTAATATAAGTGCTGTTTTGTGTTTGAATGATTGACCTTTGGTAATGAAACGTATAATCGTTTTCCTTTGAAGAGATTATCATTGATAATTATCGTATTAGGATCGAGATCAAATCTTGTTAGGATCTAAATCTTAGAGCATCTGTAAGCAAGAGTTGAGATGAAGACACCCGACATACACCCATTGTGAGTTGGACATGTCTCTTAGGTTTAAGGTTTCCTATGATGGCGAACCTATCCTTGCAAAATACCCGACCCGCGAGATCTGAAATGAATATTGAAATTAGGATTTGATTATTGACAGCCGGTAGTGGGCAAGAGGTTATGTGAATGTGAAATGTAGAACTTGAAGTGCCAAATGGGTAGCAAAGTTATGCCACAATTTTTAAACTTGGAAAAATGAATTCATGATCTGACAAATCATGGGATATAAGTCCCCGTTGTATGGGACCATTGAGATGGTATAAAAGATTGATTTGAAAGGCATATAAGCTGGATCTACCCTAGGACTTCAAAGACTGCGTGAATTATGTTTCGTATATCGAACTTGATGGAATATCTATCAAGTGAGAATCTGATTATTCTTAGTAGAGTTTAGATCGGCGAAAAGTTGCATTCATCAAAAACCCGTGAACATCATGGATAGAGAAAGTAAGTCAACATTAAGCCTGATCTTATTCCCGTAGTTATGTTTGATGAAACTCGCGTATTGTAACGAATTACACTTGTGAGAAAAGATCGAATGTGGAGGAAATACCCACATGGCTTTGACTCTATAAGAAGCGAGTAGTAAGGTAAGATGATCTTTGAGGACAAAGATCATGTTTAGGGGTAAATGCTGTGACAATCCGTCAATTTATGGTCGATATTTTATTCTCAATATTTGCTTGAAAACATTATTTTAATGTTACAATATGAACTCACTTATTTTTGGGAAGAAATTTGGATTTACGTCTTGAAGTAGCATCGACTACGTCTAAACCGGAGGATTCAACGTTACGTGCTTACGTTTACATACACCGTCTTTGGTGACAGTCCGACATTTCAAAAAATAAATTTATCCGTGAATGTTATTTTGAAGTTTTAAATTTGTGTTGGTTCATAAACTCACAAATTTACGAGAAGAGATTAGGACTTACGATTTTATTTTAACATCCTTTACGACTAAACCAGAAACCTTAGGATTACGTATTTATGTTTTCGAACTCCGTTTTTGATGAGACAATTTTTATTATATGCGTTTTGTGCCGTTGATTCATAATTTATAAAAACGTTTTACGTAAAACGAACCGAGGGCACGCAAATCGAGGAAACTAGAATCGAGGAGTACCCGTAATTAAATGGGGGTGAGACAAGTGGGACACTTGCCCCACCCCCACAAACCCATGGCTAAAACAAGGACACACACATTTGTGATGTGTCATGCTTGCAACAAACTTGCTACACATGTAACTTGAGCTTACATTGTAAGCTAACTAACTAACAAAACCATCCAACACTAAACCATTATCTCACAAAACACACATGCAATACCACTCTCATTTCTCTCCTACCTCTCTCTAAAATTCGTCCCAAAACCATCATCAAACACCCCTATTTGATCTATTTTAGCCATAAAATCATGTGTTATTCATACACATGATGATGCTCCTTTGAAGCCTTGAAGATTGGAGGTGATTCTAACATCCAAGGAGGTGATTTGGTGATGTCCAAGGGCTGATTTCTCAAGGAGTTTTCATGAAGATCAAGGGCTGATTTCACAAGGAATCTACAAATACTTGGTGATCCTAGAATTGGTGTTGATATCTCATAAGATTGGTTACCCAAAACCAAGTCTTGTTCATCATCAATCCCATCTTTTCATCACTAATGGTGGTATAGAGATTGTTCTTCCTATCCTCTTATTATTTTGATTATGTAATCTTTTATTTTCTTTATTTATGTATATGTATATGATGATGAATGATGATCAAAGATATTATGTGGGGATTTGGTGTTGATAGATTTGATAAACATGGTTAAAAAGATGGAAAACCATAGGTAAAAAGGTTAAATTCTTGCTTATAAAGTTGGCTGTATAAAAACAGTAGCTAACCAAATGATAAACTGATAAAATGGCATGGTGGAATAAATTTACAGTAAGTATTAGATGTCATACACATGTGAGAGTTGGCCATGCAATGGAATCAAAGTAATGAGTGAGATATGATCAAAACAAGTTTAAGGTATAAATCTGAGTTCACTGTTTTGGACGATTTTTAGAAAATACTTAGAAGATGATTCAACAGTAGCTATAGAAGAGTTAAATGGAGCACATATCATGTAGTGTATGTGATAAACATTTGAGCTTCTATCTCCATATAGAACTCAAGATATGGCAGTTTTGGTGAAAGTAAAGATAAAAATCAGATTTTTGGAAATTAAAGAATAATACTATTATATAAGCACTCAAAATTTAAATAGTATAAAATATAAATTAAAACCCACTAACTTATAAAACTTATTTATATAAATATGTAAAAAGGTTAATTAAATGGATAAATTATATAAATGGTGGTGAAATAATATTTATAAGTAATAAAAACTATAAACTTGATTTTTACGACTTTTTCGGCTATTGCCGTAAAATTAACGTTTTTCGCCAAATAAAACTTAGACGACCAAACCCGTCTAATGTAAAGTTTATAAAAGTCATATACTGATATATAAGTATCTAATACAAGTAAAAACCGATAAAACCCGAACTATAAGAAATACGGACATTTACGAGCTAATTAAGCATATTGGACTAATAATTGGACTAAATAAGATAAAAACTTGTAAAAAGAACTTATTGGGCTTAACCCATTTGGGCCCAACATAGAAATTATACATACTGATAATATAGGTATAAAAGGTATTAAAACAAGTTAAAGAACTTATAATAAGTTTATCGGACTTAAAACACGCAAATAGGCAAAACTAGTAAACTAGTATGAACGTTATCGACACATAACACAAAAATGAATAAATGAGAATATGTAAACCCACTTGATCATCATATATATATATAAATAATCATCATATGTATACATAATTGTTATTTTTATAAAGTCATTGGACAAATGTCTAAGACCGAGTATTATTTGTCTAGGTTTCCGTGATTGAAGCACGTACTGTACGTCCAAATTGCCGACAACCCGCCTTCCCACATCAACGTGAGTTCATAGCCTCGCACTCTTTTAAATGTTTTATAAATGCTTTATAAACCCGCGAGGGAGATAACATGTTAGTTTTTATAAAAGTTTGGACACCATTTGTCCCGATTGTTTGTTTATTGATTTTGGACCCGAATGATTGAATGACCCGATTGTATGACCCGATAAATGATTAATGGACCCGATAGATGAAATCAAATGGATTATTAAAGTTAGGTTATGTCACTAAAAGTCCCATTAGCATGAATTGTGAACTACCGGGAGTTGGTAGACGCTTATGCATTTAATAGTACTATTTGGGGACGATCACCCCAGTTCGCGCCTTGACGGTTGATCCCCGTCGTGCCACATTGATTGGTAAGCGAATTAATGTATGAGAAGATTTCCATAGCGTGACCTTTGTGACGACACGCTACTTTAGATGGGCAAAATTGGTATCGGGTTAGCTACCCGTTGTTGGTTTAGTAAGGTAACAATGTCATGCGGCTTATAATAATCCAAAATCTAACGAAATACTATTAGACGCTTCGAATTACGATGTATTGCATGACTAGCAATACTGGGTCATACTATTGATATTATGTTTGTATTTTGGTTTTCGTAACCATATTCATATAACGGTTTTTATTTTCATGCAACGTCATAAGACGTATTGTATGATGTTTTTACGACATTGGCTCGTATAATAATTTTTAAGGCAAATGCCTATATTATGATTTTCGATAAGGATTTATATAAAATGAATTTGGCTATTTTATGGCCTATTACAAAGATTTGTATAAACTGATTTTGGCTATTTTACGGCCTATTACAACGATTTGTACGAATTGATTTTTGGTACTAATTTTATACCAAAATTATATTGATGGAATTTATTAAACTCTATGAATTCACTTGGCGTTATCGCTGACCTTTTCTTTTAACATGTTTTATCTCAGGTACTTGAAGGTAATTCTCGGGAAGAAGACAAGAATTCATGGCCCGCACTTAAACAATATTTTCCATTCAAATACTTTGTAAAACTTTGTATGAAATAATATGACTTGGGACCGATGTAACTTTGATATTTATGAATGGAAATGATTTATTATTAAACAACGCGATTTTTATGCGTTGTCTATGATGTGAGTAATGTGTTATCCCGTAACACCAACGAGTCTTCCGCTGTATTGAGTTGTATAAATTTGGGGGTGTTACAGAAGGAGAAGTGATGTAGCTGATACTATCATGTCCTTCATCAGACAGGTTGAAAATATGAATGACGTTAGATTCAAAGCTCTAAGAAGTGATAATGGTACTAAATTCAAGAATCAACAACTTGAATTCTTTTATGATGAAAAGGGAATATCACAAAACTTCTCTTCAGCTGGCACCCTTAAACAAAATGGTGTGGCTGAAAGAAGAAACAGGTGTCTGATTGAAGCAGCCAGAACTATGTTAAATGGTGCAGCTTTACCAAAGCAATTTTGAGGAGAAGCTGTTCACACTGCATGCTACACTCAAAATAGGTCAATCGCTGTCAAGAGACATGGCAAAACTTCCTATGAATTTTTCAGAAATAGAGCTCCAGATGTCAGCTATTTCCATGTTTTTGGATGTCCTGTGTTCATTTATAACTACAGGGATAAACTTGGAAAATTTGATGAAAAGGCTGATGATGGTTTCTTCTGAGGATACTCTCCAACTGCCAAGGCCTTCAGAGTATTCAATACTAGAAGACAAGAATTAGAAGAAACCTTTCATGTCAGATTCAATGAAGATGATGACGTCATATAGAGATCAGGAACATAGGGTGATGAAATAGATTTTAATGAAAATAGGTATTTCCCAAGTGATGAATTCTCAGAACCAAGACCTCCCTGTCATCACCATCATATCACCAACACCCTCACTCTGTATGTTCCTGCATTTGACCCTCTGTCAACACATAACATTGAAGTTCCCTCTTCTCAGGGACTTAATGAAGAAGAACCACAACCTTTCTGTAGTCCTTGTTCCACAACTGCTGAAGATGACTCACCTATTCTTCAAATTCCTAAAGACTCTCCTGTTGATAATGAATCTGTGCCCCTTGATATAGCTGATAGGTGTGTAAACACCCATCCTTTCTACCACTTAATTACAATAATTACCAAGCCAAAACGTGTATTTTATGTCTTTTATGTCGGAATTATGCGTGGTTTGTGTTTTTGTTGTGATTTAGGACGAAAAGGTGAAAAGTGGAGAAAACACGGGAATTCACGGGCTTTTATTGAAGAAAAAGATGAAAGACGAAGTCAAGAAGTCAAGAGTGCAAAAAGAATGGAAGTCCAAGACCAATTCTAAAGATTTATCGAAGAAAAAGTCAAAAGACGGAAGTTTACTTAAAGCCGAAGAACTCAAGTCTACTTTATTGAAGAATTAAAAAGACGAGTTCAAAGAAATCCCGAGCCAAAAGTCATTAAAAGTCCAAGATTAAAGAAGATAAGAAGAAAAAGGACTAAGCATGCAATTAACAAAGAGATTAAGAAGGAAGGGCCTAATGATGCAATTAAGAGAAAATGAAGGAGGGGAGGAAGCTTCCTAATCCTCCCCTATATATAGATTAGATGTTAATTATTTTTCTTTGTTGGCTAATAGTGACAATTAGTTCTTCCATTTATTTACCTTGCACCTTTAAATTCATGTCAATTTAATTACTTGTCAAATTTAAATACCTTGTCTTGCACCATAAATTCCTTTAATTTCAAGTAAGTTTCCATTTAATTCTTTTCAATCTTTACTTTATCTTGTTAATCTCCTATCTACCTTTCTTAATCTTTAATTTTTATGTTTATGTTTATGTTCATGTTCATGTTCTTATTTTGATCAAAGTGGGTTTTGATTATTGTGGTTAGTTTTGTTGATTTGGATTGTTTATTTATGATTATTGGATGTTTTGTGATTTGTATGATTTAATCTTTTGTGTGATTTAGTTAAATTTTGATTAGATTCGTGTGTTACTGTATTTTCTTGTTCTTCGGTTTGTTTCTGTTACTGTGATTCCAAGGAAAAGTTCAGAACCAAGCAAAAGTTCAGAATCAAGCCAAAGTTCAGAACCAAGCCAAAGTTCCGAACCAAGGAAAAGTTCAGAATCAAGCCAAAGTTCCGAACCAAGGAAAAGTTCAGAATCAAGCCGAAGTTCCGAATCAAGGAAAAGTTCAGAATCAAGCCAAAGTTCAGAACCAAGCCAAATTTCAGAACCAAGCAAAAGTTCAGAACCAAGGAAAAGTTCCGAACCAAGGAAAAGTTCAGAATCAAGCCAAAGTTCAGAACCAAGCAAAATTTCAGAATCAAGGAAAAGTTCAGAATCAAGGAAAAGTTCAGAACCAAGCAAAAGTTCAGAACCAAGCAAAAGTTCCGAATGAGTGTTTTGTGTTGATTCATTCAGAACGAAGAAGAATTATTCCGGGTGAAGGTGACATTCCGAACGAGTAATTATTCCAAGTGAGGTATATTCAGGTTCTTTTTAGTTTCTGTTTTTAATTTTTAATTTTCAAGCTTTATTTTTCCCGCCTTTTTCCGTAGTCGCGCTTTAAGATTACTTGCCTTAGATTTATTTTAGCCTTGCCTTAGTTCAAGTTTTAGTTGCGTTTTAAGTTTGCCTTAGATAGTTTTAAGTTTGCGTTATTTACTTTAAGTGCCTTTTAATTTCTCGTCACGCTTTTAATTACTTGCCCTTTTATTTTAATTAGACTTAGATTTACTTTTAAGTCATTTACTTTAATTGTTTTGCACATTTTTAATATACTACAACGACACACTTTTGTTTCACCAAAGAACAGCCGAGTCGCATAGTGAACCTAGATCAATTCGATTAGATTGGTACAACGATAATACTTAATTTTTATACTTGGCAAAAACCATGTATCAAATGGCGCCGCTGCCGGCTCTTTTCGTAAAGATTAATGGTTTTCTGTGAGAGACGCGTTGCTTTTTGGGATCCGTTCACTTGTGAGCGTTATTTTTCTTGCATTAAAAGTTCAAAAAAATCATAAAAATTAAAAATTGATAAAAATCCATAAAAATTAAAAATTTCAAAAATCCAAAAAGATTTTATCTTTATTGTGTATATATATTGTCTTTGTGTTTGGTTTCTTTTTCTTTTGCATTTTCAGGTGTATGCGTACTAGATCTTCTAATTATCAAGAGCCCGAGACTCGAGAAGATTTAAGTATGTCAGGTGTTAACAACAACAATAATCCACCACACCTCAATAAGAACAACAATGTTCTTCCACAACCCGATCTTCGGACCATGGAGGAGCTTTGTCAACCTACCATGTTTGGACGAGGAGGACCGATTGCGCCGATGCAAATCAACGCTCCGGAGTTTTCGTTGAAGCACCACATGATTCAGCAAGTGCAAACAAATCCTTTCCGTGGATTGCCTGATGATGATGCCAACAAACACCTCGACAAGTTCATTACAATCACCCAAAGCATGAAGTTGCCTGGTGCCACAATGGATGTTCTTCGCCTACAACTCTTCCCACATACTTTATCACATCATGCCGAGAAATGGTTTGATCGTCTCCCGAAGAATTCTATTCACACTTGGGATGACATGACTCAACGCTTTTTGTCGCGCTACTTTCCACCATCCATGGTCACAAGCCTTCGCAATCAAATCAGCGGTTTCATGCAAGACCCCGATGAATCTCTTTTTGATGCTTGGGAAAGATATAATGTCTTGATTGATCGTTGTCCAAACCACAACATGCTTCCTGTCACATTGATTGATACTTTCTACAACGGATTGAATTTTCGAGATCGTGATACGATTAATGCAGCTGCCGGCGGCACATTCATAAAAAGGAGACCCGAGGAGTGTAGAGAGCTTATTGAGAACATGACTACTCACCACAAAAATTGGGATTCCTCTGCTTCTTCAAGGAACAACCCGAGAGTCAATGTTTCTTCCACTTCAGCAAACCCTGATATGACCGAACTCACCCGCATGATGACTGAAATGAGCAAAAGCATCACGCTTCTCGCTTCAAACCAACAACAACAACAAGTTAAAGCGGTTGCTAATCCTTATGAAACATGCGGCGGTCCTCACTCATACACCGATTGTCCTTCTACACAAGGAAATCTGGAAAATGTGTATGCAGCTTATGGTAATTATTCACCGGAAAATTACCAAGCTCGACCTCAAGGGGATAGAAATTTGCTGAGTTACCGGTCAAACAACTACCTTTCACCCGGTTTTTCTCCTCAAAACCAAAACTCCACCAACAACTACAATAGAAGCAACCAAATCCCACCAAGAGCTTCTAATCCTTATCACCCACCCGCCCAACAAACCTCACCCATTAACCCCGATGTTGAAGCCATCATGAGAACCCAAGGTGAGCAAATCAAGAATCTGCAGAGCCAAATTATAAATTTGAAAGGAGATATCACAAAGTAAGGAAATGAGATTAGATCCGAGCTTCGAGATAATATTCAATCATCCTTCAGCAATCAACCGACTGATTTGAAGAATATGCTTGCTAGTTTCTTGCCCGCAGCTCAACCTTCTTCTACGAGTACTCTACCTTCAAACACCGTCCCCAATCCGCGAGCAAATGTGAGTGCTATTACTACTCGTAGTGGAATTACCATTGTCGATCCACCAATCCCAACCCCATCATCTACACCTCCTCCACCACCATTTATCCCTACTCCTCCTACACCTAGTATTAGTGCACCATTACCGTCTCCGCCTCGTCATGACGATGTACCTAGGAAGGAACCTTCAACATCTCAACCTTTACCTACTACACCTTCACCTTCACCAACCAAACCCAATATCCCTTATCCTTCTCGTTTAGGCAAGACAAAATTTCTAACCAAGGATGACTCTGAAGTGACACGCTATGTGAAGATGATCTCTCAGATGAACTTCAACATTAGCTTTCTTGAAGCACTTGTCCACATGCCCAAATTTGTTAAAGCATTTAAGGAATTGCTTAACAAGAAGGAGAAGCTGATTGAACTCGCCAACACACGTTTAAATGAAAACTGCTCTGCAGTTATTCTTAAAGAACTTCCAGAAAAGCTTGGAGATCCCGGTCGTTTTGTGTTGCCTTGCGTTTTCAACAAAACTGAGGAATTTACTGCCCTTGCTGATCTCGGGGCTAGTATTAATCTTATGCCTTTGAGTGTTTGGAAAACACTATCATTACCCGACCTCACTCCAACAAAGATGACTCTTGAACTTGCAAATCGCACTCTCGCTTACCCCGTTGGTATAGCCGAAGACGTGTTTATTAAAGTTGGCACATTTACTTTCCCGGTCGACTTTGTCGTTGTTGATTATGAAATGGACCCTCGTATTCCTTTAATACTTGGTCGGCCATTCTTGAGAACCGGACGAGCTTTATTTGATGTTGCCGAAGGTGAGTTAATCTTAAGAGTCGGGGATGATGCACAAGTTTTTAAAATGGGAAAGCTTACAGGCAAAACCTTTGGAGGCCGAGAATCAGTGAATATGATTAATGTGCATGATGACTTTGTTTTCTACAACAATCCTCTATTCGACTCTTGCATTGATAATCCACTTTTTCAAGATGATGTGGATGATTCTCTATCCAATTTGGACGCTTCTCCCATTTATGATTCTCCACCGGTCTTTGATGTTTATGATGATGATGATTCTAGCTCAGATTCGGATGATTATGATGACCTTACTTCCGAGTATCTCGACCTGCCCACGTATGATGATTTCGATGAGGCTGATACTCTTTCGAGCGATTCTTCACATGATGAAGATCCTCCGCCATCACTCGATCCTACTTTGGACGATTACTCATTTGAGGAAGACTTCTCTACGTTTCTCAACACTTACTTCCCTCATGAGAGTGATGCTCCTTCTTATGATTTTGAAGATTATCGTCTTGATCCTACTTTGGATTTGAAGAACATTCTTTCCAAGGAGAAGAAACCGATCGACACCAATATCCGCAGCACGTATGAGTTAACACCTCTTTGTTCCCCTTCTGAGGACGAGGTTGTGCTTCTTCGCGGATCTTCTTCACACTCTGCTGAGCCTGAGTGCTATTTTCCCTTAAAGGAAAAGGTGTTCGACCCCGGTATTGAAATCTTTCAGCCATCTCAGTATCCACCTGATGAAATAAAAGGAAATATCTTTGGAACTTATGGAAATTTGCTTGCACCACTTCACCCTTGCTTCCACCGTGCTCCATCGCTTAAGGGAACCTTGCCTACTCTTCTTTGGCTTGTCTTGTTCGCCTTAAGCTTGTGCTTCTTGATGGACGAAAACTATGTCTTTGATCCTGGTGGATATGTTTCATGCTTCTTCCGTTGATGATCAAGGTCGAGTCAGGCTCACGACTCGGTAATCAAAAACCAAGCGCCTCTTGGGAGGCAACCCATGCATCTATCTTTTCGCTTTCTTTATCATAAGTGTAGGGGGAGACCCGTTGGTTTGCTATTTCCTCTCCTCTCTTCTTAATCAGGGATTTGAGCTTCAATAATCCACTCTTGATGATTCTTGACGACCCGTGATTCCGTGTTCCATTATCCTGGTTCTATCCTAAACTCTTTTCGATTCACTATTTTATATTTTCTCAATATTAAAATAAGAATCTCTTTAGTTGTCTTTTCCTTAGCGAGATTTAAACAACGTGCACAATGTCCTAAGTGTAGGGGAGTTTACTCCCACATGCTTAAACATTGAGGACAATGTTTATCTTAAGTGTAGGGGGGGCTTCTATCGAAGTTAAGTGGTCTTTTCCTTGTATTTGTCCTCATTTTAACCGAAAAATCAATTTTTCAACATTTTTCAAAATTTTTGATCTGTTTTGGCCTATTAATTTTTCCCTTTTTATAGTTATTTTCTTGCCTTATTAGAATAAATGTTTAATAAAGTAGTTTTAATTTTCAAACGTTGTGAATCTTTTGACTCAACCCGAGTTTACTTATCTAAGTTACTCTAGCTAGTATCCTTAACGTGTTTAAGTCAAGTTTTGCTAGGCTTTTATATAGGGAGCTATAAAACGCGAAAGTCTTAACTCTCACGGGTTAAGAAAACTTTTCGCAAGTTCCTATAATTGATCCTAGAGAGTCGTTTATCAAGGGAACTTTAAAACGCGATTTCTAAACTTGAAAAAGTCTAAGAGTTTGCAAGATCCTATAGGCGACTCGAAAACCCAAAACTTTGATTTAATAGGCTAAGCATCCACGAGTCTCATTACTTGAGATTTTAAACTGTGGAGAACGAGAGATGATAGAGCCAATTATAAGTTCGGTATTCTTTCGTGAATTTATGTGAGTTAATTATAAGCCTATTCTCCCATCGCTTGCTAATAAATTTATCTGCAATAAATAAGGTTGTACGATTTGAAAAGTTACTTAGCTTCTAGCCCAAGATCGTTTAAAAGTTGCTCGGTATGGATTAGAGTTCATAGCTAAGGCATAACTTATTGAAGCGGGATGCGAAGATTGGCAAGTCCAAAAAGGTCCTAACAAGGCATGAGGGCTACATTTTGTTACTAAAGATCCAAAAGTGATGTGAAGAATCATTTATCGAAAATCAATATGAAGGATCGAGACACACGACGAAAAGCAAAAACTCCCCAAAAGTCATGGAGAAGTGCATCCGAAAAGACCCTAGCAAGGTATGAGGATAAATAGATCCAAGTCATAAAAGGAGGCAGATCGTTGTATATCAAAGTCCAAAATAAAGATTGGAGAAAATGAAGAAGTCGTGGTCCAAGTATGAATCTCTTAAAACATCAAGTGAAGAAATTCCTATATGATGAGAAGACCATAATTTCATGAACGTCTCTCAAGGTTTGAAGTATGAAGTCGCTGCCAAATATCGGTCCGAGAAAGGTCTCAAATCGCGAAGCGAGTTATGCCAAGATATGAACTTAATGAGGTCCCGAGAAGCAGTTTTAAAAGATTTTGTCCTTTAGCTAACTATTGATCAAATCGTTCACTTTATTTTCGGACTAAATAACTATCGAAATAAGTCAACAATGCATCCTCGTGATCATTCAAGACAAAAATAAAATATAAGAGATACACCTAGGAATAAGGGAGTCTAAGTGAGTAATTGGCCCACATGAGTTCGTGTTAGTCTACTAACTTATAATAACAATGATCTCGTTTTTAAGCTTGGTTTGGAGAAAGTGAAAACTTGAGGATGATGATCATTCACAACATTTCCAAAACCCAAGGTATGTTTTTTATTTCTTTATTTTGAATGTTTATAATTTCTATCTCTTTAATTAAGGCCAACGTGGATTGATTATGATGAAAAATGTAATCTTGCTTTGTAACTAATGCATTGCATGAGGACATTGCAATGGTCAAGTGTAGGGGATTTGATAGGTGTGTAAACACCCATCCTTTCTACCACTTAATTACAATAATTACCAAGCCAAAACGTGTATTTTATGTCTTTTATGTCGGAATTATGCGTGGTTTGTGTTTTTGTTGTGATTTAGGACGAAAAGGTGAAAAGTGGAGAAAACACGGGCATTCACCGGCTTTTATTGAAGAAAAAGATGAAAGACGAAGTCAAGAAGTCAAGAGTGCAAAAAGAACGGAAGTCCAAGACCAATTCTGAAGATTTATCGAAGAAAAAGTCAAAAGACGGAAGTTTACTTAAAGCCGAAGAACTCAAGTCTACTTTATTGAAGAATTAAAAAGACGAGTTCAAAGAAATCCCGAGCCAAAAGTCATTAAAAGTCCAAGATTAAAGAAGATAAGAAGAAAAAGGACTAAGCATGCAATTAACAAAGAGATTAAGAAGGAAGGGCCTAATGATGCAATTAAGAGAAAATGAAGGAGGGGAGGAAGCTTCCTAATCCTCCCCTATATATAGATTAGATGTTAATTATTTTTCTTTGTTGGCTAATAGTGACAATTAGTTCTTCCATTTATTTACCTTGCACCTTTAAATTCATGTCAATTTAATTACTTGTCAAATTTAAATACCTTGTCTTGCACCTTAAATTCCTTTAATTTCAAGTAAGTTTCCATTTAATTCTTGTCAATCTTTACTTTATCTTGTTAATCTCCTATCTACCTTTCTTAATCTTTGATTTTTATGTTTATGTTTATGTTCATGTTCTTATTTTGATCAAAGTGGGTTTTGATTATTGTAGTTAGTTTTGTTAGTTTTGTTGATTTAGATTGTTTGTTTATGATTATTGGATGTTTTGTGATTAGTTTGATTTAATCTTTTGTGTGATTTAGTTAAATTGTGATTAGATTCGTGTGTTACTGTATTTCCTTGTTCTTCGGTTTGTTTCTGTTACTGTGATTCCAAGGAAAAGTTCAGAACCAAGCAAAAGTTCAGAATCAAGCCAAAGTTCAGAACCAAGCCAAAGTTCCGAACCAAGGAAAAGTTCAGAATCAAGCAAAAGTTCCGAACCAAGGAAAAGTTCAGAATCAAGCCAAAGTTTCGAATCAAGGAAAATTTCAGAATCAAGCCAAAGTTCAGAACCAAGCCAAAGTTCAGAACCAAGCAAAAGTTTAGAACCAAGGAAAAGTTCCGAACCAAGGAAAAGTTCAGAATCAAGCCAAAGTTCAGAACCAAGCAAAAGTTCAGAATCAAGGAAAAGTTCAGAATCAAGGAAAAGTTCAGAACCAAGCAAAAGTTCAGAACCAAACAAAAGTTCAGAACCAAGCCAAAGTTCCAAACCAAGCAAAAGTTCAGAACCAAGCAAAAGTTCAGAACCAAGCAAAAGTTCAGAACCAAGCAAAAGTTCAGAACCAAGCAAAAGTTTAGAACCAAGCAAAAGTTTAGAACCAAGCCAAAGTTCCGAACCAAGCAAAAGTTCAGAACCAAGCAAAAGTTCAGAACCAAGCAAAAGTTCAGAACCAAGCAAAAGTTCATAACCAAGCAAAAGTTCAGAACCAAGCCAAAGTTCCGAACCAAGCAAAAGTTTAGAACAAAGCAAAAGTTCAGAACCAAGCAAAAGTTCAGAACCAAGCAAAAGTTCAGAACCAAGCAAAAGTTCCGAACCAAGCAAAAGTTCCGAACCAAGCAAAAGTTTCGAATGAGTGTTTTGTGTTGATTTATTCCGAACGAAGAAGAATTATTCCGGGTGAAGGTGACATTCCGAACGAGTAATTACTCCAAGTGAGGTATTTTCAGGTTCTTTTTAGTTTCTGTTTTTAATTTTTAATTTTCAAGCTTTATTTTTCCCGCCTTTTTCCGTAGTCGCGCTTTAAGATTACTTGCCTTAGATTTATTTTAGCCTTGCCATAGTTTAAGTTTTAGTTGCATTTTAAGTTTGCCTTAGATAGTTTTAAGTTTGCGGTATTTACTTTAAGTGCCTTTTAATTTCTCGTCACGCTTTTAATTACTTGCCCTTTTATTTTAATTAGACTTAGATTTACTTTTAAGTCATTTACTTTAATTGTTTTGCACATTTTTAATATACTACAACGACACAATTTTGTTTCACCAAAGAACAGCCGAGTCGCATAGTGAACCTAGATCAATTCGATTAGACACACATCAACGAACTTAATTTTAATATACGGGGTGTCAAAAGCCTTGTTCCAATAGCTGGAGTTGACACAGATACTGAGGTCATCTTTGAAGAGAGTCCTCCTACTCAGCAGGACGAAACTCAATTAGTGCTAGCTACCTTCACAGCTGTACCTGTCTATGATTCCCCAGCTCCCCAAACTAAATCGTCAAGAGATCAACACATTCTTCTTGTCAACATTATTGGGGAACCTAATGTAGGGGTTACTACTAGACAGCGAATTCATGACTCAGAGTCAGCCTCAGCCTACGAATGTCTTTTCGCTGAATTTCTCTCTCAGATTGAACCTAAGAGAGTAGCTGAAGCTCTTATGGAAGATGGGTGGGTAGCTGCTATGCAAGAAGAAATTAATCAGTTCAAAAGGAACAAGGTATGGACTCTAGTTCCAGCTCCACCTGGTAAAAATATTACATGCACTAGATGGATCTATAGAAACAAGATGGATGAAATTGGAAACATCATCAGAAACAAGGCTAGGCTGGTTGCACAGGGGTATACACAGACTGAAGGGATTGATTATGATGAAACTTTTGCACCTGTGGCAAGACTTAAAGCTATCAGAATCTTCCTTGCTTATGCTGCATATATGAACTTCATTGTGTATCAGATGGATGTTAAGAGTGCCTTCCTCAATAGAGATTTGGCTAAGGAAGTATATGTTGAACAGCCTGAAGGATTCAAGAACAACGAGTTTCCTAATCATATGTACAGACTACACAAAGCCATGAATGGGCTGAAACAAGCTCCAAGAGCATGGTATGAAACTCTATCTAATTTTTTAACTAATAATAAATTTTTCAGGGGTTCCGTTGATAAAACACTCTTTACCTTCAAGGATAAAAGTGATTTCATCATTGTGCAGATTTATGTGGATGATATCATCTTTGGGTCAACTAATGTTAATCTTAGTAAACGTTTTGCTAAATTGAGACCAAGAAATATGAGATGAGTATGATGGGTGAATTAACTTACTTTTTGGGTTTTCAAATTAAACAATGTCCTAAGGGAATTTCAATTTGTCAAGAAAAGTATGTTAAAGATTTACTTAAAAAATATGACTTAGCTGATTATGCATCAGTGAAATGCCCCATGCTTCCACCCAACAACTTGGGTCCTGATGAGACAGGAATCTTTGTTAATGAGACTTTATATAGAGGCATGATTGGGTCACTCATGTATTTAATAGCCCGTCGTCCTGATATCCAATTCTCCACATGTCTCTATGAAGAAAAGGGAAACTGTGTCAGCTCTGTTTCCCTAAAGCATTATGGCAGACTACCAATAATAGAAGAGCATCTTGTGACAGATGTCTGACAAGTGTCTGTTTAGTGTAGTCACCATCAACCAGTACATGGATTCAACTTCGTACCACTATAAATAGGTTATGTAGCCTAGAGTTAATGTTCAACACTTTGACACATTTCATACATTAACTCTTAGAACTTGTTGAACCAAACAGCTGCGACTGTGTTCATAAGTTAGGTTTTAGTTTGTCCAAAGTGTGCACAACACATTGTCATCAAACGATGTTATCCATAACACTTGTAATTCTTTATTATACAATAATAAGTATTACGTTTGAAAAGTAATTACGTGTGTTGATTGTTTAGTTTATTGTTTCAAGCTTGGATTAGGGACTTTGAGTTTTCATAAGATATTCCCTCACGTGTTCTAAGGGTGTAATAATAGGACTATCTCTAGCATCTAACAACTGTATGTTGAATACCTCACAAACATTGTTTATTAACAGTTCACAATGAGCTCTACCTAGAATTTTTATTAATTGCTATGTATTAGACAATATAATAAGCAAATATATGAATATGCTTAAAATCTTATAGTTAGAAAACATACCAAAGAAGTATGCTCTTCTCCAATGTTCAACATGATTCTTTTTTAACCATTGATATGCTTTAAGGTTAAAATCTTTCAACTCTGGCATATTATTTTCAATCAAAATAGTGGTTGTGAGTGATGCACACTTCCATAGTATTTTCTTGTACTTTGCACCTTTCCAAGTTTGGTTCAGGTATTCATAAATATGCCTAACATAGTTCCTATGCTCAGCATGTGGAAACAACTTTTCAAGTGCTATTAACAGACCCTATAACAAATATTAGTTAACTTAATGATACATCATATTCGTTTTAAATAAAGATCAAAATAATTTTGCTTGAATGGATATCAATACCTTTTTCCTGTCTGTGATGAATGTAAAATTTGAATTGCTGTATAGATCAAAATCATCACCTAGACATTTTAAGAACCAAGTCCAAGAGTATTGTTCTCTGATTCAGCTATGCCATATGAAACATGGTATATGCCATTATTGGCATACACACCCACTACTGTCAGCATTTTTCCTGGATAGTGGCCTCTCATGAATGCACCATCCAAACCAAGCAACTCTGTACCACCCTCTTTATCCCCTTTTCAAAGCACCCAAACACACATATATTCTGTTGAACATTCTTGTTGGACTTTCATGATTTTCTTCACCATATGCATCTATGTTACAAGTAGTATATGGGTCACACCTCATTAACTCACAAACATAGTCCCTCAATAGAGCATGTTGAACCTTAACATCTCCTCTCAAGTACACTTTTGCCTTAGCATTAGCCCTAAATGCTTTGTCCTTTGGAAACAGCTACATGAAACTTTTTTTGAATATGTTCTTGAATTGCTTTAATTGGCATGTTTGGATTCATTATAAGGTGTGATGTGTTTTGAAAGGAAAGTTGAGGTACAATATATGATTTTTTGGATTGCAAGCAATGGTGCTCATTCATGAAGGTTTTTATGATCCACTTTCCATTTTATCCTCTGGATAAATACAATACCCAAGGACAACATATATTGTCTTCTTGTGCATCCTCATTTAGTATCTTACTATGATACGTGTCCAGAGGGTTAGATTGAACAAGTTTTAAATTTATAAACACGAATTACCGAATGAACTAAAAACGTACGGGCAAGTATGACCCTTTTGTTTGTTGTATAATTTTTATTGGTAAACCGAGATCGTTCACGGGGATTCAAAAAACCTATGATCATTCAAAAATCGCATATAGCCTTTTCTATTGTAACAATATGATAACAAATAATAACAAGTAATTTTGATGAGAACTAATAAGATTAAAAACAACAATTGGTAAAGATTAGTTTGGGCATCCGATGTAGTATGATTGTGATGACACGTTAACATATATGATTATGATAATTAGATGGTTAATCCAATCTATTGTTTTCATGAGCTTGAATCTTTGTCAAGACTTTAGTTAAGGAAAACAAGCATTAGACTAAATCACTCAATTCAAAACTTAATCCAATTTTAACTCGTTTAATTCGCAGTTCATTTCACAAACTTGTTAACACTTATAATTATGTTTCTTAGTGATCAAAACTTCTTAGGAAATGGTCAATACAAAAGATAGCCAACCCATAGACAAACCGGCTATGACTTGTTGTTAGAAAATAACCCTTTCGACCTATGAAATCTAACAAAAAATTAAGTTTTGACAACCAATGTCACATGAAACATAAGTACTAATGATTAAAAGGAAAAGCTTGAAATTGAATTAAAAAGTAAATCACAATCACCACCACATCTTCAAACCACAACCACCATCTTACCAAGTGTAAAACGAGCTAGCCACTTATGGACATAAACTCATAAATAATAGTTTTAAAAGTCATAATCAAGAGTCTTACAAAGTGGAAATATAGTGATAATAATTAGGGTAATGATTCCTAAGAGTTTGGTGATGTTAATTTTGCTTTTTGGGCTCCAAAAGTGACTTTTCTTGCACCACCTTGCTCAAATCCGAGAATTGGGTTTTGGACAAGGGAGAGAGAGTTTATTGATGGTAAAATTGGTTATGAGAAGTGAATAATAAGAGCATATGAAAGATGTGACCCCATGGGTCTTATTTATTAACAAATTGATGGCATAGATTTTAATGCATGGATTGTTGTATTTTGCTTGATGCCAAAGTTGTTTTAGACTCCCTAATAGAAGGTTCTTGTGCCTTCTTTAGATGCTTCAAGAATATGGTGCAATTTATATTAGAAATTCTGCCCAAGGAAAAGGAGATGGTGGCAGCTGAAGTTGGCCAGCAATATACTTTATTGCTAGTGGCAGCTGAGTGAAAATGAGATGGTCGCGGCTGAGGATGCCTGGCATCAACTCACACGGTTGGCATCAACTAGTACAAGAAAACAGACTTTATAGGACTCCTATTAGTGTCCTGGTATATTACTTTATAAGACTTTTAACTTAATAGGACCGAAACAAAAGTGTCCTCTATAAAAGGGTTGTAATAGATATTCAAAACACTTTTATATGTCCTAATAAGCATTAATAGTATAAAACCATTTTCTTGGTCGTATAAAAGCATATAATAAGATTATTGATAACCACATTAGAGGATACTTTATGAGGTCCTAATACATGGCTAACTAGTATATGTGACACCCCCAAATTAGGTTTGCAGCAGAATGAACTTGTGTGTCACGTAATGGATCACATAAAAAATGGCATACAAAGCATTGATCATAATTATATGATTTTTAAATATAATTGTTACAAATATTGTCTCTGTACAATCGGTTGAAATGTTGAATATCAATTGTTACAAGTGTTGGGTCAAAAGTTGATGAGTCAAATCACTATGGAAACAAGAAGGACCAAATATGGCATTAGGAAAAACTTCAAGCTGGTGGACATAATACAAGAAAGTTTCCCCTGCTACAAAACTTTCCACTGCTGTGAAGATTCCCCTGCTATATACTAAAAAGATGGAGATTTGGTCAAGTAGTGATAAGAATGAATAATTCTGTTTTGATTTAGTCATTATTATCTTATTTAGTTTCCATGTATCCCTGGGTTCCTTAAGTTATAAAAGGAACACTAGACCGTAGGTTTATTTTTATCAATTCATACTACTCAAATGTAACCTACAGAGTCTTTGATCTCTAGGCATGGGATTCAATGTATACATGCCTAGAGTGGTTTGTGTTAATCATCAATAATACAAACCCTTTGGGAATTATTCATCTTTGTCAAACATCTTGTTCATGATTATCATTCTATTCCGCTATGTTATCATATGAATGATGATCAACCTAGATAAAACGGTTTTTACTGTTTGAGTCTAACGATCTTGGATTCAACAAAAGTTTCTCTAGCAGGGGAAACTTTGTAGTATTTTGTGCACCAGCTTGAAGTTTCACATAATGTCTTATTTGGTCCTTTCTAGTTTCCATGGTGATTTGACTCATCAACTTTTAGCCCAACAATCTTCCCCTAGTTGATGATGTCAAAACACTTCCCCTTAAACGTACAACACCAAAGATCAACAGGCTGAACATTCTTTGTAGACAACTTCCCCTTTTTGACATGATCAAATAGGGGTCTTCTATGTGAACAACCTTGATTTTCAACTACTACTAACCAATATCATACATCAAACCCAAGTATTCTACTTTTCAAAATACCCTCCATGAAGCACATAGGGGATAGTGTTCCTAATAAAAAATGATTTTGAGCAGTAGATACTCACACTAGTTGTAGTAATACCAATAAGCAGCAGAAAAAACCTTCACCTCATTGTTGTATGTGAATGACTAGCACTTTTTAACAATATAGCTTCCCCTTAAATTGTGCTAATCATTTATGAATCTTCAATTCTGTAGGCTTTATGTAATGATTACATATGAAGAAAACTGATTATAACTTACTTGATGATGAAGAAGGATAACCCGAACTTGCATTCTATATCTTGCACTAACCACGTGACAAAGAGAATGTATATACAAAATCCTCATTTACCTTTGAAACGAGACACTGAGCACGATTATGTAACTCCTTCAAGTGATAGAAAATATGTGCATAGAGTACCATAAGAAAAATCACATATTCCTAGATCTTGTATCACTTTGTCATTAGGTGTTTAAGAATAAAACACATACCCGCGAAAATCTACTTCGTCCTCAAATAAATGATAAAAACTTTTCTTCGTAATCATTAAAATTAAAACGAGCCTTTATACCTTTAAACCAGTTGCTGTGAATATACCAAACTCCAACACCATGCTGTCCCAAAACTCATATCTGACAGCAGGGGGAACTTTCAAAAACAGTGGGAATCTATTAATGAAAGCAGGGGGAACTATTGAAGGCAGGGGGATTGTAGCAGGAGGAACTTTTAATAAAAGCAGGGGGAACTTTTTCACAAGCAAGGGGAACTTTTAATGCCCCTGTTTTTGTTATTAACTGTGCCAAACCCACTCAATGTGGGAATGAATTTTATAACAGTAATATAAATAACAAAAACAAAGTGATTAAAAATTACCTACTATGAAAAATATACCAGTGCTTAGTCGTGTACCTACGTAACCAATTCCCAATATCATATCGAACAAACTAACTGTTGCCTTTGACCCTTACCGTGTGAACGCACCACTTCATGCGAATAGAAACAAAACCATAAACCATGATTGACCCAATCATGATCTATCATGTGAAACCACCATTCGTATGAATGTAACTTATTCATCATGTGAACATAATAAAATATTATATTCACCCTACGAATCAAATAGCAGCTCCACCTATTCCTTTTATTTTCTTTTGTTTCATCTGTCGGCAACACAAGTCTTTTAATGCCGCTCCATTATTGTTAAATGAACCCCACGCAATGCTTGCAATTTCATTCAACACCCACACGTGATCATTAATTGGGTCTAGAGGGACCACCGTACCTCTTTTTCTGATATTCAGCAGCAGACATAAGAAGAATAATATGATTATTCACGCTTGTGTGAAATTGGACCCCGAACAACAACAAACATGTCAACGAATATCATTCATCTTTCTTGGCTGTTTGCACATAACTGAACACAAACCCCGTGGCAACAATATTCCTCCCCTACGGCAACAATACCTAATTACTTAGGGTTTCAACATAAACCCTAAATCTTCACAGCAACACTAATAAACATCTTGATTCTCCTAGATATCGAGCCACCCGCTCTGATACCACATGTTGAATCCAAGATCGTTAGACTCAAACAGTCGAAACCGTTTTATCTAGGATGATCAATTGTACATATGAATTAACATAGCGGAATTGCACAATTAATCAAGAACAAGATGTTTAACAAAGATGAAAGATTCCCAAAGAGAGTTTGTATTAATGATTAACACAAACTACTCTAGGTGTGTGTACATTGAATCCCACACCTAGAGATCAATGTTTACAGTAGGTTACATTGTGAATATGAAAGTGATAAACAAAACCTACGTATGGTTCCTTTTATAACATAAGGAAACCATGATACATGGAAACTAAATAATATATTAATGAATAAATCAAAACAGAAATATTCATTCTTATCACTACTTTGACCAAATCTTTTCTTCTTATCACATATGGCAGGGGAAACATACAGCAGGGGAAAGTTTCTCTAGCAGGGGAAACTTTGTAGTATTTTGTCCACCAGCTTGAAGTTTCACATAATGTCTTATTTGGTCCTTTCTAGTTTCCATGGTGATTTGACTCATCAACTTTTAGCCCAACAACTTTCCCCTGCTGTATGTTTCCCCTGCCATATGTGATAAGAAGAAAAGATTTGGTCAAAGTAGTGATAAGAATGAATATTTCTGTTTTGATTTATTCATTAATATATTATTTAGTTTCCATGTATCATGGTTTCCTTATGTTATAAAAGGAACCATACGTAGGTTTTGTTTATCACTTTCATATTCACAATGTAACCTACTGTAAACATTGATCTCTAGGTGTGGGATTCAATGTACACACACCTAGAGTAGTTTGTGTTAATCATTAATACAAACTCTCTTTGGGAATCTTTCATCTTTGTTAAACATCTTGTTCTTGATTAATTGTGCAATTCCGCTATGTTAATTCATATGTACAATTGATCATCCTAGATAAAACGGTTTCGACTGTTTGAGTCTAACGATCTTGGATTCAACAACAAGTATTCTTGTAAAAAACATATCCCCCAATCATTTTGTACTTCTAAATGATGCTCAATCCATGCTCATATAATCCAGCTTAATTTTGCTGAGAAAAACATGCTTAAAACGGTCAATATAAAGTATGTGAATTCATAGGTTTTGTAAATCATAGTTCAGATCGCAAAATGTTTCATATAGTATTGCACAAGGTTTGATAAAATCAAGTTTAGGAATCTCAAAATGTTCCATATAGTAATGCCCAAGGTGTGATAAAATCAAATTCAGAAATATCAAAATGTTCCATGTAATAATGTACTAGGCAATATAAAATCAAGTTCGAGACCTCCAAATATCCCATATAGTATTTCATAAGGTTTGACAAGAATCAAGTTTAGGATCGCAAACATCACAAACGTAGTAATGCACAAAGCCAATACTAAAGCAACTACATTTCCTATTGTCTGTAACTGAAGCTGACTGTTAGGCCCTCAACTAATGAGGACGTTCCGCACATTATCACTCTGTGAACCCATAAGATGAAATCGACATGGTAAACATCTGTTGTCCTGGCCTAGGCACAGTGAGCGCTACTCACCAAATGGGGATAGTCAATACCAAATAGATCTATTTATAACATTCGAGCTATACAACAATTAATAGTTACACCACTGGTCGTGGGCTCAACAATAAGCAAATAAAGTCAAAGGTAACAGTTTAGTTTACGTCCTATAAAAATATGTTGCATGTTTTCTCCCCCAATACTGTTTCAAAACATCTAAAGTAAAATTGTTGGGTCATGAACTCACCTCAAAGTAATAGCAACGGTATAATAGCACAACATAGACATGGATAAATAATAGCTCGTAACAATCCGTAACCTAATTTAAATAAAGTACGTATCACTATACAAGAATAATAACAATAAACGTAGCATTTAATCCCCTATTATGTGCTTGAGTTTATTTAAATAAATCGATGGTTTTTAACAATTGTGAAAGTTTAGCGTTTTAGTAAAATTGTAGTCATTTAATCGGGATATATTTATCAATATTACATATTTTATGGTCGGGACAATTTATTTAACTGGGTCGCTCAATGGGTTAAATATCCTAAATATATTTTATATTTTTATTATAAAAATAATTAAATAAATAAATTAAATATTTAATTTAAAAGAGTTTTAAAAAATGAAACATGTCTCTTTTTAGGAAACTAAAATGTTACTTGTGGGGAAACAAGAAACAATTTATAGAAATGAAAAGTTACCAGAATACGTACAACGTTTCTTTCATATGCCGATAGTGTCAAGATTTGAACTAACGGTGGCAATTATAAGGCAACAGTGGCAAGATCTATATCATGCTTGTAGATGTGGTTGTTTTTTAAAGTAAATAGCGAGTTCATAAGTGGTTCGCGGTACAAACTAAAGGTATCATTAGAAAGCTAGCCGGGTCGTCTAAAGGCCCGTGCTTTTAGTTTTATAGACCGGTGTCGTTTGATAGGGTAAAATCATGTTCGAAGTATGTGTCATGAACTATTTCAAAAGACAAGTGTTCAATGGGTCACTTTCAATCTTGATTACGGTTTCCGACAAGAACTTTGGGTCGAACTAAAAATACGTTCGTGTAGACGGCCATATTTCGTTGTTTACCTGACTCGGGGCAAAGTTGTTTTGAGGGTCAATAACAGGTTGTAACGTGTTGAAATACTAAAAAAGGTTCTATTTTCGATCAACATAAGTGACCTTCGGTCCTTTTCGGCTACTGATTTCTAGCTCGTTTCTTAACCAATTTTAGTAATTCGAGTTGTGCTACATTCTCGAGACTATAGCGTAAAACCCGCATATAAATGCCATGAACAGTACACTATGTAAACATACGAACCAATTAAAACTTTCCATTTATGTCATGAATACGTGTTACAAATATTTAATTCATAAACTACATACGTGTTAGTGCACGATAATTATTAAGTACGTGATAATACACGATAATTATTAAGTATGATAATTATAATCACGAACATGTGATCACGAACATTTTCGAACATGATAATTATTACGTATAATATTTATAACACGACTATTAGAACACGATATATGTACGTATTATATATTTAACACGAACTAGAACAAATAATAAACACGAACGAACACGTAAATTAATTAAACATGGAAAAAGCCCGGGAGACCCTTTTGAGCCTATGGTGTCCGCGACAAACAAAGACAAGGGGGCCAAGCCCACTTTGTTTTTAACTAAAAGGTAAAAAGGAAAACACAGAGTTATCATTCACAAAGTTTTAAAAAAAAATTAGAAACCCTAGCCCCCATATTAGCTAGAGCCGCGACACACATAGGAGACAAGGAGGAGAATTATTGGTCTTCGGTCTTTGAAATATACGTGTTTGTGTTCATGTTCCTAAACCCTTTTCAATCACGTGATCGGTATTCTTAAACCTTCATCCTTTATTTTTATTTTTTTATTTATGAACACATGTAGATCTTTGAAAACAAACAATAAACATGTTATGATTTGGAATAAAACATGAAAAGGGTTTGATTTGGTTTGTGGTTTGGTTCGGCAGCCAACCGAGAGCCTCAAGCTCTCGGTGTCCCTCGTTTAGCCACAGCAAAGACCCCTAGAGGGCTTGGTGTGGGTCTCGACGCAGTAGCAAGCACCACCAGCTTAAGCCGGTGGCTGTTTTGGTTCGAGCAGGGGGAGGCACCAGCACGGCAGGGGGAACCACCGGCCTACTGCCAGTGGGAACTCTGTTCGAGCAAGGGTACACGCACCCAAGCAGGGGAAACCACCGGCTACAGCCGGTGGGGTTTTGTTCAAACAGTGGGGATCGACAGCACCGGCGTGAGCCACGTCAGCACCACCAGCCGCCGGTTGTGGGGGGGGGGGGGTGTTTGGCTAGGCTAACTTTTGGTCACGGGTTTGGACATGGTTTTATTCTTACAAGTTATATGTTTTTTTGAATAATTAAAATAATTAAACATGATTAAAAATAGATTTAATTTATCATGGACTTAGGTTATACTATTTTAACGAATAATACATGTTTTAACCCAAGTATTCTGCTATTTAATTTAGACTATAGTTATTAATTAATTATTAAGACACGGAATATAATTAATTAATAAACACGACTTAGGTTATAACTAATATAATATTAATACATGTTTAACCTAAGTATTTTATACATTTTAATTTAATAAAATCATGCTTATATTTAATTAAATCATATAACCTATAGTTATTTAATTAACATGATATTATTAATAAACTATACTATAATCACATGACTTATGTTATTTAACCAGTAAACTTAAGCTTATATTATTAGCTTATTAATCCAGCTTATTTATAATTATGGAAACTTTCTAATTCAGGAAACTTATTATTTTTGGAAACTTTATATTTTTAGAAATTGATCTATTTTTAGAAACTTCCTATTTTTGGAAACTTTCTATTTTAGGAAAACTGCTATTTTTAGAAAGTTACTTATTATTACACAACAAGTATAATAATACAAGAAATACACGATAATACTTAATCAGAATACATGAAATACATGATAAACACAGCATAATATTAAAATCAGTAAAACAAGACAAGAACATATAAAACAAGCTAAGACATGATATTCAGTTATGTACTCAGTAAGCAGAATACTTATACATGTCCCCTATTTATGTAGAATTAGTGAGATCGGAGTAGGACTTTCATTTCTTTCGTCTTCTTCTTTCACTAGACACAAGGTACGGATTTCCCATCCTTTCAGTATGGACACTCTTTCCTTATTAGGATTCCCTGTTTGCAGCCAACTGTTTTCCGAGTATTGTTTTATATGTTTGATTACTTATGTTAGAATAAGAGCCTAAGCCATGTACATGCATGACCAGTGTCACCTAGTTATGGAGGTACCATAACTATAACACTGGAGGCACTAGTGTTATGACTTCCCCACGGCAAAGTGATTGCTCGTGGCGTCCCTTTTCAGTTTTGGCTATTATATTATATTATCATGTGGGGCGTATAGGTGCATCCTAGTTACATGTTTATCAGTATTATCAGAGTGATTGTGATGTGTGCCTTGCATCCTTCACTAGGAGCTGGTCCCTCCTACCCAGACTATTTAATTAGAGGCAACCCCTCTAATTGCATGACGAGGTATTCCCTCCAAGTATTCATGCACGGTGGAACCTCATGACCTATATGGGCTATTTGGCTAATTAATACAAATTTACATAAAAACATAAGTCTTTTCAAACTATAAAACCGGTTTTATGAACATGTTGCTTAAAACGTATACTTTTCCGCTGCTATTAAGTCTTTATTATGTTTCAGTCATTCATACTATGACATATATCCGTTCACTGAGCGTATTTTCTCAGCCGTTACTTTCCTTTCCATGTCCCAAAACGGCAGATACCCCAGGACAGACTTGAGCATATGGAGGATGTGCATTGGATGGAAGCTGCCTTAGACTTTTTCTCCTTTTGCCTTCTTATACTTATGCTTATTTGGACACTTGTTTAGTCCTTCTCATTTCTTATGCTTTATTTACGTTTTGGGCTTATGTTGGGAACCGATGTTTGATTCTGGTTTTCCCTATGGTCATGTATATTTTAGTACATATTACCTTGCATGCTTTGATGACACGCCATAATTACGCGTAACGGCCCACTTATCAAAGTAGGGTGTTACAATTATGGTATCAGAGCCAAGGCTTCGACCTGTAGGCTCTAAAACTCGACATGTGACTAGTGGGTAGTCACCAGAAGCTTCCTAAGTCAACGCTTGTTATTCCATGTATTGATGTTTTCAACACCTTGTTGTTTTAACCATGATGTTTTCATCGGTATTGTATTACTAATATGGATGAACAACCGTCATCCATTGTAACACCCCCAAATTACCACGTAGCGGAATACCACTATGGGGCGCTACTCATAGCACATCACACACAATCATAGATAACGACCTCAAAAGAGACGTTAAAGATATTATACAATCTTGTCCAAAAAGTTTCCCATCCCAATATATATATATAATCAGAGTAGCGTTGTTCCCAAAAACCGTTACCAATCACAATACATTAATCAAAGACTTAAAAGTCATTTATTCACTTCAAAGGATGGAAAAAAATAATATAAAGTTTAGACAAGTAAGCACCAACTTCCTCCCTGCATGCTCCGCTGCTATCCATCTTGATTACCTGGAATACATGCTAAAAATCATCAACACAAAGGTTGAGCAAGTCTATAGGTTTTACAAATCATTATTTGAACACAAGAATTTTAATCATCTCTATCTTGTCACACAGACAAGTCATATATTTATTGATAAATGCCTTAAGCTCATGCTACTGAACCTTAACCAACACGTCAAACCGTCTCACTTACGGCGCCCCTACTGAAAGGTAATATTGTCATATACCAGCGACCTCTTATACATAATATCCCT
This sequence comes from Glebionis coronaria, assembly GCA_025667525.1. Classification (NCBI taxonomy): domain Eukaryota; kingdom Viridiplantae; phylum Streptophyta; class Magnoliopsida; order Asterales; family Asteraceae; genus Glebionis; species Glebionis coronaria. Next base: position 403,734,820 of record CM046882.1, on the reverse strand, counting down.
TTCAGGTGCTCACAAGGATACATACCCTAGGATAAGGTTTGTCAAACTCAAATAGATCTACCATATGTATTAGCGTTACCTCGCAAGGTAATTAACAACACATGAAATTCAGGGACTTCATAAGACAATGGTACTTAGGCATTTATCATCATATTCGGGTCCAGCATACCGAAAACAACTTGTGTTCCTTTTATAAAAATAAGCATGTATTCCCCCTCGCGGGTTAAAATCATTTACAAATAATAAAAAGCGAGGCTATAGACTTACCTTAATAAGAAGTACCAACAAGACGTTATTCGAGACGAGGAGACGAATGCCGACGTATCAACCGCGACCTATAATAGTTGCGTGTACTTAATTTCACACTGAAAATAATATAACACAAAGAATGATATTTTATACTAGTATATATGTATTAACATGCATACAAATCCATACTTAAGAATCAATACTAAAAAATCTAATAAAAATACATACTTAGAAAAATTCGATAATTTTGAGCTTCTTGACAGCTTTGACTTTCAGGTCTGACCCGCTTAATTGACCTAATAAACGACATTTTCATGATTAAAACTGAAGCATTTTGATGCAAAACGACATTTCGGACAACTTTCTAGTTATACCCGAGACCTGAAACTCAACATAAATTGACCAAAATGCCCCTGCAAGTTCTGCCCGAAATTACAATTTTAACGTTAAAATTTCAGATTTTACTTGTAACTTTTACCCCATTACTACTCGTTAGGTCTGATTCCCACGCGGTGAAGGTAAAACTACATTCTGAACAACTTTAGTGTTTTGGCCGAAGGCCGAAACGGACCATAAATGACCGATTTACCCCTCGAATCAGATCTGTTAAAAAGACAATTTTTTAGAAAATACAGATTTGCAATTAACTAGAAGACCCTCAAATATTCAGTTTCAAGACCACTTTCCACGCGGTAGACGTAAAATGACATTTTAAACAACTTCACAGTTTTACTCGAACACTGAAACGGACAGAAATGATAGATTTACCCCTCGCATCAAATCTGTCAAAAACGACGATTTTTAGAAAAAAAGCAGGTTTTAAATTAGCTAGAATACCCCTAAATTTCCAGATTCAAGACCACTTTCCTTGAGGTAGACGTAAAACGACATTTTAAACAAATTCACAGTTTTACTCGAACACTGAAACGGACCAGAAATGACAGATTTACCCCTCGCATCAGATCTGTAAAAAACGACGATTTTTAGAAAAAACGCAGGTTTTAAATTAGCTAGAATACCCTTAAATTTTCAGTTTCAAGACCACTTTCCTCGCGGTAGACGTAAAACGACATTTTAAACAAGTTTTCAGTTTTAAACGGACTAAAACTGGACGATTTTGCCCTTTTTCGGTTCTGCATCAGATGGTGTGCAGAAAGTAAATCGATAATTTTTCAGAAATTCAAACGAGCATAACTTGCTCATTTTTAAGAGTTAGAAGGCCCATTTTATATCAAAACGTGCGTAAGGACGAGCCCCACGACTAGAAACAATGAAATCACAGTTTATAAAAGTTTAACATGACCGAAATTTATACCTAAAATCAGGACAGCAACTACATAAATTTTTACACATGATCAAATCAATGAATTTCACACATGCAAACACATAACTATCACAATCAATATACATGCAAGAAAAAAAAATCAAAAGATTGAAAAATAAGCACTTACAAAGCTTAACAAAGAAGCAAGAAAACGAAATCAAACACTCCTTGATGGTTGCTTGTATTTGGCCTACTATACCCAACACCAATAGAGAATAAAAATCGACTTTTGGTTGCAACCCCACTTGTTTTTAGCAATATTTATCAACTCTCAATGCTTCCCAAGTATAAAATTCGGATTTCATCACCATTGATGATTTCTTGAAAACTTTGATTTTTCTAAAACACATGAATCATGTTAAATTCATGGTGGGATTTGTTTAGGAATGATAGGTGAATGATCTTGGATGATTTAATTATGATTTGATGAAGAAAATTTGATGTTGATGGTGATGGTGATGATACTGGTGTCGACAGAGGAGAAAGAAGAAACAACAGCTCCTTTTATGTTTGTGTAATAAGTTATGGTAAGTGTGTAAGAACCTACTTGTATAAGTAGTGAGAAAATAAAGGGGTGTTTGGCAACAGGTTTTGTTAGACACATAAAAAGTAAAATAAGGGTGTGTTTGGTTTAGTGTTGGGCTGCGGGTATGAATAAAGCTTCGGCTCAGTTTTTACCAATTAAAATTTACTATAACTAAATCTCGAGCCCGATAATTAAATTAATGCATAACAAATTATAAGAACACGCTTTCGACTCGTTTACAACCGAATACGACCATAAGTCGAAAAATACTAAAAATAAAAATAATAGCTCTCACGGCTAAAATATGGCATTCGTCGTCTTCTCGATTATTTAACGGATAAATTCCATTCGTCAAAACATCAAATAAATTCTCAATCACCGGTTTCAACGTAAACCGTCAAACAATACAATACTTACCATTACTTAGGAATTCAAAATCCGTAACATAGTTAGGGTAAAATAATGGCGTTAAATTCGGGTTATTACATTCTCACCTCCTTAAAGGAGCGACGTCCCGGCGCTCACCTGGCCTCATACTCGTATTGCGTACCCCTAGGAAAGACGAGGGAACTTCTTCCTAAAGAAGTCCTTACGATCCCATGTGAATCTCGATCCACGTCTTGAATTACATCAACACTTCTTCAAGCTAGGCACACACATTTTTTTACGAATTACAAGAAGCTCAATCGACGCCCCAACTTTATTTTTCGTCAAAAGCGAGTTCATCGATACGGACATCATTCGCCGTATACATTACTCTATTGGACGCATTCCGATCTAAATCAAACACAAAAGACATCACTAGGAACGTAAAATCAAGTCACTACATGTTTGCCAAAAAGACAGACCATGCCAAATCAATAATTTCAATCGGGTTAACTCATGCTTGCTAAATAGCCAAGACATGATAAATAAGAAAACTTGACAAGACCTTCGGGTAAGTCCAATCAATTGGAAGGTTGAAAGTTAAAGGATATCCACTGGCCGGATAGCCATGGGTGCATATCAAAAAGAAATAACAAGAAAAATATTTTCGTCATCGGAGGGCTCACACTCGGATTCATACGCAAAAGATAATACAAGAACACCATCTCATTTCTGCCCACGCGCATCAAAGTCTCAATAAACATCGTCGTTGAAGGTCAAAAAGATATTACATGGTACGTGTTCTCCATGATCGGACGTCATTGGACAATGCCGTCTCAAGTTCTCAAAACTTACGATCATTCGACTAGATAACATACCACATAAGTATCTAAAAGCAAAGGTCGAACATAAACATCAAATACATATTTCCACCGTTGATCATCGTGAAAACCTTGAACGAACCCTTGATAATACAACTTGATCTCCAAAGTCTTTACACTTGCGGTGTCGGATTCAACATACTCCTCGAAGTGATAACGAATTTATTAATTCCAATCATTAAGAAATTAGGTCCATTGGCGAAGATTCACAACATACCGGACATACCATTAACTTCTGCTTCAACATTCATCAAACGAAGGCGTCCCAATAATTCCTTCTTCAGTGCTCAAAGTGATACATCATTTTCTTTGTTTAATTCGTCATGCTGGCCCCCAAGAGTTTCGTCATCAAGAAAAGTCTTCAGTGACCCTTCGATAGTAGCAAGTAAAATTACAAAATCTTCACATCCATGATAAGTTGCCATTTATAACTCGATCCTCAGTCAATCCACAAGTACATGCATAGATCCTGGTGACGTTTAAACAAGTCGTCTATTCTCGGAACGGTCAATGGTTCTTAACAATCTGCTTATAAAGCTCACGATAATCGAGACACATTAGAAATGGTCCATAAAAAAAATCATAATTCGAGAGAAGTCCAACGGGTTACTCGTTCATAGATGATAATCGACTATCATCATAACGACGGCACCGAACGATTCATATCAACGAAACACGATTCGAAGAATGACGTACGCACACCAAACATCCACAAATCGAGCCAGACATACTTGAGCCCACTCATTTATAACTCCTTGTCGACATCAAAAGGCGTCCCCTTTCATGTATAGAAGTTTTTATAAATTTACGGTTCGGGAACTTATAAACTTCTTGTTCAAATGAAAAGGCGTCCCAATCCATTTCAACGAGACGATTATAAGTCATCCTACTCAAGTATTACTACCTCTCAACACGATATCATATCCAAATACCATAGTAAATACAAGGTGTCAATAAACTTACATCATGATTTCCGTATTCAAACGTCCCATTCCATTTGAATAAGGAAAACACAACAATCTAAGGTCCAGTGGTTTAAAATTTTCTTATTCAAATGTCCTAATCCATTTAAATAAGGAAACCTTAAACAACTCATAGTTGGGCGAGTTAAAATCTCTATATCTAAATGTCCCATTCCATTTAGATACAAGGTTTTAAGTCACTCAACCGAATGACTACTACGAGCATATCTTTGTTGTACCCAACTATATATATTTTATTAGGATATATATATCTTAAGTCCAACATTGGCATGCTCCTTTTCGCCAATAAAACGTAGTCATATAAAATCAAATCACACGTAGCATTACATAGAAGATGTCGCCTCGGATAAATGATTCTTCAAAATCATAAGAAGTATTCAGAACACGAATATCACATCAATCAACTACGTTTCGAAAGGAGATGTCCTAAAATGGCACATCACGATACGATGACAACAATCGAACTTAAACAAGTCGATATGCAATAGATTACGAAACAATATACATACTCAAAGTATCAAACGAGTTTCACACTCGTATTCAGATAATACATAATTATCAAGATCGGTGATTGGCAGTGAGGCCAAATCCGATACAAAACCGTATTATAAAATGTACGACAATCATTCAAGGAACATTGCTTCGCGTGCAATGCCTTTAAATACCATAGTATATGCATATACATACTACCATTCCTACATACACATAGGTTCACATAATGACAATCAATCATAAAGTAAGACAAGAATAGCCTTACCGGAGCCATGCGGAGTAGTTGCGTGCTTACAACTTTTTAGAACATACCAAAAGTTATAGTTAGGTTTTTCAAAATCGACCTAGTTCTCTATAACTTGTGGCTCTGATACCAATTTGTAACACCCCCAAATTACCACGCATCGGAATACCACTATGGGGCGCTACTCATAGCACATCACACACAATCATAGAAAACGACCTCAAAAGAGACGTTAAAGATATTATACAATCTTGTCCAAAAAGTCTCCCATCCCAATATATATATAAAATCAGAGTAGCGTTGGTCCCAAAAACCGTTACCAATCACAATACATTAATCAAAGACTTAAAAGTCATTTATTCACTTCAAAGGATGGAAAAAATAATATAAAGTTTAGACAAGTAAGCACCAACTTCCTCCCTGCATGCTCTGCTGCTATCCATCTTGATTACCTGAAATACATGCTAAAAATCATCAACACAAAGGTTGAGCAAGTCTATAGGTTTTACAAATCATTATTTGAACACAAGAATTTTAATCATCTCTATCTTGTCACACAGACAAGTCATATATTTATCGATAAATGCCTTAAGCTCATGCTACTAAACCTTAACCAATACGTCAAACCGTCTCACTTACGGCGCCCCTACTGAAAGGTAATATTGTCATATACCAGCGACCTCTTATACATAATATCCCTTTCAGGTGCTCACAAGGATACATACCCTAGGATAAGGTTTGTCAAACTCAAATAGATCTACCATATGCATTAGCGTTTACCTCGCAAGGTAATTAACAGCACATGAAATTCAGGGACTTCATAAGACAATGGTACTTAGGCATTTATCATCATATTCGGGTCCAGCATACCGAAAACAACTTGTGTTCCTTTTATAAAAACAAGCATGTATTCCCCCTCGCGGGTTAAAATCATTTACAAATAATAAAAAGCGAGGCTATAGACTTACCTTAATAAGAAGCAAACAAGACGTTATTCGAGACGAGGAGACGAATGCCGACGTATCAACCGCGATCTATAATAGTTGCGTGTACTTAATTTCACACTTAAAAGAATATAACATAAAGAATGATATTTTATACTAGTATATATGTATTAACATGCATACAAATCCATACTTAAGAATCAATGCTCAAAAATCTAATAAAAATATATATTTAGAAAAATTCGACAATTTTGACCTTCTTGACAGCTTTGACTTTCAGGTCTGACCCGCTTAATTGACTCACTAAACGACATTTTCATGATTAAAGACTGAATCATTTTGATGGAAAACGACATTTCGGACAACTTTCTAGTTATACCCGAGACCTGAAACTCAACATAAATTGACCAAAATGCCCCTGCAAGTTCTGCCCGAAATTACAATTTTAACGTTAAAATTTCAGATTTTACTTGTAACTTTTACCCCATTACTACTCGTTAGGTCTGATTCCCACGCGGTGAAGGTAAAACAACATTCTGAACAACTTTCGTGTTTCAGCCGAAGGCCGAAACGGACCATAAATGACCGATTTACCCCTCGAATCAGATCTGTTAAAAAGACAATTTTTTAGAAAATACAGATTTGCAATTAACTAGAAGACCCTCAAATATTCAGTTTCAAGACCACTTTCCTCGCGGTAGACGTAAAATGACATTTTAAAAAACTTCACAGTTTTACTCGAACACTGAAACGGAGCAGAAATGACAGATTTACCCCTCGCATCAGATCTGTCAAAAACGACGATTTTTAGAAAAAACGCAGGTTTTAAATTAGCTAGAATACCCCTAAATTTTCAGTTTCAAGACCACTTTCCTCGCGGTAGACGTAAAACGACATTTTAAACAACTTCACAGTTTTACTCGAACACTGAAACGGACCAGAAATGACAGATTTACCCCTCACATCAGATCTGTCAAAAACGACGATTTTTAGAAAAAACGCAGGTTTTAAATTAGCTAGAATACCCCTAAATTTTTAGTTTCAAGACCACTTTCCTCGCGATATACGTAAAACGACATTTTAAACAAGTTTTCAGTTTTACTCGAACCCTGAAACGGACTAAAAATGGACGATTTTGCCCTTTTTCGGTTCTGCATAGATGGTGTGCAGAAAGTAAATCGATAATTTTTCAGAAATTCAAACGAGCATAACTTGCTCATTTTTAAGAGTTAGAAGGCCCATTTTATATCAAAACGTGCGTAAGGACGAGCCCCACGACTAGAAACAATGAAATCTCAGTTTATAAAAGTTTAACATGACCGAAATTTATACCTAAAATCAGGACAGCAACTATATAAATTTTTACACATGATCAAATCAATGAATTTCACACATGCAACCACATAACTATCACAATCAATATGCATGCAAGAAAAAAAAAATCAAAAGATTGAAAAATAAGCACTTACAAAGCTTAACAAAGAAGCAAGAAAACGAAATCAAACACTCCTTGATGGTTGCTTGTATTTGGCCTACTATACCCAACACCAATAGAGAATCAAAAACGACTTTTGGTTGCAACCCCACTTGTTTTTAGCAATATTTATCAACTCTCAATGCTTCTCAAGTATAAAATTCGGATTTCATCACCATTGATGATTTCTTGAAAACTTTGATTTTTCTAAAACACATGAATCATGTTAAATTCATGGTGGGATTTGTTTAGGAATGATAGGTGAATGATCTTGGATGATTTAATTATGATTTGATGAAGAAAATTTGATGTTGATGGTGATGGTGATGATACTGGTATCGACAGAGGAGAAAGAAGAAACAACAGCTCTTTTTATGTTTGTGTAATAAGTTATGGTAAGTGTGTAAGAACCTACTTGTATAAGTAGTGAGAAAATACCAGGGTGTTTGGAAACAGGTTTTGTTAGACACATAAAAAGTAAAATAAGGGTGTGTTTGGTTTAGTGTTGGGCCGCGGGTATGAATAAAGCTTCGGCTAAGTTTTTACCAATTAAAATTTACTATAACTAAATCTCGAGCCCGATAATTAAATTAATGCAAAACAAATTATAAGAACACGCTTTCGACTCGTTTACAACCGAATACGACCATAAGTCGAAAAATACTAAAAATAAAAATAATAGCTCTCACGGCTAAAATATGGCATTCATCGTCTTCTCGATTATTTAACGGATAAATTCCATTCGTCAAAACATCAAATAAAGTCTCAATCACCGGTTTCAACATAAACCGTCAAACAATACAATACTTACCATTACTTAGGAATTCAAAATCCGTAACATAGTTAGGGTAAAATAATGGCGTTAAATTCGGGTTATTGCATCCATACTTAGTTATGTGTTATTGTTTCATGCATGATGTTCCTCGTGAACTGTGGCTAATATGGACTGAACCCCAGTAGTTCATAATTGGTCACATAAATTTTTTTTCTGTTAAGTTTTGACAGTTGATTTTCTCTCATTTATTTCATGTATTATTGTTGCAGGTATTTTGACTAAGTAATGGTTGGTACATGACTGGCCATATTTAGTCGCATGTGCTTTTAATCGAATCATTTTGTTTTGATGAACCGACCCATAAGCGTTCATCCTCGTCATGTCATTTTGTTTAGGTGAACCGACCCATAGACGTTCACCCAAACCCATGTCGTTTCATTATCATGCATCCATACACTGTTTTCATGCATAAATCCTTCATGTTTACATGCATAATTTTTTCATGATTATGTATTATGTCCAAATCAAATAAATCATGTCAAATTTTATTTTTGAACCGACCCATGGTCGTCCACACCAACGATGTTCGGATTCATTTCATTACAGTCAAAAATATTTTTTTTCATGTCCCCTCATAAGTTACTATGTCTTTTTATGTCAAGTATGTTTTTCATACTATCATGGTTAACTTCGTTTTCATGCTGATTATGTTTTATACTCCTTCATGTTAAGTTTGTTCCATGTTTCTTCACGTTGAATTCGTCTTCATGCTCATTATGTCTTACGTTTTTATGTGAATTATGCTTTCATCATGATGATTATGCTTTCATGCAAGACACTAATGGATTTCATGTAATCCTGCTTTCACGATAGTCATCGTTGGTTTTCATTAATCATGCTTTCATGCAGATCATCATTGGAATTCGTTTAACCACACTTTTAGCGTTTCTCTATGCAACCAGAATGATGTCTATACTGGCATTGCCAGGTTATCACGATGGTTTTCTAACTGTTTAACCAATTATTTTTTTCTTTCAAATCATATCAGATGATCGACCCCATACCGATCATTTCATGTGCATTCCATGTGTACTCCATGTACCGTATTCCAGGTGTATTATACATACTGTAATCCATGTGTATTTCACTTGCAATATTCCACGATTATTCACTAGTCGATTCTAAATCATCTCAGGCTTATTCCACTTGCTGATATTCTACAAGATTGCTGATGCCACTCATAACTTGGAGATGTTACTAAAGGTTGATGCTGCTGATTTTTAGAGACGCTACGAGATGCTGATGCTGATCACAACTGGGAGATTTTAGAATACTAAGACAAAGGCGTTAGATCAAAGCGATCGGACGAGGAGATGCTTCACCACCAAACGATTTCCAACACAATCCAAGTCCCTAATTCTTAGTTACATGTCACACGTCATTCGGTTGTCGTTTTAGTCTTATGAGTGGAAACCGGTACCAGCCGGCCAATCAGCTGAATGGGTACATGAATCACAGTCATGAGAATGACCGTCATGGAACTGACAGACAAAACGAGAGTAACCGCTACTGTGATAGAAACTATCCTAGCAATCGTAACAGAAGCTCTGGCCACATACGTGATCAGAATTACAAGGGTCAGTAGTCCAACCGCTCCACCAATTCTGGCATAATAACCTGAGAGTTTCAATTTTATTCGTTTTACACCTCGAGATACATGTCAAGAAATCAGTCAGGACACATGTCTCACATATGTTTTCTAAAGACACATGTCAAGACACCCGTCAAGACACATGTCATACTTATATTTCCCAAGACACGAGTCAAGACACATGACTCGCGCCTATCTTCTGAATCATCCCTAAGAAATTTAGGGTACCCTCCAAGGGGTATCCAGTTGTTGTGCCATGTATTAATCAGGCCACAAACATCTCGGTACCTTCACCGGCATTTTAGTCGTATTTGGACAAACAGACAGGAAAAACACATTCAGTGAGACCTGTCACGTTTGCTTCTTGACACTTTCATTTATTGAACCCATACTTCATATATTCATGACCATAAAGGACGCCGTTCGTATCACCTATGTATACGAAGGTTTTTCCATCAGTCTAATGATAAGATCCAATCTGCTAACGCACTTACCTTGGACTGATGCAAGTTAAATATGATTTTGATTATGGACTAAGAACAACACCCCATGCTACGATTAGTCGCCATTCATATCAGATCATGTACAGCGATGTTCAGGCTCCTGAATACATTCAGTATGATTTCCCATCAGGAAAATCTATACAAATAGTTATGCTTTACAAGCACGTGTTTGTTGTTCCATGGCTGCAAAGATTCCATCTATTTTGATGACACGACTTCTGATGTCTCTTACTCATTACCACATGTATTCTAGAGTAACCTTCTAAGAGAGGGACGGTAACATGGGATGTGTTGAATACCGTTGATTTAAACAAATCACCATTCATGACCGTTATCCTCCTCCACGTATTGATGACGTGTCCAATCGACTTTAGGGTGTTGAGCACTTTTCCATGATCGGATTCATGATCATGCTGCCAACAGTGACGAGGGAAATAGAAGGGCATTTCATAATTGCAACTCGTGCACGATTTGGTTATGCTAAGTTCATAATGTTGTTTCAGTCTTATGAATGCTCCAACAGTATTATGGATTTAATAGATCGAGTTTCCAGTAACTCATAAACAAATTTCTATCATTCCTCTTCTATGAAAATCTAATCTTCTCTAAGTCTAGAGATGAGCACGAAGACCCTCTTCATGCCATGTTACAAAAGAATAATTTTTCACCTTGAAATTTTCTAAGATAAATTCTGGTTGATTACAGTGACACGCTGAATCACATGGATTTTCACGATTAATCTTACCATGACTCAGCTTATGCTTGAAGGTAAGAACCCTACACTACATTAGGTGTTCTAGAAAATCCTACGCTAAGAGAAGTCTAATTTCGGAGGCTCATGGTTTCGCAAACTCCTACGTATCAAGTTTCTATGAAGCAAGATACAGTTACGTTCATATCTAAGTACCTGTCATACCTACAGGTTAAGATAGAACACCAACAGACTAGGATATTTTTCCATCATCAGAAATTGTGAACAAAAATGGGACAACATCTCCATGGATTCCAGTTACCAGCTTACCGCAAACTCAAAAGAAGCATGATGCTATCTGGGTTATTGTCAACAGTTTGACCAAGTCTGAAGAATTCTTACATCCGCAAGGATTTTAGAGTCAGCAGATTGATCAGACATATTCCCGCCAAGGTTCATCCGATCACTTAGTAATCCCTCAGCTATCGGGCCAGACAAAGGTTCGCATTTGTGTTCCTTATTTACGTTCACGTCCTTGTCCTAATTTTACGACTTGCTCTCGCACTCACGTTCATGACATTGTTCTTGTTCATGATCGTATCCTGGCGTACGATTTACGTTTTACTTTTCATTCCGGAAAGTTTTGCAGAAACTTGGGAGATCAGAATCCAAGCCAATAAACTTTTCATAATCTCGTATCAGTGGTGTTATCTACTTACTTATCTCATGTTCACGATATGATTTACATGTCATGTTCATTCCACGTTCTTCATATCATGTCCAAGATATGTGGCGCGTATCATCGTCCACCAAATGTTCTAATATTACACTCACCATATCTCCGCGTATCACGTTCACAATTGTTCACGTATCACGTTCAAAATTGTTCACGTACTACGTTTCAGTATGTCTCACGCATCATTGCTAAGACGTTACTAATATCAATTAGCCTAGGTTATTTTTGCATCGTAACGTTTCATTTACCTTTGCGCGTTAATTATTATCCCCTCGATCAAATTCAGGAGGATCTATCTTACGTTGATAACCAGGAACTTTTACGTATTGTCAAGTCAAGGCCAGGAGGACCAAGAGTTATCATTTGTGTCAAGATCTTGTGGAAGAACCGTTCCGAGAGGGAAGCCACTTGGTAACGGAGGAGTCCATCTGGATTTTATCTACTCATCCTTCCATAATTCAGTTATGTTCTTTTCAGGCACGTCATGTTCCATGTCCTTGTCAGTCATGTCACATCCATGTTCTTTTCAGTTTACGTTATCTATAATTCGAGGACGAATTATTCTTTTTAGGGGGGAAGAGTTGTAAAACCCGTATATAAATGCCATGAACAGTACACTACGTAAACATACGAACCAATTAAAACTTTCCATTTATGTCATGAACACGTGTTACAAATATTTAATTCAGAAACTACGTACGTGTTAGTGCATGATAATTATTACGTACGTGATAATACACGATAATTATTAAGTATGATAATTATAATCACACACATGTGATCACGAACATTTTCGAACATGATAATTATTACGTATAATAATTATAACATGACTATTAGAACACGATATATGTACGTAGTATATATTTAACACGAACTAGAACGAATAATAAACACGAACGAACACGTAAATTAATTAAACATGGAAAAAGCCAGGGAGACCCTTTTAGGCCTATGGTGTCCGCGGAAAACAAAGACAAGGGGCCAAGCCCACTTTGTTTTTAACTAAAAGGTAAAAAGGAAAACACACAGTTATCATTCACAGAGTTTTTACAAAAAAATTAGAAACCCTAGCCCCCATAGAAGCTAGAGTCGCGGCACACATAGGAGACAAGGAGGAGAATTTTTGGTCTTCGATCTTTGATATATACGTGTTTGTGTTCGTGTTCCTAAACCATTTTCAATCACGTGATCGGTATTCTTAAACCTTCATCCTTTATTTTTTTTAATTTAGTTATGAACACATGTAGATCTTTGAAAACAAACGATAAACATGTTATGATTTGGAATAAAACATGAAAAGGGTTTGATTTGGTTTGTGGTTTGGTTCGGCAGCCAACTGAGATCCTCAAGCTCTCGGTGTCCCTCGTTTAGCCACAACCGAGACCCCTAGAGGGCTCGGTGTGGGTATCGGCGCAGTAGCAAGCACAACCGGCTTAAGCCAGTGGCTGTTTTGGTTTGAGCAGGGGGAGGCACCAGCACGGTAGGGAAACCACCGACCTACTGCCGGTGGGAACTCTGTTTGAGCAGGGGGTACACGCAGCCAAGCAGGGGAAACCATCGGCTACAGTCGGTGGGGTTTTGTTCAAGCAGTGGGGACCGACAGCGCCGACATGAGCCACGACAGCACCACCAGCCGCCGGTTGGGGGGGGGGGGGTGTTTGGCTCGGCTTACTTTTGGTCACGAGTTCGGGCTTGGTTTTATTCTTACAAGTTATATGTTTTTTTTGAATAATTAAATTAATTAAACATGATTAAAATTTAATTTAATTTATCATGGGCTTAGGTTATATTATTTTAATAAATAATACATGTTTTAACCTAAGTATTTTGCCATTTAATTTAGACTATAGTTATTAATTAATTATTAAGACATAGAATATATTTAATTAATAAACATGACTTAGGTTATAATTAATATAATATTAATACATGCTTATATTTAATTTAATTTAGACTATAGTTATTAACCTAAATATTTTATACACCTTAATTTAATTAAATCATGCTTATATTTAATTAAATCATATAACCTATAGTTATTTAATTAACATGATATTATTAATAAACTATACTATAATCACATGACTTATGTTATTTAACCACTAAACTTAAGCTTATATTATTAGCTTATTAATCCAGCTTATTTCTAATTATGGAAACTTACTATTTTTGGAAACTTTCTAATTTTAGAAACTAATCTATTTTTGGAAACTTTCTTTTTTTGGAGACTTTCTATTTTAGGAAACCTGCTATTTTTAGAAAGTTACTTATTATTACACAACAAGTATAATAATACAAGAAATACACGATAATACTTAATCAGAATACATGAAATACATGATAAACACAACATAATATTAAAATAAGTAAAACAAGACCAGAACATATAAAACAAGCTAAGACATGATATAATCAGTTACGTACTCAGTAAGCAGAATACTTATACATGTCCCCTATTTATGTAGCATTAGTGAGATCGGAGTAGGACTTTCATTTCTTTCATCTTTTTCCTTCACTGGACACAAGGTACGGATTTCCCGTCCTTTCAGTATGGACATTCTTTCCTTATTAGGATTCTCCGTTTGCAGCCAACTGTTTTCCCAGTATTGTTTTCTATGTTTGATTACTTATGTTAGAATAAGAGCCTAAGCCATATACATGCATGACTAGTTTCACCTAGTTATGGAGGTACCATAACCATAACACTAGAGGCACCAATGTTATGACTTCCTCACGGCGAAGTGATTGCTCATGGTGGCCCTTTTCAGTTTTGGCCATTATATTATATTATCATGTGGGGCGTATGGGTGCATCCTAGTTACATGTTTATCAGTATTAACAGAGTGATTGCGACGTGTGCCTTGCATCCTTCACTAGGAGCTGATCCCTCCTACCCAGACTATTTAATTAGAGGCAACCCCTCTAATTGCATGACGAGGTCTCCCCTCCAAGTATTCATGCACGGTCGAACCTCATGACCTATATAGGCTATTTGGCTAATTAATACAGATTTACATAAAAACATAAGTCTTTTCAAATTATAAAACCGGTTTTATGAACATGATTCCAGGTTGCTTAGAACTTATACTTTTCCGCTACTATTAACTCTTTATTATGTTTCAGTCATTCTTACTATGTCATATATCCGTTCACTGAGCGTATTTGCTCAGCCGTTACTTTCCTTTCCATGTCCCAAAACGGCAGGTACCCCAGGACAGACTTGAGCATATGGAGGACGTGTATAGGATGGAAGTTGGCTTAGACTTCTTCTCCTTTTGCCTTCTTATACTTATGCTTATTTGGAGACTTGTTTATTCCTTCTCATCTCTTATGCTTTATTTACGTTTTGGGCTTATGTTGGGAACCGATGTTTGATTCCGGTTTTCCCTATGGTCATGTATGTTTTAGTACATATTACCTTGCATGCTTTGATGACACGCCATAATTACGTGTAACAATCCACTTATCAAAGTGGGGTGTTACATATAGGGTACGTTTTTACCCCATAATACCCGTGGGTACTC
This sequence comes from Glebionis coronaria, assembly GCA_025667525.1. Classification (NCBI taxonomy): domain Eukaryota; kingdom Viridiplantae; phylum Streptophyta; class Magnoliopsida; order Asterales; family Asteraceae; genus Glebionis; species Glebionis coronaria. The sequence continues at coordinate 403,719,454 of CM046882.1, read as the reverse complement.
GACTCTAGGCGCCTCGTTTTGGGTCACAAATATTGTGGTTTCACCTTCGTCTACATATTATGGTTCACTGTATTTTTCTAAACTAAATTCACTTTATGGTTTTAACACGCGGGGTCGTTCGAATTTTAGGCAAAGGTTTATATTAGCTCAGGTTACAGGAGACATAATGCAAACATATTAAATGGTTTCTTGCCATATTAACTTCAAGCACAATACTAGAGGAATGCATAATGAACGAGATAAGAACAAAGATATAAGACTCACAAATGGGTCGAGTTTAAGTGATGGACTAGGAATAAGCATAACCAATGATTCCAAAACCGCCGGCTACCAGTTACCCGACGTGCACCCTTATCTTGGCAAAACTAACCTGATCTTTTCCAATCTTCCGTAACCGTAACCTTGCTTTCTAACCCTTCTTATGAAGACCTACCTATTCACAACCTTTGAATAACTTGAATGATCTTGCCCAAAGGGGAAAATATGGTATTGTGTGTTAAATTTGAAACCAAGGCAATAGGAAGAGTTGTGTTTTGTTGGATATTGTGAACCGAATTCTATAAGAAATAAGAGAAAGTGTTTGTGATTTCTTTGCTAAATAGGGTATGTATACAAGTATGAGTTTAGCTAGATTTTGTAAATCTATGGATCTTACACACAAGTACTACTATGTTGTACACTTGCCCTTTCTTTTCATTTCGAAGCCATGTATGAGGCTTCTAGGGAGGATTTGAGGAGACACGGTTAGGGGTCATAAGGTTCAAGGTATAAACAAGTGGTGATTACTCTTTCCACATATCCTAGGATCCGATCTCTATGTTAAGGGGTGACGTGTTCGGCTTGTGGTGGAAGGGAATGAGGGAGTATAACATATCTATCATAGGATTTTGCAAGATTGTCCTAGGATCCTATATGAACAAGGTTTCTTCTAAAGGAGGGTGATTTTGTTTTGATTTTGTTGGATATTATCCCATGTGTGTAATATAAGGAATCCAAGGAAAGTAAATGTTTAAGGTTTTATCTAGACATGACTATGTATACATCATTTTAATTTATTTGGTATCTTGTATATGAAAATAAATGTTCAAGGTGATTATGTACTTAAAATATGGCTAAGATGTTCTAAGATATTTTATTGAGTCGAATTTGTGATATTTATTTGATGTTGAACAAGTCTTGGTTAAATGTACTAACGATTCGTGTCTAAAAATTTAATTTACATAGTTTCTAGTCCGTCTTGGTATGTAATACTTTAGATACTCACTATTAATTTTATTTATATAAATAATATAATTAATGATATTATGCTCATCAAAATGTGTATGGATACTAAAATGAATTAAATGGTAGCTATATGGTTAAACTGTTATGTTTTTAAGTAATGTACGTAACTATATAGTATTTACTATATTATGATCTCGTATGTAAAGGTGGTCGATAAAATTATTATAGGATGAATGGTAATAAGAATGGAACTGATGACATGTCAAAAAGTTAAAAATCAGAAATATTACAGTCTCTATCCGTTATTTTAGCTTTGTCCTCAAAGCTTAAGGCGAAGTCACTCGTCCAGTGAACAAGTGGACAATATTTTTCAACGAGTCTTCTTGTTCCCTCGTGAACTCAAGTTAAACTCATAGGTGATATTTAGAATATAGTTATTGATCGGATTCCTCGGACAAGTTAGTTTAATGCACACAAATGGCTCAAAAAGTAACTTGTCTTTTAAACTTTGATAATTTACATGTTTGGTCCTTCTATTTTGGTAACGTGGCTCGTATGGCACAAATAGTTTTACAATAATAAAAATAGTCTAGGGCTCGAGTTGATCTTTGGAAAAGTCAAGATTAGTCCCTCTAGTTGAAATGTTACATATATGGCCTAAATAGATTTCCACATGTTATCTCCCCCCAAGTCTTGGTATTTTTACAACAGCCTCCTAGTTTTTCCCAAAAAGTTTTAAATACACCCCTAGGGCTCGGATTAGGTTTTCGAAAGGGGCAAAATCAACCCTTAGGTTTTTAGCTCATGTTAGATTAACTAGGGCTTGTTTTAAGTTTGTTAAAATCCATGTTTTAGTCCCTAGAGTTTTACAATACTCGTCTTTTTATTCTAGGGCTTGAAATATGTTTAAAAATTGCAAAATGAGTCCCCGATAGTTCTAAAAATTAAGCTTAGCCCAAAAGATCTAGCAAAAGGTTCATTAAATCATATTCGAGTTCTAATAAGTTTACAAGGTTGGATAAAATAGGACAAGCTCGTTTTAAGTCTCGGTTCTATTTAAATGGACTTCATGGGCCTCGGTATGAATAGATAAGGCTCATTAACGTTTTAATAGTTCTTCAAGAGGTTTTTAAGTCTATTAAGGTTCAATAAGTTTATGTGAGTTTATTATTCTCATGTTGGGTCAAGAATAAGCCGAGAATCCTTAGCATAATGCTATGATCCAAGAGAAATGAACACGAATTTTTCCTAGGTTTCTTGATTCTTGCGTGTAACGTAAAAATGGCAATGATAAAAGGACATAATAATGATAAGATATTTTTGGAGGAACCGTGAGTAAAAAAGAGTACGCTCCATAGCTAGATTAATAAAATAATATCGATAATGAGTCACGTCGAACGCATTTAAGCCCACTTGTTTATAAATTTTTATTTACATCGATAAGCGTCCTCATCCATGTAAAGTAAAAATTTATAACTTCATCGTTTGGTGACCTATAATTTCTTTATTCAAACGAAAAAGCATCCGAATTCGTTTCAATAAAGATTTCATAGCCCCTCCTACTTAAATATTCCCGATAAGGCTTACCATCAAATAAATAAAATATCTAAGAAAATAGATATTACTAAGAGGGTTTACAGCTAATTTATTTATAAGTTTCGTCTTCAGACGTCCCATACCATCTTAATAAGAAATCATAAATAAGATTTAGTTAGATACTAAATGATTTTATGGGTACAATTTAGTTAGATTTTTCAAGATTTACTAAAATCTAGTTAGATTTTCCTAAGATTTGTTATGTACTAGATTGTTTATGGGGTTACAATGCATTTTTCGGGCCATTATTCTTCATAAGCGATTCTATAAATGTTTGAGGAGCGATGGCACTTTAAATCCTAAACCCAACCACTCACTCAAAATGTAATATCGAGATGAAACATCTTTTGTACAAAGCTCCCTACCAACACGACATGTTTATATTCCAAAAAGGGTTTCATTAAATACTTATAAGTATTTAATAGTTTCATAAAGATATTTACAGTTTAGATCTTCCAGTTCCAAAAGTTACACTTTTAGTCTCTATTTTTCACAAATAGCAGCGGATAAAACAATCGTAATATGTAAAGCACGTATAGGATTAGTATCTAGTACTAAAATGAATTATAAATGCATAAGATTATAAATGTTCATTTAAATATTATAATTATGCATGCTCGCTATGCTAAATGTTCTCTAAGTATGTCCCTCAAAACCCTAGTTTTTGAAATTTTAGTCTAGTTATAAAATAAAAAATTTATTTTTGATCTGGTTCTCTATAATCATTGCTCTAATATGACACCCCCAAATTAGGTTTGCAGCGGAATGAACTTGGGTGTCACGTAATGGATCACAGAACAAATGGCATGCAAAGCATTGATCATAATTATATGATTTTTAAATACAATTGTTACAAATATTGTCTCAGTACAATTGGTTGAAATGTTGAATATCAGTTGTTACAAGTATCCCAGTGAAAAACAAATCTCCCAATCATTTTCATGCTCCTAATGATGCTCAGCCCATGCTCATATAATCTAGCTTGATTTCTTGAGAAAAACATGCTTAAAACGGTCAACATAAAGTTGGTGAATTCATAGGTTTTTTAAATCATAGTTCAGATCTCAAAATGTTTCATATAAAACTCCACAAGGTTTGATAAAATCAAGTTCAGGAATCTCAAAATGTTCCATATAGTAATGCCCAAGGTGTGATAAAATCAAGTTCAGAAATATCAAAGTGTTCCATGTAGTAACTAAGCAATATAAAGTCAAGTTCATGACCTACAAGTATTCCATATAGTATTTCACAAGGTTTGACAAGAATCAAGTTTAGGATCGCAAACATCACAGTGAGCGTTACTCACCCAGATGAGGATAGTCAATCCCAAATATATTTATTTATAACATTCGAGCTATACAACAATTAACAGTTACACCACGGGCCGTGGTCTCAACAATAGGCAAATGAAATCAAATGTAACAGTTCAGTTTGCGTCCTATAAAAATATGTTGCATGTTTTCTCCCCCAATATTGTTTTAAAACAATTAAAGTAAAAGTGTAGGGCCATGAACTCACCTCAAAGTAATAGCAACGGTATAATAGCACAACGTAGACATGGAGAAATAATAGCTCGTAACAATCCATAACCTAATTTAAATAAAGTACGTATCACTATACAAGAATAATAACAATAGACGTAGCATTTAATCCCCTAGTATGTGCTTTAGTTTATTTAAATAAATCGATGGTTTTTAACAATTGCGAAAGTTTAGCGTTTTAGTAAAAGTGTAGTCATTTAATCGGGATATATTTAGCAATATTAAACACTTTATGGCCAGGGCAATTTATTTAACCGGGTCGCTCAATGAGTTAAATATCCTAAATATGTTTTATATTATTATTATAAAAATAATTAAATAAATAAATTGAATATTTAATTAAAAGAGTTTTAAAAAGTGAAACATGTCTCTTTTAAGGAAACTAAAATGTTACTTGTGGGGAAACAGGAAACATTTTATAGAAATGAAAAGTTACCAGAATACGTACAACGTTTCTTTCATATGCCGACAGTGGCAAGATTTGAACTAACGGTGGCAATTTAAAGGCAAAAGTGGCAAGATCTATATCATGCTTGTCGTTGTTGTTGTTTTTGAAAGTAAATAACGAGTTCATAAGTGGTTCATGGTACAAACTAAATGTATCATTAGAAAGCTAGTTGGGTCGTCTAAAGGCCCGTGCTTCTAGTTTTATAAACCGATATTGTTTGATAGGGTAAAATCATGTTCGAAGTAGGTGTCATGAACTATTTTAAAAGACAAGTGTTCAATGGGTCATTTTCGATCTTGACTACAGTTTTCGACAAGGACTTCGAGTTGAACTAAAAATACGTTCGTGTAGACGGTCGCAAAGTTTTTTCGAGTTTCAAAAATAGGTCGCAAAATGTCGTGTTGAAATACTAAAAAAAGTTCTATTTTCGATCAACATAAGTCACGTTCGGTCTCTTTTCGGCTACTGATTTCTAGCTCGTTTCTTAACCAATTTAAGTAATTCGAGTTGTGCCACATTCTCGGGACTGTAGGGTACGTTTTGCCCCCATAATACCCGTGGGCACTCGACTCTAGGCTCCTCATTTTGGGTCACAAATATTGTGGTTTCACCTTCGTCTACATATTATGGTTCACTGTATATTTCTAAACTAAATTTACTTTCTGTTTTTAAACACGCGGGGTCATTCGAATTTTAGGCAAAGGTTTATATTAGCTCAGGTTACAGAGACATAACGCAAACATATTAAATGGTTTCTTGCTATATTAACTTCAAACACAATACTAGATGAATGCATAATGAACGAGATAAGAACAAAGATATAAGACTCACAAATGGATCGAGTTTAAGTGATGGACTAGGAATAAGCATAACCAATGATTCTAAAACCCTCGGCTACCAATTACCCGACGTGCACCCTTATCTTGGAAAAACTAACCTGATCTTTGCCAAGCTTCCGTAACCTTAACCTTACTTTCTAACCCTTCTTGTGAAGACCTAATGCCTATTCACAACCTTTAAATAACTTGAATGATCTTGCCCAAAGTGTAAAATATGGTATTGTTTGTTAAATTTGAAACCAAGGCAAAAGGAAGAGTTGTGTTTTGTTGGATACTGTGAACCGAATTCTATAAGAAATAAGAGAAAGTGTTTGTGATTTCTTTGCTAGATAGGGTATGTATACAAGTATGAGGTTAGCTAGATTTTGTAAATCAATGGATCTTACACACAAGTACTACTATGTTTTACACTTGCCCTTTCCTTTCATTTGGTATCCGTGTATGAGGCTTCTAGGGAGGGTTTGAGGAGACAAGGTTAGGGGTCATAAGGTTCAAGGTATAAACAAGTGGTGGTTACTCTTGTCACATATCCTAGGATCCGATCTCTATGTTAAAGGGGTGACGTGTTCGGTTTGTGGTGGAAGGGAAGGAAGGAGTACAACATATCTATCATAGGATTTTGAAAGATTGTCCTAGGATCCTATTTGAACAAGGTTTCTTCTAAGGAAGGGTGATTTGGTTTTGATTTTGTTAGATATTATCCCATGTGTGTAATATAAGGAATCCAAGGAAAGTAAATGTTTAAGGTTTTAGCTAGACATGACTATGTATACATCATTTTGATTTATTTTTTATCTTGTACATGAAAATAAATGTTCAAGGTGATTAGGTACTTAAAAATGTGGCTAAGATGTTCTAAGAAATTTTATTGAGTCGAATTTGTGATATTTATTTGATGTTGAACAATTCTTGGTTAAATGTACTAACGATTCACGTCTAAAAATTTAATTTACATAGTTTCTAGTCCGTCTTGGTATGTAATATTTTAGATAGTCACTATTAATTTTATTTATATAAATAATATAATTAATAATATTATGCTTATCAAAATGTGTATAAGGACACTAAAATGAATTAAAATGGCAGCGATATGGTTAAGCTGTCAAGTTTTTAAGTAATATACGTAAATATATAATATTAAATATATTATGATCTCATATGTAAAGGTGGTCGATAAAAATATTATAGGATGAACGGTAATAAGAATGGAACTGATGACGTGTCAAAGATTCAAAATCAGAAATGTTACAATATAGAACCATTTTCTTGCTCCTATAAGAGCGTATAATAAGGTTGTTAATAAACCATATCATAGGATACTTTATGAGGTCCTAATATATGGCTAACTATTATCGAATGTTATGTTGCGCCAATACATTTTTTAGTATCAATTTCTTCATGATACAAAGTGTTATCGTATGAAGTCTTTTACTATTTTTAAGCTATTAATTTGCACTTTAATGTATTTTATGAGATATAGAGCATTGATTTTCACATGTATTCGAGAAAATTAAGGGAAAAATTCCAATTCTTATTACAATAAATCATTTCCATACAAACATTTGTAAACTCGTATGGTTATCATCGAAACCAAATTCTTCAAAAATTTACAAACTATTCCAAAAGTAAAAAAGGAAAATGAGAGGAGCGTTTTTTGTGTATCATTTATCATCCAGAGATAACACCTACAAATTACAAGTAAACTAAACATATGGAAGCATATGAACAAAACAAAAAAGAGAGAATATGTATTTTGTTAGTTATCAAAAGAAAAAAATATATTAAACATTAAAACAAAACACAAATAGAGAGCATAAGTTGTGTAAAACCCATATAAAATACATGAAGCATTAAATACACGAAATCACGGATTAATTACAACTTCACATTTAATTAATACACGACACCTATCAAGAATAATTAATGTTTAAATACAAGTAATACGTATAATATTATTTATTATTTACAAGTGTTTATGTATAATAAATAATACATGAAAAGAATAAACATGAACGTAAAACATGAACACATGTCATGAACTTTAAAACACAACACGTGATTTAATAAAATCGAAAACGAAAACATGTAAGTATAAGGGGTGTTTGGACGGAAACGGAGAAAGAAACAAAAGGGCATTAGCCCGGCCCATTACAAAATGTAACTAGTCACAAGTTATTCAAGGAAAACTCATTTATAGTTTTTACAAGAAAAAATAAAACCCTACCCCCTTTTTGTTCTCTCTTGCTGCCGGCTACAACAAAGAAACAAGGAGAAAAACCAACTTTTGATATTAATTGTTCGGGTATTTTGTTTGTGTTCATCCATCTTGAATCAATACATGTCCGGTATCTCTAAACCTTAGTATTTCAATTTATTTTTATATATTCATGAATCTATTTAATTATAACAAGAACATAAAATGTTAAAGGATTTAAAAACATGTAATAATCGTAAACAAGACGGGCGTTGGGTTGGTTTTCACGAGAACCGAGACCACTTAGGGTCTCGGTGTGGTTTATTCATGGCCAACCTCACCTTATAAAGGGGAAGTGGCTATCTTGGATTAGCGACGACAACACCCAAAAACCACATCGGGGGTGCGTTTGGGCTAAACAGTGGGAACCGAGAGCATGGAAGATCTCGGTGGGATGGGTTGGGATAGTAGTGGCAACCGGCTTTAGGCCGGTGGCTACTGTGTACAGGCGGCGGCAACCACGACCTTGCGGATGTGGTGATGTTGCTATGTTTTGGGCATGCCGAGACATGGTGTCTCGGCGTGACTCGGTTCGGGGCTCGGGTACACGAATGAACCACAACAAGGGTGTGGGTTTAATCTTTGCTAAATTAACTTTATTAATTTAATTAGTATATTTAATTAATCATGTTGTAATTAATTGTATTAATTTAATTAAGTATATTAAATTAATCATGTTATAGCTAATTTAATTAATCACGAATTAGGATATATTTAATGGTTTAATTATTCATGAAAAGTGACATGGTCTATTTAATAAATTAACATAGACTATAATAATTATTTTATATAATTATTCATGATACATTTTGGTTTAATTAAATAAACTATACATGATCATAATTATGTATATAATTATTCATGATAAATTACATGTTACATTTATTTAATAATAACTTAGCATAAATATTTAATTACATGTTAACCATGATTTAATTAAATTAATATCATACTTTAATTTAATTATACAATATCAAGTTATAGTAAAGTATTATTAATATAAGTCAAGTTATATTATTAATTAATAATTATTATTAAATCATATATTATAGTATTAATTAATAATTATCATGTTAATCTAAAGTATTTATTAATTAATAAACTTTATAATATTATGACATTAAATTAATCATGACTTATAAATATAATTATTAAGCTAGAGCTTATATCAGATACTTATTAAACAAGCTTATGCTATTTATGGAAACATACTATTTATGGAAACATGCTATTTATGGAAACATACTATTTATGGAAACTTTCTATTTGGGGAAACCTAATAATTATAAAAACCTTCTATTTTAGGAAACTTACTATTTATGGAAACTTACTATTTTTAGAAAGTTGCTATATATAGGAACCTGCTATTTTTAGAAAGTTACTTATTATGAAACATCAAGTATAATAATACATGAAACATGAAATATATTAATCAAGAACACATGAGAACACTAAGAAATACACGATAACACATAAAACAGTAAAACAAGTCAAGAACATGTAAAACAAGTTAAGAACATGTAAAAAAAGTCAAGAACAAGTAATACAAGACAAGAACAAGTAAAGTAACTAATACTTAGCAAGTATTACATGAACATAAAACTCATTTCACGTCCTTTATTATGTAGCACTCGTGAAGTCAGAGTAGATTACGTTTCCGCCCTTCATCTTCATTTCATTACTGGACATAAGGTACATATATTCCGTCCTTCAGTAAGGACATTCCTTTTCTATGTATGATTAGGATTTCCCGTCTGCTGCCCTCGGTTTTCCCCAGTAAATTACATGTCATTAAGCTTATCAGTAATTATCAGGCTATGATATTTAAATTGCCCAAGCTATATACACACATGTCATGTTTCACCTAGTTATGGAGGTACCATAACCTTAACACTTGAGGCACTAGTGTTATGACTCTTCCACGATGAGAGTGATTGATCGCGACATCCCTTTACGTTTTGGCCAGTATTATTATTATTATCATGTGGGGCGAATGGGTGCATCCTAATACATGTTATCAGATTTACACGGTGACTGCGGTGTGTGCTCTACATCTGTCACATAGAGCTGATCCCTCCACTCAGACTAATATAATTAGAGGCGCCCCTCTAATTGTATGACGAGGTCACCCCTCTATGTATTCATGCATGTTGATACCTTACATGACCTATATGGGCTTTTGGCATTTAAAACACGTTTTCATGATTAAACATAAGACTTTTCAGATATAAATCAGTTATAATCATGTTCTAGGTTTTCCAGGACTTACACATTTCCACTGCATTTCAGATCTTTTAATTATGTTTCAATTATTCTCATCATGTCTGTATATCCGTTCACTGAGCGTATTGCTCAACCGTATTTCTTTCCATGTCCCATACGGCAGGTACCCAAGGTCAGACTTGAGCATTTAAAGGACATGCATAGGATGGGAGCTAAATTATACTTCTTTTTATTTTGCACTTCATTTACTTTATGCATGTTTTGGGCTTATGTTTGGGAACCGATGTTTTATTTCGGTTTTCCTTTTGGTCATGTATGTTTTAGGACATATTATCTTGCATGATTTGATGACACGCCATAATTATCATGTAACGGTCCACTTATCAAAGTGGAGCGTTAAAATTATGGTATTAGAGCCCAAGGTTTCGACCCGTAGGCTCTAAAACTTGACCTGTGACTAGTGGGTAGTCACCAGGATCTTCCGAAAATGATGTTTGTTTCTTTCCAAGTCACGATATTTCTTTTGAGTATTGTTGATCCTTACTCACGATATTTTCATTAAAGTTTTGACTAGTATGGATTGGACCACAACCATTCATATTTAGTCCCATGTTGTTAATTTCTATACGTGACATTTTCTTGAAATTTTGACAAGTATGGATTGAACCAAAATCGTCCATACTTAGTCACATGTCTTTTTTTTTGAATTTTGCGGATTGAACCATAGCCGTCCACACCAATTGATGTTAAACCTCTGTTGATTATGCTTTTGTGTCTTTATGTCGATTATGTTTTCACGCTTTCATGTTGATTTTGTTTTCACCCTGATTATGTTTTCATGCTCCCTTATGATTGATTATGCTTTCATGATTCTTCATGTTGATTATGTTTTCATGTTGAACATCGATGGATTTCTTTAATCATCTTTTCATGATAATCATGGTTGGTTTTTATTAATCATGCTCTCGTGATGGTCATTGTTGAATTTCGTTTAATCATGATTTTTTGCTTCCTACGTAACCAAAATTATTTCTACGCTGGAATAGCTAGGCTATCATGATACTCCCTTTCAGTTGGTCTTAAGACCGTCAAATCATTTACCTTCTTTTGATCATGTTAGATGGTTTACACCTGTATCGATCATCTCATGTAAATTCTATGTGTACTCCATGTACTGAATTCCATGTGTACTCCATGTGCCATATTCCAAGTGTATTCCATGTACCATAGTACAGGTGTATCCCATCTACCGTACTCCATGTGTACTGCTCATAATTTGGAGATTTTACAAGATGCTGATGCTGCTCATAATTTGGAGATTCCACAAGATGTTGATGTTGCTCATAATATGAAGATTCTACAGAACAAAGACGAAGACTATAGACTGGAACTACCAAACAAGAATATACTTCACCCAGCAGACGCTATCATCCCATTCCATGTCTTTACCTTCTCAGTAAAATATCACACATAACTCAGTTGTTCTTTCAGGCATAAGAGTGGGAACCGGTACCCAACCGGCCACTCAGCGGAATAGTTACATGAATCACAGTCATGATAATGACCATCATGAAACTAACAGACAAGACGATAGTGACCACTACCATGACAACAACTATTCTGGCTTTAACGACATAAACTCTGATAACGGACGTGACCAGAATACAAAGGGTCAGCAGTCCAACCGATCCGCCAACTATGGCATTTGAACTTAAAAGTTTCAATTTTATTCATTCTCACATCTTGAGACTCATGTCAAGACACCCGTCAAGACACATGTCTCACGTATATTTTCTAAAGACACATGTCAGGACATCAGTCAAGTTGCATGTCTCACGTATATTTTTTGAAGACATATGTCAAGACACCAGTCAAGACACATGTCATACGAATATTTTATCAAGACACGAGTCAATACACATAACTCACGTATAGCTTCTGTACCAGGCCCTCAGTAATTCAGGATACCCACCAAGGGGTACACCCATTATGTTGTGTCATGTGTGAATCAAACAACTAGAATTTTAGGTACCATCACTGACGTATTATTCATATTTAGACACGTAGTGTTCACTCTGTTTAATACTGGCGAAACACATTCAGTGAGATTCACTACGTTTACTTCATGTATTGACGTGACACCTTCAATTCTTGATCATGTAGTACTTATATCCACGCCCAAAAAAGACTCCGTTCGTCTCGCCAGGTATAAGGAATTTCTTTCAGTTTGACGACAAGATCCATTCTGCAAACGCACTTCCTTTGGGACATGTGCGAGTTTGGTATGGTTTTGATTATGGACTGGTTAGAAGCCCTTCGTGCTACGATTGATTGCCATTCATATCGAGTCATATTTGGTGATATTCAGACTTCCGAATACATTCGTCATGTTTTACTACCAGGAGAATCTATACAAATTGTTTCTGCTCTACAAGCATGTGCTTAATTATTCCATGTTTACGAAGATTTTCCAGCTATCATTAATGACGTGATTTCCGAAGTTCTTGAACTCATGATCAGCCGATTGTTTCAGAATTCCCAGATTTATTTCCAAAAGAACTTCTAGGTTTACCAGCCGTTCGTGAAGTGAAGTTTGGCATTTAGCTCATTCCAGGAGCTGAACCTACCTCTAAGGCTCCTTATCACATGATTTCCATTGAGCCCAAGGAGTTGAAGGAAAACTATAGAGTTGTTAGAACGAGGTTTTATTCCCCGAGTGTATCACCATGGGGTGCTCTAATTCTGTTTATTAAAGGAGAAGGACGGTAGCGTGAGAGTATGTATCGTCTACCGTCAATTTAATACGAAACACCATTCGTCACCGTTATTCACTTTCACGTCTTGATAACATGTTTAATCAATTACTGGGTACTAAGTACTTTTCCAAGATCAGTTTACGATCAGAATACAAACAGTTGCGAGTGAAAGAGCGGGACACTTCCAAGACTACTCTTCGCACACGTTATGGTCATTATGAATACGTGTTATGCCTTTTTGGTCTCACGAATACCTAAGCTGTATTATGGACTTAATAAATTGACTTTTCATGAATTCTTGGACAAGTTCGTTAGGATGTTCATTGCTAAAATTCTGAGTTTCTCTAAGTCTAGAGAAGAGCACGAAGACCATCTTCGCATAATGTTACAAATTCTACGACAGAAGAAATTGCACACTAAATATTTTCAAGTAAGAAAATATGAATTTGGTTGATGACAGTGACACTCTGAATCATGTTGTTTCTCACGGTTAGTTTACCATGACTAAGCTTACGCGTAAAGGAGTGAATCCTACACTAAATTATGTGTTCTGGAGGATCCTACGCCATGAGAGGTCTAATTTACTGAGACTCATAGTTTTTCAATGTCTATGCACCCAAGTTCGACAAGGATGTATCATGATCTCAAAACCCCATTTTGGTGGAGCGGTGAAACAAAATGCAGTTACGTTCATATCTAAGTGTCCCACATACCAGCAGGTTAAGATAAAACGGCAACATGCTAGTAGTTTATTTCAATCATTAGAATTTTTCGAATGGAAGTGGACAAGATCTCCATGGATTTTATTACCATACTACCACGAATGCAAAGGAGACATGATGCTATCGGAGTGGTTGCCGATCGTGGACAAGCCTGCACATTTCCTCATTATCCGTAAGAATTATGCAGTCAACCAGTTGACAGAGATATTTCAATATGAGATCGTACGATTTCACGATATTCATATAAGATAGAAATTTACGTTCACGTTCACGTTTACTTTGACGCTCATAATTTCATCTCACGTTCGCGATCATGACCTTGTATGCATTCACGTCCTTGTTTCATTTCACGATTTGCTTTTCGCATTCACGTTCATGACATTGTTCACGTTCATGATCATATTCAATCTCACGATTCACGTTTCACATTTCGTTCTGGAAAAGGGTTGCAGAAAGACTTGGGAGACCAGACTCAATTTTAGCACAACTTTCCATCCTCAGACAGACGTTTCATGTCAGATTTCACGTCTCATCTAGTATCATTAGGAATTACCTCCTCTGTTATCACACATTCATTTATCTGTTAGGAATTAATTTGATGAGACAAAATAAGAATAATGAAACAAGAAGGACTTATATGCAAAAATCAAGAAGTACAAGAATATGGAGACCTTCTACACAAAAAGGAGGAATAAAGTGCAAAAGATGGAAGGACTTCTAGAACAATTAGATTTCTAGTAAAAAGGGTTATGTGTAGTATATAAACACACATCCTGTATAGGTTTATTCATTCAATTACTCACAATGTAAATCTAAAGTGTCTTCGTGTTCTAGGCGTGGGATTAAATGTATACACGCCTAGAAGTAATTTGTAATCGTTTAGTGCAAGTAATTGTTGGAATAAAGTAAATGTTGGAGAGAATTCGTTTGTTGTTTAACGACTAGGGAGTGACTACAACTATAATTGCGGTACTATCTTTTTTGTTTCTTTTGTTTCCGTTGGATAAATTCAGTCTTTATCTTATTAGCTCTAATCTAAGCAGCTTTTAGCCAATTTGATTCGTATCAAACTGGTATCAGAGCCCTAAGATCTGAGCCCTAAGATCTTGAAAAAAAAAACACTTTGCCTTAGATTTTGGATATTGTTACTTCTGGAAATCATGGCAGCAAAGAAAGTTGAAAACTTGGAAGCAGATCTGGAAAAATTCCATGGAGAAGTTAAAGGGGAATTGGCAGCTTTGGGAAGCAAGTTGGATTCTGAAGTTGAAGCTGTAAGGAGGAGACAAGAATTAGAAGACAAGCGATACGAAGAAGTGAAGGCTATTTTATTGTCATTGTCTAACAAAGAAACATCAAAGCCCGTTGGTCTATTAAAAAGTAGCCAAACGGGGTTGGAATTTGATGATTTGGGTTTTACGTTGCTACCACACAATACTGGTACTAGTGCTGATGGTGGGCGAGAGAAGGGCAGTGAGATTGTGGGTGAGGTTAACAACAGTTGGGGGGACTATGATGGATTCGGGGGGTCTAATAGAGTAAACCTGGTTGAGGAAGAGGCGATAACGAAGGATAACACTCAGACTCGAAACACTACGAGGACGGGTCTTGGTCTTGGTACAGGTCTTGGTACAGGTCTTGGTACAGGTCTTGGTACAAGAGCGAATCACACTGACGGAAGATACTTTAATCATAGTTATGACCATCGAATGAGAAAAATCAAGATGCCACTTTTTGATGGTGAAGACGCCCATGGTTGGATTTACAAGGCAGAGAGATACTTTGATGTTTTAGAAGTAGAACCGCGAGAGCAATTAAGAGCTGCAGTGTTGTGTATGGAGGGTCTGGCACTATCATGGTTTCGGTAGAGTGAACAAAGAGCACAATTTCGCTCGTGGGAAGAACTAAAGAGAAGATTGTTGGATCGGTTTCAACCTTCACAAGAGGGAAATTCGTATGAGCAGTTTTTGGCAATAACACAGGATGGGACAACACGGGATTATGTCGGCTTGTTCGAGCAGCTAGCAGGGCAACTTAGAGGAGTTTCAGAAGAGGTTACGGAAGGAACCTTTATAAAAGGTTTAAAGCCTGATCTAAGATCATTGGTTCGAGTAATGCAACCATCGAATTTAGGTCAAGCTATGAGGCTATCCATCATGATTGATGAGAACAAAACGATCAGAGGCAGCGTGCCAAATCGGAGTTCTTTGCGAACAACTATTACAACAACAGGCAATTCAAGTGCCAACCATAACATGGCAGGACCGGTTACAGTTCGTTCTCAAGGGTTTAATTCTACCAAGAGTAATGATGCTACTGTTAAGCCAAGACCATTTAAAAGGCTAACAGATGCGGAGTTTGCTGATAAAAGATCAAAAGGAATATAATTTTGGTGCGATGAAAAATTTGGACCAGGTCATCGCTGTCCTGTAAAGACTTTACAAGTCTTGTTAGTATGTGACAGGGATGAGACTGAAGATGAATTTGATGAAAGTAAAGAACACGTGCATTTGGGTATGGTTGAAGTATCATTAAACTCTGTTGTGGGGTTTACGTCGCCTCACACAATGAAGATTCGAGGAATCATTGGTGATGAAGATGTAGTGGTGTTGATCGACAGTGGTGCCACTCACAATTTTCTGTCAAGGAAGGTTATGAAGCGACTGGGGTTATTGATCACGGGAGAGAGTTCAGTAAGCGTAATGTTGGGTAATGGAAAATTCGAGAGGTGTCAAGGAATTTGCAAAGGGGTATTGATAACATTTCCAGAATTACAGATTATCGAAGATTTTTGCCAAGATTTATGACTACATTGTGAATAAGACACACGCTTTAAACGATTGCAAGTATTTGTTATTACTTGGTCTAACAGTGTTGGAAACATTCCTGTCAGCGTTAAAATTGTTCCTGACAACGATGCGATTGCTTTTTTCAGCACCAAAACAAAGGTTTGCTACAGGAACCCATTGTCTGTTAGACCATGTATTTGTCTTTTCAAAAGGTCTTTGTCCATAAGTATTAGACCCTCTAGTAAATAATGGAGCTGGTCTAATGACTTGTGGAGTTTGCTGGGCAAAAGGTTTGGGTTTGACCATGGTTGACTTTCTATCAGCGTTGACATTTGAAGCATTGACACACTTATAAGACAAATGTGAAAAACTTCCACAAGTATAACAGGCTTTTCTAGACATAACTCTAGGTCTAGATGAAAAGAAACCTGTCCCATTATCACTAAGTTGACTTTTTGGTGACCTAGGTTTTCTATACATTTTTGCATATTTAATACTAGGTTATCTATCAATGTTTAAGCCAAGGTCAACAGTCTTTCCAGTAGTAGGGTTGGTCACTTTTATGGGTGATGACTCATTTGGGCTTTCACTAAGCATGCCACCTTTAACAAACAAAGTAGGATTGACTTTCTTCCATTGGTCCAAGTCTGTCAATTTCTGGTTATATTCCTCTATTAGAGTAAGGACTCTTGGTCGAGGAATAAATTCCTTTTCTTGGAGTTCTGGAATACCAGTCCAAGACAAATCCTTTCTAAGGACACCATAGAATTTCCCAGTAGGTGGTGGAACACCAACATACTCTTTCATCCCAATCCCAGTCACATCCCTAGAATCCCTTTGTTCACTAACACATTTTTCTAGGGTTTGAGAAGCTTTATCAAATCTTTGAGTTTTAAGCCCTACATCATCTTTGTTTTTAATGGCCTCATCCAACTCAGCTTGTATAACACCTTTGGATCTCTCCAAGATGTCCCTAATCTCAATACTAGAATTTAGGTCATGAGTCAAAACATTGATTTGATCTTTTAGGTCAAGCTCTATTTTCTTATATTCAGCCACAGTCTTTTCAGTTTGAACAAGTGGAAGTTGATAGTTAGATAACTTGCATTTTTCATCAAAAACATCTGATTTTAACTTTAACATTTCTTTGTTAAGTTTTTCAGTGTTTAAACGACAACCTTTACTACAAAATGCATCATCATATACCTCATTATCTGATGAAGATGAAGAATGTGCCATGAGAGCATAGTGAACATGCTCCTCTTCCTTCTTTTCTACAACCAAGGCTTTGTTCTCTTCCACATCTTTGGCCAAAAAGCTCCAGTCCCAGCCAACATCATCAATCTCTTGCATGGCTACCATAGCTTTTGTATCTTCAACCTTGATGATTTGGCTTGAAGGCTTTCCAGCATCAGATATTCTTGGAGATCTGCACTCTCTCATAAAGTGAACCATTCTATAGCAATTGTAACACTCAACCTTAGATTTATCAAACCCAGCAGTGTCTTTAGCATTAAAGTTCATCTTTTTCCTGAATCTCCTATTCCATCTATTTGCCCTTATGCTTGTAAGTGCCATATTCCACTTTATTTCCATCTCCTCCAAATGCTCATCACTAATTTGCTCAAGGTCCTCATATGTAATCACTGAACCATTAGGAAATGAAGCAATGTATGCACACACTGTATCTAGATCAATACCAGCAGGCTTAACTCTTGGTGAGTCAACATTGTATGTGTCAGCGTCTGAATGTGGGGCACTGACAAAGCTTGATCCAACGTTGACACAAGGTGATCCAGTAACGGGGTGCATGTATGACTCCCTTTGATCAAATTGACCTTCACTATGTGAGAAGAAGGCCATATTTCCATTGGTAGATTTACTTCCTTGATCCAAAAGGATTTCACTCTTTACAATACTTAGTTTATTGTAGACGTCATCAAAAGTTGAACTTTTGTGAGCATTATTAACAATCATAGACCTTGCTTTAATCTTCCATGTATCACGAAGACTTTTAAATAAAGTGGTGATGATATCAACATCATCATGCACTGTTCCTATAAATGACAATTTGCTTGTGATGTCAAGAAGTCTGCTTCTCACCCCAATTAGCTTTTCAATAGGAAGAGCTTTGAACACAGCGTACTCATGCAAGAGTTGCTTCTTTTTCTCTGAGGCAGTATCATCATTACCACCATAAGTGACTTGAAGGGTTGCCCAAAGCTCTTTAGCAGACTCATAACCTCTATACTTTTGCTGATTAGCTGGTCCCAAAGAAAGTTTGAGGATGCTTAGAGTTTTCATGTCATTTCTTCTCTTTGCAATGTCCTCAGCTGAGATAGCTCTCCCATCTGCAGGTTGTTCTTTTCGATCAGCTTCACTTGAGCCTGGAGTTGATCTTAAAGTAATAGCAGCTTGAATTTTGGCAGCCTTATCGAATGTGTTACCAAATTCAATAATTTCCCATAGGATGTGGTCATGGATTTGAAGGTACTACTCAAAATTGAACTTCCATAGCTCAAAGTTGTTAGGGTCTAACATGGGTATTTTTAGGTTATGACTTGAGGAGGAGGTCAACTCTGGAGTAGACATGTTGTCTGGTTTTTAGGGTTACTTGGAAAATTAGGTTTTTAGCGATTTAGGGTTTTTAGGGTTTTGTGTTCTTTAGATCAAAGTTCCTCAACAAGCTCTGATACCACTTGTTGATCCCAAACTTAGATCGATTTAGCTTGTGTAAACGAGAATGAATCAAGTTAAACACTTAGAAAAACTTTGTTGTATAAAACAATCTAAGTATTATGCGGAATTAATACTTAAACAAGAACACACAAACAGGATAAACCAATCTTTCACTTTGATTGATTAATCGAACTTGCGTATAATGAAAGTGTAAAAACAAATATTGAACTAAACCTAAAGGCATCCTTTTATAGATTAAGGAACCTTGTACAAGAGTCTACGTATCAGCTATTTTAGGTAAAGATAAACATAAGAAATACATTTTCGAACATATCTTTAGTAGAAACATAAAACGTGTAGACAAAGTATCCTATCAGTGCTTGACTTCTTCTCATCAACGCTTGACTTCTTCCTGTCAACGCTTGACTTGACAACGCTTGGTTTCTTCCTATCAACGTCCAATTTCCTCTTGTCAGCGTCTAAGTGTCTTGGCTTCATTTTATTCCCAATAATCCTCCCCTAAACTTGATATCTACTCTAGTAATCAAGTTTCTGAATAAAAACTAAGTACAAGGAGGATTCTTACAAATACAAATTACTTATTAAGTTGGAAATATATAAACCTAATCAAATCTTTGCCAACGTCACTTGTATAATCCATCTCCACCTGTGTTGACACCATTTTCTTCAAAACTTCTTTGGACATAGGATTTTCAGCATCCACAAGAAGATACTCAGAAAACTTTGTAGTACTCAAATGATACACACCAGCTGCTGAATGTAAAAGCCATTGAAGTCCACTGATATCATCAAGATCCTTCCATACTAGATCCTCATCATTTGGCTCACACATCCTCTTGAATGTTGACCAAATCTTTATTCCATTGACTGAAGTAGGTGCTTCAGTCTCATACTTGGCCTGCATCAACCTCCAAAGGTCTGCCAAGTCTTCCCTATCCAGGCTTGCAAACAAAGACATAAGAGTAGTGAAAGTATGTACCTCTTTCCCATATCTGCCAATCATCCAAAACCCACTTGTATCTTCCTTATAGTGAACTATAGGGTTTCTGGAATCATGAGGTAACACCTCTACCATATGTGAAGCTTCCAAGGGTAAGAGCTTAATACTCCTTCTAATAACAGCTTCACTAGGATTCACTCTATCCAATTTTTCTAGGAACTCAAGTGGAACTCCCTTCTTTAATGGTCTTGGTGTAACCAAAGCCTATTGGATCTACATCTCTTCTGCAAGTTCTTCTTTTCTTTCATCTGAAAGAAGCCTGATAGTGTTCTGCTCTTGAACACTTGCCCATATAGGATAAGCTTTATATTCCAACTCATCAAAAGACAATCCCTGCAACTTCTTAAAAGTCTAACCTCCTTGATGACATCTGAGCAACATGTAGTAGAGCTCCCTTCTATCCTTTTTAGTATGTGAAAGAACTTTGCTAGCTTTATACTTTAGAATCAGCTTGCAATCCCTTTGAACTCTTAGTAGAATCTCCAAACCCCAAATTTGATCTGATAAAGTCATGTCTGGATTCTCCGTTACCTTATTCTCCCATGCAAAGTACATCTGAGCAACTTCAGGCATCTTATAATCCACCTGATTTTTCAACTCTACAATCTTTTCCTTTTCCAACTCATCACCATATTCAAGTCTCTCTGGTTCTTCAATAATCATTACACTTGAATCTGTACTTTCATCATCACTGCCTTCTTTACTCACAATAGCAGTTTCCTATATCCTCTCCTCTTTCTCAAGTTGTGCAGCCAACATGGAATCAAACATTACTTGGGCTGCATCCTTGGTACCTGTGTAGACACATCCTTGATGATAGTTGATGACTGGGATACATCAACCATACCTGCAGGTCCATCAACGTCAAAAACCTGTGTGTCATCGCCTAACTTACTCCTATCAGCGCTTAGCTTATCAGCGTCAAAAACCTTCTTGTCAATGCTCAACTTACTCTTGTCAGCGCTTGGCTTACCTGTTCCAGCATCTCCATAAATGATATTTTCGTTGGATTTGCCAGTAAAACATCAAGAACTGGCCTCTCCTTCAAGCTGGTCAAAGCTTCAGCCATCTCCACACCAATAGAACCACCTGAGCCTTTGTCACTTAAAATAAATGGCTCTCCAACATCTTCCTCCCCTTTGTAAGAATCCTCCCCTGATGAAAGGACTCTTGTCTGCCTTCTCCTAGTCTCAGCAGCTTCCAAAACAACAATCCTCTCCCTCAATTGCTTGAGTTCAAGGCCTTGTGTAGAGACAGTATGTACAAGGTCTGCATTTTGCTTTTGCAAGCTAATGCAGACAACCGTCAATTCCAACAATGTGTAGGGTTCCAATCTGCCCTCCTCTAGAATGGGAATTTGACCTCCCAAAGTAGAGTCATGGGGCATGGATGGGGTCTTAATGATGTTAGGACTGGCTTGGCCTGCATCTAAGATAGTATCAATAGTCCTAGCCCCACCCATGTCACCAACCACACTTGTGGTGGTTCTCTCTGCAACATGGCTAGGACCACTGGAGGAGAACACTCCAGTAGTCCTTTGGTGTTTTTCCAACCTAAAATTAGGGGGTGTAGAAGATGATGTGGATTGGGTTTCAGTCTGAAGGTTAAGGGGTGTTTGGGTTTGTTGTAAAAGGGTGTCAGCGTTTGGATTTGAAGTGTCAACGCCAACATTTAACGTGTCAGCATTGAAGGGTTCTTGGTCAATGTCCATTTGCTGGGGTGATGGTGGTTGTTTAGGTAAAGTGTCTGGTTGTGGTAGGGGGTCTGGTTGAGGTTGTGTTGCTGCAATAACAGCAAGCATGGCTTGGGTAAGGGGTAAGTGTCGATGAGGTGGTGTATTCATCTTTCCAAAAATTGCTTTCTTTTAAACAGGGATCTTATAAAAATCATTGTTATCCCTAGTGCAAAATCTTTGTTCATCAAACACCATTTGTAAAAATCTTGGGTAAGCAAGAGTCATCTTGCTACCCTTGTTATGACACATGCCATCAAAATCATTTTTGAAAAATTATATTTTTGCCCACTAGAAATACACACAATAGCACTCCCAATTGAACGGTTAATTTCATTGTGTGCAGTACATTTGGGACTCAAACATTGAAGAATGACATGTATCAAGTACTTCCAAGCTGGGGGAAATTCCTGTTTTGAATATTTATTTAAAGTGCCCTCTTCAGGCAAAGGATAACCCAAAGCTTTAAGTCCTTGTTCTAGCTCACCAATGGGTAGGGTGGTTATACCATCTGCATCATTAAGATGCAAAGCTTAGCGAACCAAAGCTTCAGTAACCACCCAAAGAAGCCCATGGACTGTAGCAGTCAATGTAGTCACATTATTAACTGTTGAGGAAGTGACAATATTCCAAAACTATTTAATATGAGTGACAGGGATAAGAGGAGCATGAGAAAGTGCATACCTTATTGGGGATGCATTTAAATACTCCACCATCTGAGTATATTGGGGAAACAGGGTATTGTCAGCCTCTAAATAAGCAACCATGTTATGCTGACTTCTAAACCCCAATTCCAAATCACTTGGTTTAAACTTAGGCGCCATTGATGTAGAAAGCTGTGATAAATGTTATGAAAGATGAATGTGTGTGAAAATTTAGTTAGACAAGAATAAGCAGTTACCCTGTTTCAAAAGAATGAGCCAAATATATAGGAGAGGTGAAAACATGTGATTGGTAAAAAATGAGGCAGTTATTTTCAAAATATAATGATTAAAATCTTGAAAATATATAACTTATCTTGTGCATTAATAAAAATTTACCAACTCCTAAAATTACGGCCCAAATTTTCGTCAAAAATAACAACTGGGTAGGACCCAATGTTTATCAACGGTCAAAAATAACATATCAACGTCCAACGGCTATATTCTTGTGAACTTTGGATTTTTCCATGTCAACGTCAAAATTGGTCCTAACAACGTTTGGAAATAAATTTGTCAGCGTCCAAGTAAGCTCCAAGGATCCATAAGCAACTCTGTATCCATTAGTACAATGCTAACAGTGCCTGCATACTTAGATCAAAAACCACAAAACTAACATATTGTTGTCAACGTCATGTTAACACTTATCATCTTTAAAATAACCTTTGTCAGCGTTAGATAAATAAAGTGGAAAACCTAATTTTGTACAAAGACCAATAACAATGCATATCCTGTACATACTTATAAAAAAAGTTTCAAAAACACATATTAGGTAAGATTGATCATTCCAATACTTGTTACCAAGTATTGAAATCTCCCAGTATCAAAAGGTTTAGTTAATAAATCTGCCACATTTTCTTATGCGTCATCCCTATCTGGTTGTATTAAACCTTTTTCAAAAGAATCTCTTATAAAATGATGTCTAATTTCTATGTGTTTTGTTTTAGAATGATGTACAGGATTTTTAATAATGCATAAAGTATTGTTATTGTCTATAAAAATCTTGGTATGTATAAAATTATACCCATAATCTAACAGTTGGTTCTGAATCCATAAGACTTGTGTACAACAAGCAACTGCAGCTACATATTCTGCTTTTGTTGTAGAGTTGGCCACCACTGTTTGTTTCTTGCATTGCCAAGATATCAATCTACTACCAAGAAATTGGCATCCACCAGTTGTGGATTTTCTATCAAACATGTCACCCCCATAATCACTGTCTGAATAAGCAATAAGCTCCAATGGATAATCCTTTGGATACCATAATCCCCAGGTGAGATAGCACCTAAGGTAACTAAAAATCCTCTTGACAGCATGAAGATGACACTATTTGGGAGTCACTTGATGGCGTGCACATGCACACACAGCAAACATAATGTCAGGTCTAGAAGCTGTAAGATACATCAATGATCCAATCATTGACCTATAATGCCTGACATCCACCTCTTTTCCATCTCCAACCTTTCCCCAAAGGTGTTCCCTGTCCATGGGTGTGCTAGCCTGTTTTTCATGTGGAGAAAAGCCAAACTTCTTCAAGATCTCTGCTACATATTTGTATTGAGAGATGAAGATACCATCTTCTTTCTGCTGAACTTGTAACCCTAGATAGAAGTTCATCTCTCCCATTGCACTCATCTTGAACTTGTCTGTCATGAGCTTGGAAAAGTCTTCACTCATCTTTGGACTTGAAGAGCCAAAGATGATATCATCCACATAGACCTTAACAAGTAAGAAGTCCTTTCCAGTCTTCTTGGTAAACAAAGTCTGATCTATGGTGCCCCTCTTGAATCCATTTTCCACCAGATAGGTGGACAATGTGCCATACCATGCTCTTGGGGCTTGATGAAGTCCATACATTGCGTTCTTCACTCTATACACCTTGTCTGGATGTTCAGAATCTTTAAAACCAGGAGGCTGCATAACATAAACCTCCTCTGCAATTATTCCATAAATAAAAGCACTCTTCACATCCATTTGATAAACTGTGAAGCCCATGCAAGAAGCATAGGCTAGGAAAATCCTTATTGCTTCAATCCTTGCAACAGGTGCAAAAACCTCTTCATAGTCTAGCCCTTCCTCTTGTGTATAGCCTTGAGCAACTAAACGTACCTTGTTTCTGACCACAATTCCTCTTTCATCCTTTTTGTTTTTAAGAACCCATCTTGTCCCTATAGGTCGGACATATCTGGGACAATCAACTAGTTCCCAAACATCTTGAATAGAAAACTGGTGAAGCTCATCCTGCATTTCTTCCACCCAACTTGGTTCTTTGAGAGCATCAAATATCTTCTTGGGTTCCTGTTGTGACAGAAAACAAGCAAACAAACATGCCTGAACAAGAGGGGTATCAACCTTCTTGTGAATATTGGCAATAAATTCTCAATGATTATGATGATACCTTCTAGTTTGTATAGGATACATCACATCACCAATAATTAGAGAAGAAGGATGATTCTTGATAGTAGATGTAAGCACTCCTCCTTCAATAATTGTGTTGTCGTTAATTTCAGTCTCCAAGTTGCCAATATCATCTTCAAATTCTTCTTCATCATCACCTGAATGAACCTCTCCATGTATGTTGGAAGGTGCACCTTGTTTAAAAACACTGGAAGAGAATAAATGGTCAAAAGAGTTGTCAACGCTTGAATTAGGGTTGTCAATGTTTGAACCATCAACGCCTGAATTTGGCCTGTCAGCGCCAGATTTTCCTTTGTCAGCGCTTAAAGATTCATGCATGTTTTCATCAACTGGTGTTTCTTGTGGACCACCTTTTTCCTTTCCAGTAGCAGCAGCAGCAAATGCATCTGTCCATATAGGAATGGTGACATACTCAAGTATGGGAGTTGATTTGTCTACATGTGATCCTATCTCCTTATCAACCTGTATACCTGAAATTTCAACAACTGGTTCTTCCACAACATTTGAATTTACCTTCACAATGTCTGGATTAGTAACAGGCATATAATTTAAGGTTCCAGATAGAGGTTCCAAGTCAAATAACCAATTTGGTCCACTCTCAGGATCACTAGGTTTACTTTCTATAAACCTAACATGTACCTTTTCAAGTATACATTTTTCTTTCTTAAGGTAAACCCTATATCCTCTACTCTGCACTGAATAGCCCATAAAATAGCCTTCATCACCTTTAGCACTAAACTTTCCTAAGGCATCACTAGTATCAAATACAACTACATGACATCCAAAGGGTTTAAGAAAACCAATATTAGGTTTCCTACTCCAAAATAGCTCATAAGGTGTGTTATTATGGATTTTGTTGACCAAAGCCCTATTTTGAACATAGCAGGCTGTATTCACAACCTCAGCCCGAAATGCAATAGGAAAATGAGCATCAGCCAACATTGTCCTAGCTGCTTCTATGAGTGTTATATTCTTCCTTTCAGCCACCCCATTTTGTTGTGGGGTTGTAGCTACACTAAACTACCTAGTAATCCCTTTCTTGGCACAAAAGTCATCTAACAGCTTATTTCTAAACTCACCACCATTATCACTTCTAAGAATTTTGACCTTATTCCCAGTCTTCTTTTCAATTTGGGTAATAAAGTTAATCAAAACATCAGCAGTTTCACTTTTCAAAGCCAAAAAGAAAGTCCAAGTAAATCTAGAAAAATCATCAGTTATGACAAAACAAAAAGATTTACCATTTAAACTTTCTATATTAGTTAGACCAAACAAGTCCATATGCAGCAGGTGAAGTGGTTTAGAACTAGAGTGCACAAGTTTAGACTTAAAAGAGACTTTGTGTTGTTTGCCTTTAAGGCATGCAACGCAAGAGTGATCATTGTGGAAAGCCTTTTCAGGCAAACCATCAACTAAACCATGTCTCACAAGTCTATTTATGTTCTTAAAATTTATGTGCCGTAACCTTCTGTGCCAAAGATTACTCTCATCAGCTGAAGCCTTAGCATATAGACATGACAGATTATTATTCATCCTAATTACATTAAGATTCACATAATAAATGTCCTTATGCCTTGGTGTTCTATAATCAATGAATTTGTCATCAGGTAATTTAAAATCTTTGCTTAACACCAAGCATTCAGTATCAGTGAAAAGAACCTTATTTTTGTTATCACACACTTGTGATACACTAAACAGATTATAATCAAGTTCTTTTTACCAGAAATACGTTTTCAAAACGCAAATTGTTGGTGATAAGAGTGCCTTTGCCAGTAATGGTTCCATATCTTCCTCCAAAGTACACTTTGTCACCATCTTTAATAAGGGTAAAGTTTGTCAAATAATATTCCTTCCCCGTCATGTGCCTAGAGCATTCACTATCCCAATATCCATGATCATTAACCTGCTTTTAAATGTCCTGCACATAAAGAAATCAAATTAGTTTTCTTTGGAAACCCAAGCCTGAGCAGACTTGGATTCATTTGGTTGTTCAACAAGAACAGACTTAGTCCTTATAACAACCCCTTGTTCATCCCTTTTTAGATTAAACACCCAGTTAACCCCAATTGGTTTAGTTATGACTTTTGGAATATAATGAAATTTGTTACAGGTCATAGAAATTCCATCTGAATTAGGGTTTTGGTCTTGTTTGGGTCTCCATGTCAAGCTAGAAGAAGCTTTAGACCCCTTTCCCTTTGGTTGAAAGTATTTGTTATTACTTGGTCTAACAGTGTTGGAAACATTATTGTCAGCGTTAAAATTTTTCTTGACAACGCTGTGATTGCTTTTGTCAGCGCCAAAACTAGGGTTTGCTACAGGAACCCATTGTCTGTTAGACCATGTATTTGTCTTTTCAAAAGGTCTTTGTCCATAAATATTAGACCCTCTAGTAAAGAATAGAGCTGGCCTAATGACTTGTGGACTTTGCTAGGCAAAAGGTTTGGGTTTGACCATGGTTGACTTTCTATCAGCGTTGACATTTGAAGCATTGACACACTTGTAAGCCAAATGTGAAAAACTCCCACAAGTATAACAGGCTTTCTAGACATAACTCTAGGTCTAGATGAAAAGAAACCTATCCCATTATCACTAACTTGACTTTTTTGTGACCTAGGTTTTTTATACATTTCTGTATATTTAATACTAGGTTTTCTATCAACGTTTAAGCCAAGGTCAACAGTCTTTCCAGTAGTAGGGTTGATCACTTTTATGGGTGATGACTCATTTGGGCTTTCATTAAGCATACCACCTTTAACAAACAAAGTAGGATTGGCTTTCTTCCATTGGTCCAAGTCTGTCAATTTCTACTTATATTACTCTACTAGAGTAAGGACTCTTGTTGGAGGAATAAATTCCTTTTCTTGGAGTTATAGAATACCAGTCCAAGACAAATCCTTTCTAAGGACACCATAGAAGTTCCCAGCAGGTGGTGGACACCAGCATACTCTTTCACCCCAATCCCAGTCATATCCCTAGAATCCCTTTGTTCACTAACATATTTTTCTAGGGTTTGAGAAGCTTTATCAAATCTTTGAATTTTAAGCCCTACATCATCTTTGTTTTTAATAACACCTTTGGATCTCTCCAAGATGTCCCTAATCTTAATACTAGCAATTAGGTCATGAGTCAAAACATTGATTTGATCTTTTAGGTCAAGCTCCATTTTCTTATATTCAGCTACAGTCTTTTCAGCTTAAACAAGTGCAAGTTGATAGTTAGATAACTTGCATTTTTCATCAAAAACATCTGATTTTAACTTTAAAATTTTTTTGTTAAGTTTTTTAGTGTTTAAATGACAACCTTTACTACAAAATACATCATCATATACCTCATTATCTGATGAAGATGAAGAATGTGCCATGAGAGCATAGTGAACATGCTCCTCTTCCTTCTTTTCTACAACCAAGGCTTTGTTCTCTTCCACATCTTTGGCCAAAAAGCTCCAGTCCCAGCCAACACCATCAATCTCTTGCATGGCTACCATAGCTTTTGTATCTTCAACCTTGATGATATGGCTTGAAGGCTTTCCAGCATCAGATCTTCTTGGAGATCTGCACTCTCTCATAAAGTGACCCATTCTATGGTAACTGTAACACTCAACCTTGGATTTATCAAACCCAGCAGTGTCTTTAGCATTAAAGGTCATCTTTTTCCTAAATCTCCTATTCCATCTATTTTCCCTTATGCTTGCAAGTGCCATATTCCACTTTATGTCCATCTCCTCCAAATGCTCAACACTAGTTTGCTCAAGGTCCTCATATGTAATCACTGAACCATTGGGCAATGAAGCAATGTATGCACACACTGTATCTAGATCAATACCAGCAGGCTTAGCTCTTGGTGAGTCAACATTGTATGTGTCAGCGTCTGAATGTGGGGCGCTGACAAAGCTTGATCCAATGTTGACACAAGGTGATCCAGTAACGGGGTGCATGTATGACTCCCTTTGATCAAATTGACCTTCACTATGTGAGAAGAAGGCCATATTTCCATTGGTAGATTTTCTTCCTTGATCCAAAAGGATTTCACTCTCTACAATCCTCAATTTATTGTAGACGTCATCAAAAGTTGAACTTTTGTGAGCATTATTAGCAATCATAGACCTTGCTTCAATCTTCCATTCATCACCAAGACTTTTAAGGAAATTGGTGATGATATCAGCATCATCATGCACTGTTCCCATAAATGACAATTTTCTTGTGATGTCAAGAAGTCTGCTTCTCACCCCACTTGGCTTTTCATTGGGAAGAGCTTTGAACATAGCTACTCATGCAAGAGTTGCTTCTTTTTCTCTGAGGCAGTATCATCATTACCACCATAAGTGACTTGAAGGGCTGCCCAAAGCTCTTTAGCAGACTCATAACCTCTATACTTGTGCTGATTAGCTGGTCCTAAGAAAAGTTTGAGGATGCTTAGAGTTTTTATGTCATTTCTTCTCTTTGCAATGTCCTCAGATGAGACAGCTCTCCCATCTACAGGTTGTTCTTTTCGATCAGCTTCACTTGAGCCTGGAGTTGATCTTAAAGTAATAGTAGCTTGAATCTTGGCAGCCTTATCGAATGTGTTTCCAAATTCAATAATTTCCCATAGGGTGTGGTCATGGATTTGAAGGTACTGCTCAAAATTGAACTTCCATAGCTCAAAGTTGTCAGGGTCTAGCATGGGGATTTTTGGGTTATGAATTGAGGAGGAGGTTAACTCTGGAGTAGACATGTTGTCTGGTTTTTAGGGTTTCTTGGAAAATTAGGGTTTTTGGTGATTTAGGGTTTTTAGGGTTTTGTGTTCTTTTGATTAAAGTTCCTCAACAAGCTCCGATACCAATTGTGGAAACCATTATTCATGGATCGATTAAGCTTACTAGGATAATCAACGTTCATATGATAAACATAGCGGAATTAGAACATTGATTATAACAAGGTGTTTCTTTTTCAACGTTTACTTGTATTCAACTTTAAACGATTACAAGTAACAAACCCTAGACGTGTTTACAAGATCACACACGTCTAGAACACACGACACACGCTTTATGACTACATTATGAATAATGGGATGAATGAAACCTACGGTCATTGTAGTAGTGTTGTCAACATTCCTGACAAAAGAAATCGCAGCATTGTCAACATTTGTTGGGGTGATGGTCCCTATAGGTCTGACATATCTGGGACAATCAACTAGCTCCCAAACATCTTGAATAGCAAACTGGTGAAGCTCATCCTGTATTGCTTCCACCCAACTTGGTTCTTTGAGAGCATCAAATATCTTCTTGAGTTCCTGTTGTGACAGAAAACAAGCAAACAAACATGCCTGAACAAGAGGGGTATCAACCTTCTTGTGAATATTGGCAATAAATCCTCCATGATTCTGATGAGACCTTCTAGTTTGTACAGGAGACATCACATCACCAATAATTAGAGAAGAAGGGTGATTCTTGATAGTAGATGTAAGCACTCCTCCTTCAATAGTTATGTTGTCGTCAATTTCTGTCTCCAAGTTGCCAATATCATCTTCAGATTCTTCTTCATCATCACCTGAATGAGCCTCTCCATGTATGTTGGAAGGTGCAACTTGTTCAAAAACACTGGAAGAGAATAAATGGTCAAAAGAGTTGTCAACGCCTGAATTAGGATTGTCAATGTTTGAGCCATCAACACCTGAATTTGGCCTTTCAACGCAAGATTTTCCTTTGTCAGCGCTTGAAGATTCATGCATGTTTTCATCAACTGGTGTTTCTTGTGGACCACCTTTTTCCTTTCCAGCAGCAGCAGCAGTAAATGCATCTGTCAATATAGGAATGGTGACATACTCAAGTATGGGAGCTGATTTGTCTGCATGTGATCCTATCTCCTTATCAACATGTATACCTAAAATTTCAACAACTGGTTCTTCCACAACATTTGAATTTACCTTCACAATGTTTGGATTAGTAACAGGCATACAATTTAAGGTTCTAGATAGAGGTTCTAAGTCAAATAACCAATTTGGTCAACTCTCAGGATCACTAGGTTTACTTTCTAAAAACCTAACATGTACCTTTTCAAGTATACGTTTTTCTTTCTTAAGGTAAACCCTATATCCTCTACTCTGCACTGAATAACCCATAAAATAGCCTTCATCACCTTTAGCACTAAACTTTCCTAAGGCATCACTAGTATCAAGTACAACTACATGACATCCAAAGGGTTTAAGAAAACCAATATTAGGTTTCCTACTCCAAAATAGCTCATAAGGTGTCTTATTGTGGATTTTGTTGACCAAAACCCTATTTTGAAGATGGCAGGCTGTATTCACAACCTCAGCCCAAAATGCAATGGGGAAGTGAGCATCAGGAATGCAATGGGAAAGTGAGCATCAGCCAACATTGTCGATCTAAGTTTGGGATCAACTATTATGGAGTCTATGGATCGTTCGACTCAATGGTTAAGAACCATTATATCTAGGATTATAAATGTTCATATGTGTAAAACATAGCGGAATAGAACATTAATATGAAGAAGATGTTAACAAGATGAATTCTCCCAAAGTGTGATTGTATTAATGATCAACACAAACAACTCTAGGCATGTATACATTGAATCCCATGCCTAGAGATCAAAGCTTATTGTAGGTTACATTGTGAATGAATGTTATGTAAAACCTACGGTCTATTTTTTCTTTATATACTAGAAAACATAGCTTACAAAGAAAGCTAACATAATAATAAAAAGACTCCACCAGCTTGTAGAATTGCTTCTTGTATATTTTAGTCCTTGTCTTCTTATTTTGTTTATTTTGTCACATCAACTCAATATTTGACCCAACAATCTTCCCCTAGTTGATATGACAAAACAAATTGCTTTCTTTCATGACACTAGTTTTTCAAGTTGCCATCTTCCCCTTAATTTATTACTTCTTCCCCTTTTTGTCACATCAACAAGGAACACCAGTTGATGAAAACATGCATGAATCTTTAATAAGTGTGAAAACACTTATCCTTTTACCACTTATTTCCAATAATAACAAGACCAAAACGTGTATTTTATGTCGTAAAAGTCGGAATTATGCGTGGTTTGTGTTTTTATTGTGCTTTAGGACCAAAAAATGAAAAAGGAAGAAAACACGGGCTTTCACGGGCTGTTATCAAAGAAAACGAGAAAAGACGAAGTCAAAAGATCAAGAGTGCAAAAAGAACGGAAGTCCAAGGCCTATTCTGAAGGTTTATCGAAGAAAAAGTCTAAAGACGGAAGTTTAATGAAGTCGAAGAACTCAAGTCTAATAGAAGAAGTAAATTTCTAGACAAGTTTAATTTACATCGACAAATCCCGAGACGACGTCGAGAAAGACAAAGAATTTCGATCGAGTCGAGAAGAAAAGAAAGAAAAAAGGAAGCACACATGCATTACCCACTCCCTATAAATACCCTCCTAATGACACATTAGGAGGGTGTTAGTTAGTTAGTCATTAGCTAGTTTAATTTTCTTTGTTTTAGTTTTCATTTTAGAGAGAGAAAGTGTTTAACTTTCTCTCACTAAAACTTCATCCTTTCTTTCAAGTTAAGCTTTGTTTAATCTTTGTATTAGAGTTTCATTAATCAAAAGTTCAAGTTTAAACTTTTAATCTTTTATCTCTTTCTACCTTTCTTGATTTTGCTTTGTCCTTGATCCGAAACTTCATATTTGATCCGAATAGTCCTTAAT
Organism: Glebionis coronaria; assembly: GCA_025667525.1. Lineage (NCBI taxonomy): Eukaryota > Viridiplantae > Streptophyta > Magnoliopsida > Asterales > Asteraceae > Glebionis > Glebionis coronaria. The sequence goes on along the minus strand of CM046882.1, from coordinate 403,686,844 downwards.
TCGTGTTTGATTTTGATGTTTTAGTGATTCAAAAGTTAATCTTTTCATTCCTTCCTAAGCTTTTGTACGGTATAAGCTATAAGCTCGTTGTGCTTTTTGGCTTGTTTCATATATATAGCTTATTGCATTTTTGGATTTCCTAAAAAGTTTAGTGTTTTTAAAAGGGTCGATTTATAAAGTTTGCTTATTTGGAGTTTTGAAAGTTGTCAAATTTATGCTTACTGATTTGGTTAAGTTCGCTCAAGTGAGCTTATTGATAGTGCTTATTGAACTTTGGCTTATTTGCAATTTCGGATTACTGCATGTTCCATCACAATCTAAAGGATTTACACATTCCGACAGGAGGTTGTTTGTATCGCAATAACCCTTAAGGGTTTTACTTTGCGATCACTTGGTTTTTCCCCTTATTCTGATCTGGGATTGCGATCGCTCATTGTGATCGCATATTCCGACGGGACTTAAGGTTATTTCAAGTCAAAACTCTGCCAAAATTTTATTAACAACATTCCGATAGCTTGCTCATTATTCCGATAGGAGGGTATTGCGACAGACACATTCCGATAGAATTAATCTCTTGTATTCCGATCTGGACATTCCGATAAACATACATTGCGACAGATCCAACTTGTTTACATTCTGATGGTTATTCATATGATTATTCCGATGGACGTTACTTTTATATTCCGATGGGTTTGATTGCATTACATTCCGATAGACTGGGTTTATTATTATTCCGATAGTTTAAGTTTTTAAGTTTTATAAAGTTTTAAGTTTTAAGTTCATTACGTTTTAATTTCTAAAAATTGCACGCTTCCCGAAATCTCTATTTTTACCAAGTGTTTTTCTAATAATTTTTAGTTTAATTTTTAAAGCTTTAATTTTACTCAACGACGCCTTTTCTTTTAATTAGTTTTAGACAACCAAACCATTTAATTTTCCACCAAGAACGACTGAGTCGCACTAATTAACGGTAATCAATTCGAAAAGATCGGATTCAACGAACTTTCATAACTAAGTGAAAACGATAGTTATTAAATGGCGCCGCTGCCGTCTCTTTTCGTTAAGATTAACGGTTTTTAGTGAGAGACGCGTTGGATTTTGGGATCCGTTCTTTTAGGAACGTTATTTTCAAGCACAAAAATTTTCAAAAATCCATAAAAATTAAATTTTTTTCAAAAATAGAAAAATATTACAAAATCATAAAAAGCATTTATTTTCCTAAGTTTTACACCAAAAAGATTATATATATATTCTCTATTTCTTTGATATATTATTCTTTTGCAGGTGTATGCGTACTAGATCTTCAAATTATTCTGAGCCCGAGACTCGTGAAAATTTAGATATGGCTGGTGTGCATAACAACAATAACAACCCACCTCTACCCAATTTGAATAACAATAATAACAACAACAATGTTCCCCCACCTGATTTACGAACAATGGAGGAACTTTGTCAACCCACCATGAACGGACGTGGAGGACCGATTGTGCCGATGCAAATCACGGCTCCTGAATTTTTGTTGAAGCATCACATGATCCAGCAAGTTCAAAACGCTTGCCCGTTTAGCGGATTACCGGATGATGCCAACAAACATCTCGACAAGTTCATTACCATCACCCAAAGCATGAAACTTCCCGGTGCTTCCATGGATTTTCTTCGCCTTAACCTTTTTCCACACACTTTATCCCATCATGCCGAAAAATGGTTTGATCGTCTTCCCAAAAACTCAATTCAAACATGGGATGACACGACTCAAAAATTTTTGTCACGCTACTTTCTCCCATCCATGGTCACTAGTCTTCGCAACTAAATCAGTGGATTCACACAAGAACCTGATGAGTCGCTTTTCGATGCTTGGGAACGCTATAATATTTTGATCGACCGTTGTCCAAACCATAACATGCTACCTGTTACTTTGATTGATACCTTCTACAATGGTTTAACTTTTCGTGATCGTGATACGATTAATGCTGCCGCTGGTGGTACATTCATCAAGAGAAGACCTGAGGAGTGTAGAGAGCTGATTGAGAACATGACCACTCACCACAAAAAAAAATTGGGATTCATCCGCATCCTCAAGATTAAACCCGAGAGTCAATGTTTCTTCTACTTCTTCAAACCCTGATATTACCGAAATGTCCCGCGCAATTGTCAAAATGAGCAAAAAGATTGAACTTTTAGCCACTAACCAATTTCAACAAGCTAAAGCTGTAGCCACGTCTTGTGAGCTTTGCAGGGATTCTCATTCATACACCGATTGTCCTTATACTAAAGACACTCCGGAAAATGTGTATGCCGCCAACGGTAACTTTTCTATGGGAGGCTATCAAGCACGTCCTCAAGGTGACCGCAATTTGCTTAGTTATCGTTCGAATAACTATCTGTCTCCACCCGGTGTTTCCCCTCAAAACCAAAACCAAAACAATTTCAACCGCAACAATCAAAGCCAACCTCAAGCTACCAATCAATATCAATCCCAAAGAAACCCATATCCACCTCAAGGAAATAATTCAGCTTACCAAGCCCCACCTCTCAATCAACCCACGACATTGAACCAAGACCTCGAAACTTACATGAGGACCAATAGAGAGATGGTGACGAATCTTCAAAGCCAATTCATTAACTTGAAAGGTGACATGGCAAAACAAGGGAACGATATTCGAGCCGAGCTAAGGAATGACATGGCGAAACAAGGGAATGCTCTTCAAGCCGACATACGAAACTCTATGAACAATCAAACAAATAACTTAAGGGATATGATGGCTAGTTTTTTCCCAAGTAATCAAGCCTCTGGTTCGGGTTCTCTTCCGAGTAACACCGTTGCTAATCCAAGAGGGGAGATGAAAGCAATCACCACCCGAAGTGGCAAAGGTTAAAAGGAACCCGAGATTCCTACACCTACACCGGTGATTGTGATAAAGGAAAACGAGTCCCCTTCTCCAATTACTCCACCTTCTACTTCCACCCCTCTACCACCCAAGGACGTGAGTAAGAATTCCATACTAAAGCCTTCATCTAAACCCAATATACCTTATCCCTCAAGGTTGAGGAAAGAGAAATTGAAGAACAAGGATGATATTCAGGTTTCTAACTTTCTCAAAATGTTTAAACAACTGTATTTCAATATCTCCTTTGCTAAGGCTCTCGCTCATATGCCAAAGTATGCGAAAATGTTTAAAGATCTTCTCAGTGATAAGGACAAACTCCTTGATATCGCTCAAACCCAACTTAATGAGAATTGCTCTACAGTCCTCTTAATGAAATTACCAACCAAACTTGGTGATCCGGGTCGTTTCTTGATTCCTTGCAACTTCCTCGGGGTAGAGAATTGTATGGCCCTTGCCGATCTAGGTGCTAGTATCAACTTAATGCCATTAAGTTTTTGGAAACAATTATCTCTACCCGAGCTAGTCCCCACCCGAATGACATTGGAATTAGCTAACCGCACGGTTGCTTATCCAGTGAGGATAGCCGAAGACGTCTTCGTCGGTGTCGACAAATTCACCTTTCTGACGGATTTTGTTGTCGTTGACTACGAGATGGATCCCCGTGTTCCATTAATCATCGGACGTACATTCTTGAGGACCGGTCGCACTCTCATTGATGTAGCCGCGGGCGAATTAATCATGAGAGTTGGTGACGATAAAATCGTTTTCAACATGGGTAAACTTTCTAAGCAGCCTTCTGAAAACAAGAGCGTTAATTTCATTGACGTTCTTGATGAGGCTTGTGAAGAACATTTCAAAGACGCTTGTAAAATTGGTTCTTCTTCTCTACCCATTTTTGAGACTGTTGCCTCTCTTGCTCCATCAGTAACTCCATTTGGAGAAAGTGATTTCTTTTTCAAAGACTTTGAAGCAACTTTGGGAGATGTGGATTTCCAATATGACGATTCTCCCTCCAATTGGGATGAAGACATTCGTACCATTGAGAAACTTCTCAATGAGGACCATATTTCTCCACCATCTCCTAAGGATATCTCTATCAATGATTCGAATTTGAAAACGCCGTCCATTGAAAATCCTCTGGATTTAGAGCTTAAGGATCTACCGTCTCATCTTGAATATGTGTTCCTTGACGACAACAACAAATCACCCGTCATCATCGCATAGGACTTGAAAGAAGAAGAAAAATCCCGACTTATCGCCATACTAAAGAATCATAAGAAAGCGATTGCATGGAAAATCTCTGATATTCGTAGAATTGATCCTCAGTTTTGTACACATAAAATTCTCATGGAGGACGATTTTAGAGCCACTATTCAAAGCCAAAGAAGGGTGAATCCCAAGATCCACGACGTTATCAAAAAAGAGGTTATCAAACTTCTTGATGCGGGAATGATCTACCCTATCTCGGATTCACCATGGGTTAGTCCGGTCCATTATGTGCCTAAGAAAGGCGGAATCACCGTTGTGCCCAATGAAAACAACGAGTTGATTCCTACTCGTCTCGTTACAGGGTGGAGAGTTTGTATAGACTATCGCAAACTCAATGATGCTACGAGAAAGGATCATTTTACCCTTCCTTTCATAGACCAAATGCTTGAACGTCTAGCGGGTAATGACTATTACTGCTTTTTAGACGGTTTCTCGGGGTATTTTCAAATCCCCATCGATCCCAAAGACCAAGAGAAAACCACATTCACTTGTCCTTATGGAACATTTACTTATAAAAGAATGCCTTTCGGCCTATGCAATGCTCCTGGGACTTTCCAAAGGTGTATGATGGCTATCTTCTATGACATGGTTGAAGAAACTATAGAAGTCTTCATGGATGATTTCACGGTCTATGGTGATTCTTTCTCTACTTGCCTTGCCAATTTGGAACGCATGCTTAAGCGGTGTGAAGACACTCGCCTTCTTCTAAATTAGGAAAAATGCCATTTCATGGTAAAAGAAGGCATTGTGCTTGGACATAAAATCTCCAAAGCCGGTCTTGAAGTGGACCGTGCTAAAGTGGATGTCATAGCCAAATTACCTCCACCTTCAACCGTGAAGGGTGTGAGAAGTTTCCTTGGTCATGCGGGCTTCTATCGTCGATTCATTCAGGATTTCTCTAAAATTGCTCGCCCGATGACCGACCTCTTGGAAAAAGATACTCCTTTTATCTTTTCTAAAGAGTGTCTTGAATCCTTCGATCTTCTTAAGGACAAGCTAACTAAGGCACCGGTCTTGGTTACCCCTAATTGGGAGCTACCTTTTGAATTGATGTGTGATGCTAGCGATTTTGCTATTGGAGCGGTTTTGGGCCAAAGAGTGAACAAACACTTCCAACCAATCCATTACGCTAGCAGGACAATGACGGGGGCTCAATTGCATTATACCACTATCGAAAAAGAGCTTTTAGCTGTAGTGTATGCTTTTGAGAAGTTCCGCCCTATCTTGTTCTTTGCACCACCATTGTGTACACCGATCAATCCGCGTTGAAGTACTTGTTAACTAAGCAAGATTCTAAGCCACGACTTATTCATTGGGTTTTTCTCCTTCAAGAATTCAACATTGAAATTCGTGACAAGAAGGGAGCCGAAAACCTAGCCGCGGATCATCTAAGTAGACTTGAGGATCCTTATCAAGGGGATCATCCGAATCAAGAGAACAATGACTCTTTTCCCTTTGAGGCCTTAATGTCTATCAATTCAAATCTTGATGACACCCCGTGGTTTGCGAACATTGCAAACTACTTAGCGGGTAGGATTCTCATCGAAGGGTTAACATCCCAACAAAAGAAGAAGTTCTTTAAAGATGTTAAGACTTACTTTTGGGATGTGTAAGATATGTAAATCTATGCTTATGTTTTAGAGAGAGAAAGAGATAGAAAGATGGTGGATTTCACACTTCTAGAGAGAGAAAGTTTAAGAGAACTATGTGTTATTCAAATGAAATCACCACCCTCTCCATCAATGGAGAGGGTTTATATACCAATCCCATAAGATGGGCTTGGGCTTACATTTGGGCCGGCCATACAAGCATGGACCGGGCTTTTCCTTGTTTATTTAATTAAAAGATATCTAGACTACGAGCTATAACTAAATATATTGTCTGAGTGACCGAATCTTCCTAAATACGTAAAAACGTATTTCCAACAATCTCCCCCTAAGGGAGGTCACTCCAAACAAGGGCGTCACCCGAGATACATTAATAAAATAAACCTAGCATACTATGCTTGTCTTGAGCTCGTAGTCTTCGTCTTTCTTCTCCTTTTCTTTTTAGGTGAACATGCTGATGTGATCTTTGATATCAATCTTGAGCATTAATCTTTTGCCTTGATCTTGTGCATCCATCACTTGTGATCTTCGCCTCTTCGTGACACCATGTTCCACATACTTATACCTTAGTAATTCTTGAAAGCTTCAGAGTTCGATACAGCGGAAGACTTAACTTTTAGGCTTTCTTGAATTAGATGAGGTATTAAGTGCATAAAGTATAAGTATGCGGGGACGACTTCTTCTTGGGTTCCGCAACGCCACCGTCTTCAAATGCCGCAACATAAGTAGACACGAACGAAATGGCTTTGAACATTTCATTATAATTCGGTAGCATTTTACCTCCGGTCGGTGAAGATCGTTGGACGATATAAAATATCGTACTTGTGATAGGTAGATTTAATTAAAAATCTCCTTGACAAGATTTCGCGGGTAAACCCGTTCTCTTTACTCGACCGTCCAAAGCTGACTGCGAACATAAAGAGTGAATCATTTGGATAATAATATCCGCATGATTTGAAGCCGTCAATTCATGTTCCCGGAACAAGTGAAATTCAATTAAGAACCGCACCATCGTTGCTTTCCAGTTGTCACGAGCTTGATTCGTATAGAATCTTGCAAGTTACCTACCAAGTGCTGTTTGAGGTTAACACTAGAAGGATTTCCACTCATCACTATGAACACAAAGGTATCACTCTGAGTGTTCTGGAAAGATCACTAAGATATTGCGTAGAGGCCTGGAACGTGTTTAAATTCATTTAAGAATTAAACCACTGTTGCTTTCCAGTTATCACAAGTTTGATTCATAAAGAATCGCACAAGTCACCTACCATGAGCTTTTTGATGTTCGCTCAAGAAGGATTTCCATCTTCATTGTAAATACTTTCGTATTACTCGGATGTTCAGGCAAGATCATGAAGATTTTGCGTAGGACTCTTAAGATCTTTCTTACTTTTCACAGTGTGTGAAGAAGCAAGAAAATATGAAAGTGTGTCCTAATGAGATATTTGATGATCTCAAATGGCTCTAGACTCAATCGTGCATTTTGGATTTTTAGTGATCGGAGGCTGGAGAGGAGTGCCACCATTTCAATACCAATTTATTCGGAGTGAATAAATCAATAGATAATGTGTTGTCTCCGTGTGATTAAAACAAATATCTTTTAAGAGATATCTGAGTTAGCTGGGATGGGTTGTGCCTTGCATCACTGGGTCCATGATGTCTGTCTTCAATATCAAGAATCATTAAACAATGATCTTAATAGCATATGTATTGACCCGGTTTCTGCCTAAGGTTGTAAGGAGGGCTTCTTTCTTTACACCCTTTATCTTTACAATTCTTTTTCATTCTTCAACCCCTTCAATGCTTACCAATACGTCATAACTAGAACCTTGTTGTGATTATTCCAGTGCTAACTTAAGTACTTGGTCGGCATTCAGCTACGTTCACAATCTTTCTCCATCTTTCCTAAGGACTACTATTTCTAGCTATGGAATGTCCTTGGGAAGATTCCTCCGGTTCAAGAGGAATCATTGGACTTTAACCTATCCTACCATCCTTATGTCACCACAATCTTCACCGTCGTGAATAGAGATGTTTTGGGTAAGTGTATGTCACCATGAAATCCATTTTGAAGTGCAAATCCATTTTGCTCCCCCTTAACATATGCTACGATATCCAAAAACATTTCGCACATGTCGGGATGAGCCATCACGTTAAGTCAAACCATTTTTGATAATTTCCCATATTAAATCACATTTTCTCCCCCATATTAAAAATATTAACCCAATCGATGTTTTTAATATCAATTGATTTCATGAAGTTTTAACAAAGGTTTTGGGAAGAAAAATGCGAGTCCGTTTTATCTTCATGATATCAAATGAGATATGATACCGATTTGTAACATGATCACATATTCACCATATTAGAAAAGAATGAACAAGGTTGGACCTGATTGATGGGAACATCATATGATAAGATCAAATGGTTCTTGGCAGCATATGTCGGTCGCCTCGTCACGTCTGAAGTCATCTCTTGACACCACGTGTACGATTGGTATTGTTGTCTTGACACCAGTTTGTGAGCTTGGCACGTTCGGCATCGAAGATTCTAAATGCTTGACAATTCCCCCCCTCTCAATTGTTGACCCGTGTTCTATTGAAAGAGCTGTAGTCGTCGGTTGAGTAGTCGCATCATCGAGTATGTAGATACCAATTGTAGATTGCTATGGTTATAGAGATGATAGCTTCATAAAAACAAGACTTCTCTTGTTTTGACAAATAAATTCACTGAAACGTACATAGATTTATGTGAGACCAAGTTATAAAGTAAACTTGATCCCTTACAAGGTTTTAAAGTAAACCTTGCCCGAGAAAATTAATTCCCGTTGAGAGCTAAAGCTTTCATAAGAAATACTTGACTTTAATATGAAAACCGGGTTGCAGTCAGAAATAACTACAAGCCATATTGGCATGTTTTATGAAATATTTACAACTTTTGTACGAACTCTATTTATGGTGCCATGTCAATATTAATCTACATTTCTAAGGCCGTAAATATTATCGTACCAAAAGACATGCCTTTGAAAAATAAAGTAAAAAATATTTTTGGATTTTTCTGAATTTTTCAATTTTTATGGTTTTTATATGGTTTTATATTTTTGTAATTTGCTTTTGTGGATAAAAATATAAACAATATATACAAATGAGCACCAAGGAAACGGAGAATAGTTTTACCACCACTATTCTTTCGCTTCATCTGCCAGTTCCTTTAGAGTCTCAGGCGAGAAAGTTCTCATTCCTAGCTTGTCGGCCAAAAATTCAATTCGAGCGTGATCTAAAGCCTTCGTGAAAATATCCGCCAATTGATACTCAGATCGGACAAAGTAAAGATCTATTACTCCTTTTTCCACTAGCTCCTTGATAAAGTGGTAGCGAATGTCAATATGCTTCGACCGGGAGAATTGAACATTGTTGCAGCATAAGGCAATTGCACTTTTGTTGTCGCAGTACATCGGAATCTTGCTAAAACCTAGACAATAGTCGGTTAATTGCGATCTCATCCAAAGAATTTGAGCACAACAACCGGACATAGCTATGTATTCTGCTTCCGTACTAGAAATTGCAGCGCTTTTTTGCCTTTTCGATGCCCAACTGATTAGTTGATCTCCTAGTAGTTGCAAAGTTCCACTCGTGCTATGCCTTGTATCTTGACAACCCGCGTGATCGGCATCTGCATATGCCATGAGTGCAATCGAAGAGTCCTTCGAATTCCAAAGTCCCCGATTAATGGTTCCTTTAAGATATCGAAAGATCCGTTTCACAGTGGCTAAGTGTAACTTAGTAGGCCGAGTTTGATACCGAGCACACATACATATAGCAAACTGAAGATCAGGTCGACTAGCTGTGATATACAGAAGAGTACCGATCATTCCACGATAAAGTGTCGGATCAACGGCAACTCCATGTGGATCTGCATCGAGCTTAGTTTTTTCCACCATTGGAGTATCCACAGGGTCGCAAGATTCCATCTTATATTTCTTTAGCGATTCAAGGGCATACTTGGATTGATTGATAAAGATGCCTCTGGGACTCTGAGATATCTGAAGACCTAAGAAAAATGATACCTTGCCCATCATTGACATCTTAAACTTGGAAGACATGAGTGTCCCAAACTCATCCGATAAGGTTTGGTTCGAGGCTGCAAATATAATATCATCAACATATATTTGTACCATAATCATATCTTTACCTCGTTTCTGAATAAACAGCGTGGGATCCACCTTGCCTTTGGCGAAGCCTTGCGTAATGAGGAATTGTGACAATAGATCATACCATGCGCGAGGAGCGCATCAACCCATAAAGAGCCTTCTTAAGCTTGTACACATGATTGGGATAATTAGGATTCACAAAACCATCCGGCTGTTGAACATAGACCTCTTCCTTGATTTCACCATTCAGAAATGCCGTCTTCACATCCATCTGATAGACGATCATATTCATGTGGGCTGCATAAGCGAGGAATAGTCTAATAGCTTCCAAACGGGCAACAGGTGCAAAGGATTCCATAAAGTCAATGCCCAGTAATTGCTTGTATCCACGAGCTACTAGTCGAGCTTTGTTCTTTAATATTCCGCCTAACTCATCGAGTTTCACTTTGTAAACCCATTTCAAAGTGAGTAACTGCACTTGATCCGGGCATGGGACAAGTTCCCATACTTCAAGACGTATAGATTCATTAAGTTCTTCTTGCATAGCTTCTATCCAACATGATTGAGTAAAAGCTTGTTGCCATGTCTTAGGTTCAACTTCAGTGAGAAAAGCATCAAAGTGACAAAACATTGCACTTTCTTGTAGCTGACTTTGTGTGGATACCGGACGATTAGGGTCACCAATAATAGAATCTATAGGATGATCCTTTGTCCACTTGTTGTCATGTTCACGAATCCGTGGATTGGAGTAAACCGTACTAGGAGCTTCCTCTGAGGTGGATGACCCGGCTTGATTAGGGTCAGGAATAGGTACACCAAAGAATGGAAGTTCACGCATTTGAGAGAATTCCAAATCGTGATCATCATCATCCTCTTCATCATCAATAGGCATGACATGGGTAGTTGAAACAGGTGTTGGTTGAGAATTACTTGTTGATGGTATATCTAGACCAATTGTAGGTGCAGACGTATCTGATTGTACAACGGTTGCTGGAGCGACAACTTCGGTAACCGAAGCTATTACCTCAGGTTCTGGAGCAACAATACTTGGAGGAGTAAAGAATTCATCACAGAACGGTTGAAACAACGTATCCCATTCAGTCCTAGAAGGTGGTGTAAATGATGATGAAGTAGGGTTGTTTGGGACAAGACCAGAACTAATGTTACTAGGTCCCATTTCATGAAGTGCGGGTTCAGAGCTGCGTTGCTCAGAATCCATTGTTGTCAGCTCATCAAAATCAACATTCATAGTTTCAAGGATCTTGCGAGAATTACGGTTGTAGATTCAGTATGCCTTCTTTACGGGTGCGTAACCAATGAAAATACCAACATCAGCCTTTGGTTGAAGTTTTCCAAATTGTCACCATCATTATTTGGATAGCAAAGAGAACCAAATACATGAAGATATGATAAATCTGGTACTTTACCATGGAGAAGCTCATAAGGTGTTTTACCATGACGTTTACGAATTAGTGACCGGTTTTGGGTGTACACTGCGGTAGATACTGCTTCTGCCCATAAAAGCAATGGAGCCTTTGCGTAAATTAACATCGTTCGAGCAGCTTCCATAAGTGTGCGATTTCGCCTTTCAACGACACCGTTTTGCCGTGGAGTGCGAGCAACGGATGTTTCATGAGAAATGTCAACTTCTTCATAATAATTACGCAAAATTTGATTCACAAATTCGGTTCCATTATCTGTACGAATGCGTCGGACAGTAGTGTTGAGACGCACTTGAATCATCTTGAGAAATCCGATGATGAATTTAGGTGCCTCATTTTTTGCTTTAAGAAATTTCACCCATGTAAACCGAGAGTAATCGTCGACAATGACGAGGATGTACTTTTTGCCACTAAGACTTTCAACACGCATTGGCCCACAAAGATCCATATGCAACAGATAAAGTTTCTCCTGGTTGGTGTCTTCCGTCTTGGGTTTGTAAGATTTCTTAGTGCTTTTCGCCATTGTACACGCGGAACACAAATGATCCTTGTGAAATGATAGTTTAGGAAAAACACGAACAAGTTCGTTTTTCGCCAAGTGATTAATAGCGTTAAAGTTAAGATGAGATAACCGTCGATGCCATAACCATGACTTAGTCTTTGATGCTTTGGAGAGAAGACATACGGGAGAAGCGGCCATCATGTCTTGTAGAGACAAAGTTTACAAATTATTTCCTCGAGTACCTTTCAATAAATCAACCCCTTCCAAATTACGAATGAAGCAGGTATGTTCTCGAAAAGCAACTTCTAGGTTTGCATCACAAAATTGTCCCACAGAAAATAAGTTGTGACCGAGACCTTCCATATAATACACTCTTGAAATGATAACATTCCCAATATGATATTCACCATAACCCATTATCTTTGCAATATGATCATTTCCAAATCGAACCGTACCAAGAAACTTGCTGACGAAATTTCTGAGCTGAGAGCGATCTCCGGTCATATGCTTGGAGCAACCAGAGTCCAAATACCAGAGAACAATTTCGACTACCTGTTTTCAACAACAACAGTAGAAAATGCATTGGAAACTATTGGTTCCGGAGTGTTAGCAGATACAGATAAAATATTATCAGAATTGCTAACATTTTTGTGACCCTTAGATTTCCTACGTTTTCTAATGTGAGTCTTAGCACTAACAGGTTTTACTGTTCCAACTTTCTTAGGTTTTGGATTATTCGCGGGCACTACAGTGGGAGTAGACCTATTTAAAGGGCACTTGGTTCCTACGGTAGTGTCGGTGTTCCTAGTTAAAGGACACGCTTGTGTTTTGGTAGGCTTGGTACTCCTAGTTAAAGGGAACGCTTTTGTCGCTGTAGTGGGAGTGTTCCTAGTTAAAGGGAACGTATTTCCTACTATAGTGAAAGTTCTACCAGTGGGGCACCACATCCAACCAACTTGGATTAAAACTTTCCCAGTCGGTTTCCATTCTAATCCATTTTCCGGGAATACATATCATTCACATGGTCAATAAGGCAAGAATCATGACGACTAGAAAACATACATTCATTGCAATTCCAACATTTCAAATCAGAATTCACAGTAGGCTTAGAACGCTGCATAACCGCAGAGCCTTTAGGTTTAGCTACATGATTCTTTTTATTCAAAACAGAAATAACATTCCTAGGATGGGCTTCTACTTTCTTCTTCACTTGACTACTAGATGGGGGCAAGATCCTATCATTTTTCTTGTTTCTTTTAAGCTTAGATCTTTGAGCCTTAGTAGTGGTGCTTACTCCTGTAGAAGGCAACACAGGAATATTAGAAGCTGGTTTTGGTTCCGCCTTATCTTTAGTGACCAAAGTTTGAGATAGTTTAGTCCTAGGGCCCTTATTAAATGGTGTGACGGCTATAAGGTTCCTTTTGATTGCACTAGAGGACGATGCTGAGACAGTGGCTGCGTTATCCACAACATTCTTACCTTTTAGAGTACGAAGTGTTTCCTTTAACTCAGCCAAGACCATATTCTTATCACAAATTTGCTCCCTCAAATCAGATATTTCCACCGACTTTCGATTCAATTGTTCAATCAAAGATTGATTATGTGCAGTGGTATCAACACATGCGGGCTTTACTGAATCGAAGAGTCGTGTATTTTTCTGTTTTAAGTTATCAACTTTGGACAAAATCTTGGAAACTCGATTATCTAAATCAAGTTTAAAATTCTCAGCGGCCTCAAGTACGTTCACAACAGTTAAGCTCCTTAGATTTCTCTATTTCTATCGGCAAAGATTTAGCAACTTTGTCACTTGGCTAATGCTGTTTTGATTGTAAATTTAATCGAAAATTCTTTTCAAAGTTTGCATCATCGATGTTAACACCTTCGAATGACGTTTCAAAGATTTCTTGAATAAATTGTTGCTTGCATTCAAGCGAAATACAATGTGTTTGAATCTCATCAAAACATTTTGAAAGCGAAGAATATGAATCTTGAAGCTTTAAAAATTCAGCGTCAGATTCGTGACAAGTACTATCTACCACATTATCCACAGATTCAACATTATGCACAATAGAATCATTATCAACACTTTTATTCACACAGGCGGAAACTATATCATGAGACATCACTTGCTTCAGAAGCTGATCATTTTGGCGTGAAACCCGTTCTATTTCAAGTAAACTGTTTTCATAAGCATCATCCATTTCATTGAAAACACGTCTTACTTCTTCTATTTCCAAAAGCAAATCTTGATCAAGATTACTAAGACAAGCCTTAACATTCTTTACAAACGGAACAATTTCGTCTCGAAAGGCAGCTTTAGTGTGCTCAAAATTCCATTCACCTTCCGTTATGGCCGAAGCCGTCGTACGTTCCAAAATGACCTTGTAAAAATCGGCTAAGTGTTGGTGTACCGCATTTAAGTTAACAGACGCCTTACTTACCGGTGGAATTAACTTCGTTAAATCTGTTTTGACAAGTGTAGGAGACGTATAATAACTAGATTTTACTCGTTGAAATTGTTCGTTTTCTCGGTGTCTAATCGAATTGATCTCGGGTTAATTGTGTGAGATTAGTTGTTCTTGGTGAATCAAATAAAGGGGTGTCGTTATCTAAAACTAATTAAAAAAATAAAGACTTGGAACAATTAAAAATAAAGTAAGAAACAATAATGAAAGATTAAAACTTAACTGGAAATGAATGACGAAAATTCAAAGGCAATAAAAGTAAATGACACAAATTAAAACTTGAAATAAAAGGAAAGCGAGTAAAAGTTCAAATAAAGAAAAGGCGGAAAAAGTAAAGTTTAAAAACTAAGACTGAAAACTCTATTCGGAGTAAAATAAGACTATGCGGAATATAAGAAAATGACTCTATGCGGAATAATTAAAAGCTATGCGGAATGAATTGGTTACTCGGAATAAAAGTGGCTATGCGGAATAAAAATGGAAAAACATTCTATTCGGAAAAATTGTCCTATGCGGAAAAGTTAGTCTATGCGGAAAACATTGCTCTATGCGGAAAGCAACACTTATACGGAATAATCAAACATTCCGCATAGGAAGCCCTATTCGGAATAAATAAACATTCCGCATAGAACTCCTATTCGGAATAACTGATATTCCGCATAAGGAAGAATGGAAACAGATGATTCGGAATAAAAGAAATATTCCGCATAAGAGGGAAAACTAAACAGCCTATTCGGAAAGTCTGGGAAAGAACAGTAACAGTAACGAGATTCAGGGAATGAAGAATAAAGCACGAATTTGAGCGAATCTAGTCAAAGCAAACCAAAAGATTAAACCAAAACAACCAACAAACATCAATTAACAATAATAAATCAAAATAAATCATCAAAACTAACAAATAAAGCCAAATCAATCAAAACCCACTTGATTGAAAATAAGAAAACTCAAGAACATGAACACAAAGATTAAGAACAAGTTAAGCAAGAAAGGAGCAGGAGATTAACAATAAAGTAAAGATTAACAACAATTAAATGGAAACTTACTTGGAATTAAAAGAAAATTAAAGGTGCATTACATGGAGATTAAGATGCATAAAAGTAAAGAACAAGAAAATGAAGATGGTGGAAGGGAGGCTTGTCAAGCCTCCAACCCTCTTTACAAAATGAGATCCTAAACTATTTATAGGAGGGGAAAGCTTAAGGTGGAAGCTTCTCCTTCTTTCTCTTATTTGTAAGCTTAGGTCCTTGATCTTCTTAATCTTTTGTTAATCTTCTTAATACTTGGACTTTTTCTTAGGATTTCTTCAAACTCGTATTATAATCTTCAATAAATTAGACTTGAGTTCTTCGGCTTTTAAGTAAACTTCCGTCTTTTGACTTTTTCTTCGATAAATCTTCAGAATTGGTCTTGGACTTCCGTTCTTTTTCCACTCTTGATCTTTCGACTTCATCTTTCGTCTTTTTCTTCGATAAAAGCCTGTAAAATCTCGTGTTTTCTCCACTTTTCACCTTTTCGTCCTAAATCACAACAAAAACACAAACCACGCATAATTCCGACATAAATGACATAAAATACACGTTTTGGCTCGGTTATTATTGTAATTAAGTGGTAAAAAGGATGGGTGTTTTCACACCTATCAAATCCCCTACACTTAACCATTGCAATGCCCTCATGCAATGCTTAGCAATAAAGCAAGGTTTACACTTTCCATCATAATCAACCTACTTTGGCCTTTATTAAACAACTAAGGAAAATCAAAAAGATAGAAAATAACAAGACGCAATCAAGGAAGAAACATGTAAAGAAATCTAAGACTTACATTAGGACTTGTGTGTCATGAATGTTTATCACCCTCAAGTTTCACGTTCCCCATGCCAAGCTTAAAAAACAAGATCATTGTTAGTACAAGTTAGCATAACAAACATTTACTCATGTGGTTCAATTAATCACTTAGACTCCCTAATTCCTATGGGTATCTCTTATATTTTATTTTTGTCTTAGAATGATCATATAGATGCATTGTTTGACTTATTTCGATAGTTTATTTAAGCTGAAAGCAAAGTAGGACGATTTGATCAATAGTTAGCTAAAGGACAAAATCTCTTAAAACTGCTTCTCGGGATATCAAAAAGTTCATATCTTGGCATAACTCGGTTCACGATTTGAGACCTTTCTCGGGCCGATATTTGGCATGTACTTCATACTTCATATCTTCGAGAGACGTTCTTGAGATAATGGTCTTCTCTTCGTTATAGAGTTTCTTCACTTGGAGACTTTTGAGGAGTACTCCAGCTTTGTTGACCACGACTTCATCATTATTTCTTCAATCGCTAATTGGGATTTTGAGATACAACGATCCACCTCCTTTTCGGACTTGGATCTATTTATCCTCATACCTTGTTAGGGTCTTTTCGGATAGACTTCTCCATCATCTTTTATGGGAGTTGATTGCTTTTCGTCGTGATTCTTGATCCTTCATATTGATTTTGGGAATAATGCTTTTTACATCACTTTTGGATCTTCAGCAATAAAATGGAATCCTCATGCCTTGTTAGGGCCTTTTCGGACTCGCCAATCTTCGCGCCCCGCTTCATAAGTTATGCCTTGGCTATGAACTCTCGTCATTACCGAGCAACTTTTAAACGATCTTGGGCTAGAAGCTAAGTAACCTTTCAAATCGTACGACCTTACTTATTGCAGATAATTTATTAGCAAGTGATGGGAGAGAAAGATCATGATTAACTCACATAAGTTAATGGGAGAATACCAAACTTGTAACCAACTCTATCATTTCTCGTTCTCCACAATTTAAAATCTCAAAGAATGAGACTCGTGGATGCTTAGCCTAATAAACCAATTAAGGTCTACATGGTTAAGGATACTAGCTAGAGTGAACTCGGATAAGTAAACTCGGGTTGAGTCAAAATATTCACAACGGGCCTAATATGTCTAAGATAACTGAACTTGTTAAATCCATTTTATTAAAATAAGAGAAAAATAGCAGAAATAAAGGGAACTACAACTAGGCCAAAATAGATTAAAAATTTTGAAAAATGTCGAAAAATTGATTTTCCAGTTAAAATGAGGGCAATTACAAGGAAAAGGCCACTTAACTTCGATAGAAGTCCCCCTACACTTAATATAAACATTGTCCTCAATGTTTAAGCATGTGGGAGTAAACTCCCCTACACTTAGGACATTGTGCACGTTGTTTAAATCTCGCTAAGGAAGAGACAACTAAAGAGATTCCTATTTTAATATTGAGAAATATAAAATAGGGAATCAAAAAGAGTTTAGGATAGAACCGGGAAGAAGGGAACACGGAAGCACGGTTCGTCAAAAGTCATCAAGAGTGTGTCTGTGAAGCTCTAATCCCTGCAATGATAGGAAAGAAAGCAAGAAACACCACGGGGCTCCCCCCTACACTTATGGTGAAAATAGATAGAAAATTGGGTTGCCTCCCAAAAAGCGCTTGTTTTTGTTAACCGAGTCACGAGCCTGACTCGTCCCCGAATTAAATAGTCCATGGGGAAGCCTCGAATGTGATACCGGGATCAAAGACTTTGTCCTCGTTCCCGGTTGACATCAACAGAGGAGAGGCGGGGGGATAAGTCTTGAAAGGGAGAAAGGTCCTTTCAACATACATATAGTATGTGAATTCAAGATCCACGGGAGGTGGGTTGGGTATAGTAAGCACATTGTCCTCCCCCAAAGACAATGGATGCTGAGCAAACGGCAAAGCCGTGATGGTATCAATCATAGCATAATCAATGTCACCTCCCAGATCAAAGCACTCATCCTCCGTGATAGTGGCTAAAAGGGAGGATGGAAGGTGCTCGGGAGGGGGACTTGGGTCAATACTTTCCTGCAGCAAATTATCAAAAATAATGTCCCCCTCCGTGTCAGAGTCATCAATACCTGGAGGAATGGAGTGGATGTCGATTTCTTCCAGCAATGGGTCATTATGTTCAACGGTAGGAATATATGGAGGTAAAGACTTGGAAAGAGAAGGAGAAGTCAACGCTTCGATTTGAGCAATAAGAAGGTGCACTTTCCGTAATCCATCGCGAAGAAGCACGTCTTCTACCTCATCCACCAGATCATGTTCATCGGTGAACTGCTCGTAAACCGGAGAGAATAAATCATCATTTTCTGCATCTCCCGGTGGAGATTGAGAAATTTCAAAAGTGAAATTCTCATAGCAGAGAGAAGAATCATCATCACTAGGATCGACCGCTTTCGTAAGAGCAACGTCGTCCTCAGGCTCCATAGTAGGTAAGTCACAAACCTCATCATCCAATACTTTGTCGAGACCAACATCACTAAGCTCATGCAACGAATCTAGATCCTTAGACGCAGTAGGAACATCGAGAGTAGGAGCAGCAACTTCGGAAGATGAGTTGAAAGTTCATGCAGCATCATCGTCATCATCATAATAGTATTGATGCACAAGCGGAGGGGTATAATCACTAAGATTAGATACTTGCTCTAGTCGCTTTTCCTCGTCCCTAAGTTCTTTAAGCAAAACAACGGCTTCTTGAAGTTGCAAAACAAAGGAGTGTGTTTCTTCATTCAAGGTAGTGAGTTGTGGGTCAAGATGAATTTGCTGAGAGGATTGATGATTGAGGGTGTGATGTGGGGGCTCATAGTGTTGAAAACCCGAATTATAGCAAGGTTGTGGCTCATAGCAATTCAGTGGTTGACAATAATAGGTATCGTGAGGACCCCCACAGTTGTTGCAAACCGGGTATGGAGAAAAATCAAGTGCATCTTGTGGATAGCTATTATCATTGTCATAATTGTACCCCGGTTCTTGCCCGTGACCAGACGGGTATCGAACCGGGCACGAAACATGCCAATGAGAATCGCTTCCACAATAGATGCACGGGGGAACAGGAGGTAGGTTCAAAAAGTACGAATTAGTCGAGTTGCACAAAGGACAAAATCCGGATTGTGTGTAGTCGATATCGTTTCCGCACCGCTCACATGTACACCATTGACAAGAGTTGTTCCCAGATAGTTGTTTCCCACACCGGACGCAATGGACATAAAAATCCATAAAGAAAGATAGATAAGCAAGAAGAATATTTTTGGTGCAAAACTTTTGAAAAAGAAATGCTTTTTATGATTTTTCAAATGTTTTTGGATTTTTGAAAATTTTTGACAAGAAAAATAACGTTCACAAGTGAACGGGTCCAAAAATCCAACGCGTCACTCACAAAAAACCTTCGATCTTTACGAAAAGAGCCGGCAGCGGCGCCATTTTAATAACTAGATTTTACTAGTTGAAATTGTTCGTTTTCTCGGTGTCTAATCGAATTGATCTCGGGTTAATTGTGTGAGATTAGTTGTTCCTGGTGAATCAAATAAAGGGGTGTCGTTATCTAAAACTAATTAAAAAAATAAAGACTTGGAACAATTAAAAATAAAGTAAGAAAACAATAATGAAAGATTAAAACTTAACTGGAAATGAATGACGAAAATTCAAAGGCAATAAAAGTAAATGACACAAATTAAAACTTGATATAAAAGGAAAGCGAGTAAAAGTTCAAATAAAGAAAAGGCGGAAAAAGTAAAGTTTAAAAACTAAGACTGAAAACTCTATTCGGAGTAAAATAAGACTATGCGAAATATAAGAAAATGACTCTATGCGGAATAATTAAAAGCTATGCGGAATGAATTGGTTACTCGGAATAAAAGTGGCTATGCGGAATAAAAATGGAAAAACATTCTATTCGGAAAAATTGTCCTATGCGGAAAAGTTAGTCTATGCGGAAAACATTGCTCTATGCGGAAAGCAACACTTATACGGAATAATCAAACATTCCGCATAGGAAGCCCTATTCGGAATAAATAAACATTCCGCATAGAACTCCTATTCGGAATAACTGATATTCCGCATAAGGAAGAATGGAAACAGATGATTCGGAATAAAAGAAATATTCCGCATAAGAGGGAAAACTAAACAGCCTATTTGGAAAGTCTGGGAAAGAACAGTAACAGTAACGAGATTCAGGGAATGAAGAATAAAGCACGAATTTGAGCGAATCTAATCAAAGCAAACCAAAAGATTAAACCAAAACAACCAACAAACATCAATTAACAATAATCAATCAAAATAAATCATCAAAACTAACAAATAAAGCCAAATCAATCAAAACCCACTTGATTGAAAATAAGAAAACTCAAGAACATGAACACAAAGATTAAGAACAAGTTAAGCAAGAAAGGAAGAAGGAGATTAACAATAAAGTAAAGATTAACAACAATTAAATGGAAACTTACTTGGAATTAAAAGAAAATTAAAGGTGCATTACATGGAGATTAAGATGCATAAAAGTAAAGAACAAGAAAATGAAGATGGTGGAAGGGAGGCTTGTCAAGCCTCCAACCCTCTTTACAAAATGAGATCCTAAACTATTTATAGGAGGGGAAAGCTTAAGGTGGAAGCTTCTCCTTCTTTCTCTTATTTGCAAGCTTAGGTCCTTGATCTTCTTAATCTTTTGTTAATCTTCTTAATACTTGGACTTTTTCTTAGGATTTCTTCAAACTCGTCTTATAATCTTCAATAAATTAGACTTGAGTTCTTCGGCTTTTAAGTAAACTTCCGTCTTTTGACTTTTTCTTCGATAAATCTTCAGAATTGGTCTTGGACTTCCGTTCTTTTTCCACTCTTGATCTTTCGATTTCATCTTTCGTCTTTTTCTACGATAAAAGCCCGTAAAATCTCGTGTTTTCTCCACTTTTCACCTTTTCGTCCTAAATCACAACAAAAACACAAACCACGCATAATTCTGACATAAATGACATAAAATACACGTTTTGGCTCGGTTATTATTGTAATTAAGTGGTAAAAAGGATGGGTGTTTTCACACCTATCAACGTACTAGGAGGGTTTTCATTTGAAAAACTTTGGGGCACAAGAACTGTCAATTCAGCTAATTCCTTTTGTAAGTGAATGCGGGTCTTTTTAGAAAATTGATCTTTGTTATACTGATCATAATCAATCGTATGGAATTTTGAAAGCATTTTAGAATGAGTTTCATCCGCAAGTGACTGTGTCTCCTCAGAAATACGAACAAAAGGTGCTTCTTTCGATTTGCCAATTAGGGTCATATCATAAAGACACAGAATATATTCCTGAGCTTGTTTTGCATAACCGGGATTAGGTGGTAAATCTTGAAGACGTTTAAGTTCGAGTTCTTTAAATGATTTGGTTAAAAGATGAACCTTTTCTGTGGAAGCGTATTGTTTTAAAAGCCGTTGTTCCTTGAATTTAAGAAGTTTGGTAGCATTAATTTCTGATTTAACCTTTTTAGACTCGAGAGTTTCGAAATCCATTTTAAGCTTCTAAAAATCATTGACAGCCGAC
Organism: Glebionis coronaria; assembly: GCA_025667525.1. Classification (NCBI taxonomy): domain Eukaryota; kingdom Viridiplantae; phylum Streptophyta; class Magnoliopsida; order Asterales; family Asteraceae; genus Glebionis; species Glebionis coronaria. The sequence continues at coordinate 403,665,152 of CM046882.1, read as the reverse complement.
TCTTTTGCTTTTAATTCATTGGAAAGATTAGCTTTTAATGATTCTATTTCTTTCAAGTGTTCAATCTTTTCAAAACGAAATTTGTCAAATTCAAAACATGTTATTTTCTCTGCTTGAGGGACCATTTCAAAAGTTTTGACCTTTTTTTTATGCAACGCATGCTCAGCAGTTAGGGTGGAATTGGTATCTACGGATTGTCTGAGGGCCATATGCATTTGATCAATAATATGTTTAGGCACTATGACCAAATCATGTTGAGCATAAGATTCCATACCCGTCGTAGCATTTGGTTGAGGTTCACTCAAATGTGTAGGATTGGGTACCACATCATTTGAGTTACTAGTTCCCGAATGCTGTTCGAGGTTATCATTTCATGCCCAACTTGATGTTGGTTATCATCAAGATTATTAGATGTGGTTGGTACCTCACTGACGACATCAGAACCGTAGTGAGAGAGATTAGCAACGAGAGCAGCTTGGGCAGAGTGAATGTCATCACAATCCGAATCGTATGCATCAAGATCGTCCGCTTGATAAGCTGCATTAGAAGTGGAAACGACTGCAATGCCTTCAGTATCTGCTGCCCCTGGGTCTGCAAGAAATGCTAACTCCTCTGAATCCAAGATCTTCCCCTTAGACTGAGCATCAACCAAATACATCTTCTCACGAAACCATGCATCATCCCTTCTCCTCTTCGGTTGAGTGCATTCCCTAGCCATATGACCTTGTCCTCGGCAATTGTAGCAAGTCACAACCTTTTTAGGACCAATAGGACTTCCATTTCCACTAGCTTGAGAATTCACAGCTTGATTGTTCCCAGTCCTTGTAGGAGGTCCATATGAATTTTGCCTTCCCTGAATAGGTTGCACTGTCACTTGACCATCTTGAACAGTGGCTTGTTGTCGAGGATTTGAAGAGGTGCGGAGCTGATTGTTTGTTGGTGGAAATCCTCTAGTTGCAACAAGTTTTGACAAGTAGGCAGTGAGATGGTTTAGTACATCAGCTGGCGTATCATTTGGAGTAAAGACCGGTGCTTGGATTGGTGGAAGTTCATTAGAGTAGAAAGCTTATGCTGGTTGTGCTTCAATAGGAAAGTATCCTTGCTGAGGGGTATAGCCCATTGGAGAAGTGTTGGCTTGTGATGGTGATGTCTGATATGGTGGTTGCGGTGAAAAAGATTGTTGATGAACACTTTGTTGAAATGCTTGCTGTGGCATCATTAGTGGTGGATAAGATGGTTGCTGATAGTTGTGTGGTGGTGGCTACTGCAAGTATGATGGTTGCTGATAAGTATAAGCCATGTTTTGTTGAGAAGCATACATTGCAAGTGGATCATGAACTTGAGGTGTAGACAACCGAGCCTCGATCACATGGCATTCGTGTTGTTGAAGAAAAGCTTGAAGTTGATCCACATTGGTGTTATGCAAGTCCTTAGCCAATTTAACATCCGTCACGTATTTTTTCCATTCTGGAGGAAGAGTGTTCAAATACTTGGTGTTCAATTGAAAGGTAGGAATTGCCATGCCATAGATATTTAGCTCATTCAACAATAGGGTAAATCTCAGATAGTAGTCATTGAGAGTCTACCCTGGCACATAGGCAAACTTATCAAAAGTATCATAAAGCTTACACTCTCGTTCTTGTTTAGTTAACGAGGTGCCTTGCATTAGAACACGAATTCTATCCCATAACTCTTTGGCAACTTTATGTTTGCTGACGAGTTTGTAGACATCTGGAGGAAGGGTTTGGAGAATGATGTTTGTAGCATACTTATCACATTTATCTTGAATCTTCATATCTCTAGTCAATTCACCAGTTGTGCGAGGACGAGTAGTTGTACCTTCCGTTACTGTACCATAATCTAATGGTCCATTGAGCACCGATGCCCAAATAAGATGTCCGTTCTCCTTGTTCAACATATAAATTTCCATTCGGGAAGTCCAATCCTCGTACATAGACTTCTCCAACATTGGTGGACGATTATCCGTACCCGAGAGGATGGACTTATCCGTAAGAGATGTGTACTCCATTTCAATAAGTTAAGATTTACAAAGTTGATCGATCAATGAAAGAAAGTAAATGTATTTGTTGTTGTGTGTTAAAGCCGAGAAATAATGTTGAATTCCCCTAAATTATGTCCTCGAAACCAAAAAATCCAAGTCAAAATTACACACGATTGTTAAAAATTTTCAAAAACACGTTTTTGAAAAAAATGTTGGATCGTACTCAGATCGCACTCGTGGATCGTACTCTATGATCGTATTCAGATCACACTCCTTGATCGTACCCAACGATCGTACTCTGATCGCAACGAGTGATCGTACTCAGCGATCGTACTCAGATCGCAACAAGTGATCGTACTCAACGATCGTACTCAGATCGCAACAAGTGATCTTACTCCCTTATCGCAACAAGTGATCGCAGTATGGATCATACTAAGCAATAATATTGATGGATCGTACTTTGAAATTGATCGTACTCTGATCGAAGTGAGCTATCGTACTAAACAATCTTACCTTGATCGTAGTATGGATCGTACTAAGCACTTGGAATGATGGATCGTACTCTGCTATCGTACTGATGGATCGTAGCGTGGATCTTAGTTATGATCACAGTTAGATCGTAACAATGGATCGTGACTATGGATCTCAAGTAGAAACCCCCAGGGTTTATGCAAACACAAAGTCAGATCGTACTATGGATACCAACTTACCTTTTTTTCTCGGACAGTACAATAACACAATCAATTCAAGATTCTAAGCCAAAAAATGAATCAAACACCCAAAATTTTTGTGTTTTTAACCTAAATAACAATACCAAATCACTATAACAAGTAATAAGATGAAGTAAATCAAGATTAACTCATAAAAACACAAAAAAAAATTTTGATTCGTGTGAAAATGGATCAAAAATGGCGAGAGAATCAAGAACACAAACACAAGAACTAAACAATCATCCCATGGCTCTTGATACCATTTGTAAGATATGTAAATCTATGCTTATGTTTTAGAGAGAGAAAGAGATAGAAAGATGGTGGATTTCACGCTTCTAGAGAGAGAAAGTTTAAGAGAACTATGTATTATTCAAATGAAATCACCACCCTCTCCGTCAATGAAGAGGGTTTATATACCAAGCCCATAAGATGTGCTTGGGCTTACATTTGGGCCGGCCATACAAGCATGGACCGGGCTTTTCCTTGTTTAGTTAATTAAAAGATATCTGGACTACGAGCTATAACTAAATATATTGTCGGAGTGACCGAATCTTCCTAAATACGTAAAAACGTATTTCCAACAGGATGACCCTTATCTCTTCAAACAATGTGCCGATCTGATTATTCGTCGATGTGTTGATGGACCCGCAGCTTTAGACATTCTCGAAGCTTGCCATAAAGGACCCACCGGTGGTCACTTTGGTCCCAACTACACCGCGAAGAAAGTTTTCGACTCTGGATTCTATTGGCCCACCATTTATCGTGACGCTCACGAGATGGTTAAAAGTTGTGATGCTTGCCAACGCCAAGGCAAGATCACACATAAAGATGAGATGCCTCAAAATTTAATACAAGAATGTGAAATCTTTGATGTATGGGGCATCGACTTTATGGGGCCATTTCCATCATCTAAAGGGAACAAGTACATCCTCGTAGCCGTTGACTACGTTTCTAAATGGGTTGAAGCTAAGGCTCTTCCTACGAACGATGCGAGGGTGGTTGTGAACTTTCTCAAGCAACTTTTTGCTCGATTCGGTGTTCCTCGTGCTATAATCAGTGACCGCGGGACTCATTTCTACAATGATCAATTTGCAAGAGTCATGGCTAAGTATGGTGTTAATCATTGTCTTTCCACCGCTTATCATCCTCAAACCAATGGTCAAGCCGAGATATCTAACCGTGGATTGAAGCGAATTCTTGAGCGTACTGTGGGAGAGCATCGCGCCTCGTGGGCCGATAAGTTAGATGATGCTTTGTGGGCTTTCCGTACCGCTTATAAGACCCCGATTGGTTGTACACCTTATCGTCTTGTGTACGGGAAAGCATGCCACCTCCCTATCGAGCTGTAACATAAGGCATACTGGGCCTTGAAGTGGTCTAACTTCGACATCAACAAAGTCGGCGATCTTCGGAAGATTCAACTCAACGAGCTGAATGAATTAAGGAATGAAGCTTATGAGAACTCGTTGATCTACAAGGAGAAGACCAAGATCATCCATGATGCTAGGATTAAGAACCGAGAGTTCCACGTTGGTGATCAAGTGTTACTCTTTAACTCTCGGTTGAAGATCTTCTCGGGCAAGTTGAAGAGCCGTTGGTCTGGTCCATTCACCGTCGCCAAAGTCTTCCCATATGGTACCATTGAGCTTTCTCAGCCAAATGGGCCCAATTTTAAGGTGAATGGCCAACGCGTGAAGTTGTACTTTGGTGAGGACATCTCTCATGAGATGATTCCATCCCTCACCACGTTTCCCTTGAATTAAGTTCTGGGTCGAGTCAGGCTCGTGACTCGGTTAACAAAAACAAGCGCTTCTCGGGAGGCAACCCGTGATCTATCCTATACCATTTTCATAATAAGTGTAGGGGGAGCCCCGTATGTGTTTGTTGTCTTGTTTCTTATTCTGTGCAGGGATTCAAGTTTCAAAGAGTACTTTTGATGACTTTTAACGAACCGTGATCCCGTGTACCCGTCTTCCTGGTTTTATCCTAAACTGTCGTGATTCAATATTTCATATCTTATATGTTCACATTGAAATCACTTTAGTTGTCCTTTCCTTAGCAAGATTTAAACAAAGTGCACAATGTCATAAGTGTAGGGGAGTTTACTCTCACATGCTTAAACATTGAGGACAATGTTTATATCAAGTGTAGGGGGACTTCTATCGACGTAAGTGGTCTTTTCCATGAATTTTCCCTCATTTTAACCGAAAAATTTGATTTTTCGACATTTTTTCAAATTTTTTAATCTATTTGGCCTAGTAGTGTAGTAGTATTCTCCTTTGTTATCGTTATTTACTTTCCTTGCTTAAATAAAGTTTAATAAAGTGGTTTTAAATTTTTCAAAGTCATGAATATTTCGACTCAACCCGAGTTTACTTATCTAAGTTTACTCTAGCTAGTATCCTTAACGTGTTTAAGTCAAGTTTTGCTAGGCTTTTATATAGGGAACTTTAAAACGCGAAAGTCTTAACTCTCACGGGTTAAGAACAAGAACTTTTCGCAAGTTCCTATAATTGATCCTAGAAAAACGTTTATCAAGGGAACTTTAAAATGCGAATTCTAAACTTGAAAGAATCTAAGAATTTGCAAGATCCTATAGATGACTTGAAAACCCAAAACCTTGATTTAATTGGCTAAGCATCCACGAGTCTCATTCCTTGAGATTTTAAACTGTGGAGATTGAGAGATGATAGAGTCAATTATAAGTTTGGTATTCTTTCGTGAATTTATGTGAGTTGATAATAAGCTTTTTTCCCATCGCTTGCTAATAAATTTAACTGCAATAAATAAGGTTGTACGATTTGAAAAGTTACTTAGCTTCTAGCCTAAGATCGTTTAAAAGTTGCTCGGTATTAATTAGAGTTCATAGCCAAGGCATAACTTATTGAAGCGGGATGCGAAGATTGGCGAGTCCGAAAAGGACCTAACAAGGCATGAGGGCTACATTTTGTTGCTAAATATCCAAAAGTGATGTGAAGAATCATTTATCAAAAATCAATACGAAGGATCGAGACACACGACGAAAAGCAAAAACTCCCCAAAAGATCATGGAGAAGTCTATCCAAAAAGGCCCTAACAAGGTATGAGGATAAATAGATCCAAGTCCTAAAAGGAGGCGGATCGTTGTATATCAAAGTCCAAAATAAAGATTGGAGAAAAATGAAGAAGTCGTGGTCCAAGTATGAACAATCTCTCAAAACTTCAAGTGAAGAAATTCCTATTATGAAGAGAAGACTATAATTTCAAGAACGTCTCTCAAAGATTTGAAGTATGAAGTCGCTGCCAAATATCAGTCCGAGAAAGATCTCAAATCATGAAGCGAGTTATGCCAAGATATGAACTTTAAGAGGTCCCGAGAAGCAGTTTTAAAAGATTTTGTCCTTTGGCTAACTATTGATTAAATCGTCCCACTTTATTTTCGGCCTAAATAAACTATCGAAATAAGTCAAACAATCTATCCTCGTGATCATTCAAGACAAAATTAAAATATAAGAGATACACCTAGGAATAAGGGAGTCTAAGTAAATAATTGGGCCATATGAGTTCGTGTTAGTTTGCCAACTTATAATAACAATGATCTCGTTTTTAAGCTTGGTACGGGGAACGCGAAACTTGAGGATGATAAACATTCATGGCAGCCAAAACCCCAATGTATGTTTTTGATTTCTTTACTTTTTTATATCTTTTTATTTTCCTTAATGTTTAGTATTTAATAAAGGCCACGGTGGGTTATTTATGATGGAAAATGTAAACCGTGCTTTAAAATTAATGCATTGCATGAGGGCATTGCAATGGTCAAGTGTAGGGGATTTAATAAGTGTGAAAACACTTATCCTTTTACCACTTATTTACAATAATAACAAGACCAAAACTTGTATTTTATGTCGTAAAATTCGGAATTATGCGTGGTTTGTGTTTTTATTGTGCTTTAGGACCAAAAGATGAAAAAGGAAGAAAACACGGGCTTTCACGGGCTTTTATCGAAGAAAATGAGAAAAGACAAAGTCAAAAGATCAAGAGTGCAAAAAGAACGGAAGTCCAAGGCCTATTCTGAAGGTTTATCGAAGAAAAAGTCTAAAGACGGAAGTTTAATGAAGTCGAAGAACTCAAGTCTAATAGAAGAAGAAAATTTCTAGACAAGTTCAATTTACATCGACAAATCCCGAGACGACGTCGAGAAAGACAAAGAATTTCTCGAGTCGAGAAGAAAAGAAAGAAAGAAGGAAGCACACATGCATTCCCCACTCCCGATAAATACCCTCCTAATGACACATTAGGAGGGTGTTAGTTAGTTAGTCATTAGCTAGTTTAATTTTCTTTGTTTTAGTTTTCATTTTAGAGAGAGAAAGTGTTTAACTTTGTTTCACTAAAACTTCATCCTTTCTTTCAAGTTAAGATTTGTTTAATCTTTGTATTAGAGTTTCATTAATCAAAAGTTCAAGTTTAAGCTTTTAATCTTTTATCTCTTTCTACCTTTCTTGATTTTGCTTTGTCCTTGATCCGAAACTTCATCTTTGATCCGAATAGTCCTTAATTCGTGTTTGATTTTGATGTTTTAGTGATTCAAAAGTTAATCTTTTCATTCCTTGCTAAGCTTTTGTACGGTATAAGCTATAAGCTCGTTGTGCTTTTTGGCTTGTTTCATATATATAGCTTATTGCATTTTCGGATTTCCTAAAAAGTTTAGTGTTTTTAAAAGGGTCGATTTATAAAGTTTGCTTATTTGGAGTTTTGAAAGTTGTCAAATTTATGCTTATTGATTTGGTTAAGTTCGCTCAAGTGAGCTTATTGATAGTGCTTATTGAACTTTGGCTTATTGGCATTTTCGGATTACTGCATGTTCCATCGCAATCTAAAGGATTTACACATTCCGACAGGAGGTTGTTTGTATCGCAATAACCCTTAAGGGTTTTACTTTGCGATCACTTGGTTTTTCCCCTTATTCCGATCTGGGATTGCGATCACTCATTGCGGTCGCATATTCCGACGGGACTTAAGGTTATTTTAAGTCAAAACTCTGCCAAAATTTTATTAACAACATTCCGATAGCTTGCTCTTTATTCCGATAGGAGGGTATTGCGACAGACACATTCCGATAGAATTAATCTCTTGTATTCCGATCTGGACATTCCGATAAACATACATTGCGACAGATCCAACTTGTTTACATTCCGATGGTTATTCAGATGATTATTCCGATAGACTTTACTTTGATATTCCGATGGGTTTGATTGCATTACATTCCGATAGACTGGGTTTATTATTATTTCGATAGTTTAAGTTTTTAAGTTTTATAAAGTTTTAAGTTTTAAGTTCATTACGTTTTAATTACTAAAAATTGCACGCTTCCCGAAATCTCTATTTTTACCAAGTGTTTTTCTAATAATTTTTAGTTTAATTTTTAAAGCTTTAATTTTACTCAACGACGCCTTTTCTTTTAATTAGTTTTAGACAACAAAACCATTTAATTTTCCACCAAGAACGACTGAGTCGCACTAATTAACGGTAATCAATTCGAAAAGATCGGATTCAACGAACTTTCATAACTAAGTGAGAACGATAGTTATTAATCTTCAAGCGCTGACAAAGGAAAATCTGGCACTGACAGGCCAAATTCAGGCGTTGATGGCTCAAACGTTGACAACCCTAATTTAGGCGTTGAGAACTCTTTTGACCATTTATTCTCTTCCAGTGTTTTAGAACAAGGTGCACCTTCCAACATACATGGAGAGGTTCATTCAGGTGATGATGAAGAAGAATTTGAAGATGATACTGGCAACTTGAAGACTGAAATTGACGACAACACAATTATTGAAGGAGAAATGCTTACATCTACTATCACGAATCACCCTTCTTCTCTAATTATTGGTGATGTGATGTCTCCTGTACAAACTAGAAGGTCTCATCAGAATCATGGAGGATTTATTGCCAATATTCACAAGAAGGTTGATACCCCTCTTGTTCAGGCATGTTTGTTTGCTTGTTTTCTGTCACAACAGGAACCCCAAGAAGATATTTGATGCTCTCAAAGAACCAAGTTTGGTGGAAGCAATGCAGGATGAGATTCACCAGTTTGTTATTCTTTATGGCACAATTGCAGAGGAGGTTTATGTTATGCAGCCTCCTGGTTTTGAAGATTCTGAACATCCAGACAAGGTGTATAGAGTGAAGAAAGCAATGTATGGACTTCATCAAGCCCAAGAGCATGGTATGGCACATTTTCCACCTATCTGGTGGAATATGGATTCAAGAGGGGCACCATAGATCAGAATTTGTTTACCAAGAAGACTAGAAAGGACTTGTTACTTGTTCAGGTCTATGTGGATGATTTCATCTTTGGCTCTTCAAGTCCAAAGATAAGTGAAGACTTTTCCAAGCTCATGACAGACAAGTTCAAGATGAGTGCAATGGGAGAGATGAACTTCTTTCTAGGGTTACAAGTTCAGCAGAAAGAAGATGGTATCTTCATCTCTCAAGACAAATATGTAGCAGAGATCTTGAAGAAGTTTGTCTTTTCTCCACATGAAAAACGGGCTAGCACACCCATGGATAGGGAACACCCTTGGGGAAAGGTTGAAGATGGAAAAGAGGTGGATTTCAAGCATTATAGGTCAATGATTGGATCATTGATGTATCTTACAGCTTCTAGACCTGACATTATGTTTGATGTGTGTGCATGTGCACGCCATCAAGTGACTCCCAAAGAGTGTCATCTTTATGCTGTCAAGAGGATTTTTAGGTACCTTAGGTGCTATCCCACCTTGGGATTATGGTATCCAAAGGATTCTCCATTGGAGCTTATTACTTATTCAGACAGTGATTATGGGGGTGACAAGTTTGATAGAAAATCTACAACTGGTGGATGCCAATTTCTTAGGAGTAGATTGATATCTTGGCAATGCAAGAAACAAACAGTGGTGGCCAACTCTACAACTAAAGCATAATATGTAGATGCAGCTGCTTATTGTGGACAATTCTTATAGATTCAGAACCAACTGTTGGATTATGGGTATAATTTTATGCATACCAAGATGTTTGTAGAGAATAACAGTACTTTATGCATTATTAAAAATCCTATACATCATTCTAAAACAAAACACATAGAAATTAGACATCATTTTATAAGAGATTGTTTTGAAAAAGGTTTAATACAACCAGATAGGATTGACATAGAAGAAAATGTGGCAGATTTATTAATTAAACCTTTTGATACTGGGAGATTTCAATACTTTGTAACAAGTATTGGAATGATCAATTTTACCTAATATGTGTTTATGAAACTTTTTGTATAAGTATGTACAAGATATGCATTGTTATTGGTCTTTGTACAAAATTAGGTTTTCCACTTTATTTATCTAACGCTGACAAAGGTTATTTTAACACTGATAAGTGTTAAAATGGCGTTGACAGCAATATGTTAGTTTTGTGGTTTTTGATCTAATTATGAAGGCACCGTTAGCATTGTACTAATGGATATAGAGTTGCTTATGGATCCTTGGAGCTTACTTGTAGCATGTTCAAGTTTATGGATGATGGTTGGAATATTTATATTCCTATCTTGACATAAATTTTTATTGCATGTATTTTATTTGGTAACTTGTATATCTTATTTTAAAGGGAGGTTTAGGAAACCTTTAGGACTTTTTGGGTATTCATAAAATACTCTTATCACAATTCTAGATTGTGTCCACTGGTGAGTACGAGTTAGTTTACTAAATCGTGAGGCACTTTAGCATGCAAAGTATATATACTTTGCACGCTGCCAAGACTTTTTGACCTAGAATTGGATGTGGTCTGTTGGGAGACTTGGGTATGATTTTTATTGGGCTTACCTGGGAGTTACAAAGGATTTTATAAGATAACTTCATTGTTAAGAACTTTGGTCAGCAAGGGACACTTGAGGACAATTATGTCTATCCTGCTTAAGCAAGTGTGCATGATTGGACAGTGCTTGCCACCCTATGGTAATTTTCAGTCTATAGGTTATCTTCACAAGGATAAATAACTTTGTTAAGGTCCTTTTTCTTTTTTATTATTTTTATTTTTGGACGCTGACAGTTTTATTTCCAAACGTTGTTAGGACCAATTTTGACGTTGACATGGCAAAATCCAACGTTGACAAGAATATAGCCGTTGGGCGTTGATAAGTTATTTTTGACCGTTGATAAACATTGGGTCTTACCCAGTTGTTATTTTTGACGAAAATTTGGGCCGTAAATTTAGGAGTTGGTAACTTTTTATTAATGCACAAGATAAGTTATATATTTTCAAGATTTTAATCATTATATTTTGAAAATAAGTGCCTCATTTTTAACCAATCACATGTTTTCATCTCTCCTATATATTTGGCTTATTCTTTTGAAACAGGGTAACTGCTTATTCTTGTCTAACTAAATTTTCACACACATTCATCTTTCATAACATTTATCACAACTTTCTACATCAATGGCGCCTAAGTTTAAACCAAGTGATTTGGAATTGGGGTTCAGAAGTCAGCACAACATGGTTGCTTATTTAGAGGCTGTCAATACTCTGTTTCCCCAATATATTCAGATGGTGGAGTATTTAAATGCATCCCCAATAAGGTATCCACTTTCTCATGCTCCTCTTATCCCTGTCACTCATATTAAACAGTTTTGGAATACTGTCACTTCCTCAACAGTTAACAATGTGACTACATTGACTGCTACAGTCCATGGGCTTCCTTGGGTGGTTACTAAAGCTTTGGTTCGCCAAGCTTTGCATCTTAATGGTGCAGATGGTATAACCACCCTACCCATTGGTGAGCTAGAACAAGGACTTTATGCTTTGGGTTATCCTTTGCCTGAAGAGGGCACTTTAAATAAATATTCAAAACAGGAATTTCCCCCAGCTTGGAAGTACTTGATACATGTCATTCTTCAATGTTTGAGTCCCAAATGTACTGCACACAATTAAATTAACCGTTCAATTGGGGGTGCCATTGTGTGTATTGCTACAAGGCAACAATATAATTTTTCAAAAATGATTTTTGATGGCATGTGTCATAACAAGGGTAGCAAGATGACTCTTGCTTACCTAAGATTTTTACAAATGGTGTTTGATGAACAAAGATATTGCACTAGGGATCACAATGATTTTTATAAGATCCCTGTTCAAAAGAAAGCAATTTTTGGAAAGTTGAATACACCACCTCATCGAGACTTACCCCTTACCCAAGCCATGCTTGCTGTTATTGCAGCAGTACAACCTCACCCAGACCCCCTACCACAAACAGACCCTTTACCTGAACAACCACCATCACCCCAACAAATGGACATTGACCAACAACCCTTCAACGCTGACACGTTAAATGTTAGCGTTGACACTTCAAATCCCAACGCTGACACCCTTATACAACAAACCCAAACACCCCTTAACCTTCAAACTGAAACCCAATCCACATCATCTTCTACACCACCTAATTTTAGGTTGGAAAAACGACAAAGGACTACTAGAGTGTTCTCCTCAAGTGGTCCTAGCCATGTTGTAGAGAGAACCACCACCACAAGTGTGGTTGGTGACATGGGTGGGGCTAGGACTATTGGTACTAGCTTAGATGCAGGCCAAGCCAGTCCTAACATCATTAAGACCTCATCCATGCCCCATGACTCTACTATGGGAGGTCAAATTCCCATTATAGAGGAGGGCAGATTAGAACCCTACACATTGTTGGAATTGATGGCTGTCTGCATTAGCTTGCAAAAGCAATATGCAGACCTTGTACATACTGTCTCTACACAAGGCCTTGAACTCAAGCAATTGAGGGAGAGAATTGTTGTTTTGGAAGCTGCTGAGACTAGGAGAAGGCAGACAAGAGTCCTTTCATCAGGGGAGGATTCTTATAGAGGGGAGGAAGATGCTGGAGAGCCATTTAATTTAAGTGACAAAGGCTTAGGTGGTTTATTGGTGTGGAGATGGCTGAAGCTTTGACCAGCTTGAAGGAGAGGCCAGTTCTTGATGTTTCACTGGAAACTCCAACGAAAATATCATTTATGGAGATGCTGGAACAGGTTTCTAAGCCAAGCGCTGACAAGAGTAAGTTGAGCGTTGACAAGCAGGTTTTGGACGCTGACAAGCTAAGCGCTGATAGGAGTAAGTTAGGCGATGACACACAGGTTTTGGACGTTGATAGACCTGCAGGTATGGTTGATGTATCCTAGTCATCAGCTATCATCAAAGATGTGTCTACATAGGTACCATCATCATCTTTACCCACCATTGACATATTAGATAAGGGTAAAGGGATTATGGTAGAAATAGTAGTTCCCAAGGATGCAGCCCAAGTAAAGTTTGATTCCATGTTGGCTGCACAACTTGAGAAAGAGGAGAGGATAAAGGAAACTGCTATTGTGAGTAAGGAAGGCAGTGATGATGAAAGTACAGATTCAAGTGTAATGATTATTGAAGAACTAGAGAGACTTGAATATGGTGATTAGTTGGCAAAGGAAAAGATTGTAGAGTTGAAAAATCAGGTGGATTATGAGATGCCTGAAGTTTCTCAGATGTACTTTGCATGGAAGAATAAGGTAATGGAGAATCCAGACATGACTTTATTAGATCAAATTTGGGGTTTGGAGATTCTACTAAGAGTTCAAAGGGATTGCAAGGTGATTCTGAAGTATAAAGCTAGGAAAGTTCTTTCAAAGACTAAGAAGGATAGAAGGGAGCTCTACTACATGTTGCTTAGATGTCATCAAGGAGGTTGGACTTTTAAGAAGTTGCAGGGATTTTCTTTTGATGAGTTAGAATATAAAGCTTATCCAATATGGGCAAGTGTTCAAGAGCATAACACTATCAAGCTTATTTCAGATGAAAGAAAGGAAGAACTTGCAGAAGAGATGTAGATCCAACAGGCTTTGGTTTCACCAAGACCATTGAAGAAGGGAGTTCCACTTGAGTTCCCAGAAAAATTGGATAGAGTGAATCCTAGTGAAGCTGTTATTAGAAGGAGTATTAATCTCTCATCCTTGGAAGCTTCACATATGGTAGACGCGTTACCTCATGATTCCAGAAACCCTATAGTTCACTATGAGGAAGATGCAAGTGAGTTTTGGATGATTGGCATACATGGGAAAGAGGTACATACTTTCACTACTCTTATGTATTTGTTTGCAAGCTTAGATAGGGAAGACTTGGCAGACCTTTGGAGGTTGATGCAGGCCAAGTATGAGACTGAAGCACCTACTTTTGTCAATGGAATAAAGATTTGGTCAACATTCAAGAGGATGTGTGAGCCAAATGATGAGGATCCAGTATAGAAGGATCTTGATGATGTCAGTGGAATTCAATTCAGCAGCTGGTGTGTATCATTTGAGTACTACAAAGTTTTCTGAGTATCTTCTTGTGGATGCTGAATATCCTATGTCCAAAGAAGTTTTGAAGTAAATGGTGTCAACACAGCTGGAGATGGATTATACAAGTGATGTTGGCAAAGATTTGATTAGGTTTATTTATTTCCAACTTAATAAGTAATTTGTATTTGTAAGAATCCTCCTTGTACTTAGTTTTTATTCAGAAACTTGATTACTAGAGTAAATATCAAGTTTAGGGGAGGATTGTTGGGAATAAAATGAAGCCAAGACACATAGACGCTGACAAGAGGAAATTGGACGTTGATAGGAAGAAATCAAGCGTTGTCAAGTCAAGCGTTGACAGGAAGAAGTCAAGCGTTGATGAGAAGAAGTCAAGCACTGATAGGATACTTAGTCTACACGTTTTATGTTTCTAGTAAAGATATGTTCGAAAAAGTATTTCTTGTAACACCCCTATAAAGCGGATATCACAGTGGTGGATCGATGAGCAAATAGCTTACAAAGCACATATCATAATTATATGATTTTTGAAATACAATTGATGTAAACATTGAATTGGTACAATCATTTAAATCATTTAATAACATTTGTTGTGTATATCCCAGTAAAAGATAATCCCCCGTCATTTTTGTGCTCCTAAATGATGCTCAATCCATGCTCAAATAATCTTGCTAAATAACCTGTGCAAAACATACTAAAGGGGGTCAACATAAAGTTGGTGAATATACAGACTTTAACAATTTATTAGTTTGGACATACATTAAGCAAAGAAGTGACAATGCACAAAGCATTCTCACTAAAATGTGAATAACATTTGTTTATTATTATTAGAAACTAAAGCTATACATCCATAGTCCTCAACAGATGAGGACGTAGTGTCTCACTAAGAGACACCCATCCTGTTCCAACATGGTATACGCCTGTTGTCCCGACCAAGGCACAGTGAGCATGACTCACCCAGACGGGGATGGTTAATCCCTAATAGATCTATTTATAACATTTGGGCAATTTACAACAATTTAACAGTTTCATTAATAAACAATTATACAATCCGGTTATATTCATTATATGTTTGCATATTTTCTTTCCCCAAAGGGAAAGATTTATCAAGAGTTTATATGGGTCTGTAAACTCACCTGGGAGTAGGCAATAACTGTTTAATATGAATATCCAAATAAAGCTCACGCCAAAGTTATGCCTAATCAAATAGTACAGTCTTAATAGATAGTACAAAGGACATACATGTAATAAGTATGTTTTAATAAGTTCTTGGACATTGCATAAGTTTTATGATTATTTATAAAACTTTTTAGGTGAACACTTAGTCATTTTAAGTGAAAAATCCAAGTTGACACTTTTAGCCCATCTTAAGCCCAATAGTGGTCCACTACCCAAGTATTTGACTTAAGTCCATTCTAAATTCAGTTTATTACTCTAAAATGGTTATACATATTTGGTCCACTAATGGCCCAATAGCCATTACAAGTGTAAGTTGAGCTTTTGTGGCCCAAGTTCACTTTGTATAGTTTTTGGGTTATAAAACATATCACAACCACATACACTTAATATTTCACGTTGGTCGGGTCTCGGGTCATCTAGTCATCAGTATATAAATAAGTCCAAGATCCCCGACAAGTGGATCCTACCACGTTGGTTTATATAAAAATCATCATATTTTACGTTAATGAGTTATAATCCGTTTATTATAATTTTCCCGACATGTCCCGCTAATTTATTCATATCTCTTGAACCGTAAATCATCTAAGTGTGTTCTTTTTACCAAACCATTATTAACTCATGCACTACACTTATTATAAGTCTAATTACACCAAATTTATACTTTTCATAGCTAATTAACCCATTTCCTAACTTAGAAGAGTTGGCTGTTTTTGGGCAGCCAAACTCGTTTTCACCATTTTGGTCGCCATTTCCAAACCGTAAGGAACTGGTGAATCATCCAATTGATTCTACTTGTTCATGATTTTATCTACAACCTACAGTTTTACCTTTTTCAATGATTCTTAGTTCCTATATGAGAAAACAGTCCGTGAAGACAGTATGTTCAAATCTGACTAGTTTTCACTATTTTTGTCACCATTTACAAACCGTAAGGAATTGGTAAATCATCCAAATGATTCTAGTTCTTCATGATTTTATCTACAACTTTTAGTTTTACATATTCGTAGGTCAGAATATAAATTTTACGAGAAAACAGTCCATCAAAACAGTATGTTCAGATCTGACTAGTTTTCACTATTTTGGTCATATCTTACTATCTATAACTCGTCACGAGACGAGCCACCCGGGGAATTAATTACAAAACAATTATCTATCTTAATGTGTAAGTTTTTAGTATCCCAAACCTACTGAGTTTTACATGCAATCTGCTTTTGTTACGGTTCATAAATTGTTGTGAATCAAATCGTTACTTGGGCTTGTTTAGCTTCATTTTAGTGTCAAAAACTCATATACAATGTCCAAATACTCATTATTTATCTTTATATATACATTTACAGAATATATGAGATCTAGTTAATATAAGAAATAAAATGAAGAGATCAAGTCAAGAGAAAAGTGGAGTAGACCTTAGATCCGAGATCTAGAAACGAAAGGACGGATACACCAATTAGATCTTCTTAGTTAGACCCGTATAATCATAGATCTAACTAAGATCTAGACATGCATTAGCCATTCAACATGGCCCTCAACTTCAGCCCCACGAAGTGTATGCATCTCCTTCTTCAAGGCTCTAAATGGGTAGATGAACATCGCTATTGGTGTGATGATTATAGACGAATAAGTTATGATAGGATTCGAGCTTGTATAAATAATGAAAATGGTGATTTGGTGATGTTGATGCCACGGATAGTGGCTAGGGCCACGGAATGATGGTGGATTTCATAGTGCATGCATAGATCCATTAGATCTATAAACAAAAAGAATGAGGGTGGCGGCTATATGATTAGGAGCCACGAAATGGTGGTGGTATTAGCCAAAAGGGTGGCGGCTAGGGCTTGGATCCGAGACAAACACCCTCAAATAGGTGGCGGCTGTGGGGTTTTGGTCACCATAGTGGTGCACACCATAGATCTACTAGATCTTATAAAGATGAAGGTGGCGGCGACATGTTTTTGTGGCGGGCGGATTTGTGGTGGCTGCCATTGTTGTGTGTGTGTGTAAAATAGAGGCTAGGGTTAGGGTTATGTGAGGATAAAACCCTAATGTCCCTATTTACACCCTTCAAAGTTATAAAAGCTAATATGCAAGGTTTAGAATAGTTGAGGGGCATGGGTTGCAATTATTTTACAAGGGCCTAAAGTGTAACATTTTATCATGTGTTTAATAATAAACGGTTCGGGCTCGTTCGGACGACTTAACAGACGATTCAAGACACGAGAATTGCGCCATTGTTTTTAAAAATTATTTTTCCAATAAAATGTATTATTTATATGTCTTATAATATAAATAATGTGTGCGTTCGTTTAAACGACGATTATTTATCATATATCGTTTTAACAAGAATAAGTATCGTTTTAGTGAAGATACTTCTCATTAAATCTCTTCCTAGATAAATGAAATATCAAACAATTTAAATCAAATCGTTTATCAAATATCTCTTGACAATAATTTTTGTACTTAAATTATTAAATTGTCGGTACACGGTTTGCATGACTTTTGTCGACTTCTCCAATCCGATGATTTTTGTATTGTTCATAAAGGGTTTTGAACCATACTTCATTATTATTTAATGAATGAAAAATCTCGGGTTCTACATCATCCATATACCATCTTGAGCTTCGTCTTCGAAACTCGATTAGTATTACTAGGCTGAGAAATGATCTAGGATCGTTGAGTAGATTTTTTTTATATTATTCTTATGGTAAAATCATGGATTTTACAGCACCACCCCGTTATTTTAGCTTCGTCCTTGAAGCTATCAAAAACTTTGTCATCTGTTAAGGTATAGATGTCATAGATCTAAAGGTTCGTCTTAGACATGCTCAGAAACAAATGGTGCCAACAATGTAAGGAGATAGTTATTCGGATTGCTCTATAAGTCCGATTGGGCAGTATCTGAGTGATGCTACCACTACGGATGGACAAAAGGCAATGCAAGGAGATCTTTATCCGGGCCGCCTATACATCCGTTTGAGCAGTATTTGGATGTTGCTATCAATCACGGATGGACAGAATTATCCGAAAAGTTTGGCTGTCAATTTGACAAAGCGGTAGATGTTCGCAGAACAAATAATGACAATTTAGAGAGGACACTCTAGGAGGTTGTCAATTTGGAGGAGTCGAGGTAGGGTTAACTACCTTTAGTTGGTTAGGCTCATGATAATTGATGTTCATTTGGAAAACCTACAAGCCAAGATTTAAAGTCGGAGAGGGTTCCGGAACTAGACATGCTGATCTTGTTGAAGTTCAGATTGCTGCTCTGGCCATGAGCCAGGAGCAGAACATGACGAACGTCCACAGCCTGTTGATAGCAGGCCACGTGGAGTACACTGCCATGCATGAGCGCATAGACTCTCTCTCTTAGACCATATGGGTAAATACCCAGATAGCACGAGGTTATTGAGCCACGAGGCCTTTCAGTGGTTGTTGGATGAGAACTACTTCCTCCATCGGCATAATCACACCTTGAAGGGGGGTCTTCAGCATAAGACCCACATCTCTCTTACTGCACAAGGGCAGTCCTTGTCCACCTTCTTTGATCTTGCAGCTGTTTAGTAAAAGCAGAGACCGCCTACCTTAGAGGAGTCGTTGGCAGACTGCGGTCCCAGTTGCTGATTGTACTCAGTTTGCTTAAGGAGTCTTGATTGGCTTATAGAGGAATTGCAGACTACCCTGTCGACACCCGCAGCCTTACCAGCCCAACCAATACCAGCCCTATCTAGTAGACCTGCTGGGCAGGATATGAGTAGATGTACTAGATCTTTTGTTTACCATGATAAGCTTTCGGGTTATATTCAAGCTATCATGCACAATTCACGAGTCACTTAGAAGTTTAAGAAATCATTCGCCAAATCACCGCAAGTCTTGCGATGATACATTGTAAAGGTAGTTTATTACAATATAGTACGATGAATGATAACGTTAATGAAGTTGTTGACGTGTGTAGAAACCTAATGTTTTGGGGTTTTTCACCACCCCGTTATTTTAGTTTCGTTCTCGAAGCTAAAGATGAAGTTACTTGTTCAGGGAACAAGTGAAGGCACTTATTCCTTAAACGTGTAATCTTGTGAACTTAAGTTTTAAGTTTACAAGGTTGGGTTGACCAGGACAAACTCGTCTTAAGTCTTAGTTTTTCTTAGATGTGCCTTTGGGGCCCCAATGTGTCTTGATTAGCGTAGATAACAGCTCATTAATGTTTCTACTAGTTTATCAAGAGATTTTTAAGTCTATTAAACTTTAATAGGCTTATGCGATGTCAAGTTAGAAATATAGTTTTGGCTGGTACCGCTCTTGCGTCAAAAATTTTCACGCGAAGGTTTTCCCGATATACTTCTAGACTGTGGAAGGAAAACACTAGTTTGACACCAAAGCTTCAATCAGCGAGATGGCTAAGATTTTTGTTGGTGTTGCTTGGGTAGGAAGCTACAAAGAATCTACTTCATTTGTAGCTGAGCTGCGGCATAAGTTGCATGGAGAAGAAGTACTTCAAATGTTTATAGTACTTGTTTCATCCGCTGGGGAATCCGGGGACGCACTAATTCTACATCCTGTTCATGGGTGAGATACAAGTTATATCTTCATACCCGCGGATGTAAAATTGGGGGTTGAAGGTAAAACAAACATGTTTAACTTTAACCCTTCCAATATTAGCAGCTTTAAGAAAAGACTTATGATCTTTACCTCTAGGCAGCGAGGTACAAACATTAGTTAATGGTACTAAAGTTTCTACCCAACAAGGAGGTTAAGACTGTTGTCGATGGCGTTTGCGTAAGAGGTTGCAAGGAATCTGCTTCCTTTGCCGTGAGGCTAAGTGAGAGGGGCGCAGAAAAGAAGTACCTCAAATGGTGGAAATAAAAGAAGATACCGCGAATAAAGAAGTGTGCGCCTTGCAGGGTGTCGCAAAAAGGGTCATGCATTCATAATTACTGGTTCAAAATTTGTAAAAATTTTGACTTCTAAAGAGTGGAATTCTCATCTCCCAGCATCTAGTGGGTGATGGTATTGTCGAACTAATTAGATCCGAAGAGGAAAAAGACTGTTCAAAAGAGTTTTGGACATCAAATAACGCTTTTTGGGTGGTGACGAACATAACCCTACAAAATACACCCATTGGGAGTTGGGCATGTCTTTTATGCTTGGGTTTGTCTTCCTCGTCGACTTAAGAAATGTGGGTTAAGAAGATAGGGCATCCTCTTTGCCAAGTATTTCTGGTCTTCGGTACAAGAGATGACACTAAGTCTAGTGTCAAACAGTCTGTGTTATCATCACCTCGAATGATCGAAGTTTCATTTCTCAATTGCAGATGAACCAGCTCTCTTTTCTGTGACACCCCAAAGGGGTCAAATGAAACGAAAGTGGGCACTCCCGAAAAGGGTTCAAAATGCAGCAGAAAAGAACTCTCCCTGAAAGGGGTCAGATGCAGCGGAAAGTAGGCACCTTTAAAAGATTAAAATGCAGCGAATAATGGACATTTCTAAAGGAATCAAATGCAACGGACATGGACGTCCCCTAACGCGGTTGAATGCAGCGGAAATGACATTTGGGCTAAGGATAAGCCCAAAAATCAAGAGCACAATGCTATGATCCAAAAGAGACGAATACGAGTCTTCTTAGGTTTCTAGATGATGATGATGTAATAACGATAAGATATTACTGGAGGAAATCGAGTGCCAAGGAGGGATACGTTACATGGTTGGATACATAAAATAATATCAATAATGAGTTATGTCGAATACATTTAAGCTCATGTGATTATAAATTTCTATTTACATCGATAAGCGTCCTTATCCATGTAAGAAGAAATTTATAACTCCATTCGGTGACCTATGATTTCTTTATTCAAACGAACAAGCGTCCTTACTCGTTTCAATAATGTTTTTATAGCTCACCTTACCTAAATATTCCCGGCAAGGCTTATTATTTAGGATAAGTATAACGTCTAAGATAATTGATATTACTAAGATACTTTACAGCCCGTTTAGTTATAATTTTCGTCTTCGGGCGTCCCATTCCACCGTGATACGAATTTTATACGTAAACTTCTGGTCCGGTGGCTTATGATTTCACCTTTAGACGTCCCATTCCGTCTAAAGACGTAATCATAATTAACTTAAGATCAAGAGTCTCAGGTCCCATATGTAAAATATAGGATCATAAGTACCTTGATTTTGGGTCCCACCGCATCATTTAAAGATGCAAATTTATCCAAATAATACCACATGATATTATAAAAAAGCACGCGTATATGAGTCGTTAATAAGTCGTGTTCCGTAGATATACGTACAAAATCATAAGCGAGAGAAAATACATGTTGACGCGCGATAACGTGCGCGAGAGTACGCATCTAACAAGGAGTTCATATGTATAATATAATATATAATAATATATTACAATCATAAGCATAGGAATTATATCGTATAGTTCCTTCTAATAAGGTATACACATAACAACAAATTTCAAAAATTTAATGAAATGTAGTTCGCTAAGTAATGCTTCCTAGTCTGTTTTTAAATATTCCAATTTGTATGTTTGTTGTAAATTCGTTTTCATTAAGTGGCCTGTCAGTTATCCTAGTGGTTAGAATAGACTAACCAGTTCCTATTCATCGAATAACTATGTAAAGATAGTATGCTCAAGTAGGAAGAACACTTCATGATATTAGGCAAGTTATAATAGTTATCAAATAGTACAGGTAACAAGCAGCGTAAAAGCTTAAACAGACGTATCAAGTAATCACGAAGAAAGTGAAAATCTTAGTATAAGATTTTTAGAATTTGTTTGGATTTTATTACGATATCCACTTGTTTTTAGGCAGTTTATTTATCTTACCGTATTTTAGTTAGACATATAGTTGTACAAGTATTAATAAGTTCCATGTTAGATTTGTTATTAATAATATCACTTAAGTAAAAGTATTTCACTTACAAGTGTGGTATTTTACTTTTGTAATCTATGTATCTTAAGTTTCATATAGCTTATATGAAAAGTTAATAAAAATAATAGTAGGTTATTAAATTTAATTCATGTCCCTAAATTTCCACAAGTTAAGGATTAACCTTTTCGATTACTAGTTTGATAAAGTGACGGTTCTAGTCCTTTTTAAATTTTTGGATGCACTCAAGTTTTTAATTTACTAAATGAAATAAAAGACTTTAGGGTTTGCTAAATTTTTTGTTATTTGCAAAACAAGTCCCTCTATATTTTACCAAATGTACACTTTCCGGTTCTTAATAACTTTAGTCCTTAGGGTTTCTTGTATTTTCGGGAGATGGTGAAAATAGTCCCTCTATTTAACATTAGGTTTTATAACTTCCAGTAAGTAGCGAACTAATCCTTAGGGCTTCTAAATGTTTTGGCTAATTACATCATTAGTCCTTAGAGTCATAAAATGACGGTTTAATCTTTCTAGAATTTACAAAGTGGTCCTTAAGGTCTAATAAGTCACGAATGGCATTTATTGATCCCTACACTTTCAAATATTTACAATATTAGTCCTTGTAGTTTCTGTTTTATCAAGACAAGTTTCAATTGTCATGGTTTTAATCCATAAGTTTTATAAACTAATGTTCTTAGTCTAAAAGTTTTTATGGTTATATCTTCGGTATAAAAACTTTACTTGAGTGTAAAATCACTAAGTGAGCTTATTAAGTGGACCAAAAGAGCTAATGGGCTTCCCAAACCCTTATTGAGCTTATAAGGTCCATTAACAATTCTTATGAGCTAAGGATTTCTTAATGGGCCTAATTATAGTTTTAGATTCATCAATGTTAGAGTTTTACTACATAGGTCCATAAGACAATAAATGGGCTTATGGTCTTCCTAATGGGCCTAAACATATTTTAGTCCATTAATAATTCAAGATTTTCTAAGTGGGCTTATTAGGCATTAAATGGGCCTAATATGCTGAGTTGATGGTTTGGCTATATGGTATTGGGCCTATAGGGCCTATTCAAGTGTTGGGTTACTGTTACTAGCGCTTAACTAGTCCATTAATAATACTTAACCATTTATCTAGGTGTGAAGTTTATGAAACCTTACAAGCTTATTGGTTCTTAAAGATTAAGTCTAGATCTCCAAAGAAAAATTTATAAAATCTATTTTTAGATTTTTCCCCAACATTTTATTAGATTTTTCAATATTTATAAAAATATAATTAGGTTTACTAAAGATTTATAAAAATCTAGTTTTGATTTCCCCTAAGATTTTGTAAGACGCATATTATTCAGTTAGATTTTTAGGAAAGAAAAAAAAATCAATTTAGATTTTCCAAGATTAAGTAAAATAGATAGATCAATTTAGATTTTTAGAGACTAAAAAAATATTCTTAAACTTTCTAACGGGTTCTAGAGATTTGTTAGATTTCTAATGTTCCCAAAGTTTTTTGCTTGAATTTCCATTTAAATATTTCCATGTGTCTGTTATGTATTAGATTGTTCGTGGTTATAATGCATTGTTTGGGCCATCATACTTCAGAAGCCATTCTATAAACGTTTGAGGAGCGAGGGCACTTTAAATCGTAAACCCAACCACTCAGTCAAAACGTAATATCGAGATGGAACATCTTTAGTATAAAGCTCCCTACTAACATGGCATGTTTATTTGTTTTGTTAAGTATCTTGAGTATTAATATTTCTATAATAAATATTAAATAGTTATAATACGTAAATACGTACAAGTTAGCATCTAATACAATCAACAATTACAAATGCATAGAATAAGGAATGCGCACTTAAATCACATAGTTATGCATGCTCTCTATGCTATATGCTCTCTAAGTATGTCCCAAAAAAAATCCTCAAAAGATTTTTATAAAGTTATAGTCCAGTTTTAAATAAAAGAAAAATATTTTTATTCTTATTTTATTTAAAAATTATTCTGGTTCGCTATAACTAAAGCTCTGATACCATTCTCTGTAACACCCCCATAAAGCGGATATCACATTGGTGGATCGATGAGAAAATAGCTTACAAAGCACAGATCATAATTATATGATTTTTGAAATACAATTGATGTAAACATTGAATTGGTACAATCATTTAAATCGTTGAATAACATTTGTTGTGTATATCCCAGTAAAAGATAATCCCCCGTCATTTTTGTGCTCCTAAATGATGCTCAATCCATGCTCAAATAATCTTGCTAAATAACCTGTGCAAAGCATACTAAAGGGGGTCAACATAAAGTTAGTGAATTTACAGACTTTAACAGTTTATTAGTTTGGACATACATTAAGCAAAGAAGTGACAATGCACAAAGCATTCTCACTAAAATGTGAATAACATTTGTTTATTATTATTAGAAACTGAAGCTGTACCTCCATAGTCCTCAACAGATGAGGACGTAGTGTCTCACTAAGAGACACCCATCCTGTTCCAACATGGTATACGTCTGTTGTCCCGGCCAAGGCACAGTGAGCATGACTCACCCAGACGGGGATGGTTAATCCCTAATAGATCTATTTATAACATTTGGGCAATTTACAACAATTTAACAGTTTCATTAATAAACAATCATAGACAAGTTTATACAATCCGGTTATATTCATTATATGTTTGCAAATTTTCTTTCCCCAAAGGGAAAGATTTATCAAGAGTTTATAGGGGGCTGTAAACTCACCTAGGAGTAGGCAATGGCTGTTTAATATGAATATCCAAATAAAGCTCACGCCAAAGTTATGCCTAATCAAATAGTACAGTATTAATAGATAGTACAAAGGACATACATGTAATAAGTATGTTTTAATAAGTTCTTGGACATTGCATAAGTTTTATGATTATTTATAAAACTTTTTAGGTGAACACTTAGTCATTTTAAGTGAAAAATCCAAGTTGACACTTTTAGCCCATCTTAAGCGCAATAGTGGTCCACTACCCAAGTATTTGACTTAAGTCCATTCTAAATTCAGTATATTACTCTAAAATGGTTATACATCTTAGTTCCACTAATGGCCCGATAGCCATTACAAGTGTAAATTGGGCTTTTGTGGCCCAAGTTCACTTTGTATAGTTTTTGGGTTCTAAAACACATCACAACCACATACACTTAATATTTCACGTTGGTCGGGTCTCGGGTCATCTAGTCATCAGTATATAAATAAGTCCAAGATCCCCGACAAGTGGATCCTACCACGTTGGTTTATATAAAAATCATCATATTTTACGTTAATGAGTTATAATCCGTTTATTATAATTTTCCCGACATGTCCCGCTAATTTGTTCATATCTCTTGAACCGTAAATCATCTAAGTGTGTTATTTTTACCAAAACCATTATTAAATCATGCACTACACTTATTATAAGTCTAATTACCCCAAATTTATACTTTTCATAGCTAATTAACCCATTTCCTAACTTCGAAGAGTTGGCTGTTTTTGGGCAGCCAAACTCGTTTTCACCATTTTGGTCGCCATTTCCAAATTGTAAGGAACTGGTAAATCGTCCAATTGATTCTACTTGTTAATGATTTTATCTACAACCTACAATTTTACCTTTTTCAATGATTCTTAGTTCCTATATGAGAAAACAGTCCGTGAAGACAGTATGTTCAGATCTGACTAGTTTTCGCTATTTTGGTTACCATTTACAAACCGTAAGGAATTGGTAAATCATCCAACAGATTCTAGTTCTTCATGATTTTATCTACAACTTTTAGTTTTACATATTCGTTGGTCAGTATATAAATTTTACGAGAAAACAGTCCATCAAAACAGTATGTTCAGATCTGACTAGTTTTCACTATTTTGGTCATATCTTACTATCTATAACTCGTCACGAGACGAGCCACCCGGGGAATTAATCACAAAACAATTATCTATCTTAATGTGTAAGTTTTTAGTATCCCAAACCTACTTAGTTTTACATGCAATCTGCTTTTGTTACGGTTCATAAATTGTTGTGAATCAAAGTGTTACTTGGGCTTGTTTAGCTTCATTTTAGTGTCAAAAACTCATATACAATGTCCAAATACTCATTATTTATCTCTTATATATATATATTTTCAGAATATATGAGATCTAGTTAATATAAGAAATAAAATGAAGAGATCAAGTCAAGAGAAAAGTGGAGTAGACCTTAGATCCGAGATCTAGAAACGAAAGGACGGATACACCAATTAGATCTTCTTAGTTAGACCCATATAATCATAGATCTAACTAAGATCTAGACATGCATTAGCCATTCAACATGGCCCTCAACTACAGCCCCACGAAGTGTATGCATCTCTTTCTTCAAGGCTCCAAATGGGTAGATGAACATCGCTATTGGTTGTGATGATTATAGACGAATAAGTTATGATAGGATTC
This sequence comes from Glebionis coronaria, assembly GCA_025667525.1. Classification (NCBI taxonomy): domain Eukaryota; kingdom Viridiplantae; phylum Streptophyta; class Magnoliopsida; order Asterales; family Asteraceae; genus Glebionis; species Glebionis coronaria. The sequence continues at coordinate 403,638,629 of CM046882.1, read as the reverse complement.
GAGCTTGTATAAATAATGAAAATGGTGATTTGGTGATGTTGATACCACGGCTAGTGGCTAGGGGCCACGGAATGATGGTGGATTTCATAGTGCATGCATAGATCCATTAGATCTATAAAAAAAAGAATGAGGGTGGCGGCTACATGATTAGGAGCCACGAAATGGTGGTGGTATTAGCCAAAAGGGTGGCGGCTAGGGCTTGGATCTGAGACAAACACCCTCAAATAGGTGGCGGCTGTGGGTTTTTGGTCACCATAGTGGTGCACACCATAGATCTACTAGATCTTATAAAGATGAAGGTGGCGGCGGCATGTTTTTGTGGCGGCCGGATTTATGGTGGCTGCCATTGTTGTGTGTGTGTGTGTAAAATGGAGGCTAGGGTTAGGGTTATGTGAGGATAAAACCCTAATGTCCCTATTTATACCCTTCAAAGTTATAAAAGCTAATATGCAAGGTTTAGAATAGTTGAAGGGCATGGGTTGCAATTATTTTACAAGGGCCTAAAGTGTAACATTTTATCATGTGTTTAATAATAAACGGTTCGGGACTCGTTCGGACGACTTAACGGACGATTCAAGACACGAGAATTGCGCCATTGTTTTTAAAATCATTTTTCCAATAAAATGTATTATTTATATGTCTTATAATATAAATAATGTGTGCGTTCGTTTAAACGACGATTATTTATCATATATCGTTTTAACAAGAATAAGTATCGTTTTAGTGAAGATACTTCTCATTAAATCTCTCCGTAGATAAATGAAATATTAAACAATTTAAATCAAATCGTTTATCAAATATCTCTTGACAATAATTTATGTACTTAAATTATTAAATTTTCGGTACACGGTTTGCATGACTTTTGTCGACTTCTCTAATCCGATGATTTTTGTATTGTTCAAAAAGGGTTTTGAACCATACTTCATTATTATTTAATGAATGAAAAATCTCGGGTTCTACATCATCCATATACCATCTTGAGCTTCGTCTTCGAAACTCGATTAGTATTACTAGGTTGAGAAATGATCTAGGATCGTTGAGTAGATTTTTATTACATTATTCTTATGGTAAAATCATGGATTTTACATTTCTTATGTTTATCTTTACCTAAAATAGCTGATACGTAGACTCTTGTACAAGGTTCCTTAATCTATAAAAGGAGGCCTTTAGGTTTAGTTGAATATATGTTTTTACACTTTGATTGTATGCAAGTTCGATTAATCAATCAAAGTGAAAGTTTGGTTTATCCTGTTTGTGTGTTCTTGTTTAAGTATTAATTTCGCTTAATACTTAGATTGTCTTATACAACAAAGTAACTCTAAGCAGACTTCTTGACATCACAAGAAAATTGTCATTTAAGTGACAAAGGCTCACGTGGTTCTATTGGTGTGGAGATGGCTGAAGCTTTAACCAGCTTGAAGGAGAGGCCAGTTCTTGATGTTTCACTGGCAACTCCAACGAAAATATCATTTATGGAGATGCTGGAACAGGTTTCTAAGCCAAGCGCTGATAAGAGTAAGTTGAGCGTTGACAAGTAGGTTTTTGACGCTGACAAGCTAAGCACTGATAGGAGTAATTTAGGCGATGACACACAGGTTTTGGACGTTGATAGACCTGCAGGTATGGTTGATGTATCCCAGTCATCAGCTATCATCAAGGATGTGTCTACACAGGTACCATCATCATCTTTACCCACCATTTACATATTAGATAAGGGTAAAGGGATTATGGTAGAAACAGCAGTTCCCATTACTTTATCAGAGAGACTTGAATATGGTGATGAGTTGGCAAAGGAAAAGATTGCAGAGTTGAAAAATAAGGTGGATTATGAGATGCCTGAAGTTGCTCAAATGTACTTTGCATGGGAGAATAAGGTAATGGAGAATCCAGACATGACTTTATCAGCTCAAATTTGGGGTTTGGAGATTCTACTAAGAGTTCAAAGGGATTGCAAGGTGATTCTGAAGTATAAAGCTAGCAAAGTTCTTTCACATAATAAGAAGGATAGAAGGGAGCTCTACTACATGTTGCTCAGATGTCATCAAGGAGGTTGGACTTTTAAGAAGTTGCAGGGATTGTCTTTTGATGAGCTAGAATATAAAGCTTATCCTATATGGGAAAGTGTTCAAGAGTAGAACACTATCAGGCTTCTTTTAGATGAAAGAAAGGAAGAACTTGCAGAAGAGATGCAGATGCAACAGGCTTTGGTTACACCAAGACCATTGATGAAGGGAGTTCCACTTGAGTTCCCAGAAAAATTGGATAGAGTGTGTGACAATCCGTCAATTTATGGTTTATATTTTATTCTCAATATTTATTTGAAAACATTATTTTAATGTTATAATATGAACTCACTTATTTTTGGGAAGAAATTTGGATTTACATCTTGAAGTAGCATCGACTACGTCTAAACCGGAGGATTCTATGTTACGTGCGCACGTTTACATACACCGTCTTTAGTAACAGTCCAACATTTCCGAAAATAAATTTGTCCGTGAATATTATTTTGAGATTTTAAATTTGTGTTGGTTCATAAACTCACAAATTTACGAGAAGAGATTAGGATTTTGAAGATTATCGTCTTGATCCTACTTTGGATTTGAAGAACATTCTTTCCAAGGAGAAGAAACCGATCAACACCAATATCCGCAGCACGTATGAGTTAACACCTCTTTGTCCCCCTTCTGAGGACGAGGTTGTGCTTCTTCGCGGATCTTCTTCACACTCTGCTGAGCCTGAGTGCTATTTTCCCTTAAAGGAAAAGGTGTTCGACCCCGGTATTGAAATCTTTCAGCCATCTCAGTATCCACCTGATGAAATAAAAGGAAATATCTTTGGAACTTATGGAAATTTGCTTGCACCACTTCACCCTTGCTTCCACCGTGCTCCATCGCTTAAGGGAACCTTGCCTACTCTTCTTTGGCTTGTCTTGTTCGCCTTAATCTTGTGCTTCTTGATGGACGAAAACTATGTCTTTGATCCTGGTGGATATGTTTCATGTTTCTTCCGTTGATGATCAAGGTCGAGTCAGGCTCACGACTCGGTAATCAAAAACCAAGCGCCTCTTGGGAGGCAACCCATGCATCTATCTTTTCGCTTTCTTTATCATAAGTGTAGGGGGAGACCCGTTGGTTTGCTATTTCCTCTCCTCTCTTCTTAATCAGGGATTCGAGCTTCAATAATCCACTCTTGATGATTCTTGACGACCCGTGATTCCGTGTTCCATTATCCTGGTTCTATCCTAAACTCTTTTGATTCACTATTTTATATTTTCTCAATATTAAAATAAGAATCTCTTTAGTTGTCTTTTCCTTAGCGAGATTTAAACAACGTGCACAATGTCCTAAGTGTAGGGGAGTTTACTCCCACATGCTTAAACATTGAGGACAATGTTTATCTTAAGTGTAGGGGGGCTTCTATCGAAGTTAAGTGGTCTTTTCCTTGTATTTGTCCTCATTTTAACCGAAAAAATCAATTTTTCAACATTTTTCAAAATTTTTGATCTGTTTTGGCCTATTAGTTTTTCCCTTTTTATAGTTATTTTCTTGCCTTATTAGAATAAATGTTTAATAAAGTAGTTTTAATTTTCAAACGTTGTGAATCTTTTGACTCAACCCGAGTTTACTTATCTAAGTTACTCTAGCTAGTATCCTTAACGTGTTTAAGTCAAGTTTTGCTAGGCTTTTATATAGGGAGCTATAAAACGCGAAAGTCTTAACTCTCACGGGTTAAGAACAAGAACTTTTCGCAAGTTCCTATAATTGATCCTAGAGAGTCGTTTATCAAGGGAACTTTAAAACGCGATTTCTAAACTTGAAAAAGTCTAAGAGTTTGCAAGATCCTATAGGCGACTCGAAAACCCAAAACTTTGATTTAATAGGCTAAGCATCCACGAGTCTCATTACTTGAGATTTTAAACTGTGGAGAACGAGAGATGATAGAGCCAATTATAAGTTCGGTATTCTTTCGTGAATTTATGTGAGTTAATTATAAGCCTATTCTCCCATCGCTTGCTAATAAATTTATCTGCAATAAATAAGGTTGTACGATTTGAAAAGTTACTTAGCTTCTAGCCCAAGATCGTTTAAAAGTTGCTCGGTATGGATTAGAGTTCATAGCCAAGGCATAACTTATTGAAGCGGGATGCGAAGATTGGCAAGTCCAAAAAGGTCCTAACAAGGCATGAGGGCTACATTTTGTTACTAAAGATCCAAAAGTGATGTGAAGAATCATTTATCGAAAATCAATATGAAGGATCGAGACACACGACGAAAAGCAAAAACTCCCCAAAAGTGATGGAGAAGTGAATCCGAAAAGACCCTAGCAAGGTATGAGGATAAATAGATCCAAGTCATAAAAGGAGGCAGATCGTTGTATATTAGAGTCCAAAATAAAGATTGGAGAAAATGAAGAAGTCGTGGTCCAAGTATGAATCTCTTAAAACTTCAAGTGAAGAAATTCCTATATGATGAGAAGACCATAATTTCATGAACGTCTCTCAAGGTTTGAAGTATGAAGTCGCTGCCAAATATCGGTCCGAGAAAGGTCTCAAATCGCGAAGCGAGTTATGCCAAGATATGAACTTAATGAGGTCCCGAGAAGCAGTTTTAAAAGATTTTGTCCTTTAGCTAACTATTGATCAAATCGTTCACTTTATTTTCGGACTAAATAACTATCGAAATAAGTCAACAATGCATCCTCGTGATCATTCAAGACAAAAATAAAATATAAGAGATACACCTAGGAATAAGGGAGTCTAAGTGAGTAATTGGCCCACATGAGTTCGTGTTAGTCTACTAACTTATAATAACAATGATCTCGTTTTTAAGCTTGGTTTGGAGAAAGTGAAAACTTGAGGATGATGATCATTCACAACATTTCCAAAACCCAAGGTATGTTTTTTATTTCTTTATTTTGAATGTTTATAATTTTCTATCTCTTTAATTAAGGCCAACGTGGATTGATTATGATGAAAAATGTAATCTTGCTTTGTAACTAATGCATTGCATGAGGACATTGCAATGGTCAAGTGTAGGGGATTTGATAGGTGTGTAAACACCCATCCTTTCTACCACTTAATTACAATAATTACCAAGCCAAAACGTGTATTTTATGTCTTTTATGTCGGAATTATGCGTGGTTTGTGTTTTTGTTGTGATTTAGGACGAAAAGGTGAAAAGTGGAGAAAACACGGGCATTCACCGGCTTTTATTGAAGAAAAAGATGAAAGACGAAATCAAGAAGTCAAGAGTGCAAAAAGAACGGAAGTCCAAGACCAATTCTGAAGATTTATCGAAGAAAAAGTCAAAAGACCGAAGTTTACTTAAAGCCGAAGAACTCAAGTCTACTTTATTGAAGAATTAAAAAGACGAGTTCAAAGAAATCCCGAGCCAAAAGTCATTAAAAGTCCAAGATTAAAGAACATAAGAAGAAAAAGGACTAAGCATGCAATTAACAAAGAGATTAAGAAGGAAGGGCCTAATGATGCAATTAAGAGAAAATGAAGGAGGGGAGGAAGCTTCCTAATCCTCCCCTATATATAGATTAGATGTTAATTATTTTTCTTTGTTGGCTAATAGTGACAATTAGTTCTTCCATTTATTTACCTTGCACCTTTAAATTCATGTCAATTTAATTACTTGTCAAATTTAAATACCTTGTCTTGCACCTTAAATTCCTTTAATTTCAAGTAAGTTTCCATTTAATTCTTGTCAATCTTTACTTTATCTTGTTAATCTCCTATCTACCTTTCTTAATCTTTGATTTTTATGTTTATGTTTATGTTCATGTTCATGTTCTTATTTTGATCAAAGTGGGTTTTGATTATTGTGGTTAGTTTTGTTAGTTTTGTTGATTTGGATTGTTTGTTTATGATTATTGGATGTTTTGTGATTAGTTTGATTTAATCTTTTGTGTGATTTAGTTAAATTGTGATTAGATTCGTGTGTTACTGTATTTCCTTGTTCTTCGGTTTGTTTCTGTTACTGTGATTCCAAGGAAAAGTTCCAAACCAAGCAAAAGTTCAGAATCAAGCCAAAGTTCAGAACCAAGCCAAAGTTCCGAACCAAGGAAAAGTTCAGAATCAAGCAAAAGTTCCGAACCAAGGAAAAGTTCAGAATCAAGCCAAAGTTCCGAATCAAGGAAAATTTCAGAATCAAGCCAAAGTTCAGAACCAAGCCAAAGTTCAGAACCAAGCAAAAGTTTAGAACCAAGGAAAAGTTCCGAACCAAGGAAAAGTTCAGAATCAAGCCAAAGTTCAGAACCAAGCAAAAGTTCAGAATCAAGGAAAAGTTCAGAATCAAGGAAAAGTTCAGAACCAAGAAAAAGTTCAGAACCAAGCAAAAGTTCAGAACCAAGCCAAAGTTCCAAACCAAGCAAAAGTTCAGAACCAAGCAAAAGTTCAGAACCAAGCAAAAGTTCAGAACCAAGCAAAAGTTCAGAACCAAGCAAAAGTTCAGAACCAAGCAACAGTTTAGAACCAAGCAAAAGTTCAGAACCAAGCCAAAGTTCCGAACCAAGCAAAAGTTCAGAACCAAGCAAAAGTTCAGAACCAAGCAAAAGTTCAGAACCAAGCAAAAGTTCAGAACCAAGCAAAAGTTCAGAACCAAGCCAAAGTTCCGAACCAAGGAAAAGTTTAGAACAAAGCAAAAGTTCAGAACCAAGCAAAAGTTCAGAACCAAGCAAAAGTTCAGAACCAAGCAAAAGTTCCGAACCAAGCAAAAGTTCCGAACCAAGCAAAAGTTTCGAATGAGTGTTTTGTGTTGATTTATTCCGAACGAAGAAGAATTATTCCTGGTGAAGGTGACATTCCGAACGAGTAATTATTCCAAGTGAGGTATTTTCAGGTTCTTTTTAGTTTCTGTTTTTAATTTTTAATTTTCAAGCTTTATTTTTCCCGCCTTTTTCCGTAGTCGCGCTTTAAGATTACTTGCCTTAGATTTATTTTAGCCTTGCCATAGTTTAAGTTTTAGTTGCATTTTAAGTTTGCCTTAGATAGTTTTAAGTTTGCGTTATTTACTTTAAGTGCCTTTTAATTTCTCGTCACGCTTTTAATTACTTGCCCTTTTATTTTAATTAGACTTAGATTTACTTTTAAGTCATTTACTTTAATTGTTTTGCACATTTTTAATATACTACAACGACACAATTTTGTTTCACCAAAGAACAGCCGAGTCGCATAGTGAACCTAGATCAATTCGATTAGACACACATCAACGAACTTAATTTTAATATACGGGGTGTCAAAAGCCTTGTACCAATAGCTGGAGTTGACACAGATACTGAGGTCATCTTTGAAGAGAGTCCTCCTACTCAACAGGACGAAACTCAATTAGTGCTAGCTACCTCCACAGCTGTACCTGTCTATGATTCCCCAGCTCCCCAAACTAAATGGTCAAGAGATCAACACATTCTTCTTGTCAACATTATTGGGGAACCTAATGTAGGGGTTACTACTAGACAGCGAATTCATGACTCAGAGTCAGCCTCAGCCTACGAATGTCTTTTCGCTGAATTTCTCTCTCAGATTGAACCTAAGAGAGTAGTTGAAGCTCTTATGGAAGATGGGTGGGTAGCTGCTATGCAAGAAGAAATTAATCAGTTCAAAAGGAACAAGGTATGGACTCTAGTTCCAGCTCCACCTGGTAAAAATATTACATACACTAGATGGATCTATAGAAACAAGATGGATGAAATTGGAAACATCATCAGAAACAAGGCTAGGCTGGTTGCACAGGGGTATACACAGACTGAAGGGATTGATTATGATGAAACTTTTGCACCTGTGGCAAGACTTAAAGCTATCAGAATCTTCCTTGCTTATGCTGCATATATGAACTTCATTGTGTATCAGATGGATGTTAAGAGTGCCTTCCTCAATAGAGATTTGGCTAAGGAAGTATATGTTGAACAGCCTGAAGGATTCAAGAACAACAAGTTTCCTAATCATATGTACAGACTACACAAAGCCATGAATGGGCTGAAACAAGCTCCAAGAGCATGGTATGAAACTCTATCTAATTTTTTAACTGATAATAAATTTTTCAGGGGTTCCGTTGATAAAACACTCTTTACCTTCAAGGATAAAAGTGATTTCATCATTGTGCAGATTTATGTGGATGATATCATCTTTGGGTCAACTAATGTTAATCTTAGTAAACGTTTTGCTAAATTGAGACCAAGAAATATGAGATGAGTATGATGGGTGAATTAACTTACTTTTTGGGTTTTCAAATTAAACAATGTCCTAAGGGAATTTCAATTTGTCAAGAAAAGTATGTTAAAGATTTACTTAAAAAATATGACTTAGCTGATTATGCATCAGTGAAATGCCCCATGCTTCCACCCAACAACTTGGGTCCTGATGAGACAGGAATCTTTGTTAATGAGACTTTATATAGAGGCATGATTGGGTCACTCATGTATTTAATAGCCCGTCGTCCTGATATCCAATTCTCCACATGTCTCTATGAAGAAAAGGGAAACTGTGTCAGCTCTGTTTCCCTAAAGCATTATGGCAGACTACCAATAATAGAAGAGCATCTTGTGACAGATGTCTGACAAGTGTCTGTTTAGTGTAGTCACCATCAACCAGTACTTGGATTCAACTTCGTACCACTATAAATAGGTTATGTAGCCTAGAGTTAATGTTCAACACTTTGACACATTTCATACATTAACTCTTAGAACTTGTTGAACCAAACAGCTGCGACTGTGTTCATAAGTTAGGTTTTAGTTTGTCCAAAGTGTGCACAACACATTGTCATCAAACGATGTTATCCATAACACTTGTAATTCTTTATTATACAATAATAAGTATTATGTTTGAAAAGTAATTACGTGTGTTGATTGTTTAGTTTATTGTTTCAAGCTTGGATTAGGGACTTTCAGTTTTCATAAGATATTCCCTCACGTGTTCTAAGGGTGTAATAATAGGACTATCTCTAGCATCTAACAACTGTCTGTTGAATACCTCACAAACATTGTTTATTAACAGTTCACAATGAGCTCTACCTAGAATTTTTATTAATTGCTATGTATTAGACAATATAATAAGCAAATATATGAATATGCTTAAAATCTTATAGTTAGAACACATACCAAAGAAGTATGCTCTTCTCCAATGTTCAACAGGATTCTTTTTTAACCATTGATATGCTTTAAGGTTAAAATCTTTCAACTCTGGCATATTATTTTCAATCAAAATAGTGGTTGTGAGTGATGCACACTTCCATAGTATTTTCTTGTACTTTGCACCTTTCCAAGTTTGGTTCAGGTATTCATAAATTTGCCTAACATAGTTCCTATGCTCAGCATGTGGAAACAACTTTTCAAGTGCTATTAACAGACCCTATAACAAATATTAGTTAACTTAATGATACATCATATTCGTTTTAAATAAAGATCAAAATAATTTTGCTTGAATCGATATCAATACCTTTTTCCTGTCTGTGATGAATGTAAAATTTGAATTGCTGTATAGATCAAAATCATCACCTAGACATTTTAAGAACCAAGTCCAAGAGTATTGTTCTCTGATTCAGCTATGCCATATGAAACATGGTATATGCCATTATTGGCATACACACCCACTACTATCAGCATTTTTCCTGGATAGTGGCCTCTCATGAATGCACCATCCAAACCAAGCAGCTCTGTACCACCCTCTTTATCCCCTTTTCAAAGCACCCAAACACACATATATTCTGTTGAACATTCTTGTTGGACTTTCATGATTTTCTTCACCATATGCATCTATGTTACAAGTAGTATATGGGTCACACCTCATTAACTCACAAACATAGTCCCTCAATAGAGCATGTTGAACCTTAACATCTCCTCTCAAGTACACTTTTGCCTTAGCATTAGCCCTAAATGCTTTGTCCTTTGGAAACAGCTACATGAAACTTTTTTTGAATATGTTCTTGAATTGCTTTAATTGGCATGTTTGGATTCATTATAAGGTGTGATGTGTTTTGAAAGGAAAGTTGAGGTACAATATATGATTTTTTGGATTGCAAGCAATGGTGCTCATTCATGAAGGTTTTTATGATCCACTTTCCATTTTATCCTCTGGATAAATACAATACCCAAGGAAAACATATATTGTCTTCTTGTGCATCCTCATTTAGTATCTTACTATGATACGTGTCCAGAGGGTTAGATTGAACAAGTTTTAAATTTATAAACACGAATTACCGAATGAACTAAAAACGTACGGGCAAGTATGACCCTTTTGTTTGTTGTATAATTTTTATTGGTAAACCAAGATCGTTCACGGGGATTCAAAAAACCTATGATCATTCAAAAATCGCATATAGCCTTTTCTATTATAACAATATGATAACAAATAATAACAAGTAATTTTGATGAGAACTAATAAGATTAAAAACAACAATTGGTAAAGATTAGTTTGGGCATCCGATGTAGTATGATTGTGATGACACGTTAACATATATGATTATGATAATTAGATGGTTAATCCAATCTATTGTTTTCAAGAGCTTGAATCTTTGTCAAGACTTTAGTTAAGGAAAACAAGCATTAGACTCAATCACTCAATTCAAAACTTAATCCAATTTTAACTCGTTTAATTCGCAGTTCATTTCACAAACTTGTTAACACTTATAATTATGTTTCTTAGTGATCAAAACTTCTTAGGAAATGGTCAATACAAAAGATAGCCAACCCATAGACAAACCGGCTATGACTTGTTGTTAGAAAATAACCCTTTCGACCTATGAAATCTAACAAAAAATTAAGTTTTGACAACCAATGTCACATGAAACATAAGTACTAATGATTAAAAGGAAAAGCTTGAAATTGAATTAAAAAGTAAATCACAATCACCACCACATCTTTAAACCACAACCACCATCTTACCAAGTGTAAAACAAGCTAGCCACTTATGGACATAAACTCATAAATAATAGTTTTAAAAGTCATAATCAAGAGTCTTACAAAGTGGAAATATAATGATAATAATTAGGGTAATGATTCCTAAGAGTTTGGTGATGTTAATTTTGCTTTTTGGGCTCCAAAAGTGACTTTTCTTGCACCACCTTGCTCAAATCCGAGAATTGGGTTTTGGACAAGGGAGAGAGAGTTTATTGATGGTAAAATTGGTTATGAGAAGTGAATAATAAGAGCATATGAAAGATGTGACCCCATGGGTCTTATTTATTAACAAGATGATGGCATAGATTTTAATGCATGGATTGTTGTATTTTGCTTGATGCCAAAGTTGTTTTAGACTCCCTAATAGAAGGTTCTTGTGCCTTCTTTAGATGCTTCAAGAATATGGTGCAATTTATATTAGAAATTCTGCCCAAGGAAAAGGAGATGGTGGCAGCTGAAGTTGGCCAGCAATATACTTTATTGCTAGTGGCAGCTGAGTGAAAATGAGATGGTCGCGGCTCAGGATGCCTGGCATCAACTCACACGGTTGGCATCAACTAGTACAAGAAAACAGACTTTATAGGACTCCTATTAGTGTCCTGGTATATTACTTTATAAGACTTTTAACTTAATAGGACCGAAACAAAAGTGTCCTCTATAAAAGGGTTGTAATAGATATTCAAAACACTTTTATATGTCCTAATAAGCATTAATAGTATAAAACCATTTTCTTGGTCGTATAAAAGCATATAATAAGATTATTGATAACCACATTAGAGGATACTTTATGAGGTCCTAATACATGGCTAACTAGTATATGTGACACCCCCAAATTAGGTTTGCAGCAGAATGAACTTGTGTGTCACGTAATGGATCACATAAAAAATGGCATACAAAGCATTGATCATAATTATATGATTTTTAAATATAATTGTTACAAATATTGTCTTTGTACAATCGGTTGAAATGTTGAATATCAATTGTTACAAGTGTTGGGTCAAAAGTTGATGAGTCAAATCACTATGGAAACAAGAAGGACCAAATATGGCATTAGGAAAAACTTCAAGCTGGTGGACATAATACAAGAAAGTTTCCCCTGCTACAAAACATTCCACTGCTGTGAAGATTCCCCTGCTATATACTAAAAAGATGGAGATTTGGTCAAGTAGTGATAAGAATGAATAATTCTGTTTTGATTTAGTCATTATTATCTTATTTAGTTTCCATGTATCCCTGGGTTCCTTAAGTTATAAAAGGAACACTAGACCGTAGGTTTATTTTTATCAATTCATACTACTCAAATGTAACCTACAGAGTCTTTGATCTCTAGGCATGGGATTCAATGTATACATGCCTAGAGTGGTTTGTGTTAATCATCAATAATACAAAACCTTTGGGAATTATTCATCTTTGTCAAACATCTTGTTCATGATTATCATTCTATTCCACTATGTTATCATATGAATGATGATCAACCTAGATAAAACGGTTTTTACTGTTTGAGTCTAACGATCTTGGATTCAACAAAAGTTTCTCTAGCAGGGGAAACTTTGTAGTATTTTGTCCACCAGCTTGAAGTTTCACATAATGTCTTATTTGGTCCTTTCTAGTTTCCATGGTGATTTGACTCATCAACTTTTAGCCCAACAATCTTCCCCTAGTTGATGATGTCAAAACACTTCCCCTTAAACGTACAACACCAAAGATCAACAGGCTGAACATTCTTTGTAGACAACTTCCCCTTTTTGACATGATCAAATAGGGGTCTTCTATGTGAACAACCTTGATTTTCAACTACTACTAACCAATATCATACATCAAACCCAAGTATTCTACTTTTCAAAATACCCTCCATGAAGCACATAGGGGATAGTGTTCCTAATAAAAAATGATTTTGAGCAGTAGATACTCACACTAGTTGTAGTAATACCAATAAGCAGCAGAAAAAACCTTCACCTCATTGTTGTATGTGAATGACTAGCACTTTTTAACAATATAGCTTCCCCTTAAATTGTGCTAATCATTTATGAATCTTCAATTCTGTAGGCTTTATGTAATGATTACATATGAAGAAAACTGATTATAACTTACTTGATGATGAAGAAGGATAACCCGAACTTGCATTCTATATCTTGCACTAACCACGTGACAAAGAGAATGTATATACAAAATCCTCATTTACCTTTGAAACGAGACACTGAGCACGATAATGTAACTCCTTCAAGTGATAGAAAATATGTGCATAGAGTACCATAAGAAAAATCACATATTCCTAGATCTTGTATCACTTTGTCATTAGGTGTTTAAGAATAAAACACATACCCGCGAAAATCTACTTCGTCCTCAAATAAATGATAAAAACTTTTCTTTGTAATCATTAAAATTAAAACGAGCCTTTATACCTTTAAACCAGTTGCTGTGAATATACCAAACTCCAACACCTTGCTGTCCCAAAACTCATATCTGACAGCAGGGGGAACTTTCAAAAACAGTGGGAATCTATTAATGAAAGCAGGGGGAACTATTGAAGGCAGGGGGATTGTAGTAGGAGGAACTTTTAATGAAAGCAGGGGGAACTTTTTCACAAGCAAGGGGAACTTTTAATGCCCCTGTTTTTGTTATTAACTGTGCCAAACCCACTCAATGTGGGAATGAATTTTATAACAGTAATATAAATAACAAAAACAAAGTGATTAAAAATTACCTACTATGAAAAATATACCAGTGCTTAGTCGTGTACCTACGTAACCAATTCCCAATATCATATCGAACAAACTAACTGTTGCCTTTGACCCTTACCGTGTGAACGCACCACTTCATGCGAATAGAAACAAAACCATAAACCATGATTGACCCAATCATGATCTATCATGTGAACCACCATTCGTATGAATGTAACTTATTCATCATGTGAACATAATAAAATATTATATTTACCCTACGAATCAAATAGCAGCTCCACCTATTCCTTTTATTTTCTTTTGTTTCATCTGTCGGCAACACAAGTCTTTTAATGCCGCTCCATTATTGTTAAATGAACCCCACGCAATGCTTGCAATTTCATTCAACACCCACACATGATCATTAATTGGGTCTAGAGGGACCACCGTACCTCTTTTTCTGATATTCAGCAGCAGACATAAGAAGAATAATATGATTATTCACGCTTGTGTGAAATTGGACCCCGAACAACAACAAACATGTCAACGAATATCATTCATCTTTCTTGGTTGTTTGCACATAACTGAACACAAACCCCGTGGAAACAATATTCCTCCCCTACGGCAACAATACTTAATTACTTAGGGTTTCAACATAAACCCTAAATCTTCACAGCAACACTAATAAACATCTTGATTCTCCTAGATATCGAGCCACCCGCTCTGATACCACATGTTGAATCCAAGATCGTTAGACTCAAACAGTCGAAACCGTTTTATCTAGGATGATCAATTGTACATATGAATTAACATAGCGGAATTGCACAATTAATCAAGAACAAGATGTTTAACAAAGATGAAAGATTCCCAAAGAGAGTTTGTATTAATGATTAACACAAACTACTCTAGGTGTGTGTACATTGAATCCCACACCTAGAGATCAATGTTTATAGTAGGTTACATTGTGAATATGAAAGTGATAAACAAAACCTACGTATGGTTCCTTTTATAACATAAGGAAACCATGATACATGGAAACTAAATAATATATTAATGAATAAATCAAAACAGAAATATTCATTCTTATCACTACTTTGACCAAATCTTTTCTTCTTATCACATATGGCAGGGGAAACATACAGCAGGGGAAAGTTTCTCTAGCAGGGGAAACTTTGTAGTATTTTGTCCACCAGCTTGAAGTTTCACATAATGTCTTATTTGGTCCTTTCTAGTTTCCATGGTGATTTGACTCATCAACTTTTAGCCCAACAACTTTCCCCTGCTGTATGTTTCCCTGCCATATGTGATAAGAAGAAAAGATTTGGTCAAAGTAGTGATAAGAATGAATATTTCTGTTTTGATTTATTCATTAATATATTATTTAGTTTCCATGTATCATGGTTTCCTTATGTTATAAAAGGAACCATACGTAGGTTTTGTTTATCACTTTCATATTCACAATGTAACCTACTGTAAACATTGATCTCTAGGTGTGGGATTCAATGTACACACACCTAGAGTAGTTTGTGTTAATCATTAATACAAACTCTCTTTGGGAATCTTTCATCTTTGTTAAACATCTTGTTCTTGATTAATTGTGCAATTCCGCTATGTTAATTCATATGTACAATTGATCATCCTAGATAAAACGGTTTCGACTGTTTGAGTCTAACGATCTTGGATTCAACAACAAGTATTCTTGTAAAAAACATATCCCCCAATCATTTTGTACTTCTAAATGATGCTCAATCCATGCTCATATAATCCAGCTTAATTTTGCTGAGAAAAACATGCTTAAAACGGTCAATATAAAGTTTGTGAATTCATAGGTTTTGTAAATCATAGTTCAGATCGCAAAATGTTTCATATAGTATTGCACAAGGTTTGATAAAATCAAGTTCAGGAATCTCAAAATGTTCCATATAGTAATGCCCAAGGTGTGATAAAATCAAATTCAGAAATATCAAAATGTTCCATGTAATAATGTACTAGGCAATATAAAATCAAGTTCGAGACCTCCAAATATCCCATAGTATTTCATAAGGTTTGACAAGAATCAAGTTTAGGATCGCAAACATCACAAACGTAGTAATGCACAAAGCCAATACTAAAGCAACTACATTTCCTATTGTCTGTAACTGAAGCTGACTGTTAGGCCCTCAACTAATGAGGACGTTCCGCACATTATCACTCTGTGAACCCATAAGATGAAATCGACATGGTAAACATCTGTTGTCCTGGCCTAGGCACAGTGAGCGCTACTTACCAAATGGGGATAGTCAATACCAAATAGATCTATTTATAACATTCGAGCTATACAACAATTAATAGTTACACCACTGGTCGTGGGCTCAACAATAAGCAAATAAAGTCAAAGGTAACAGTTTAGTTTACGTCCTATAAAAATATGTTGCATGTTTTCTCCCCCAATACTGTTTCAAAACATCTAAAGTAAAATTGTTGGGTCATGAACTCACCTCAAAGTAATAGCAACGGTATAATAGCACAACATAGACATGGATAAATAATAGCTCGTAACAATCCGTAACCTAATTTAAATAAAGTACGTATCACTATACAAGAATAATAACAATAAACGTAGCATTTAATCCCCTATTATGTGCTTGAGTTTATTTAAATAAATCGATGGTTTTTAACAATTGTGAAATTTAGCGTTTTAGTAAAATTTTAGTCATTTAATCGGGATATATTTATCAATATTACATATTTTATGGTCGGGACAATTTATTTAACTGGGTCGCTCAATGGGTTAAATATCCTAAATATATTTATATTTTTATTATAAAAATAATTAAATAAATAAATTAAATATTTAATTTAAAAGAGTTTTAAAAAATGAAACATGTCTCTTTTTAGGAAACTAAAATGTTACTTGTGGGGAAACAAGAAACAATTTATAGAAATGAAAAGTTACCAGAATATGTACAGCGTTTCTTTCATATGCCGATAGTGTCAAGATTTGAACTAACGGTGGCAATTTTAAGGCAACAGTGGCAAGATCTATATCATGCTTGTAGATGTGGTTGTTTTTGAAAGTAAATAGCGAGTTCATAAGTGGTTCGCGGTACAAACTAAAGGTATCATTAGAAAGCTAGCCGGGTCGTCTAAAGGCCCGTGCTTTTAGTTTTATAGACCGGTGTCGTTTGATAGGGTAAAATCATGTTCGAAGTATGTGTCATGAACTATTTTAAAAGACAAGTGTTCAATGGGTCACTTTCAATCTTGATTACGGTTTCCGACAAGAACTTTGGGTCGAACTAAAAATACGTTCGTGTAGACGGCCATATTTCGTTGTTTACCTGACTCGGGGCAAAGTTGTTTTGAGGGTCAATAACAGGTTGTAACGTGTTGAAATACTAAAAAAGGTTCTATTTTCGATCAACATAAGTGACCTTCGGTCCTTTTCGGCTACTGATTTCTAGCTCGTTTCTTAACCAATTTTAGTAATTCGAGTTGTGCTACATTCTCGAGACTATAGCGTAAAACCCGCATATAAATGCCATGAACAGTACACTATGTAAACATACGAACCAATTAAAACTTTCCATTTATGTCATGAATACGTGTTACAAATATTTAATTCATAAACTACATACGTGTTAGTGCACGATAATTATTAAGTACGTGATAATACACGATAATTATTAAGTATGATAATTATAATCACGAACATGTGATCACGAACATTTTCGAACATGATAATTATTACGTATAATATTTATAACACGACTATTAGAACACGATATATGTACGTATTATATATTTAACACGAACTAGAACGAATAATAAACACGAACGAACACGTAAATTAATTAAACATGGAAAAAGCCCGGGAGACCCTTTTGAGCCTATGGTGTCCGCGACAAACAAAGACAAGGGGGCCAAGCCCACTTTGTTTTTAAATAAAAGGTAAAAAGGAAAACACAGAGTTATCATTCACAAAGTTTTAAAAAAAAAATTAGAAACCCTAGCCCCCATATTAGCTAGAGCCGCGACACACATAGGAGACAAGGAGGAGAATTATTGGTCTTCGGTCTTTGAAATATACGTGTTTGTGTTCATGTTCCTAAACCCTTTTCAATCACGTGATCGGTATTCTTAAACCTTCATCCTTTATTTTTTATTTTTTTATTTATGAACACATGTAGATCTTTGAAAACAAACAATAAACATGTTATGATTTAGAATAAAACATGAAAAGGGTTTGATTTGGTTTGTGGTTTGGTTCGGCAGCCAACCGAGAGCCTCAAGCTCTCGGTGTCCCTCGTTTAGCCACAGCCAAGACCCCTAGAGGGCTTGGTGTGGGTCTCGACGCAGTAGCAAGCACCACCAGCTTAAGCCGGTGGCTGTTTTGGTTCGAGCAGGGGGAGGCACCAGCACGGCAGGGGGAACCACCGGCCTACTGCCAGTGGGAACTCTGTTCGAGCAAGGGTACACGCAGCCAAGCAGGGGAAACCACCGGCTACAGCCGGTGGGGTTTTGTTCAAACAGTGGGGATCGACAGCACCGGCGTGAGCCACGTCAGCACCACCAGCCGCCGGTTGGGGGGGGGGAGTGTTTGGCTAGGCTAACTTTTGGTCACGGGTTTGGACATGGTTTTATTCTTACAAGTTATATGTTTTTTTGAATAATTAAAATAATTAAACATGATTAAAAATAGATTTAATTTATCATGGACTTAGGTTATACTATTTTAACAAATAATACATGTTTTAACCCAAGTATTTTGCCATTTAATTTAGACTATAGTTATTAATTAATTATTAAGACATAGAATATAATTAATTAATAAACACGACTTAGGTTATAACTAATATAATATTAATACATGTTTAACCTAAGTATTTTATACATTTTAATTTAATAAAATCATGCTTATATTTAATTAAATCATATAACCTATAGTTATTTAATTAACATGATATTATTAATAAACTATACTATAATCACATGACTTATGTTATTTAACCAGTAAACTTAAGCTTATATTATTAGCTTATTAATCCAGCTTATTTATAATTATGGAAACTTTCTAATTCAAGAAACTTATTATTTTTGGAAACTTTATATTTTTAGAAATTGATCTATTTTTAGAAACTTCCTATTTTTGGAAACTTTCTATTATAGGAAAACTGCTATTTTTAGAAAGTTACTTATTATTACACAACAAGTATAATAATACAAGAAATACACGATAATACTTAATCAGAATACATGAAATACATGATAAACACAGCATAATATTAAAATCAGTAAAACAAGACAAGAACATATAAAACAAGCTAAGACATGATATTCAGTTATGTACTCAGTAAGCAGAATACTTATACATGTCCCCTATTTATGTAGAATTAGTGAGATCGGAGTAGGACTTTCATTTCTTTCGTCTTCTTCTTTCACTAGACACAAGGTACGGATTTCCCATCCTTTCAGTATGGACACTCTTTCCTTATTAGGATTCCCTGTTTGCAGCCAACTGTTTTCCGAGTATTGTTTTATATGTTTGATTACTTATGTTAGAATAAGAGCCTAAGCCATGTACATGCATGACCAGTGTCACCTAGTTATGGAGGTACCATAACTATAACACTGGAGGCACTAGTGTTATGACTTCCCCACGGCAAAGTGATTGCTCGTGGCGTCCCTTTTCAGTTTTGGCTATTATATTATATTATCATGTGGGGCGTATGGGTGCATCCTAGTTACATGTTTATCAGTATTATCAGAGTGATTGTGATGTGTGCCTTGCATCCTTCACTAGGAGCTGGTCCCTCCTACACAGACTATTTAATTAGCGGCAACCCCTCTAATTGCATGACGAGGTATTCCCTCCAAGTATTCATGCACGGTGGAACCTCATGACCTATATGGGCTATTTGGCTAATTAATACAGATTTACATAAAAACATAAGTCTTTTCAAACTATAAAACCGGTTTTATGAACATGTTGCTTAAAACGTATACTTTTCCGCTGCTATTAAGTCTTTATTATGTTTCAGTCATTAATACTATGACATATATCCGTTCACTGAGCGTATTTTCTCAGCCGTTACTTTCCTTTCCATGTCCCAAAACGGCAGATACCCCGGGACAGACTTGAGCATATGGAGGATGTGCATTGGATGGAAGTTGCCTTAGACTTCTTCTCCTTTTGCCTTCTTATACTTATGCTTATTTGGACACTTGTTTAGTCCTTCTCATTTCTTATGCTTTATTTACGTTTTGGGCTTATGTTGGGAACCGATGTTTGATTCTGGTTTTCCCTATGGTCATGTATATTTTAGTACATATTACCTTGCATGCTTTGATGACACGCCATAATTACGCGTAACGGCCCACTTATCAAAGTAGGGTGTTACAATTATGGTATCAGAGCCAAGGCTTCGACCTGTAGGCTCTAAAACTCGACATGTGACTAGTGGGTAGTCACCAGAAGCTTCCTAAGTCAACGCTTGTTATTCCATGTATTGATGTTTTCAACACCTTGTTGTTTTAACCATGATGTTTTCATCGGTATTGTATTACTAATATGGATGAACAATCGTCATCCATTGTAACACCCCCAAATTACCACGCAGCGGAATACCACTATGGGGCGCTACTCATAGCACATCACACACAATCATAGAGAACGACCTCAAAAGAGACGTTAAAGATATTATACAATCTTGTCCAAAAAGTTTCCCATCCCAATATATATATATAATCAGAGTAGCGTTGTTCCCAAAAACCGTTACCAATCACAATACATTAATCAAAGACTTAAAAGTCATTTATTCACTTCAAAGGATGGAAAAAAATAATATAAAGTTTAGACAAGTAAGCACCAACTTCCTCCCTGCATGCTCCGCTGCTATCCATCTTGATTACCTGGAATACATGCTAAAAATCATCAACACAAAGGTTGAGCAAGTCTATAGGTTTTACAAATCATTATTTGAACACAAGAATTTTAATCATCTCTATCTTGTCACACAGACAAGTCATATATTTATTGATAAATGCCTTAAGCTCATGCTACTGAACCTTAACCAACACGTCAAACCGTCTCACTTACGGCGCCCCTACTGAAAGGTAATATTGTCATATACCAGCGACCTCTTATACATAATATCCCTTTCAGGTGCTCACAAGGATACATACCCTAGGATAAGGTTTGTCAAACTCAAATAGATCTACCATATGTATTAGCGTTACCTCGCAAGGTAATTAACAACACATGAAATTCAGGGACTTCATAAGACAATGGTACTTAGGCATTTATCATCATATTCGGGTCCAGCATACCGAAAACAACTTGTGTTCCTTTTATAAAAATAAGCATGTATTCCCCCTCGCGGGTTAAAATCATTTACAAATAATAAAAAGCGAGGCTATAGACTTACCTTAATAAGAAGTACCAACAAGACGTTATTCGAGACGAGGAGACGAATGCCGACGTATCAACCGCGACCTATAATAGTTGCGTGTACTTAATTTCACACTGAAAATAATATAACACAAAGAATGATATTTTATACTAGTATATATGTATTAACATGCATACAAATCCATACTTAAGAATCAATACTCAAAAATCTAATAAAAATACATACTTAGAAAAATTCGATAATTTTGACCTTCTTGACAGCTTTGACTTTCAGGTCTGACCCGCTTAATTGACCTAATAAACGACATTTTCATGATTAAGACTGAAGCATTTTGATGCAAAACGACATTTCGGACAACTTTCTAGTTATACCTGAGACCTGAAACTCAACATAAATTGACCAAAATGCCCCTGCAAGTTTTGCCCGAAATTACAATTTTAACGTTAAAATTTCAGATTTTACTTGTAACTTTTACCCCATTACTACTCGTTAGGTCTGATTCCCACGCGGTGAAGGTAAAACTACATTCTGAACAACTTTAGTGTTTTGGCCGAAGGCCGAAACGGACCATAAATGACCGATTTACCCCTCGAATCAGATCTGTTAAAAAGACAATTTTTTAGAAAATACAGATTTGCAATTAACTAGAAGACCCTCAAATATTCAGTTTCAAGACCACTTTCCACGCGGTAGACGTAAAATGACATTTTAAACAACTTCACAGTTTTACTCGAACACTGAAACGGACAGAAATGATAGATTTACCCCTCGCATCAAATCTGTCAAAAACGACGATTTTTAGAAAAAAAGCAGGTTTTAAATTAGCTAGAATACCCCTAAATTTCCAGTTTCAAGACCACTTTCCTTGAGGTAGACGTAAAACGACATTTTAAACAAATTCACAGTTTTACTCGAACACTGAAACGGACCAGAAATGACAGATTTACCCCTCGCATCAGATCTGTAAAAAACGACAATTTTTAGAAAAAACGCAGGTTTTAAATTAGCTAGAATACCCTTAAATTTTCAGTTTCAAGACCACTTTCCTCGCGGTAGACGTAAAACGACATTTTAAACAAGTTTTCAGTTTTAAACGGACTAAAACTGGACGATTTTGCCCTTTTTCGGTTCTGCATCAGATGGTGTGCAGAAAGTAAATCGATAATTTTTCAGAAATTCAAACGAGCATAACTTGCTCATTTTTAAGAGTTAGAAGGCCCATTTTATATCAAAACGTGCGTAAGGACGAGCCCCACGACTAGAAACAATGAAATCACAGTTTATAAAAGTTTAACATGACCGAAATTTATACCTAAAATCAGGACAACAACTACATAAATTTTTACACATGATCAAATCAATGAATTTCACACATGCAACCACATAACTATCACAATCAATATACATGCAAGAAAAAAAAATCAAAAGATTGAAAAATAAGCACTTACAAAGCTTAACAAAGAAGCAAGAAAACGAAATCAAACACTCCTTGATGGTTGCTTGTATTTGGCCTACTATACCCAACACCAATAGAGAATAAAAATCGACTTTTGGTTGCAACCCCACTTGTTTTTAGCAATATTTATCAACTCTCAATGCTTCCCAAGTATAAAATTCGGATTTCATCACCATTGATGATTTCTTGAAAACTTTGATTTTTCTAAAACACATGAATCATGTTAAATTCATGGTGGGATTTGTTTAGGAATGATAGGTGAATGATCTTGGGTGATTTAATTATGATTTGATGAAGAAAATTTGATGTTGATGGTGATGGTGATGATACTGGTGTCGACAGAGGAGAAAGAAGAAACAACAGCTCCTTTTATGTTTGTGTAATAAGTTATGGTAAGTGTGTAAGAACCTACTTGTATAAGTAGTGAGAAAATAAAAGGGTGTTTGGCAACAGGTTTTGTTAGACACATAAAAAGTAAAATAAGGGTGTGTTTGGTTTAGTGTTGGGCTGCGGGTATGAATAAAGCTTCGGCTCAGTTTTTACCAATTAAAATTTACTATAACTAAATCTCGAGCCCGATAATTAAATTAATGCATAACAAATTATAAGAACACGCTTTCGACTCGTTTACAACCGAATACGACCATAAGTCGAAAAATACTAAAAATAAAAATAATAGCTCTCACGGCTAAAATATGGCATTCGTCGTCTTCTCGATTATTTAACGGATAAATTCCATTCGTCAAAACATCAAATAAATTCTCAATCACCGGTTTCAACGTAAATCGTCAAACAATACAATACTTACCATTACTTAGGAATTCAAAATCCGTAACATAGTTAGGGTAAAATAATGGCGTTAAATTCGGGTTATTACATTCTCACCTCCTTAAAGGAGCGACGTCCCGGCGCTCACCTGGCCTCATACTCGTATTGCGTACCCCTAGGAAAGACGAGGGAACTTCTTCCTAAAGAAGTCCTTACGATCCCATGTGAATCTCGATCCACGTCTTGAATTACATCAACACTTCTTCAAGCTAGACACACACATTTTTTTACGAATTACAAGAAGCTCAATCGACGCCCCAACTTTATTTTTCGTCAAAAGCGAGTTCATCGATACGGACATCATTCGGCGTATACATTACTCTATTGGACGCATTCCGATCTAAATCAAACACAAAAGACATCACTAGGAACGTAAAATCAAGTCACTACATGTTTGCCAAAAAGACAGACCATTCCAAATCAATAATTTCAATCGGGTTAACTCATGCTTGCTAAATAGCCAAGACATGATAAATAAGAAAACTTGACAAGACCTTCGGGTAAGTCCAATCAATTGGAAGGTTGAAAGTTAAAGGATATCCACTGGCCGGATAGCCATGGGTGCATATCAAAAAGAAATAACAAGAAAAATATTTTCGTCATCGGAGGGCTCACACTCGGATTCATACGCAAAAGATAATACAAGAACACCATCTCACTTCCGCCCACGCGCATCAAAGTCTCAATAAACATCGTCGTTGAAGGTCAAAAAGATATTACATGGTACGTGTTCTCCATGATCGGACGTCATTGGACAATGCCGTCTCAAGTTCTCAAAACTTACGATCATTCGACTAGATAACATACCACATAAGTATCTAAAAGCAAAGGTCGAACATAAACATCAAATACAGATTTCCACCGTTGATCATCGTGAAAACCTTGAACGAACCCTTGATAATACAACTTGATCTCCAAAGTCTTTACACTTGCGGTGTCGGATTCAACATACTCCTCGAAGTGATAACGAATTTATTAATTCCAATCATTAAGAAATTAGGTCCATTGGCGAAGATTCACAACATACCGGACATACCATTAACTTCTGCTTCAACATTCATCAAACGAAGGCGTCCCAATAATTCCTTCTTTAGTGCTCAAAGTGATACATCATTTTCTTTGTTTAATTCGTCATGCTGGCCCCCAAGAGTTTCGTCATCAAGAAAAGTCTTCAGTGACCCTTCGATAGTAGCAAGTAAAATTACAAAATCTTCACATCCATGATAAGTTGCCATTTATAACTCGATCCTCAGTCAATCCACAAGTACATGCATAGATCCTGGTGACGTTTAAACAAGTCGTCAATTCTCGGAACGGTCAATGGTTCTTAACAATCTGCTTATAAAGCTCATGATAATCGAGACACATTAGAAATGGTCCATAAAAAAATCATAATTCGAGAGAAGTCCAACGGGTTACTCGTTCATAGATGATAATCGACTATCATCATAACGACGGCACCGAACGATTCATATCAACGAAACACGATTCGAAGAATGACGTACGCACACCAAACATCCACAAATCGAACCAGACATACTTGAGCCCACTCATTTATAACTCCTCGTCGACATCAAAAGGCGTCCCCTTTCATGTATACAAGTTTTTATAAATTTACGGTTCGGGAACTTATAAACTTCTTGTTCAAATGAAAAGGCGTCCCAATCCATTTCAACGAGACGATTATAAGTCATCCTACTCAAGTATTACTACCTCTCAACACGATATCATATCCAAATACCATAGTAAATACAAGGTGTCAATAAACTTACATCATGATTTCCGTATTCAAACGTCCCATTCCATTTGAATAAGGAAAACACAACAATCTAAGGTCCAGTGGTTTAAAATTTTCTTATTCAAATGTCCTAATCCATTTAAATAAGGCAACCTTAAACAACTCATAGTTGGGCGAGTTAAAATCTCTATATCTAAATGTCCCATTCCATTTAGATACAAGGTTTTAAGTCACTCAACCGAATGACTACTACGAGCATATCTTTGTTGTACCCAACTATATATATTTTATTAGGATATATATATATCTTAAGTCCAACATTGGCATCCTCCTTTTCGCCAATAAAACGTAGTCATATAAAATCAAATCACACGTAGCATTACATAGAAGATGTCGCCTCGGATGAATGATTCTTCAAAATCATAAGAAGTATTCAGAACGCGAATATCACATCAATCAACTACGTTTCGAAAGGAGATGTCCTAAAATGGCACATCACGATACGATGACAACAATCGAACTTAAACAAGTCGATATGCAATAGATTACGAAACAATATACATACTCAAAGTATCAAACGAGTTTCACACTCGTATTCAGATAATACATAATTATCAAGATCGGTGATTGGCAGTGAGGCCAAATCCGATACAAAACCGTATTATAAAATGTACGACAATCATTCAAGGAACATTGCTTCGCGTGCAATGCCTTTAAATACCATAGTATATGCATAAATATACATACTATCATTCCTACATACACATAGGTTCACATAATGACAATCAATCATAAAGTAAGACAAGAATAGCCTTACCGGAGCCATGCGGAGTAGTTGCGTGCTTACAACTTTTTAGAACATACCAAAAGTTATAGTTAGGTTTTTCAAAATCGACCTAGTTCTCTATAACTTGTGGCTCTGATACCAATTTGTAACACCCCCAAATTACCACGCATCGGAATACCACTATGGGGCGCTACTCATAGCACATCATACACAATCATAGAAAACGACCTCAAAAGAGACGTTAAAGATATTATACAATCTTGTCCAAAAAGTCTCCCATCCCAATATATATATAAAATCAGAGTAGCGTTGGTCCCAAAAACCGTTACCAATCACAATACATTAATCAAAGACTTAAAAGTCATTTATTCACTTCAAAGGATGGAAAAAAATAATATAAAGTTTAGACAAGTAAGCACCAACTTCCTCCCTGCATGCTCCGCTGCTATCCATCTTGATTACCTGAAATACATGCTAAAAATCATCAACACAAAGGTTGAGCAAGTCTATAGGTTTTACAAATCATTATTTGAACACAAGAATTTTAATCATCTCTATCTTGTCACACAGACAAGTCATATATTTATCGATAAATGCCTTAAGCTCATGCTACTAAACCTTAACCAATGCGTCAAACCGTCTCACTTACGGCGCCCCTACTGAAAGGTAATATTGTCATATACCAGCGACCTCTTATACATAATATCCCTTTCAGGTGCTCACAAGGATACATACCCTAGGATAAGGTTTGTCAAACTCAAATAGATCTACCATATGTATTAGCGTTTACCTCGCAAGGTAATTAACAGCACATGAAATTCAGGGACTTCATAAGACAATGGTACTTAGGCATTTATCATCATATTCGGGTCCAGCATACCGAAAACAACTTGTGTTCCTTTTATAAAAACAAGCATGTATTCCCCCTCGCGGGTTAAAATCATTTACAAATAATAAAAAGCGAGGCTATAGACTTACCTTAATAAGAAGCAAACAAGACGTTATTCGAGACGAGGAGACGAATGCCGACGTATCAACCGCGATCTATAATAGTTGCGTGTACTTAATTTCACACTTAAAAGAATATAACACAAAGAATGATATTTTATACTAGTATATATGTATTAACATGCATACAAATCCATACTTAAGAATCAATGCTCAAAAATCTAATAAAAATATATATTTAGAAAAATTCGACAATTTTGACCTTCTTGACAGCTTTGACTTTCAGGTCTGACCCGCTTAATTGACTCACTAAACGACATTTTCATGATTAAAGACTGAATCATTTTGATGCAAAACGACATTTCGGACAACTTTCTAGTTATACCCGAGACCTGAAACTCAACATAAATTGACCAAAATGCCCCTGCAAGTTCTGCCCGAAATTACAATTTTAACGTTAAAATTTCATATTTTACTTGTAACTTTTACCCCATTACTACTCGTTAGGTCTGATTCCCACGCGGTGAAGGTAAAACAACATTCTGAACAACTTTCGTGTTTCAGCCGAAGGCCGAAACGGACCATAAATGACCGATTTACCCCTCGAATCAGATCTGTTAAAAAGACAATTTTTTAGAAAATACAGATTTGCAATTAACTAGAAGACCCTCAAATATTCAGTTTCAAGACCACTTTCCTCGCGGTAGACGTAAAATGACATTTTAAAAAACCTCACAGTTTTACTCGAACACTGAAACGGAGCTGAAATGACAGATTTACCCCTCGCATAAGATCTGTCAAAAACGACGATTTTTAGAAAAAACGCAGGTTTTAAATTAGCTAGAATACCCCTAAATTTTCAGTTTCAAGACCACTTTCCTCGCGGTAGACGTAAAACGACATTTTAAACAACTTCACAGTTTTACTCGAACACTGAAACGGACCAGAAATGACAGATTTACCCCTCGCATCAGATCTGTCAAAAACGACGATTTTTAGAAAAAACGCTGGTTTTAAATTAGCTAGAATACCCCTAAATTTTTAGTTTCAAGACCACTTTCCTCGCGATATACGTAAAACGACATTTTAAACAAGTTTTCAGTTTTACTCGAACCCTGAAACGGACTAAAAATGGACGATTTTGCCCTTTTTCGGTTCTGCATAGATGGTGTGCAGAAAGTAAATCGATAATTTTTCAGAAATTCAAACGAGCATAACTTGCTCATTTTTAAGAGTTAGAAGGCCCATTTTATATCAAAACGTGCGTAAGGACGAGCCCCACGACTAGAAACAATGAAATCTCAGTTTATAAAAGTTTAACATGACCGAAATTTATACCTAAAATCAGGACAGCAACTATATAAATTTTTACACATGATCAAATCAATGAATTTCACACATGCAACCACATAACTATCACAATCAATATGCATGCAAGAAAAAAAAATCAAAAGATTGAAAAATAAGCACTTACAAAGCTTAACAAAGAAGCAAGAAAACGAAATCAAACACTCCTTGATGGTTGCTTGTATTTGGCCTACTATACCCAACACCAATAGAGAATCAAAAACGACTTTTGGTTGCAACCCCACTTGTTTTTAGCAATATTTATCAACTATCAATGCTTCTCAAGTATAAAATTCGGATTTCATCACCATTGATGATTTCTTGAAAACTTTGATTTTTCTAAAACACATGAATCATGTTAAATTCATGGTGGGATTTGTTTAGGAATGATAGGTGAATGATCTTGGATGATTTAATTATGATTTGATGAAGAAAATTTGATGTTGATGGTGATGGTGATGATACTGGTATCGACAGAGGAGAAAGAAGAAACAACAGCTCTTTTTATGTTTGTGTAATAAGTTATGGTAAGTGTGTAAGAACCTACTTGTATAAGTAGTGAGAAAATACCGGGGTGTTTGGAAACAGGTTTTGTTAGACACATAAAAAGTAAAATAAGGGTGTGTTTGGTTTAGTGTTGGGCCGCGGGTATGAATAAAGCTTCGGCTAAGTTTTTACCAATTAAAATTTACTATAACTAAATCTCGAGCCCGATAATTAAATTAATGCAAAACAAATTATAAGAACACGCTTTCGACTCGTTTACAACCGAATACGACCATAAGTCGAAAAATACTAAAAATAAAAATAATAGCTCTCACGGCTAAAATATGGCATTCGTCGTCTTCTCGATTATTTAACGGATAAATTCCATTCGTCAAAACATCAAATAAAGTCTCAATCACCGGTTTCAACATAAACCGTCAAACAATACAATACTTACCATTACTTAGGAATTCAAAATCCGTAACATAGTTAGGGTAAAATAATGGCGTTAAATTCGGGTTATTACATCCATACTTAGTTATGTGTTATTGTTTCATGCATGATGTTCCTCGTGAACTGTGGCTAATATGGACTGAACCCCAGTAGTTCATAATTGGTCACATAAATTTTTTTTTTCTGTTAAGTTTTGACAGTTGATTTTCTCTCATTTATTTCATGTATTATTGTTTCAGGTATTTTGACTAAGTAATCGTTGGTACATGACTGGCCATATTTAGTCGCATGTGCTTTTAATCGAATCATTTTGTTTTGATGAACCGACCCATAAGCGTTCATCCTCGTCATGTCATTTTGTTTAGGTGAACCGACCCATAGACGTTCACCCAAACCCATGTCGTTTCATTATCATGCATCCATACACTGTTTTCATGCATAAATCCTTCATGTTTACATGCATAATTTTTTCATGATTATGTATTATGTCCAAATAAAATAAATCATGTCAAATTTTATTTTTGAACCGACCCATGGTCGTCCACACCAACGATGTTCGGATTCATTTCATTACAGTCAAAAATATTTTTTTTCATGTCCCCTCATAAGTTACTATGTCTTTTTATGTCAAGTATGTTTTTCATACTATCATGGTTAACTTCGTTTTCATGCTGATTATGTTTTATACTCCTTCATGTTAAGTTTGTTCCATGTTTCTTCACGTTGAATTCGTCTTCATGCTCATTATGTCTTACGTTTTTATGTGAATTATGCTTTCATCATGATGATTATGCTTTCATGCAAGACACTAATGGATTTCATGTAATCCTGCTTTCACGATAGTCATCGTTGGTTTTCATTAATCATGCTTTCATGCAGATCATCGTTGGAATTCGTTTAACCACACTTTTAGCGTTTCTCTATGCAACCAGAATGATGTCTATACTGGCATTGCCAGGTTATCACGATGGTTTTCTAACTGTTTAACCAATTATTTTTTTCTTTCAAATCATATCAGATGATCGACCCCATACCGATCATTTCATGTGCATTCCATGTGTACTCCATGTACCGTATTCCAGGTGTATTATACATACTGTAATCCATGTGTATTTCACTTGCAATATTCCACGATTATTCACTAGTCGATTCTAAATCATCTCAGGCTTATTCCACTTGCTGATATTCTACAAGATTGCTGATGCCGCTCATAACTTGGAGATGTTACTAAAGGTTGATGCTGCTGATTTTTAGAGACGCTACGAGATGCTGATGCTGATCACAACTGGGAGATTTTAGAATACTAAGACAAAGGCGTTAGATCAAAGCGATCGGACGAGGAGATGCTTCACCACCAAACGATTTCCAACACAATCCAAGTCCCTAATTCTTAGTTATGATGAGACTGCTTTTATACATAGTCTCATCTTCCAAATAGGGCTTAAAATTCATTAAATATCATCAAAATACCCAAATATATGCTTGTGTTTGTTGCTTGTGTATTTTAGGTGCGGATATTGAGATAATGACAAAAGATCACAAGAATCATACAAAAACGAACACGGGAAACGAAGCCGCACAATGAACCAAGCCCTAGTGAAGACTTTCCCAAGATCAACCCTTGAAGATTTGAAGAATTATGAAGAAGGGTCCTCCAATTATGAAGAATTGACACTTTATACCCTTGTATCCTCATAATTACAAATTTGGTCCCTAAAGTTTGTCAAAATTACAAAAAGGGCCCTTAACTTTGAAGAATTGGCAAGTTTAGCCCCTCAACAAAGCTAAATTGTCAACCAATATCATCCACAAAGTCAAATACATCATTAAGTCCTTCAAAGTACAAGAAATGACAAGTTTGGTCCTTTGAAAAATTCAAAATTACAAAAAGGACCCTCAACTTTCAACAATTGGCAAAAATGGTCCCTCAATCATCAAGACTTGGCAATTTCAGTCCTCCAAATTATCAATATTGCAAGTCTAGACCATTATCATTGAAGAAAATACCAATTCAGCCCTTGAAGAATTCAGATATGACAAGAATTACCCCTGATTTTACTTTGCAAAAGTTTTTGGACCAAAAGTGTAAAAAGGCAAAAGTTGACAACGCTTAAACCGGCGCTGATAGAAGTTTGGATTGAATTTGACAAGTTTTTGAAACATAGGGGTGTTAAGCTGGCAGACAAAGAAGAAACCTAGACCAGTGGTGAGCTGCCACGTGCCCCACTCACTTGAATCAACCAATCACAACTCACCCTTTGTCCACATCAGATCCCACTCACATTTGTTTATTAACTAATCCTAACAGATTAGTTTAAACTTGGCGCTAAACACCAATTTTAAAAACCAAACGGATTAAAAACATGTTCTTGGCACAAATTGGGCATTTGCTAATTACCAACAATTAAACTCCCATATTGTGAAGATTTGTGATTAAGGGTTCTATAATCACAACCCAACCTTAAAACTTGACACCTCACCACCCCATTTGTCTCCTTGTGTCTCCCCTGCTCCACACCCATGCATACTGCCAAAAATATGGCAGCAATCCAACGTTTAAGAAACATGCTTACTTTCTAAGCTTCATCTACACCTTTGGATGCTCTCACACATGCCAACTGCCACTACACAACAAGAAAAGTCACATGATTCTCCAAGGCATTCAAACTTCATAAGGGCATTTTTGGAAGATCAGACAGCTAGGGTTTACGTTTTCCTTTGCTTTCTAGATACATTGTAAGGCTATATAAAGCCACTTAGGCCTTCACATTTCATTTTGCTTTTGGTTTTTCCTTTGTTCAAACACTTGTAAATCCTTTTTCAGTTTAATGAATTTGAGTTAAGTGCTTTGAAGAAAGACCAAGTGCCATCTTTATTCTGCTTATTATTGTTCTTAGTTTACTGCTTTTGAAGTTTAAAACCTGTTTTCAAAAGAGGAGTGTGCACAAGTTTGCATATTTTCCTCATTTTCTTGATATTTTGCTAAGTCTTGTTCCAATCTTGGAATTCTTGGGCTATAGGGCTGATCATAGCATCCTAACTGAGTTGGTTAAGGTGTGGTGAGGCTTATAACTTGGGGATAATCAAGTGTGGGGTAACAAGTTTGCATCAATCAAGATTTTTGAAGTTTCTGATTTTTCATGTTATTGTGCTTAACCCTTGTTGAATCTTAGCAGGCTTTTGTGGAAGCTTGTGCTTGTTCTTGCTAGCACATAAGCTCAAAATTCGTGGGTGTGGATGTACATCCATGAGGTTTTCTTACTTAATCTCCAAATCTGCATAAATTGTGATTTTTGGTGATATTTGTATGAAACTGTTGTTCTTGTGAATTTTGTGGCTTGTTCTTGCTTGAATCTGTTTATTAGACTTGTTTTAGTGTTAATTGATGCTTGGTTGGCCTGAAATCTTGTTTTGCTTTTGAAAATTTTGATTTGAAAAAGTTAAAGGGGTGTTTAGGTCTACTGGTTTATGCTTGTAATCTGATTTTGTGTTAAAGGAAAGTGTTGTTTATGCTTTGTATCTGCTATACCTTTGTTTGAGAGTGTTTTGCTGCAAGTTTTTGGTTTTGAACACTTGAATTGATCAATCTGCTATATAGGCCTTGTTTCTGCCTGTTTTGACCTAGGATTTTGGGAACACTTAGTGTGTATGCATGCTTAGGGATAAAAGTGGTTTAAACAAAGTTAACATAACCTGTTTGAAAGATTTGAGGTGTTGAAATTGGCTTGTGTGTCAAATACATCAGCAAAGTAGAAAACTGCATGTGTAGTGTTCATCAGTAACTTTCATTGCTTGAATCTTGCTTAATTCTTTGAACCAGTGCATGAAACCTGTTTAGACTTGCTTATTGGAGTTTAATATAGCTTGTGTGTGCATTTGGTTGGATTTGGCTGGCTGATTGTGATTTTTATAGCTTATAAAAGTCTGCTGAAGTGGTCATTTGCATCAGCAAAGTGACCACCTCATTTGGTGTTGCATTGTGATTTCTAGCATTAGGATTGTTGTATTGCTGCTTGGGTCTTGTTCATGTGCTGCTTGTGATTGGTTTTTGCTATTTGGATTGCTTTGATCATAGCTTATAAGCCCACTGGCTTATTGGCTTATTTGTGCCAAAACACATCAAGTTTACCCAACTGGTAAGCCTTGATTCACAAGGTTTGCACTCAAACCTTGATCAGCAGGGTGAAAAACAAATCCTTACACTTCATTAAGTCTGTCAGCGCCTACTTTATTCTTGTCAGCGTTTGACTTTAAGTTATCAGCGTTTGACTTTTGGTCAAACTTGGTTCAAGCTTAGTAAATCTGTTTTGCTTATTGGTACATGCAACAACTTAGTTTTTGTAATAGAACTCATTTTTCTCAGCTTAATATCAAGTCTGGAAGTTTACAAGTCTTTTGGTTAAGCTTTTGCTAGTAAATTAGCTTATTTGACTTTTTCAGCCAGCTTATCTGATCTCACAGCTTATTCTACTTGGCTTTTTGTGGTTTTCTTGATTGATTATTCTTAGTTAAGCTATTTGTGGGCTTTTGCAACTTGAATCAGCTTCTGAGGTGGTCTAGATCATAAATACGACTATTTTGTCGTTTTGTGAATAAGTTGTTGACTTGTTTCTGGCTTATTGAGTGGTCTTATTTGAAATTTCTTTTTGCTGAAGTCTTTGTTAGGTCAAAAGAAGGTTGTGTGTTAAATTTTAGCTTATGGCATCAGCTTATAGCTTAATTGGCCAAAAAGCCCATTAAGAATAAGCTGCTTATTATAAGTTAGCTTATTTCACATTTTCAGCTTTTGGGCTTTTGGGAAAAGTTGTTTAAAATCAAATTTTGAGTCAACCTGTGCTTTTTGAGCTTAATTTGAGCACTTTTTCTTATTGGGCCTTAATTAAGCCCAATAAGGGACTGTTTTGGGTTTGGCCCATTTTTCTAGGCCCAATAGGGGTATTTAGGTAATTTCACTTTCATTTCCGAGTTATTTAGGTTAAATTAAGCTAGTTTGCAAGTTTTTAGAATTTTTTATAATTTTTGGATTTTTAATATTATTTTAATATTATTTTATTATTAGAAATTAAAAGTCTGATTTTCTAGGTTTTTATATTTTTCCTAGGTTCTAAACACTTAATTAGGATTTTTGCAACTTTCCAAATATTTTTTAGGTCTTTTAATTATTTGTTATCATTAATTTAAGATTTAATTGATTTTAGGAGTTTTTAATTGTTTAAAAATAGTTTTAATTGGTTTTAAAATTTTGAAAAATAGTTTTTAGCTTAATTAGAGTATTTTTGAGGTTTACAAACTTGAAAATCTTGTTTAGGGCTTTTTAATAATTAATTTTGATTTTTAGGGCTTTAATTAGCATTAAAAAGTCATTATCTAATTAATTAAAAGGTTTTTGCAAGTTTTGATTTTTTGTAAACTCTTATTATATTATTAGGGATTTTTGGTAATTTTTAGAAATTTTTAGGTTAAGATTTTAATTTTGGTGGTTTTTAGGACTTTACGTGTTCGCTTTTTAGACTTAGTTTAATCCGTCTTCTATAACCGTCATTCTCTTCTAACCCCTTTTCTAGTTTTCTTTTCTCAAATATAATCACAAATTAATCCAAATCATTACACACATAACACACTAGCCTCCTTGTGAACGAACTTGAACATAATTGGTCATTAGTGCTTGGTTTTCCTAAACCGACACTTAATACTTGCCACTTTTGTCATCCTTTTCCTAAAGGTGTACAAAAACTACTACATCAATTTTGGCGCCGCTGCCGGGGAGGCGTGTTGTGTTTTGATTTGGCATTGTTGTTTTTATACTAACCATAATTAGTATTTGTATTAGTAGCACTCTACTAATACGTATTATCGTTTTTCGGTTTTTGTGTGAATATTATTACTATATTGTATACGTAGAACAATAAATACACAAGTACTCCAAATACGTGAGCAATCACAACCTTGACTTGGGAGGTCATTACCCAATCATTGTATTCGAATCTCAAACCAAAGAAAAAGGCAAAAATAGATAAATACTTTCGTGAAGCTTAATCTTGAAAATACAAACTATAAGGTGGGTATAAGGCGGATATTATAAAATATATCCTAAAGAAAAAGGCTCTTAAGTGCTTCGCGCCGCCTCATTTCCCCGCTTGCTTGTGAGTATTTGATTGTGAGAGTGAATCGAGGGTTTTGCCGCCCAAAGTATTACTAAGTATCATATATATTTTCTTGGTTTCTATTGATTAAACCCTCTTGAACGATTTGGTGTTCCACCATCGTTCTAAAGTCATCGAAGGCGTTCACTCCACGTGTTCGTTTTCATTCCTTGAGGCTTCGTTAATCAAGAGATTTGATTAGTGAGGAGATTTGTGGACTTTTTGTCTACCTAATACATTTCACCAAGTTCCAAAAGGTTAATACAATCAAAAACCACAAAAAAAAAAATTAAAAAAATTCAAAACACCAAAAAGAATCTTCTTTGCTCATCCCCTCGTTGTACGTGACGTTTATGCTAACTCGAAATCAAGCAAGACGTGCTCGTAAACGAAAAAACAAAACTCCCACTCCAAACAATTCTAGTGAGGAGTCTCCTATTGAAGAACCCATTGTAAGAGAAGCACCAACCATGGCGAATCGAACTATGATGGAGTTACTTCAAGCACCCACCGAGGGTTATGGAGAGGCTATTGTGATTCCCGCTATCCTTGCGGAGAATTTCGAGGTTAAGACGGGTTTGTTGTCCATGATTCAAAACAACAAATTCCGTGGTGATGAGAAGGACAATCCTCACAACCATATCCGCCAATTCAATCGTCTTACCGCTACTTGCAAGTTTAAGGATGTGTCTAACGACTCGATTAAGATGATGCTTTTTCCGTATTCCATAGCGGGGCCCGCAAAAATTTGGTTAGAGAAAGAGCCACCCAATTCTATATTGACGTGGAAGGATCTCGTGTCTAAGTTTGTGAACCAATTTTTTCCGCCCTCTAAGACTACGCACTTGAAAAACGAGATTTCAAAGTTTTCACAAGAATTTAATGAAAGTTTTTCAACGGCTTGGAATAGGTTTAAGGAAATGTTACATGAATGTCCTCATCACGGTTTTTCCGATTTGCATCAAATTGACACGTTTTACAATGGACTTAATGATCATGAGAGGGATTATTTGAATGCCGCCGCGGGTGGTAATTTTTTGTGTAAAACGGTTGAGGAAGCTTTGGTGATAATTGAAAATAGATCTAAGGTGTATAGTCCTCGTAGCACGTCTAATGTTCGTAAGGCTTCGTCTTCGGCTTCACCTTCTTTGTCTAATACCATCGATGCTTGCCAAATTGAGGCAAACTTGGAAAACAAGATTTTTGATAAATTGAAAGGACTGTTGATTGAGTTTAAAGTTGGTGAACCAAGTGCTCCCGCTACGGTTAAAGCGGTTGAGGTTTCTTGCATGTATTGTGGTGGAGGTCATGATTTCTCCGAGTGCATTACCAACGGTGGTAACACTTCGAGTGCCTTCGCGGCCACGGGAAATTACAACCAAAACGGTCAAGTTTCCCGCTCTAATCAAATGACTCCACCGGGTTTTGGATCAAATCAAAATGCTAACAACTATCGCAACAATCAAGTTGGTTTTAAGAACAATTACAACAAGGGAAACTATGGGAATCAAGGGGCTAATAATCAAGTTTCAAACAAAAATGATTTTCAAAATAACAACAAAAGTTTGCAAACATTGAAAGATCTTCCAAGTGAGTTTGTTGAATATGCTAGTGGAAATGATGCTAGGTTTGACAACATTCAAAGAGAAATAATTAGCCTAAGATCCGAGTTCAAAAACGACTTGAAGAAAGAGTTGAAAAATGAGTTAGCTAATGAACTTAAAATCCACACCAACAAGATGGAAAGAAATGTCACTAGGTTGCAACAAAACCAACAAAAAATGGAACAAGGGCAACATGAGATTAAACAAGAAATGCTTAAGGCCGAGAAAAGGCAAACCGAAGCCGTATTGAGGCAATCTAATTTTGAAGATAAAATCTCGTCCATGTTTGAGGCAATAATGTGTAAACCGTCGTCAAGTGGTCTTCCTAGTAACACCATATCCAACCCTAAGGGTGAGATGAAAGTGATTACCACACGTAGTGGTAAGACACTTAAGGAGCCGATTCCTCAACCAATTGCTCCTACGGAGGAAGCAATTGAGGAAGAACCTGAGGTGGTGGTCCAAAAGGAGCATGTCCCAATCCCACGAAGTACCGCTCATACCACACCTACGGTTGACCCATTACCATCATTGGAACCCGAGATTCCAAAGGCTATGCCTACTATGCCTCAACCCACACCACCTTTGCCCTATCCATCGAGACTTAGGAAGGAGAAACGTCAAGAGCGCGACAATTACCAATTTGAGCTTTTTATGAAAATGTTTCGTGATTTGCACCTTAATGTGAGTTTCTCCGATGCTTTGGTCATGATGCCTCGATTTGCCGCTAACTTTAAGAGTATGTTGAACAACAAGGAGAAATTGCACCAATTGTCTAGTTGTTCGTCGGTTTATCTTAATCGCATACCTCAAAAAGTCGGTGATCCCGGTAAATTTTTGATCCCTTGTGCAATCCAAGACATGGAAGAATGCTTCGCCTTGGCCGATCTTGGTGCTAGCATTAACTTGATGCCACTTGCAATCTTCAAGTCGCTCAATCTTCCTAATCTTACTCCTTCACTAATGTCTATCGAGTTGGCCGACCATTCCATAATTCCCGCATGTGGTTTGGCGGAAGACGTTTTTGTGAAAGTGGGGAAGTTCTACTATCCCGTAGACTTCATTGTTGTTGACATCCCCACGGATCCTCAAGTTCCTCTTATTTTAGGTCGTTCGTTTTTAGATACGTCTATGGCTTTGATCGATGTGCATGCTAGAAAGATCACCTTACGTTTCAACGACGAGGAACTTGTTATAAACGCAACTCAAAACTCTCAAATTTCTCATGTTTATTCCGTTGCAACCATAAACCTCGTTGATATGATTGACGTGGTTTGCGAGGAATTTTCACAAGAAGTTCTAGGTTTTGGTGATGAAGAAACTAGTGGCAATCCCACTATGTTGGATCCAATTCTTGATAACTCGACACCAACCTTCACTCCTTTTGAAGGTGGTGGTTTTACGTTGGAAGAATGCAATGTTCCACGTACTTGTGACGAAGACCTCGACAACGATGAGGACTTCTCGATTATCAAGGATTTTCTTAACGATTTCCCATTTCCTCCACCCGAGGAGGTTATGAGTATCGAGCCCAAATCTTCACTTGAGGAACCACCTATTCTCGAGTTGAAAGATTTACCTCCTCACCTCGAGTATGTCTATTTGGAGGAGGACGACAAGTTGCCGGTTATTATTGCGAAGGAACTTTCGAATGATGAAAAAACCGCACTTGTCGATGTTCTAAAGGCTCACAAAGGGGCAATTGCGTGGAAGTTATCCGACATTAAGGGAATCGATCCCAAATTTTGTACACACAAAATCTTAATGGAGGAAGATTTCAAGCCAACAATCCAAAGTCAAAGGAGGGTGAACCCCAAAATTCACGATGTCATCAAAAAGGAGGTCCTTAAACTCCTTGACGCGGGAATGATTTACCCTATTTCCGATAGCCCTTGGGTGAGTCCTATCCATTGTGTCCCTAAAAAGGGAGGGATGACCGTTGTGCCAAACGATGCCAACGAGTTGATTCCCACTAGACTCGTGACCGGATGGAGAGTGTGCATTGACTATCGTAAGTTGAATGAAGCCACTCGAAAAGACCATTTTCCCTTGCCCTTCATGGACCAAATGTTGGAGCGTCTTGCGGGAAACGATTTCTATTGCTTTTTAGATGGTTTTTCCGGTTACTTCCAAATTCCCATCGATCCTCGTGATCAAGAAAAAACTACGTTTACGTGTCCATATGGAACGTTTGCCTATCGTAGAATGCCATTCGGACTTTGCAATGCACCGGGAACTTTTCAACGATACATGATGGCTATTTTTCATGATATGATCGAGAAGACGATGGAAGTCTTCATGGATGACTTTTCCGTGTTTGGTGATTCCTTTACTTCGTGTTTGTCGAACCTTGAGAGAATGTTAAAACGTTGTGAGGAAACCCACCTTGTGCTCAATTGGGAAAAGTGTCATTTTATGGTTAAGAGTGGAATCGTCTTAGGGCACAAGGTCTCGAAAGCGGGGATTGAGGTAGATCAAGCTAAGGTACACGTCATCGCCAAATTACCTCATCCCAAAACCGTCAAGGGAGTTAGGAGTTTCCTAGGCCACGCGGGCTTTTATCGACGATTCATCAAGGATTTCTCGAAGATTTCTCGACCCATTACACATCTTCTTGAAAAAGAGGCACGTTTTGTCTTTGACGAAGATTGTGTACGAGCCTTTGAGATCCTTAAGAGGAAACTTACCGAAGCTCCCATTCTTGTTGCTCCAAATTGGAACCTCCCCTTTGAACTTATGTGTGATGCAAGTGATTACGCTATAGGGGCCGTTTTGGGGCAACGTCATGAAAAGCACTTCTTGCCTATCCACTATGCTAGCAAGACGATGACCGAGGCTCAACTTAAATACACTACAACGGAAAAGGAGTTCCTTGCCGTGGTATATGCATTTGAGAAATTCCGACCTTACCTCGTCTTGACGAAATGCATAGTGTATACGGACCATTCGGCTATCAAGTATCTCATGGCTAAACAAGATGCTAAGCCGAGATTACTTCGCTGGATTCTCCTCCTTCAAGAATTTGATCACAAAATCGTTGACAAAAAAGGAGCCGAGAATCTAGCGGCCGATCATCTCTCTCGTTTAGAAGATCCTCACCAAAGTGTTTACGAGCCTAAGGAAATCACCGAAACATTTCCGCTCGAGACACTTGGTGTAGTGAATTCTAAACTTGATTCTTCCACCCCATGGTTTGCGGATTTTGCAAATTACCATGCGGGTAACTTCATCGTTAAGGGTATGACAACTCAAGAAAAACGAAAATTCTTTCGTGATGTCAAGTTCTATTTTTGGAACGACCCTTACTTGTTTCGAACTTGTGCGGATCAAATCATCCGACGTTGTGTTTTTGGCACCGAAGCTTCTAACATCCTTAGAGCTTGCCATGAGGGACCCACGGGTGGTCACCACGGTGCTAATCTCACGGCTAAAAAGGTGTTTGATGCCGGCTTCTTTTGGCCTACTATTTACCGAGATGCACAAATTCTTGTAAAGTCTTGTGATGCATGCCAACGACAAGGAAAAGCCTCACAAAAAGATGAAATGCCACAAAATATCATTCAAGTATGTGAGATCTTTGACGTTTGGGGTATAGACTTTATGGGGCCGTTCCCATCATCTCGTGGTAATAAGTACATCCTTGTTGCGGTTGACTACCTTTCTAAGTGGGTGGAGGCAAAGGCCTTGCCCACCAATGATGCTCGTGTGGTAGTTAAGTTCTTGAAAAGTTTGTTTGCTAGGTTTGGAACCCCTCGTGCTATCATAAGCGATCGTGGAACCCATTTTTGTAATGACCAATTCGAAAGGGTTCTAAGGAAATATGGGGTTACACATCGTCTTTCTACGGCTTATCACCCACAAACGAGTGGGCAAGTCGAGGTTTCAAACCGAGCATTGAAGAGGATCTTGGAGAGATCCGTTGGAGAAAACCGACAATCTTGGTCGGATAAGTTAGACGATGCTTTATGGGCCTTTAGGACCGCTCATAAGACACCCATTGGGTGCACTCCCTATAAGCTTGTGTATGGAAAGAATTGTCATTTGCCTATCGAGTTAGAACACAAGGCTTATTGGGCCCTAAAGCATTGTAATGATGACATGGAGACCGCGGGAAAACACCGGAAAATGCAATTAAATGAATTGGACGAATTGAGAGACATTGCTTATGAAAATTCATTGATTTACAAAGAGAAAACTAAAAAGTTGCATGATTCAAAAATTAAAAACCGGGTTTTTAACATTGGGGATCAAGTTTTACTTTTTAATTCAAGATTGAAAATCTTTTCCGGTAAGTTGAAATCCCGTTGGTCTGGTCCATTCACCGTGACTCAAGTATTTCCTTATGGGACCATCGAGCTAGCTCAAGATGATGGTCCTAACTTCAAGGTGAATGGACATAGGTTGAAGCACTACTTTGGTGGGGAAGTTCCATCCTTGAACTACCTCGACCAAGTCACCTTCCCCAATGATAATTAGTATTGAGGGGATCGAGTCAAGCTCATGACTCGGTAATCAAAAACGAGGAGCCTCGTGGGGGAGTCCCATGCTTATCCTATGTACATATTATCGCTTTCTTAGTCTAATGTAGCTTACGTGTGGGGATTTGTGCCCTTCCAACATTTGTTTCGTGTTTGTTTGTGATATGTGGTTTCTAGATCATGATCTTCACGATTGGAGCCTCTCGTGTTCGTTTTATGGGAGCACTCGATCGTTTGCTTTGGAGACATTTCTCAATATCCATGATATATCCTTTGATGTTCTAACCTTAGGTTTTTAGCACACTTCATAAACGGCTATTACTTATTGGTTGCACCCTTTCCATGCTAGATTAGGCATTCGACTACGTCTCTAGTATGGGGGTGTTTGCACCCCTAGACTCGAAACATTGAGGACAATGTTTAACTTTAGTATGGGGGGGTGAATAGATACTTGCCTTGCCAAACCTTCACGCTTTCCAAAGTTTATCTTTTTGTTTATCGTTTTGTTGCAAAATAAGGCTAAAAATGGCCAAATTTTAAAATTTTTCTCATGTTTTATAAGTGTTTGAAGACACGAATGTAGGTTTTCCGATGGCGAGAATAAGAGTAATTTTTGACTCGACCGTGCGTGTTGAGCACTTAGCTTTGATTCCTTAACTACACATTAGGCTAAGTCTCTTAAATGAGGACGAGAAATGATAGAGTTAATTATAAGTTACTATGCTAAACGTAGAGTACTCGTATTCTTTCAAAAACTCATATGTTCTCGTTGTTTGCTTATTCTCCCTTCGCTTGTAAATATTTTTTGCTTAATAAATATTGACTTAGCGGTTTAGTTAGGATTGTTGGGTTTCTAGTCTTTTCTAGTAGCTTCCGTGTAATTAAATTGGGAAGACATTAAGGTATCGCCAGCGTCACGGTTTTGAAGTATTGGCACCCTAATAATCGAAAGCTTCACCCAATAATAAGATTTCAAGTGCTCACCTAAATCAAGCAAACAATTTGAAGCCCCACAAGGCCGAAAAATCTATGCAAAATTGAAAGTGAATCAAGCCTTAATCTTCGAAGCTTTAAAGATCCAAAATTCGCTTTAGCGTGAGGATATACGTCTTTGGCTAATAAAACCACCGATGATGGTGGATAATAAAAGGCAAGGCAAGACCGAAGTCATAATAAAAGCTTCATGGCGAAGTTGAATAAAAGATGGACGTAAACCAAAGATAATAAGGCCCTTCCGTTAGGGGGCGTATAAAAGTCTTGGTAATGAGTCTCATGTTCAAAACCGTTATAAAACCGTGTTTATCGATTCTTCTTGTCAACTTAATTTTTTAACATCGTCGTCTATTAGGAGGGGTTATTGATTTGATGGTCTTAGTTACACCGTTAGGACTCTATTTTTAGACCTAAATCTCTATTATCGCATAAGTCAAACAATGTATCCTCGTGAAACATTCAAGACATCATAAAATATAAGAGATACAACTTAGGAATAATGGGAGGATAAGAACGTGATTAGGGCATATGAGTAGTGTTAGCATTACTAACTTATAATGACAATGATCTCGTTGCACGCTTAGCATAGAATTGGAGTGAAAATCAAGGACGATGAAATTATTTCTAACGAAGCATTCACGTGTTCTTATTCTATGAACCTAAACGTCCCATTTTGCGATGAAAATCATACATTATGTCTATAACACAAGTAGTAGTAATAGTAGTAGTATAGCTAGTTTATCTTTCAATAAAGTGAATAAAAATGAATTTTGGAGATGCTTTGATACTTTATTCTAGCATTGCGTGAGGGCACGATAATGGTTTAGTATGGGGGAGTGATGAGACTGCTTTTATACATAGTCTCATCTTCCAAATAGGGCTTAAAATGCATTAAATATCATCAAAATACCCAAATATATGCTTGTGTTTGTTGCTTGTGTATTTTAGGTGCGGATATTGAGATAATGACAAAAGATCACAAGAATCATACAAAAACGAACACGGGAAACGAAGCCGCACAATGAACCAAGCCCTAGTGAAGACTTTCCCAAGATCAACCCTTGAAGATTTGAAGAATTATGAAGAAGGGTCCTCCAATTATGAAGAACTGACACTTTATACCCTTGTATCCTCA
The DNA here is from genome assembly GCA_025667525.1 of Glebionis coronaria. Taxonomy (NCBI): domain Eukaryota; kingdom Viridiplantae; phylum Streptophyta; class Magnoliopsida; order Asterales; family Asteraceae; genus Glebionis; species Glebionis coronaria. Next base: position 403,595,286 of record CM046882.1, on the reverse strand, counting down.
TAATTACAAGTTTGGTCCCTAAAGTTTGTCAAAATTACAAAAAGGGCCCTTAACTTTGAAGAATTGGCAAGTTTAGCCCCTCAACAAAGCTAAATTGTCAACCAATATCATCCACAAAGTCAAATACATCATGAAGTCCTTCAAAGTACAAGAAATGACAAGTTTGGTCCTTTGAAAAATTCAAAATTACAAAAAGGACCCTCAACTTTCAACAATTGGCAAAAATGGTCCCTCAATCATCAAGACTTGGCAATTTCAGTCCTCCAAATTATCAATATTGCAAGTCTAGACCATTATCATTGAAGAAAATACCAATTCAGCCCTTGAAGAATTCAGATATGACAAGAATTACCCCTGATTTTACTTTGCAAAAGTTTTTGGACCAAAAGTGTAAAAAGGCAAAAGTTGACAACGCTTAAACAGGCGTTGATAGAAGTTTGGATTGAATTTGACAAGTTTTTGAAACATAGGGGTGTTAAGCTGGCAGACAAAGAAGAAACCTAGACCAGTGGTGAGCTGCCACGTGCCCCACTCACTTGAATCAACCAATCACAACTCACCCTTTGTCCACATCAGATCCCACTCACATTTGTTTATTAACTAATCCTAACATATTAGTTTAAACTTGGCGCTAAACACCCATTTTAAAAACCAAATGGATTAAAAACATGTTCTTAGTGTTCTTGGCACAAATTGGGCATTTGCTAATTACCAACAATTAAACTCCCATATTGTGCAGATTTGTGATTAAGGGTCCTATAATCACAACCCAACCTTAAAACTTGACACCTCACCACCCCATTTGTCTCCTTGTGTCTCCCCTGCTCCACACCCATGCATACTGCCAAAAAGATGGCAGCAATCCAACGTTTGAGAAACATGCTTACTTTCTAAGCTTCATCTACACCTTTGGATGCTCTCACACATGCCAGCTGCCACTACACAACAAGAAAAGTCACATGATTCTCCAAGGCATTCAAACTTCATAAGGGCATTTTTGGAAGATCAGACAGCTAGGGTTTACGTTTTCCTTTGCTTTCTAGATACATTGTAAGGCTATATAAAGCCACTTAGGCCTTCACATTTCATTTTGCTTTTGGTTTTTCCTTTGTTCAAACACTTGTAAATCCTTTTTCAGTTTAATGAATCTGAGTTAAGTGCTTTGAAGAAAGACCAAGTGCCATCTTTATTCTGCTTATTATTGTTCTTAGTTTACTGCTTTTGAAGTTTAAAACCTGTTTTCAAAAGAGGAGTGTGCACAAGTTTGCATATTTTCCTCATTTTCTTGATATTTTGCTAAGTCTTGTTCCAATCTTGGAATTCTTGGGCTATAGGGCTGATCATAGCATCCTAACTGAGTTGGTTAAGGTGTGGCGAGGCTTATAACTTGGGGATAATCAAGTGTGGGGTAACAAGTTTGCATCAATCAAGATTTTTGAAGTTTCTGATTTTTCATGTTATTGTGCTTAACCCTTGTTGAATCTTAGCAGGCTTTTGTGGAAGCTTGTGCTTGTTCTTGCTAGCACATAAGCTCAAAATTCGTGGGTGTGGATGTACATCCATGAGGTTTGCTTACTTAATCTCCAAATCTGCATAAATTGTGATTTTTGGTGATATTTGTATGAAACTGTTGTTCTTGTGAATTTTGTGGCTTGTTCTTGCTTGAATCTGTTTATTAGACTTGTTTTAGTGTTAATTGATGCTTGGTTGGCCTGAAATCTTGTTTTGCTTTTGAAAATTTTGATTTGAAAAAGTTAAAGGGGTGTTTGGGTCTACTAGTTTATGCTTGTAATCTGATTTTGTGTTAAAGGAAAGTGTTGTTTATGCTTTGTATCTGCTATACCTTTGTTTGAGAGTGTTTTGCTGCAAGTTTTTGGTTTTGAACACTTGAATTGATCAATCTGCTATATAGGCCTTGTTTCTGCCTGTTTTGACCTAGGATTTTGGGAACACTTAGTGTGTATGCATGCTTAGGGATAAAAGTGGTTTAAACAAAGTTAACATAACCTGTTTGAAAGATTTGAGGTGTTGAAATTGGCTTGTGTGTCAAATACATCAGCAAAGTAGAAAACTGCATTTGTAGTGTTCATCAGTAACTTTCATTGCTTGAATCTTGCTTAATTCTTTGAACCAGTGCATGAAACCTGTTTAGACTTGCTTATTGGAGTTTAATATAGCTTGTGTGTGCATTTGGTTGGATTTGGCTGGCTGATTGTGATTTTTATAGCTTATAAAAGTCTGCTGAAGTGGTCATTTGCATCAGCAAAGTGACCACCTCATTTGGTGTTGCATTGTGATTTCTAGCATTAGGATTGTTGTATTGCTGCTTGGGTCTTGTTCATGTGCTGCTTGTGATTGGTTTTTGCTATTTGGATTGCTTTGATCATAGCTTATAAGCCCACTGGCTTATTGGCTTATTTGTGCCAAAACACATCAAGTTTACCCAACTGGTAAGCCTTGATTCACAAGGTTTGCACTCAAACCTTGATCAGCAGGGTGAAAAACAAATCCTTACACTTCATTAAGTCTGTCAGCGCCTACTTTATTCTTGTCAGCGTTTGACTTTAAGTTATCAGCGTTTGACTTTTGGTCAAACTTGGTTCAAGCTTAGTAAATCTGTTTTGCTTATTGGTACATGCAACAACTTAGTTTTTGTAATAGAACTCATTTTTCTCAGCTTAATATCAAGTCTGGAAGTTTACAAGTCTTTTGGTTAAGCTTTTGCTAGGAAATTAGCTTATTTGGCTTTTCCAGCCAGCTTATCTGATCTCACAGCTTATTCTACTTGGCTTTTTGTGGTTTTCTTGATTGATTATTCTTAGTTAAGCTATTTGTGGGCTTTTGCAACTTGAATCAGCTTCTGAGGTGGTCTAGATCATAAATACGACTATTTTGTCGTTTTGTGAATAAGTTGTTGACTTGTTTCTGGCTTATTGAGTGGTCTTATTTGAAATTTCTTTTTGCTGAAGTCTTTGTTAGGTCAAAGAAGGTTGTGTGTTAAATTTTAGCTTATGGCATCAGCTTATAGCTTAATGGGCCAAAAAGCCCATTAAGAATAAGCTGCTTATTATAAGTTAGCTTATTTCACATTTTCAGCTTTTGGGCTTTTGGGAAAAGTTGTTTAAAATCAAATTTTGAGTCAACCTGTGCTTTTTGAGCTTAATTTGAGCACTTTTTCTTATTGGGCCTTAATTAAGCCCAATAAGGGACTGTTTTGGGTTTGGCCCATTTTTCTAGGCCCAATAGGGGTATTTAGGTAATTTCACTTTCATTTCCGAGTTATTTAGGTTAAATTAAGCTAGTTTGCAAGTTTTTAGAATTTTTTTATAATTTTTGGATTTTTAATATTATTTTAATATTATTTTATTATTAGAAATTAAAAGTCTGATTTTCTAGGTTTTTATATTTTTCCTAGGTTCTAAACACTTAATTAGGATTTTTGCAACTTTCCAAATATTTTTTAGGTCTTTTAATTATTTGTTATCATTAATTTAAGATTTAATTGATTTTAGGAGTTTTTAATTGTTTAAAAATAGTTTTAACTGGTTTTAAAATTTTGAAAAATAGTTTTTAGCTTAATTAGAGTATTTTTGAGGTTTACAAACTTGAAAATATTGTTTAGGGCTTTTTAATAATTAATTTTGATTTTTAGGGCTTTAATTAGCATTAAAAAGTCATTATCTAATTAATTAAAAGGTTTTTGCAAGTTTTGATTTTTTGTAAACTCTTATTATATTATTAGGGATTTTTGGTAATTTTTAGAAATTTTTAGGTTAAGATTTTAATTTTGGTGGTTTTTAGGACTTTACGTGTTCGCTTTTTAGACTTAGTTTAATCCGTCTTCTATAACCGTCATTCTCTTCTAACCCCTTTTCTAGTTTTCTTTTCTCAAATATAATCACAAATTAATCCAAATCATTACACACATAACACACTAGCCTCCTTGTGAACGAACTTGAACATAATTGGTCATTAGTGCTTGGTTTTCCTAAACCGACACTTAATACTTGCCACTTTTGTCATCCTTTTCCTAAAGGTGTACAAAAACTACTACATCAAGTTACATGTCACACATCATTCGGTTGTCGTTTCAGTCTTATGAGTGGAAACCGGTACCAGCCGGCCAATCAGCTGAATGGGTACATGAATCACAGTCATGAGAATGACCATCATGGAACTGACAGACAAAACGAGAGTAACCGCTACTGTGATAGAAACTATCCTAGCAATCGTAACAGAAGCTCTGGCCACATACGTGATCAGAATTACAAGGGTCAGTAGTCCAACCGATCCGCCAATTCTGGCATAATAACCTGAGAGTTTCAATTTTATTCGTTTTACACCTCGAGATACATGTCAAGAAATCAGTCAGGACACATGTCTCACATATGTTTTCTAAAGACACATGTCAAGACACCCGTCAAGACAGATGTCATACTTATATTTCCCAAGACACGAGTCAAGACACATGACTCGCGCCTATCTTCTGAATCATCCCTAAGAAATTTAGGGTACCCTCCAAGGGGTATCCAGTTGTTGTGCCATGTATTAATCAGGCCACAAACATCTCGGTACCTTCACCGGCATTTTAGTCGTATTAGGACAAGCAGACAGGAAAAACACATTCAGTGAGACCTGTCACGTTTGCTTCTTGACACTTTCATTTCTTGAACCCATACTTCATATATTCATGACCATAAAGGACGCCGTTCGTATCACCTATGTATACGAAGGTTTTTCCATCAGTCTAATGATAAGATCCAATCTGCTAACGCACTTACCTTGGACTGATGCAAGTTAAATATGATTTTGATTATGGACTAAGAACAACACCCCATGCTACGATTAGTCGCCATTCATATCAGATCATGTACGCCGATGTTCAGGCTCCTGAATACATTCAGCATGATTTCCCATCAGGAAAATCTATACAAATAGTTATGCTTTACAAGCACGTGTTTGTTGTTCCATGGCTGCAAAGATTCCATCTATTTTGATGACACGACTTCTGATGTCTCTTACTCATTACCACATGTATTCTAGAGTAACCTTCTAAGAGAGGGACGGTAACATGGGATGTGTTGAATACCGTTGATTTAAACAAATCACCATTCATGACCGTTATCCTCCTCCACGTATTGATGACGTGTCCAATCGACTTTAGGGTGTTGAGCACTTTTCCATGATCGGATTCATGATCATGCTGCCAACAGTGACGAGGGAAATAGAAGGGCATTTCATAATTGCAACTCGTGCACGATTTGGTTATGCTAAGTTCATAATGTTGTTTCAGTCTTATGAATGCTCCAACATTATTATGGATTTAATAGATCGAGTTTCCAGTAACTCATAAACAAATTTCTATCATTCCTCTTCTATGAAAATCTAATCTTCTCTAAGTCTAGAGATGAGCACGAAGACCCTCTTCATGCCATGTTACAAAAGAATAATTTTTCACCTTGAAATTTTCTAAGATAAATTCTGGTTGATTACAGTGACACGCTGAATCACATGGATTTTCACGATTAATCTTACCATGACTCAGCATATGCTTAAAGGTAAGAACCCTACACTACATTAGGTGTTCTAGAAAATCCTACGCTAAGAGAAGTCTAGTTTCGGAGGCTCATGGTTTCGCAAACTCCTACGTATCAAGTTTCTATGAAGCAAGATACAGTTACGTTCATATCTAAGTACCTGTCATACCTACAGGTTAAGATAGAACACCAACAGACTAGGATATTTTTCCATCATCAGAAATTGTGAACAAAAATGGGACAACATCTCCATGGATTCCAGTTACCAGCTTACCGCAAACTCAAAAGAAGCATGATGCTATCTGGGTTATTGTCAACAGTTTGACCAAGTCTGAAGAATTCTTACATCCGCAAGGATTTCAGAGTCAGCAGATTGATCAGACATGTTCCCGCCAAGGTTCATCCGATCACTTAGTAATCCCTCAGCTATCGGGCCAGACAAAGGTTCGCATTTGTGTTCCTTATTTACGTTCACGTCCTTGTCCTAATTTTACGACTTGCTCTCGCACTCACGTTCATGACATTGTTCTTGTTCATGATCGTATCCTGGCGTACGATTTACATTTTACTTTTCATTCCGGAAAGTTTTGCAGAAACTTGGGAGATCAGAATCCAAGCCAATAAACTTTTCATAATCTCGTATCAGTGGCGTTATCTACTTACTTATCTCATGTTCACGATATGATTTACATGTCATGTTCATTCCACGTTCTTCATATCATGTCCAAGATATATGGCGCGTATCATCGTCCACCAAATGTTCTAATATTACACTCACCATATCTCCGCGTATCACGTTCACAACTGTTCACGTATCACGTTCAAAATTGTTCACGTACTACGTTTCAGTATGTCTCACGCATCATTGCTAAGACGTTACTAATATCAATTAGCCTAGGTTATTTTTGCATCGTAACGTTTCATTTACCTTTGCGCGTTAATTATTATCCCCTCGATCAAATTCAGGAGGATCTATCTTACGTTGATAACCAGGAACTTTTACGTATTGTCAAGTCAAGGCCAGGAGGACCAAGAGTTATCATTTGTGTCAAGATCTTGTGGAAGAACCGTTCCGAGAGGGAAGCCACTTGGTAACGGAGGAGTCCATCTGGATTTTATCTACTTATCCTTCCATAATTCAGTTATGTTCTTTTCAGGCACGTCATGTTCCATGTCCTTGTCAGTCATGTCGCATCCATGTTCTTTTCAGTTTACGTTATCTATAATTCGAGGACGAATTATTCTTTTTAGGGGGGAAGAGTTGTAAAACCCGTATATAAATGCCATGAATAGTACACTACGTAAACATACGAACCAATTAAAACTTTCCATTTATGTCATGAACACGTGTTACAAATATTTAATTCAGAAACTACGTACGTGTTAGTGCATGATAATTATTACGTACGTGATAATACACGATAATTATTAAGTATGATAATTATAATCACACACATGTGATCACGAACATTTTCGAACATGATAATTATTACGTATAATAATTATAACATGACTATTAGAACACGATATATGTACGTAGTATATATTTAACACGAACTAGAACGAATAATAAACACGAACGAACACGTAAATTAATTAAACATGGAAAAAGCCAGGGAGACCCTTTTAGGCCTATGGTGTCCGCGGAAAACAAAGACAAGGGGCCAAGCCCACTTTGTTTTTAACTAAAAGGTAAAAAGGAAAACACACAGTTATCATTCACACAGTTTTTACAAAAAATTTAGAAACCCTAGCCCCCATAGAAGCTAGAGTCGCGGCACACATAGGAGACAAGGAGGAGAATTTTTGGTCTTCGATCTTTGATATATACGTGTTTGTGTTCGTGTTCCTAAACCATTTTCAATCACGTGATCGGTATTCTTAAACCTTCATCCTTTATTTTTTTTAATTTATTTATGAACACATGTAGATCTTTGAAAACAAACGATAATCATGTTATGATTTGGAATAAAACATGAAAAGGGTTTGATTTGGTTTGTGGTTTGGTTCGGCAGCCAACCGAGAGCCTCAAGCTCTCGGTGTCCCTCGTTTAGCCACAACCGAGACCCCTAGAGGGCTCGGTGTGGGTATCGGCGCAGTAGCAAGCACAACCGGCTTAAGCCAGTGGCTGTTTTGGTTTGAGCAGGGGGAGGCACCAGCACGGTAGGGAAACCACCGACCTACTGCCGGTGGGAACTCTGTTTGAGCAGGGGGTACACGCAGCCAAGCAGGGGAAACCATCGGCTACAGTCGGTGGGGTTTTGTTCAAGCAGTGGGGACCGACAGCGCCGACATGAGCCACGACAGCACCACCAGCCGCCGGTTGGGGGGGGGGGTGTTTGGCTCGGCTTACTTTTGGTCACGAGTTCGGGCTTGGTTTTATTCTTACAAGTTATATGTTTTTTTTGAATAATTAAATTAATTAAACATGATTAAAATTTAATTTAATTTATCATGGGCTTAGGTTATATTATTTTAATAAATAATACATGTTTTAACCTAAGTATTTTGCCATTTAATTTAGACTATAGTTATTAATTAATTATTAAGACATAGAATATAATTAATTAATAAACATGACTTAGGTTATAATTAATATAATATTAATACATGTTTAACCTAAATATTTTATACACCTTAATTTAATTAAATCATGCTTATATTTAATTAAATCATATAACCTATAGTTATTTAATTAACATGATATTATTAATAAACTATACTATAATCACATGACTTATGTTATTTAACCACTAAACTTAAGCTTATATTATTAGCTTATTAATCCAGCTTATTTCTAATTATGGAAACTTACTATTTTTGGAAACTTTCTATTTTTAGAAACTAATCTATTTTTGGAAACTTTCTTTTTTTGGAGACTTTCTATTTTAGGAAACCTGCTATTTTTAGAAAGTTACTTATTATTACACAACAAGTATAATAATACAAGAAATACACGATAATACTTAATCAGAATACATGAAATACATGATAAACACAACATAATATTAAAATAAGTAAAACAAGACCAGAACATATAAAACAAGCTAAGACATGATATAATCAGTTACGTACTCAGTAAGCAGAATACTTATACATGTCCCCTATTTATGTAGCATTAGTGAGATCGGAGTAGGACTTTCATTTCTTTCGTCTTTTTCCTTCACTGGACACAAGGTACGGATTTCCCGTCCTTTCAGTATGGACATTCTTTCCTTATTAGGATTCTCCGTTTGCAGCCAACTGTTTTCCCAGTATTGTTTTCTATGTTTGATTACTTATGTTAGAATAAGAGCCTAAGCCATATACATGCATGACCAGTTTCACCTAGTTATGGAGGTACCATAACCATAACACTAGAGGCACCAATGTTATGACTTCCTCACGGCGAAGTGATTGCTCGTGGTGGCCCTTTTCAGTTTTGGCCATTATATTATATTATCATGTGGGGCGTATGGGTGCATCCTAGTTACATGTTTATCAGTATTAACAGAGTGATTGCGACGTGTGCCTTGCATCCTTCACTAGGAGCTGATCCCTCCTACCCAGACTATTTAATTAGAGGCAACCCCTCTAATTGCATGACGAGGTCTCCCCTCCAAGTATTCATGCACGGTCGAACCTCATGACCTATATAGGCTATTTGGCTAATTAATACAGATTTACATAAAAACATAAGTCTTTTCAAATTATAAAACCGGTTTTATGAACATGATTCCAGGTTGCTTAGAACTTATACTTTTCCGCTACTATTAACTCTTTATTATGTTTCAGTCATTCTTACTATGTCATATATCCGTTCACTGAGCGTATTTGCTCAGCCGTTACTTTCCTTTCCATGTCCCAAAACGGCAGGTACCCCAGGACAGACTTGAGCATATGGAGGACGTGCATAGGATGGAAGCTGGCTTAGACTTCTTCTCCTTTTGCCTTCTTATACTTATGCTTATTTGGAGACTTGTTTATTCCTTCTCATCTCTTATGCTTTATTTACGTTTTGGGCTTATGTTGGGAACCGATGTTTGATTCCGGTTTTCCCTATGGTCATGTATGTTTTAGTACATATTACCTTGCATGCTTTGATGACACGCCATAATTATGTGTAACAATCCACTTATCAAAGTGGGGTGTTACATATAGGGTACGTTTTTACCCCATAATACCCGTGGGTACTCGACTCTAGGCGCCTCGTTTTGGGTCACAAATATTATGGTTTCACCTTCGTCTACATATTATGGTTCACTGTATTTTTCTAAACTAAATTCACTTTATGTTTTTAACACGCGGGGTCGTTCGAATTTTAGGCAAAGGTTTATATTAGCTCAGGTTACAGGAGACATAATGCAAACATATTAAATGGTTTCTTGCCATATTAACTTCAAGCACAATACTAGAGGAATGCATAATGAACGAGATAAGAACAAAGATATAAGACTCACAAATGGGTCGAGTTTAAGTGATGGACTAGGAATAAGCATAACCAATGATTCCAAAACCCTCGGCTACCAGTTACCCGACGTGCACCCTTATCTTGGCAAAACTAACCTGATCTTTTCCAATCTTCCGTAACCGTAACCTTGCTTTCTAACCCTTCTTATGAAGACCTACCTATTCACAACCTTTGAATAACTTGAATGATCTTGCCCAAAGGGGAAAATATGGTATTGTGTGTTAAATTTGAAACCAAGGCAATAGGAAGAGTTGTGTTTTGTTGGATATTGTGAACCGAATTCTATAAGAAATAAGAGAAAGTGTTTGTGATTTCTTTGCTAAATAGGGTATGTATACAAGTATGAGTTTAGCTAGATTTTGTAAATCTATGGATCTTACACACAAGTACTACTATGTTGTACACTTGCCCTTTCTTTTCATTTCGAAGCCATGTATGAGGCTTCTAGGGAGGATTTGAGGAGACACGGTTAGGGGTCATAAGGTTCAAGGTATAAACAAGTGGTGATTACTCTTTCCACATATCCTAGGATCCGATCTCTATGTTAAGGGGTGACGTGTTCGGCTTGTGGTGGAAGGGAATGAGGGAGTATAACATATCTATCATAGGATTTTGCAAGATTGTCCTAGGATCCTATATGAACAAGGTTTCTTCTAAAGGAGGGTGATTTTGTTTTGATTTTGTTGGATATTATCCCATGTGTGTAATATAAGGAATCCAAGGAAAGTAAATGTTTAAGGTTTTATCTAGACATGACTATGTATACATCATTTTAATTTATTTGGTATCTTGTATATGAAAATAAATGTTCAAGGTGATTATGTACTTAAAATATGGCTAAGATGTTCTAAGATATTTTATTGAGTCGAATTTGTGATATTTATTTGATGTTGAACAAGTCTTGGTTAAATGTACTAACGATTCGTGTCTAAAAATTTAATTTACATAGTTTATAGTCCGTCTTGGTATGTAATACTTTAGATACTCACTATTAATTTTATTTATATAAATAATATAATTAATGATATTATGCTCATCAAAATGTGTATGGACACTAAAATGAATTAAATGGTAGCTATATGGTTAAACTGTTATGTTTTTAAGTAATATACGTAACTATATAGTATTTACTATATTATGATCTCGTATGTAAAGGTGGTCGATAAAATTATTATAGGATGAATGGTAATAAGAATGGAACTGATGACATGTCAAAAAGTTAAAAATCAGAAATGTTACAGTCTCTATCCGTTATTTTAGCTTTGTCCTCAAAGCTTAAGGCGAAGTCACTCGTCCAGTGAACAAGTGGACAATATTTTTCAACGAGTCTTCTTGTTCCCTCGTGAACTCAAGTTAAACTCATAGGTGATATTTAGAATATAGTTATTGATCGGATTCCTCGGACAGGTTAGTTTAATGCACACAAATGGCTCAAAAAGTAACTTGTCTTTTAAACTTTGATAATTTACATGTTTGGTCCTTCTATTTTGGTAACGTGGCTCGTATGGCACAAATAGTTTTACAATAATAAAAATAGTCTAGGGCTCGAGTTGATCTTTGGAAAAGTCAAGATTAGTCCCTCTAGTTGAAATGTTACATATATGGCCTAAATAGATTTCCACATGTTATCTCCCCCCAAGTCTTGGTATTTTTACAACAGCCTCCTAGTTTTTCCCAAAAAGTTTTAAATACACCCCTAGGGCTCGGATTAGGTTTTCGAAAGGGGCAAAATCAACCCTTAGGTTTTTAGCTCATGTTAGATTAACTAGGGCTTGTTTTAAGTTTGTTAAAATCTATGTTTTAGTCCCTAGAGTTTTACAACACTCGTCTTTTTATTCTAGGGCTTGAAATATGTTTAAAAATTGCAAAATGAGTCCCCGATAGTTCTAAAAATGAAGCTTAGCCCAAAAGATCTAGCAAAAGGTTCATTAAATCATATTCGAGTTCTAATAAGTTTACAAGGTTGGATAAAATAGGACAAGCTCGTTTTAAGTCTCGGTTCTATTTAAATGGACTTCATGGGCCTCGGTATGAATAGATAAGGCTCATTAACGTTTTAATAGTTCTTCAAGAGGTTTTTAAGTCTATTAAGGTTCAATAAGTTTATGTGAGTTTATTATTCTCATGTTGGGTCAAGAATAAGCCGAGAATCCTTAGCATAATGCTATGATCCAAGAGAAATGAACACGAATTTTTCCTAGGTTTCTTGATTCTTGCGTGTAACGTAAAAATGGCAATGATAAAAGGACATAATAATGATAAGATATTTTTGGAGGAACCATGAGTAAAAAAGAGTACGCTCCATAGCTAGATTAATAAAATAATATCGATAATGAGTCACGTCGAACGCATTTAAGCCCACTTGTTTATAAATTTTTATTTACATCGATAAGCGTCCTCATCCGTGTAAAGTAAAAATTTATAACTTCATCGTTTGGTGACCTATAATTTCTTTATTCAAACGAAAAAGCATCCGAATTCGTTTCAATAAAGATTTCATAGCCCCTCCTACTTAAATATTCCCGATAAGGCTTACCATCAAATAAATAAAATATCTAAGAAAATATATATTACTAAGAGGGTTTACAGCTAATTTATTTATAAGTTTCGTCTTCAGACGTCCCATACCATCTTAATAAGAAATCATAAATAAGATTTAGTTAGATACTAAATGATTTTATGGGTACAATTTAGTTAGATTTTTCAAGATTTACTAAAATCTAGTTAGATTTTCCTAAGATTTGTTATGTACTAGATTGTTTATGGGGTTACAATGCATTTTTCGGGCCATTATTCTTCATAAGCGATTCTATAAATGTTTGAGGAGCGATGGCACTTTAAATCCTAAACCCAACCACTCACTCAAAACGTAATATCGAGATGAAACATCTTTTGTACAAAGCTCCCTACCAACACGACATGTTTATATTCCAAAAAGGGTTTCATTAAATACTTATAAGTATTTAATAGTTTCATAAAGATATTTACAGTTTAGATCTTCCAGTTCCAAAAGTTACACTTTTAGTCTCTATTTTTCACAAATAGCAGCGGATAAAACAATCGTAATATGTAAAGCACGTATAGGATTAGTATCTAGTACTAACATGAATTCTAAATGCATAAGATTATAAATGTTCATTTAAATATTATAATTATGCATGCTCGCTATGCTAAATGTTCTCTAAGTATGTCCCTCAAAACCCTAGTTTTTGAAATTTTAGTCTAGTTATAAAATAAAAAATTTATTTTTGATCTGGTTCTCTATAATCATTGCTCTAATACCATTCTATGACACCCCCAAATTAGGTTTGCAGCGGAATGAACTTGGGTGTCACGTAATGGATCACAGAACAAATGGCATGCAAAGCATTGATCATAATTATATGATTTTTAAATATAATTGTTACAAATATTGTCTCAGTACAATTGGTTGAAATGTTGAATATCAGTTGTTACAAGTATCCCAGTGAAAAACAAATCTCCCAATCATTTTCATGCTCCTAATGATGCTCAGCCCATGCTCATATAATCTAGCTTGATTTCTTGAGAAAAACATGCTTAAAACGGTCAACATAAAGTTGGTGAATTCATAGGTTTTTTAAATCATAGTTCAGATCTCAAAATGTTTCATATAAAACTCCACAAGGTTTGATAAAATCAAGTTCAGGAATCTCAAAATGTTCCATATAGTAATGCCCAAGGTGTGATAAAATCAAGTTCAAAAATATCAAAGTGTTCCATGTAGTAATGCACTAAGCAATATAAAGTCAAGTTCATGACCTACAAGTATTCCATATAGTATTTCACAAGGTTTGACAAGAATCAAGTTTAGGATCGCAAACATCACAAACGTAGTAATGCACAAAGCCAATACTAAAGCAACTACATTTCCTATTGTCTGTAACTGAAGCTGTTTGTTAGGACCTAAACTAATGAGGACCTTCCGCACGTTATCACTTTGTGCACCCATAAGATGAAATCGACATGGTAAACATCTGTTCTCCTGGCCTATGCACAGTGAGCGTTACTCACCCAGATGAGGATAGTCAATCCCAAATATATTTATTTATAACATTCGAGCTATACAACAATTAACAGTTACACCACGGGCCGTGGTCTCAACAATAGGCAAATGAAATCAAATGTAACAGTTCAGTTTGCGTCCTATAAAAATATGTTGCATGTTTTCTCCCCCAATATTGTTTCAAAACAATTAAAGTAAAAGTGTAGGGCCATGAACTCACCTCAAAGTAATAGCAACGGTATAATAGCACAACGTAGACATGGAGAAATAATAGCTCGTAACAATCCATAACCTAATTTAAATAAAGTACGTATCACTATACAAGAATAATAACAATAGACGTAGCATTTAATCCCCTAGTATGTGCTTTAGTTTATTTAAATAAATCGATGGTTTTTAACAATTGCGAAAGTTTAGCGTTTTAGTAAAAGTGTAGTCATTTAATCGGGATATATTTAGCAATATTAAACACTTTATGGCCAGGGCAATTTATTTAACCGGGTCGCTCAATGAGTTAAATATCCTAAATATGTTTTATATTATTATTATAAAAATAATTAAATAAATAAATTGAATATTTAATTAAAAGAGTTTTAAAAAGTGAAACATGTCTCTTTTAAGGAAACTAAAATGTTACTTGTGGGGAAACAGGAAACATTTTATAGAAATGAAAAGTTACCAGAATACGTACAACGTTTCTTTCATATGCCGAGAGTGGCAAGATTTGAACTAACGGTGGCAATTTAAAGGCAAAAGTGGCAAGATCTATATCATGCTTGTCGTTGTTGTTGTTTTTGAAAGTAAATAACGAGTTCATAAGTGGTTCATGGTACAAACTAAATGTATCATTAGAAAGCTAGTTGGGTCGTCTAAAGGCCCGTGCTTCTAGTTTTATAAACCGATATTGTTTGATAGGGTAAAATCATGTTCGAAGTAGGTGTCATGAACTATTTTAAAAGACAAGTGTTCAATGGGTCATTTTCGATCTTGACTACGGTTTTCGACAAGGACTTCGAGTTGAACTAAAAATACGTTCGTGTAGATGGCCGCAAAGTTTTTTCGAGTTTCAAAAATAGGTCGCAAAATGTCGTGTTGAAATACTAAAAAAGGTTCTATTTTCGATCAACATAAGTCACGTTCGGTCTCTTTTCGGCTACTGATTTCTAGCTCGTTTCTTAACCAATTTAAGTAATTCGAGTTGTGCCACATTCTCGGGACTGTAGGGTACGTTTTGCCCCCATAATACCCGTGGGCACTCGACTCTAGGCTCCTCATTTTGGGTCACAAATATTGTGGTTTCACCTTCGTCTACATATTATGGTTCACTGTATATTTCTAAACTAAATTTACTTTCTGTTTTTAAACACGCGGGGTCATTCGAATTTTAGGCAAAGGTTTATATTAGCTCAGGTTACAGAGACATAACGCAAACATATTAAATGGTTTCTTGCTATATTAACTTCAAACACAATACTAGATGAATGCATAATGAACGAGATAAGAACAAAGATATAAGACTCACAAATGGATCGAGTTTAAGTGATGGACTAGGAATAAGCATAACCAATGATTCCAAAACCCTCGGCTACCAATTACCCGACGTGCACCCTTATCTTGGAAAAACTAACCTGATCTTTGCCAAGCTTCCGTAACCTTAACCTTACTTTCTAACCCTTCTTGTGAAGACCTAATGCCTATTCACAACCTTTAAATAACTTGAATGATCTTGCCCAAAGTGTAAAATATGGTATTGTTTGTTAAATTTGAAACCAAGGCAAAAGGAAGAGTTGTGTTTTGTTGGATACTGTGAACCGAATTCTATAAGAAATAAGAGAAAGTGTTTGTGATTTCTTTGCTAGATAGGGTATGTATACAAGTATGAGGTTAGCTAGATTTTGTAAATCAATGGATCTTACACACAAGTACTACTATGTTGTACACTTGCCCTTTCCTTTCATTTGGTATCCGTGTATGAGGCTTCTAGGGAGGGTTTGAGGAGACAAGGTTAGGGGTCATAAGGTTCAAGGTATAAACAAGTGGTGGTTACTCTTGTCACATATCCTAGGATCCGATCTCTATGTTAAAGGGGTGACGTGTTCGGTTTGTGGTGGAAGGGAAGGAAGGAGTACAACATATCTATCATAGGATTTTGAAAGATTGTCCTAGGATCCTATTTGAACAAGGTTTCTTCTAAGGAAGGGTGATTTGGTTTTGATTTTGTTAGATATTATCCCATGTGTGTAATATAAGGAATCCAAGGAAAGTAAATGTTTAAGGTTTTAGCTAGACATGACTATGTATACATCATTTTGATTTATTTTTTATCTTGTACATGAAAATAAATGTTCAAGGTGATTAGGTACTTAAAAATGTGGCTAATATGTTATAATAAATTTTATTGAGTCGAATTTGTGATATTTATTTGATGTTGAACAATTCTTGGTTAAATGTACTAACGATTCACGTCTAAAAATTTAATTTACATAGTTTCTAGTCCGTCTTGGTATGTAATATTTTAGATAGTCACTATTAATTTTATTTATATAAATAATATAATTAATAATATTATGCTTATCAAAATGTGTATAAGGACACTAAAATGAATTAAAATGGCAGCGATATGGTTAAGCTGTCAAGTTTTTAAGTAATATACGTAAATATATAATATTAAATATATTATGATCTCATATGTAAAGGTGGTCGATAAAAATATTATAGGATGAACGGTAATAAGAATGGAAATGATGACGTGTCAAAGATTCAAAATCAGAAATGTTACAATATAGAACCATTTTCTTGCTCCTATAAGAGCGTATAATAAGGTTGTTAATAAACCATATCATAGGATACTTTATGAGGTCCTAATATATGGCTAACTATTATCGAATGTTATGTTGCGCCAATACATTTTTTAGTATCAATTTCTTTATGATACTAAGTGTTATCGTATGAAGTCTTTTACTATTTTTAAGCTATTAATTTGCACTATAATGTATTTTAAGAGATATAGAGCATTGATTTTCACATGTATTCGAGAAAATTAAGGGAAAAATTCCAATTCTTATTAAAATAAATCATTTCCATACAAACATTTGTAAACTCGTATGGTTATCATCGAAACCAAATTCTTCAAAAATTTACAAACTATTCCAAAAGTAAAAAAGGAAAATGAGAGGAGCGTATTTTGTGTATCATTTATCATCCAGAGATAACACCTACAAATTACAAGTAAACTAAACATATGGAAGCATATGAACAAAACAAAAAAGAGAGAATATGTATTTTGTTAGTTATCAAAAGAAAAAAATATATTAAACATTAAAACAAAACACAAATAGAGAGCATAAGTTGTGTAAAACCCATATAAAATACATGAAGCATTAAATACACGAAATCACGGATTAATTAAAACTTCACATTTAATTAATACACGACACCTATCAAGAATAATTAATGTTTAAATACAAGTAATACGTATAATATTATTTATTATTTACAAGTGTTTATGTATAATAAATAATACATGAAAAGAATAAACATGAACGTAAAACATGAACACATGTCATGAACTTTAAAACACAACACGTGATTTAATAAAATCGAAAACGAAAACATGTAAGTATAAGGGGTGTTTGGACGGAAACGGAGAAAGAAACAAAAGGGCATTAGCCCGGCCCATTACAAAATGTAACTAGTCACAAGTTATTCAAGGAAAACTCATTTATAGTTTTTACAAGAAAAAATAAAACCCTACCCCCTTTTTGTTCTCTCTTGCTGCCGGCTACAACAAAGAAACAAGGAGAAAAACCAACTTCTGATATTAATTGTTCGGGTATTTTGTTTGTGTTCATCCATCTTGAATCAATACATGTCCGGTATCTCTAAACCTTAGTATTTCAATTTATTTTTATATATTCATGAATCTATTTAATTATAACAAGAACATAAAATGTTAAAGGATTTAAAAACATGTAATAATCGTAAACAAGACGGGCGTTGGGTTGGTTTTCACGAGAACCGAGACCACTTAGGGTCTCGGTGTGGTTTATTCATGGCCAACCTCACCTTATAAAGGGGAAGTGGCTATCTTGGATTAGCGACGACAACACCCAAAAACCACATCGGGGGTGCGTTTGGGCTAAACAGTGGGAACCGAGAGCATGGAAGATCTCGGTGGGATGGGTTGGGATAGTAGTGGCAACCAGCTTTAGGCCGGTGGCTACTGTGTATAGGCGGCGGCAACCACGACCTTGCGGATGTGGTGATGTTGCTATGTTTCGGGCATGCCGAGACATGGTGTCTCGGCGTGACTCGGTTCGGGGCTCGGGTACACGAATGAACCACAACAAGGGTGTGGGTTTAATCTTTGCTAAATTAACTTTATTAATTTAATTAGTATATTTAATTAATCATGTTGTAATTAATTGTATTAATTTAATTAAGTATATTAAATTAATCATGTTATAGCTAATTTAATTAATCACGAATTAGGATATATTTAATGGTTTAATTATTCATGAAAAGTGACATGGTCTATTTAATAAATTAACATAGACTATAATAATTATTTTATATAATTATTCATGATACATTTTGGTTTAATTAAATAAACTATACATGATCATAATTATGTATATAATTATTCATGATAAATTACATGTTACATTTATTTAATAATAACTTAGCATAAATATTTAATTACATGTTAACCATGATTTAATTAAATTAATATCATACTTTAATTTAATTATACAATATCAAGTTATAGTAAAGTATTATTAATATAAGTCAAGTTATATTATTAATTAATAATTATTATTAAATCATATATTATAGTATTAATTAATAATTATCATGTTAATCTAAAGTATTTATTAATTAATAAACTTTACAATATTATGACATTAAATTAATCATGACTTATAAATATAATTATTAAGCTAGAGCTTATATCAGATACTTATTAAACAAGCTTATGCTATTAATGGAAACATACTATTTATGGAAACATGCTATTTATGGAAACATACTATTTATGGAAACTTTCTATTTGGGGAAACCTAATAATTATAAAAACCTTCTATTTTAGGAAACTTACTATTTATGGAAAATTACTATTTTTAGAAAGTTGCTATATATAGGAACCTGCTATTTTTAGAAAGTTACTTATTATGAAACATCAAGTATAATAATACATGAAACATGAAATATATTAATCAAGAACACATGAGAACACTAAGAAATACACGATAACACATAAAACAGTAAAACAAGTCAAGAACATGTAAAACAAGTTAAGAACATGTAAAAAAAGTCAAGAACAAGTAATACAAGACAAGAACAAGTAAAGTAACTAATA
This sequence comes from Glebionis coronaria, assembly GCA_025667525.1. Classification (NCBI taxonomy): domain Eukaryota; kingdom Viridiplantae; phylum Streptophyta; class Magnoliopsida; order Asterales; family Asteraceae; genus Glebionis; species Glebionis coronaria. The sequence goes on along the minus strand of CM046882.1, from coordinate 403,575,916 downwards.
CTTAGCAAGTATTACATGAACATAAAACTCATTTCACGTCCTTTATTATGTAGCACTCGTGAAGTCAGAGTAGATTACGTTTCCGCCCTTCATCTTCATTTCATTACTGGACATAAGGTACATATATTCCGTCCTTCAGTAAGGACATTCCTTTTCTATGTATGATTAGGATTTCCCGTCTGCTGCCCTCGGTTTTCCCCAGTAAATTACATGTCATTAAGCTTATCAGTAATTATCAGGCTATGATATTTAAATTGCCCAAGCTATATACACACATGTCATGTTTCACCTAGTTATGGAGGTACCATAACCTTAACACTTGAGGCACTGGTGTTATGACTCTTCCACGATGAGAGTGATTGATCGCGACATCCCTTTACGTTTTGGCCAGTATTATTATTATTATCATGTGGGGCGAATGGGTGCATCCTAATACATGTTATCAGATTTACACGGTGACTACGGTGTGTGCTCTACATCTGTCACATAGAGCTGATCCCTCCACTCAGACTAATATAATTAGAGGCGCCCCTCTAATTGTATGACGAGGTCACCCCTCTATGTATTCATGCATGTTGATACCTTACATGACCTATATGGGCTTTTGGCATTTAAAACACGTTTTCATGATTAAACATAAGACTTTTCAGATATAAATCAGTTATAATCATGTTCTAGGTTTTCCAGGACTTACACATTTCCACTGCATTTCAGATCTTTTAATTATGTTTCAATTATTCTCATCATGTCTGTATATCCGTTCACTGAGCGTATTGCTCAACCGTATTTCTTTCCATGTCCCATACGGCAGGTACCCAAGGTCAGACTTGAGCATTTAAAGGACATGCATAGGATGGGAGCTAAATTATACTTCTTTTTATTTTGCACTTCATTTACTTTATGCATGTTTTGGGCTTATGTTTGGGAACCGATGTTTTATTTCGGTTTTCCTTTTGGTCATGTATGTTTTAGGACATATTATCTTGCATGCTTTGATGATACGCCATAATTATCATGTAACGGTCCACTTATCAAAGTGGAGCGTTAAAATTATGGTATTAGAGCCCAAGGTTTCGACCCGTAGGCTCTAAAACTTGACCTGTGACTAGTGGGTAGTCACCAGGCTCTTCCGAAAATGATGTTTGTTTCTTTCCAAGTCACGATATTTCTTTTGAGTATTGTTGATCCTTACTCACGATATTTTCATTAAAGTTTTGACTAGTATGGATTGGACCACAACCATTCATATTTAGTCCCATGTTGTTAATTTCTATACGTGACATTTTCTTGAAATTTTGACAAGTATGGATTGAACCAAAATCGTCCTTACTTAGTCACATGTCTTTTTTTTTGAATTTTGCGGATTGAACCATAGCCGTCCACACCAATCGATGTTAAACCTCTGTTGATTATGCTTTTGTGTCTTTATGTCGATTATGTTTTCACGCTTTCATGTTTATTTTGTTTTCACCCTGATTATGTTTTCATGCTCCCTTATGATTGATTATGCTTTCATGATTCTTCATGTTGATTATGTTTTCATGTTGAACATCGATGGATTTCTTTAATCATCTTTTCATGATAATCATGGTTGGTTTTTATTAATCATGCTCTCGTGATGGTCATTGTTGAATTTCGTTTAATCATGCTTTTTTGCTTCCTACGTAACCAAAATTATTTCTACGCTGGAATAGCTAGGCTATCATGATACTCCCTTTCAGTTGGTCTTAAGACCGTCAAATCATTTACCTTCTTTTGATCATGTTAGATGGTTGACACCTGTATCGATCATCTCATGTAAATTCTATGTGTACTCCATGTACTGAATTCCATGTGTACTCCATGTGCCGTATTCCAAGTGTATTCCATGTACCATAGTACAGGTGTATCCCATCTACCGTACTCCATGTGTACTGCTCATAATTTGGAGATTTTACAAGATGCTGATGCTGCTCATAATTTGGAGATTCCACAAGATGTTGATGTTGCTCATAATATGAAGATTCTACAGAACAAAGACGAAGACTATAGATTGGAACTACCAAACAAGAATATACTTCACCCAGCAGACGCTATCATCCCATTCCATGTCTTTACCTTCTCAGTAAAATATCACACATAACTCAGTTGTTCTTTCAGGCATAAGAGTGGGAACCGGTACCCAACCGGCCACTCAGCGGAATAGTTACATGAATCACAGTCATGATAATGACCATCATGAAACTAACAGACAAGACGATAGTGACCACTACCATGACAACAACTATTCCGGCTTTAACGACATAAACTCTGATAACGGACGTGACCAGAATACAAAGGGTCAGCAGTCCAACCGATCCGCCAACTATGGCATTTGAACTTAAAAGTTTCAATTTTATTCATTCTCACATCTTGAGACTCATGTCAAGACACCCGTCAAGACACATGTCTCACATATATTTTCTAAAGACACATGTCAGGACATCAGTCAAGTTGCATGTCTCACGTATATTTTTTGAAGACATATGTCAAGACACCAGTCAAGACACATGTCATACGAATATTTTATCAAGACACGAGTCAATACACATAACTCACGTATAGCTTCTGTACCAGGCCCTCAGTAATTCAGGATACCCTCCAAGGGATACACCCATTATGTTGTGTCATGTGTGAATCAAACAACTAGAATTTTAGGTACCATCACTGACGTATTATTCATATTTAGACACGTAGTGTTCACTCTGTTTAATACTGGCGAAACACATTCAGTGAGATTCACTACGTTTACTTCATGTATTGACGTGACACCTTCAATTCTTGATCATGTAGTACTTATATCCACGCCCAAAAAAGACTCCGTTCGTGTCGCCAGGTATAAGGAATTTCTTTCAGTTTGACGACAAGATCCATTCTGCAAACGCACTTCCTTTGGGACATGTGCGAGTTTGGTATGGTTTTGATTATGGACTGGTTAGAAGCCCTTCGTGCTACGATTGATTGCCATTCATATCGAGTCATATTTGGTGATATTCAGACTTCCGAATACATTCGTCATGTTTTACTACCAGGAGAATCTATACAAATTGTTTCTGCTCTACAAGCATGTGCTTAATTATTCCATGTTTACGAAGATTTTCCAGCTATCATTAATGACGTGATTTCTGAAGTTCTTGAACTCATGATCAGCCGATTGTTTCAGAATTCCCAGATTTATTTCCAAAAGAACTTCTAGGTTTACCAGCCGTTCGTGAAGTGAAGTTTGGCATTTAGCTCATTCCAGGAGCTGAACCTACCTCTAAGGCTCCTTATCACATGATTTCCATTGAGCCCAAGGAGTTGAAGGAAAACTATAGAGTTGTTAGAACGAGGTTTTATTCCCCGAGTGTATCACCATGGGGTGCTCCAGTTCTGTTTATTAAAGGAGAAGGACGGTAGCGTGAGAGTATGTATCGTCTACCGTCAATTTAAAACAAAACACCATTCGTCACCGTTATTCACTTTCACGTCTTGATAACATGTTTAATCAATTACTGGGTACTAAGTACTTTTCCAAGATCAGTTTACGATCAGAATACAAACAGTTGCGAGTGAAAGAGCGGGACACTTCCAAGACTACTCTTCGCACACGTTATGGTCATTATGAATACGTGTTATGCCTTTTTGGTCTCACGAATACCTAAGCTGTATTATGGACTTAATAAATTGACTTTTCATGAATTCTTGGACAAGTTCGTTAGGATGTTCATTGCTAAAATTCTGAGTTTCTCTAAGTCTAGAGAAGAGCACGAAGACCATCTTCGCATAATGTTACAAATTCTACGACAGAAGGAATTGCACACTAAATATTTTCAAGTAAGAAAATATGAATTTGGTTGATGACAGTGACACTCTGAATCATGTTGTTTCTCACGGTTAGTTTACCATGACTAAGCTTACGCGTAAAGGAGTGAATCCTACAATAAATTATGTGTTCTGGAGGATCCTACGCCATGAGAGGTCTAATTTACTGAGACTCATAGTTTTTCAATGTCTATGCACCCAAGTTCGACAAGGATGTATCATGATCTCAAAACCCCATTTTGGTGGAGCGGTGAAACAAAATGCAGTTACGTTCATATCTAAGTGTCCCACATACCAGCAGGTTAAGATAAAACGGCAACATGCTAGTAGTTTATTTCAATCATTAGAATTTTTCGAATGGAAGTGGACAAGATCTCCATGGATTTTATTACCATACTACCACGAATGCAAAGGAGACATGATGCTATCGGAGTGGTTGCCGATCGTGGACAAGCCTGCACATTTCCTCATTATCCGTAAGAATTATGCAGTTAACCAGTTGACAGAGATATTTCAATATGAGATCGTACGATTTCACGATATTCATATCAGATAGAAATTTACGTTCACGTTCACGTTTACTTTGACGCTCATAATTTCATCTCACGTTCGCGATCATGACCTTTTATGCGTTCACGTCCTTGTTTCATTTCACGATTTGCTTTTCGCATTCACGTTCATGACATTGTTCACGTTCATGATCATATTCAATCTCACGATTCACGTTTCACATTTCGTTCTGGAAAAGGGTTGCAGAAAGACTTGGGAGACCAGACTCAATTTTAGCACAACTTTCCATCCTCAGACAGACGTTTCATGTCAGATTTCACGTCTCATCTAGTATCATTAGGAATAACCTCCTCTGTTATCACACATTCATTTATCTGTTAGGAATTAATTTGATGAGACAAAATAAGAATAATGAAACAAGAAGGACTTATATGCAAAAATCAAGAAGTACAAGAATATGGAGACCTTCTACACAAAAAGGAGGAATAAAGTGCAAAAGATGGAAGGACTTCTAGAACAATTAGATTTCTAGTAAAAAGGGTTATGTGTAGTATATAAACACACATCCTGTATAGGTTTATTCATTCAATTACTCACAATGAAAATCTAAAGTGTCTTCGTGTTCTAGGCGTGGGATTAAATGTATACACGCCTAGAAGTAATTTGTAATCGTTTAGTGCAAGTAATTGTTGGAATAAAGTAAATGTTGGAGAGAATTCGTTTGTTGTTTAACGACTAGGGAGTGACTACAACTATAATTGTGGTACTATCTTTTTTGTTTCTTTTGTTTCCGTTGGATAAATTCAGTCTTTATCTTATTAGCTCTAATCTAAGCAGCTTTTAGCCAATTTGATTCGTATCAAACTGGTATCAGAGCCCTAAGATCTGAGCCCTAAGATCTTGAAAAAAAAAACACTTTGCCTTAGATTTTGGATATTGTTACTTCTGGAAATCATGGCAGCAAAGAAAGTTGAAAACTTGGAAGCAGATCTGGAAAAATTCCATGGAGAAGTTAAAGGGGAATTGGCAGCTTTGGGAAGCAAGTTGGATTCTGAAGTTGAAGCTGTAAGGAGGAGACAAGAATTAGAAGACAAGCGATACGAAGAAGTGAAGGCTATTTTATTGTCATTGTCTAACAAAGAAACATCAAAGCCCGTTGGTCTATTAAAAAGTAGCCAAACGGGGTTGGAATTTGATGATTTGGGTTTTACGTTGCTACCACACAATACTGGTACTAGCGCTGATGGTGGGCGAGAGAAGGGCAGTGAGATTGTGGGTGAGGTTAACAACAGTTGGGGGGACTATGATGGATTCGGGGGGTCTAATAGAGTAAACCTGGTTGAGGAAGAGGCGATAACGAAGGATAACACTCAGACTCGAAACACTACGAGGACGGGTCTTGGTCTTGGTACAGGTCTTGGTACAGGTCTTGGTACAGGTCTTGGTACAAGAGCGAATCACACTGACGGAAGATACTTTAATCATAGTTATGACCATCGAATGAGAAAAATCAAGATGCCACTTTTTGATGGTGAAGACGCCCATGGTTGGATTTACAAGGCAGAGAGATACTTTGATGTTTTAGAAGTAGAACCGCGAGAGCAATTAAGAGCTGCAGTGTTGTGTATGGAGGGTCTGGCACTATCATGGTTTCGGTAGAGTGAACAAAGAGCACAATTTCGCTCGTGGGAAGAACTAAAGAGAAGATTGTTGGATCGGTTTCAACCTTCACAAGAGGGAAATTCGTATGAGCAGTTTTTGGCAATAACACAGGATGGGACAACACGGGATTATGTCGGCTTGTTCGAGCAGCTAGCAGGGCAACTTAGAGGAGTTTCAGAAGAGGTTACGGAAGGAACCTTTATAAAAGGTTTAAAGCCTGATCTAAGATCATTGGTTCGAGTAATGCAACCATCGAATTTAGGTCAAGCTATGAGGCTATCCATCATGATTGATGAGAACAAAACGATCAGAGGCAGCGTGCCAAATCGGAGTTCTTTGCGAACAACTGTTACAACAACAGGCAATTCAAGTGCCAACCATAACATGGCAGGACCGGTTACAGTTCGTTCTCAAGGGTTTAATTCTACCAAGAGTAATGATGCTACTGTTAAGCCAAGACCATTTAAAAGGCTAACAGATGCGGAGTTTGCTGATAAAAGATCAAAAGGAATATAATTTTGGTGCGATGAAAAATTTGGACCAGGTCATCGCTGTCCTGTAAAGACTTTACAAGTCTTGTTAGTATGTGACAGGGATGAGACTGAAGATGAATTTGATGAAAGTAAAGAACACGTGCATTTGGGTATGGTTGAAGTATCATTAAACTCTGTTGTGGGGTTTACGTCGCCTCACACAATGAAGATTCGAGGAATCATTGGTGATGAAGATGTAGTGGTGTTGATCGACAGTGGTGCCACTCACAATTTTCTGTCAAGGAAGGTTATGAAGCGACTGGGGTTATTGATCACGGGAGAGAGTTCAGTAAGCGTAATGTTGGGTAATGGAAAATTTGAGAGGTGTCAAGGAATTTGCAAAGGGGTATTGATAACATTTCCAGAATTACAGATTATCGAAGATTTTTGCCAAGATTTATGACTACATTGTGAATAAGACACACGCTTTAAACGATTGCAAGTATTTGTTATTACTTGGTCTAACAGTGTTGGAAACATTCCTGTCAGCGTTAAAATTGTTCCTGACAACGATGCGATTGCTTTTTTCAGCTCCAAAACAAAGGTTTGCTACAGGAACCCATTGTCTGTTAGACCATGTATTTGTCTTTTCAAAAGGTCTTTGTCCATAAGTATTAGACCCTCTAGTAAATAATGGAGCTGGTCTAATGACTTGTGGAGTTTGCTGGGCAAAAGGTTTGGGTTTGACCATGGTTGACTTTCTATCAGCGTTGACATTTGAAGCATTGACACACTTATAAGACAAATGTGAAAAACTTCCACAAGTATAACAGGCTTTTCTAGACATAACTCTAGGTCTAGATGAAAAGAAACCTGTCCCATTATCACTAAGTTGACTTTTTGGTGACCTAGGTTTTCTATACATTTTTGCATATTTAATACTAGGTTATCTATCAATGTTTAAGCCAAGGTCAACAGTCTTTCCAGTAGTAGGGTTGGTCACTTTTATGGGTGATGACTCATTTGGGCTTTCACTAAGCATGCCACCTTTAACAAACAAAGTAGGATTGACTTTCTTCCATTGGTCCAAGTCTGTCAATTTCTGGTTATATTCCTCTATTAGAGTAAGGACTCTTGGTCGAGGAATAAATTCCTTTTCTTGGAGTTCTGGAATACCAGTCCAAGACAAATCCTTTCTAAGGACACCATAGAAGTTCCCAGTAGGTGGTGGAACACCAACATACTCTTTCATCCCAATCCCAGTCACATCCCTAGAATCCCTTTGTTCACTAACACATTTTTCTAGGGTTTGAGAAGCTTTATCAAATCTTTGAGTTTTAAGCCCTTCATCATCTTTGTTTTTAATGGCCTCATCCAACTCAGCTTGTATAACACCTTTGGATCTCTCCAAGATGTCCCTAATCTCAATACTAGAATTTAGGTCATGAGTCAAAACATTGATTTGATCTTTTAGGTCAAGCTCCATTTTCTTATATTCAGCCACAGTCTTTTCAGTTTGAACAAGTGGAAGTTGACAGTTAGATAACTTGCATTTTTCATCAAAAACATCTGATTTTAACTTTAACATTTCTTTGTTAAGTTTTTCAGTGTTTAAACGACAACCTTTACTACAAAATGCATCATCATATACCTCATTATCTGATGAAGATGAAGAATGTGCCATGAGAGCATAGTGAACATGCTCCTCTTCCTTCTTTTCTACAACCAAGGCTTTGTTCTCTTCCACATCTTTGGCCAAAAAGCTCCTGTCCCAGCCAACATCATCAATCTCTTGCATGGCTACCATAGCTTTTGTATCTTCAACCTTGATGATTTGGCTTGAAGGCTTTCCAGCATCAGATATTCTTGGAGATCTGCACTCTCTCATAAAGTGACCCATTCTATAGAAATTGTAACACTCAACCTTAGATTTATCAAACCCAGCAGTGTCTTTAGCATTAAAGTTCATCTTTTTCCTGAATCTCCTATTCCATCTATTTGCCCTTATGCTTGTAAGTGCCATATTCCACTTTATGTCCATCTCCTCCAAATGCTCATCACTAATTTGCTCAAGGTCCTCATATGTAATCACTGAACCATTAGGAAATGAAGCAATGTATGCACACACTGTATCTAGATCAATACCAGCAGGCTTAACTCTTGGTGAGTCAACATTGTATGTGTCAGCGTCTGAATGTGGGGCACTGACAAAGCTTGATCCAACGTTGACACAAGGTGATCCAGTAACGGGGTGCATGTATGACTCCCTTTGATCAAATTGACCTTCACTATGTGAGAAGAAGGCCATATTTCCATTGGTAGATTTACTTCCTTGATCCAAAAGGATTTCACTCTTTACAATACTTAGTTTATTGTAGACGTCATAAAAAGTTGAACTTTTGTGAGCATTATTAACAATCATAGACCTTGCTTTAATCTTCCATGTATCACGAAGACTTTTAAAGAAAGTGGTGATGATATCAACATCATCATGCACTGTTCCTATAAATGACAATTTGCTTGTGATGTCAAGAAGTCTGCTTCTCACCCCACTTAGCTTTTCAATAGGAAGAGCTTTGAACACAGCGTACTCATGCAAGAGTTGCTTCTTTTTCTCTGAGGCAGTATCATCATTACCACCATAAGTGACTTGAAGGGTTGCCCAAAGCTCTTTAGCAGACTCATAACCTCTATACTTTTGCTGATTAGCTGGTCCCAAAGAAAGTTTGAGGATGCTTAGAGTTTTCATGTCATTTATTCTCTTTGCAATGTCCTCAGCTGAGATAGCTCTCCCATCTGCAGGTTGTTCTTTTCGATCAGCTTCACTTGAGCCTGGAGTTGATCTTAAAGTAATAGCAGCTTGAATTTTGGCAGCCTTATCGAATGTGTTACCAAATTCAATAATTTCCTATAGGATGTGGTCATGGATTTGAAGGTACTACTCAAAACTGAACTTCCATAGCTCAAAGTTGTTAGGGTCTAACATGGGGATTTTTAGGTTATGACTTGAGGAGGAGGTCAACTCTGGAGTAGACATGTTGTCTGGTTTTTAGGGTTACTTGGAAAATTAGGTTTTTAGCGATTTAGGGTTTTTAGGGTTTTGTGTTCTTTAGATCAAAGTTCCTCAACAAGCTCTGATACCACTTGTTGATCCCAAACTTAGATCGATTTAGCTTGTGTAAACGAGAATGAATCAAGTTAAACACTTAGAAAAACTTTGTTGTATAAAACAATCTAAGTATTATGCGGAATTAATACTTAAACAAGAACACACAAACAGGATAAACCAATCTTTCACTTTGATTGATTAATCGAACTTGCGTATAATGAAAGTGTAAAAACAAATATTGAACTAAACCTAAAGGCATCCTTTTATAGATTAAGGAACCTTGTACAAGAGTCTACGTATCAGCTATTTTAGGTAAAGATAAACATAAGAAATACATTTTCGAACATATCTTTAGTAGAAACATAAAACGTGTAGACTAAGTATCCTATCAGTGCTTGACTTCTTCTCATCAACGCTTGACTTCTTCCTGTCAACGCTTGACTTGACAACGCTTGGTTTCTTCCTATCAACGTCCAATTTCCTCTTGTCAGCGTCTAAGTGTCTTGGCTTCATTTTATTCCCAATAATCCTCCCCTAAACTTGATATCTACTCTAGTAATCAAGTTTCTGAATAAAAACTAAGTACAAGGAGGATTCTTACAAATACAAATTACTTATTAAGTTGTAAATATATAAACCTAATCAAATCTTTGCCAACGTCACTTGTATAATCCATCTCCAGCTGTGTTGACACCATTTTCTTCAAAACTTCTTTGGACATAGGATTTTCAGCATCCACAAGAAGATACTCAGAAAACTTTGTAGTACTCAAATGATACACACCAGCTGCTGAATGTAAAAGCCATTGAAGTCCACTGATATCATCAAGATCCTTCCATACTAGATCCTCATCATTTGGCTCACACATCCTCTTGAATGTTGACCAAATCTTTATTCCATTGACTGAAGTAGGTGCTTCAATCTCATACTTGGCCTGCATCAACCTCCAAAGGTCTGCCAAGTCTTCCCTATCCAGGCTTGCAAACAAAGACATAAGAGTAGTGAAAGTATGTACCTCTTTCCCATATCTGCCAATCATCCAAAACCCACTTGTATCTTCCTTATAGTGAACTATAGGGTTTCTGGAATCATGAGGTAACACCTCTACCATATGTGAAGCTTCCAAGGGTGAGAGCTTAATACTCCTTCTAATAACAGCTTCACTAGGATTCACTCTATCCAATTTTTCTGGGAACTCAAGTGGAACTCCCTTCTTCAATGGTCTTGGTGTAACCAAAGCCTATTGGATCTACATCTCTTCTGCAAGTTCTTCTTTTCTTTCATCTGAAAGAAGCCTGATAGTGTTCTGCTCTTGAACACTTGCCCATATAGGATAAGCTTTATATTCCAACTCATCAAAAGACAATCCCTGCAACTTCTTAAAAGTCTAACCTCCTTGATGACATCTGAGCAACATGTAGTAGAGCTCCCTTCTATCCTTTTTAGTATGTGAAAGAACTTTGCTAGCTTTATACTTTAGAATCAGCTTGCAATCCCTTTGAACTCTTAGTAGAATCTCCAAACCCCAAATTTGATCTGATAAAGTCATGTCTGGATTCTCCGTTACCTTATTCTCCCATGCAAAGTACATCTGAGCAACTTCAGGCATCTTATAATCCACCTGATTTTTCAACTCTACAATCTTTTCCTTTTCCAACTCATCACCATATTCAAGTCTCTCTGGTTCTTCAATAATCATTACACTTGAATCTGTACTTTCATCATCACTGCCTTCTTTACTCACAATAGCAGTTTCCTATATCCTCTCCTCTTTCTCAAGTTGCGCAGCCAACATGGAATCAAACATTACTTGGGCTGCATCCTTGGTACCTGTGTAGACACATCCTTGATGATAGTTGATGACTGGGATACATCAACCATACCTGCAGGTCCATCAACGTCAAAAACCTGTGTGTCATCGCCTAACTTACTCCTATCAGCGCTTAGCTTGTCAGCGTCAAAAACCTTCTTGTCAATGCTCAACTTACTCTTGTCAGCGCTTGGCTTACCTGTTCCAGCATCTCCATAAATGATATTTTCGTTGGATTTGCCAGTAAAACATCAAGAACAGGCCTCTCCTTCAAGCTGGTCAAAGCTTCAGCCATCTCCACACCAATAGAACCACCTGAGCCTTTGTCACTTAAATTAAATGGCTCTCCAACATCTTCCTCCCCTTTGTAAGAATCCTCCCCTGATGAAAGGACTCTTGTCTACCTTCTCCTAGTCTCAGCAGCTTCCAAAACAACAATCCTCTCCCTCAATTGCTTGAGTTCAAGGCCTTGTGTAGAGACAGTATGTACAAGGTCTGCATTTTGCTTTTGCAAGCTAATGCAGACAACCGTCAATTCCAACAATGTGTAGGGTTCCAATCTGCCCTCCTCTAGAATGGGAATTTGACCTCCCAAAGTAGAGTCATGGGGCATGGATGGGGTCTTAATGATGTTAGGACTGGCTTGGCCTGCATCTAAGATAGTATCAATAGTCCTAGCCCCACCCATGTCACCAACCACACTTGTGGTGGTTCTCTCTGCAACATGGCTAGGACCACTGGAGGAGAACAGTCCAGTAGTCCTTTGGTGTTTTTCCAACCTAAAATTAGGGGGGTAGAAGATGATGTGGATTGGGTTTCAGTCTGAAGGTTAAGGGGTGTTTGGGTTTGTTGTAAAAGGGTGTCAGCGTTTGGATTTGAAGTGTCAACGCCAACATTTAACGTGTCAGCGTTGAAGGGTTCTTGGTCAATGTCCATTTGCTGGGGTGATGGTGGTTGTTTAGGTAAAGTGTCTGGTTGTGGTAGGGGGTCTGGTTGAGGTTGTGTTGCTGCAATAACAGCAAGCATGGCTTGGGTAAGGGGTAAGTGTCGATGAGGTGGTGTATTCATCTTTCCAAAAATTGCTTTCTTTTAAACAGGGATCTTATAAAAATCATTGTGATCCCTAGTGCAAAATCTTTGTTCATCAAACACCATTTGTAAAAATCTTGGGTAAGCAAGAGTCATCTTGCTACCCTTGTTATGACACATGCCATCAAAATCATTTTTGAAAAATTATATTTTTGCCCAATAGAAATACACACAATGGCACTCCCAATTGAACGGTTAATTTCATTGTGTGCAGTACATTTGGGACTCAAACATTGAAGAATGACATGTATCAAGTACTTCCAAGCTGGGGGAAATTCCTGTTTTGAATATTTATTTAAAGTGCCCTCTTCAGGCAAAGGATAACCCAAAGCTTTAAGTCCTTGTTCTAGCTCACCAATGGGTAGGGTGGTTATACCATCTGCATCATTAAGATGCAAAGCTTAGCGAACCAAAGCTTCAGTAACCACCCAAAGAAGACCATGGACTGTAGCAGTCAATGTAGTCACATTATTAACTGTTGAGGAAGTGACAATATTCCAAAACTGTTTAATATGAGTGACAGGGATAAGAGGAGCATGAGAAAGTGCATACCTTATTGGGGATGCATTTAAATACTCCACCATCTGAGTATATTGGGGAAACAGGGTATTGTCAGCCTCTAAATAAGCAACCATGTTATGCTGACTTCTAAACCCCAATTCCAAATCACTTGGTTTAAACTTAGGCGCCATTGATGTAGAAAGCTGTGATAAATGTTATGAAAGATGAATGTGTGTGAAAATTTAGTTAGACAAGAATAAGCAGTTACCCTGTTTCAAAAGAATGAGCCAAATATATAGGGGAGGTGAAAACATGTGATTGGTAAAAAATGAGGCAGTTATTTTCAAAATATAATGATTAAAATCTTGAAAATATATAACTTATCTTGTGCATTAATAAAAATTTACCAACTCCTAAAATTACGGCCCAAATTTTCGTCAAAAATAACAACTGGGTAGGACCCAATGTTTATCAACGGTCAAAAATAACTTATCAACGTCCAACGGCTATATTCTTGTGAACTTTGGATTTTGCCATGTCAACGTCAAAATTGGTCCTAACAACGTTTGGAAATAAAACTGTCAGCGTCCAAGTAAGCTCCAAGGATCCATAAGCAACTCTGTATCCATTAGTACAATGCTAACAGTGCCTGCATACTTAGATCAAAAACCACAAAACTAACATATTGTTGTCAACGTCATGTTAACACTTATCATCTTTAAAATAACCTTTGTCAGTGTTAGATAAATAAAGTGGAAAACCTAATTTTGTACAAAGACCAATAACAATGCATATCCTGTACATACTTACAAAAAAAGTTTCAAAAACACATATTAGGTAAGATTGATCATTCCAATACTTGTTACCAAGTATTGAAATCTCCCAGTATCAAAAGGTTTAGTTAATAAATCTGCCACATTTTCTTATGCGTCATCCCTATCTGGTTGTATTAAACCTTTTTCAAAAGAATCTCTTATAAAATGATGTCTAATTTCTATGTGTTTTGTTTTAGAATGATGTACAGGATTTTTAATAATGCATAAAGTATTGTTATTGTCTATAAAAATCTTGGTATGTATAGAATTATACCCATAATCTAACAGTTGGTTCTGAATCCATAAGACTTGTGTACAACAAGCAACTGCAGCTACATATTCTGCTTTAGTTGTAGAGTTGGCCACCACTGTTTGTTTCTTGCATTGCCAAGATATCAATCTACTCCCAAGAAATTGGCATCCACCAGTTGTGGATTTTCTATCAAACATGTCACCCCCATAATCACTGTCTGAATAAGAAATAAGCTCCAATGGATAATCCTTTGGATACCATAATCCCTAGGTGAGATAGCACCTAAGGTAACTAAAAATCCTCTTGACAGCATGAAGATGACACTATTTGGGAGTCACTTGATGGCGTGCACATGCACACACAGCAAACATAATGTCAGGTCTAGAAGTTGTAAGATACATCAATGATCCAATCATTGACCTATAATGCCTGACATCCACCTCTTTTCCATCTCCAACCTTTCCCCAAAGGTGTTCCCTGTCCATGGGTGTGCTAGCCTGTTTTTCATGTGGAGAAAAGCCAAACTTCTTCAAGATCTCTGCTACATATTTGTCTTGAGAGATGAAGATACCATCTTCTTTCTGCTGAACTTGTAACCCTAGATAGAAGTTCATCTCTCCCATTGCACTCATCTTGAACTTGTCTGTCATGAGCTTGGAAAAGTCTTCACTCATCTTTGGACTTGAAGAGCCAAATATGATATCATCCACATAGACCTTAACAAGTAAGAAGTCCTTTCCAGTCTTCTTGGTAAACAAAGTCTGATCTATGGTGCCCCTCTTGAATCCATTTTCCACCAGATAGGTGGACAATGTGCCATACCATGCTCTTGGGGCTTGATGAAGTCCATACATTGCGTTCTTCACTCTATACACCTTGTCTGGATGTTCAGAATCTTTAAAACCAGGAGGCTGCATAACATAAACCTCCTCTGCAATTATGCCATAAATAAAAGCACTCTTCACATCCATTTGATAAACTATGAAGCCCATGCAAGAAGCATAGGCTAGGAAAATCCTTATTGCTTCAATCCTTGCAACAGGTGCAAAAACCTCTTCATAGTCTAGCCCTTCCTCTTGTGTATAGCCTTGAGCAACTAAACGTGCCTTGTTTCTGACCACAATTCCTCTTTCATCCTTTTTGTTTTTAAGAACCCATCTTGTCCCTATAGGTCGGACATATCTGGGACAATCAACTAGTTCCCAAACATCTTGAATAGAAAACTGGTGAAGCTCATCCTTCATTTCTTCCACCCAACTTGGTTCTTTGAGAGCATCAAATATCTTCTTGGGTTCCTGTTGTGACAGAAAACAAGCAAACAAACATGCCTGAACAAGAGGGGTATCAAACTTCTTGTGAATATTGGAAATAAATCCTCAATGATTATGATGATACCTTCTAGTTTGTATAGGATACATCACATCACCAATAATTAGAGAAGAAGGATGATTCTTGATAGTAGATGTAAGCACTCCTCCTTCAATAATTGTGTTGTCGTTAATTTCAGTCTCCAAGTTGCCAATATCATCTTCAAATTCTTCTTCATCATCACCTGAATGAACCTCTCCATGTATGTTGGAAGGTGCACCTTGTTTAAAAACACTGGAAGAGAATAAATGGTCAAAAGAGTTGTCAACGCTTGAATTAGGGTTGTCAACGTTTGAACCATCAACGCCTGAATTTGGCCTGTCAGCGCCAGATTTTCCTTTGTCAGCGCTTGAAGATTCATGCATGTTTTCATCAACTGGTGTTTCTTGTGGACCACCTTTTTCCTTTCCAGTAGCAGCAGCAGCAAATGCATCTGTCCATATAGGAATGGTGACATACTCAAGTATGGGAGTTGATTTGTCTACATGTGATCCTATCTCCTTATCAACCTGTATACCTGAAATTTCAACAACTGGTTCTTCCAAAACATTTGAATTTACCTTCACAATGTCTGGATTAGTAACAGGCATATAATTTAAGGTTCCAGATAGAGGTTCCATGTCAAATAACCAATTTGGTCCACTCTCAGGATCACTAGGTTTACTTTCTATAAACCTAACATGTACCTTTTCAAGTATACATTTTTCTTTCTTAAGGTAAACCCTATATCCTCTACTCTGCACTGAATAGCCCATAAAATAGCCTTCATCACCTTTAGCACTAAACTTTCCTAAGGCATCACTAGTATCAAATACAACTACATGACATCCAAAGGGTTTAAGAAAACCAATATTAGGTTTCCTACTCCAAAATAGCTCATAAGGTGTGTTATTATGGATTTTGTTGACCAAAGCCCTATTTTGAACATAGCAGGCTGTATTCACAACCTCAGCCCGAAATGCAATAGGAAAGTGAGCATCAGCCAACATTGTCCTAGCTGCTTCTATGAGTGTTATATTCTTCCTTTCAGCCACCCCATTTTGTTGTGGGGTTGTAGCTACACTAAACTGCCTAGTAATTCCTTTCTTGGCACAAAAGTCATCTAACAGCTTATTTCTAAACTCACCACCATTATCACTTCTAAGAATTTTGACCTTATTCCCAGTATTCTTTTCAATTTGGGTAATAAAGTTAATCAAAACATCAGCAGTTTCACTTTTCAAAGCCAAAAAGAAAGTCCAAGTAAATCTAGAAAAATCATCAGTTATGACAAAACAAAAAGATTTACCATTTAAACTTTCTATATTAGTTAGACCAAACAAGTCCATATGCAGTAGGTGAAGTGGTTTAGAACTAGAGTGCACAAGTTTAGACTTAAAAGAGACTTTGTGTTGTTTGCCTTTAAGGCATGCAACGCAAGAGTGATCATTGTGGAAAGCCTTTTCAGGCAAACCATCAACTAAACCATGTCTCACAAGTCTATTTATGTTCTTAAAATTTATGTGCCGTAACCTTCTGTGCCAAAGATTACTCTCATCAGCTGAAGCCTTAGCATATAGACATGACAGATTATTATTCATCCTAATTCCATTAAGATTCACATAATAAATGTCCTTATGCCTTGGTGTTCTATAATCAATGATTTTGTCATCAGGTAATTTAAAATCTTTGCTTAACACCAAGCATTCAGTATCAGTGAAAAGAACCTTATTTTTGTTATCACACACTTGTGATACACTAAACAGATTATAATCAAGTTCTTTTTACCAGAAATACGTTTTCAAAACGCAAATTGTTGGTGATAAGAGTGCCTTTGCCAGTAATGGTTCCATATCTTCCTCCAAAGTACACTTTGTCACCATCTTTAATAAGGGTAAAGTTTGTCAAATAATATTCATTCCCCGTCATGTGCCTAGAGCATCCACTATCCCAATATCCATGATCATTAACCTGCTTTTAAATGTCCTGCACATAAAGAAATCAAATTAGTTTTCTTTGGAAACCCAAGCCTGAGCAGACTTGGATTCATTTGGTTGTTCAACAAGAACAGACTTAGTCCTTATAA
The DNA here is from genome assembly GCA_025667525.1 of Glebionis coronaria. Lineage (NCBI taxonomy): Eukaryota > Viridiplantae > Streptophyta > Magnoliopsida > Asterales > Asteraceae > Glebionis > Glebionis coronaria. The sequence continues at coordinate 403,558,439 of CM046882.1, read as the reverse complement.
CAACCCCTTGTTCATCCCTTTTTAGATTAAACACCCAGTTAACCCCAATTGGTTTAGTTATGACTTTTGGAATATAATGAAATCTGTTACAGGTCATAGAAATTCCATCTGAATTAGGGTTTTGGTCTTGTTTGGGTCTCCATGTCAAGCTAAAAGAAGCTTTAGACTCCTTTCCCTTTGGTTGAAAGTATTTGTTATTACTTGGTCTAACAGTGTTGGAAACATTCTTGTCAGCGTTAAAATTTTTCTTGACAACGCTGTGATTGCTTTTGTCAGCGCCAAAACTAGGGTTTGCTACAGGAACCCATTGTCTGTTAGACCATGTATTTGTCTTTTCAAAAGGTCTTTGTCCATAAATATTAGACCCTCTAGTAAAGAATGGAGCTGGCCTAATGACTTCTGGACTTTGCTAGGCAAAAGGTTTGGGTTTGACCATGGTTGACTTTCTATCAGCGTTGACATTTGAAGCATTGACACACTTATAAGCCAAATGTGAAAAACTCCCACAAGTATAACAGGCTTTCTAGACATAACTCTAGGTCTAGATGAAAAGAAACCTGTCCCATTATCACTAACTTGACTTTTTTGTGACCTAGGTTTTTTATACATTTCTGTATATTTAATACTAGGTTTTCTATCAACGTTTAAGCCAAGGTCAACAGTCTTTCCAGTAGTAGGGTTGATCACTTTTATGGGTGATGACTCATTTGGGCTTTCATTAAGCATACCACCTTTAACAAACAAAGTAGGATTGGCTTTCTTCCATTGGTCCAAGTCTGTCAATTTCTACTTATATTACTCTACTAGAGTAAGGACTCTTGTTGGAGGAATAAATTCCTTTTCTTGGAGTTCTAGAATACCAGTCCAAGACAAATCCTTTCTAAGGACACCATAGAAGTTCCCAGCAGGTGGTGGAACACCAGCATACTCTTTCACCCCAATCCCAGTCATATCCCTATAATCCCTTTGTTCACTAACATATTTTTCTAGGGTTTGAGAAGCTTTATCAAATCTTTGAATTTTAAGCCCTACATCATCTTTGTTTTTAATAACACCTTTGGATCTCTCCAAGATGTCCCTAATCTTAATACTAGCAATTAGGTCATGAGTCAAAACATTGATTTGATCTTTTAGGTCAAGCTCCATTTTCTTATATTCAGCCACAGTCTTTTCAGTTTAAACAAGTGCAAGTTGATAGTTAGATAACTTGCATTTTTC